>OZ012680.1:130043706-131243706 GCA_963942445.1 Argyra leucocephala
TAAAATAAATTATTACGTATGTGGTTGTTGTCTAAGTTAAATAAAAAAAAAAGTAAAATATATAGTACTTACTAAGGATAAATTGAAATAATGAAAAACAATTCACAATGAAATTGAATACCATTTTATTTATCAAACTTCTTCGAATTACGAGGAGCGATCGAAGACTTATTATTTTTAATCTGTAAATTGAAAATATTATGGTACTGCTTTTCTAATGATAGATATATTCAAAAGGAGACGTAGCGAAATTAAATATTTTTTCGAATATTTTTAATTTTCAATTAGCATTTATTATTTATAAATCATTATTTTATATAATAGACCAGTATGTGTAATTATAGTTAATAGCAATTATAGTTATCATTAACTTATTAAGTAAATAATTTATAATATTATGTATACTTAATCATTGGTTTAATTGGTAATCAGTTCTCAACCAAAATATCAATTATTGATCTATCTAGATCAAAATCCTATTAAATATAATTAAATATAGCTACAGTTCTTTTTCCAAATATTGACCGCCCTCCATACCAAAACTGTAAAAGTAAAATTTAAATTTTTTTATTTGTATATTATAATATGTGAATATAGTTTACCTAACTAAAAGGTTAGCAAAACTCTGCAATTTTTTTCCAAAACATATAAAAGTGTTAAGCAAAATACGAGTATTATATACAAATAGTTTGTGCTATAACAAAATTAATTTCCTTATTAATTCTAGAAGTCAAAAAAATCACCTGTAATAGGAAACAATTGAAAAAATTTAAATTATAGTAGAATAATAATAATTATTGTATTCCAGAAATTTTCGAATTGAAAATGACATTTTGCAAAAATTTAAAGAGCTTTGTTAGACAGTAATACTTGAAAAGTCTATTCAAATTCAAATTTTAAACGTAGAATTAAGTATTTACTTAAGTGGTTTTTATTTTTGTTAAAAAAAATAAATTTAACCGGATTTTTGATACTATATTTGTTTTTTATTATTATTAACTCAATATATATATATATATAATAAATTTGATAAATTACCTATTATAACAGTTATTTTAATTTTTAATATTTTTTTTTCTGTTATCAATATACTTTTTCTGTGTGTTATATAATAATTCATATTATCGAAAAAAATGTTAATATTAAGATAAAAAATTATCTTGACGCCATTTGGTTGTTCTAAGCAAAAATACAGTAACTAACAAAACTAATAATTTCTTAGTAAAAAAGTGTAAGTAAAAATTTAATTTCCCGAAATTTCTTGTTAAAAAATTAAATGATTAATTTTCTGTTTTTTGTAAGGAAAACATTTTTTGAATAATAAAAATTAGAATTTTCTTAAATACATATTATATGTACAATACGTGTACATATATATTTTGTTTTTGTTTTTTTATATTTTGCATGACAATGACCTCTTCAAAACGGAAAATAAGAAGAAAAAAAAGTAAATAAAAGAAAAAAACAACAAATAAAAGTAGGAAAAAATAAAACATCTTTTTTTAAAATGTGTATAATATATATATATATATATATATATATACATTATAAATTGTAATATATTTATTTGTTGCTAATATATATAAATTAAATACATGATAATATATACCTACTGATTTACATGTACATACAACTTATAAAATATAAACAACTTTTTTTATTTTTTGCTGAAGAAAATAGTTGGTAATAGACGAATCAGAGGTCTATTAAGAATTGTTTGGGACGTATAATTGAAATGCAATATTTTTGAACGAAATGAAATATTATTTATTAAAATAAATTAATATACTTATATATTTTTTTCTATATTTTTGTTTAATAATTATTTACTATTTCTTATACTAACTATGAGTCTTCTATGTGGACATGGTCTTTAATATTATTTGTTATTTCTATTATTAACTATGGGCAGTTCTATGTATAAAGACTCGGTCTGTGATCTATTTTACTCCATCGTTTGGTCATTTAAAGTTGTAGGTCAAAAACCTTGACGAACGATAATTTACAGAATCTACTCGTACATTTATCTGTGTTGATTTTACCACTTTCAAACAGATATTTGTTAAATGGATCGTGTCTTATGATAAACCATATTAGTGTGATTATGTAAACCATAGGTGTGATTAGCTGATTTAATAAATTGACTTTGAAGATTCTAAATCATTAGTATAAAACCGCACTCGTCCTATCTCACTATATAATTTAAAAAAAAAATAGTTATTAATTGCAAAGCCTAGAATGAGAGTAATATCGCAAGACATATTTCGGTTGAAATAAATAAATAAATAAATATGTGATATTAGTTTTATGTTCAGTTCTAACAATTGACTCATCTCACCTGTTTTTGCAAGTACACACATATCTGCAGCTATGAACAAAATTTAATTTGAAATTTGAACTTTCTAACTTTTTAAAGTTATGTATATGATATGCATCTTTCTTCAAGACAATGCAATATCAATACCTCGATAGCATAGGTTTCGGCTTGAAAAATAGAGGGATGTAGGTCAAGTGCACAACTGTTAGTTTTTTTCGTAACAATATTAATAGCTAATGAATTTAAAAAATTTATGTTTTGCAGAATGAATACATGTAATTTATTGTATATATTTAATAAAAATAAAGCGTTACGAACCGACAGATAGTGAGATGTGAGTCAAACGCAGCGTTGTGACTTGTTTTTTTATAGGAGTGTCAATAAGTAGCTCATGAATTTTCCTTACATATTTGTTTTTTTTTTTGTTTTAGAGAATCATATAATTTATTGCATATTTTCAATTAAATAAAAGCGTTACGAACCGACAGATATTGATGTATTGATTGAGCGCAGCGCTTTGACCTTTTTTATGGCAATATCAATAGATAATGAATTTTCAATATTTATTTTTTTAGAGAATAACAACATATATAATTTATTGTATATTCAAGAAAAAATAAAGCGTTACAGGCCGACATATATATTACATTGATTTAAATACACTGGTTATTGTTTTGTTACCGAATTGAATTTCTTTATTATAATTACATTTAATTGTTCAATGATTTCACATAATTTAAGAGTAGAAAATATATATATTTTTGATTAGATATTATCATTTTATTAGATTTACTCAATGAGAGTTTAAACTTAACATATCCTCTCAACGATAATAGATTAATATATATTGAGCAAAATTAAAGAATATATTTTTATAACGATTTCAAACTACATTACCATGGTAATAGGTACTACAACGGTAATGGGTATATAATTATATTAAGCTTAATTTAATTTTTTTTTACCGAATAAATTAAACAATTTTTATCTACAATATTTTAAAACAATTCGATTTTGTTGTACACAAAATTTCAGAATTAAAAAAAAAAATTATTCATATTAGAGGGGTTTACTTTCACAATATTACTCCAACAGTTTTCAGTAATTTGATTGTCTAAATTTTTCTTTCTATTTTTGTTTTTTACTCTACTGTTTCTGAAGTTTATACAATCTCATTTTGAGTGTTATTTGATTTAATGTTGGTCTCTGAATTACAAACTCAATCTATCTATCGTTTATATTTCTATAGTATCTTGTTTTCAGTCTTTGTGACTCTTCTAAGGCCAGATTAATTCACATTTTTTCCATTATCTAAAGTATTTCTATGTATGTATTTTTTGAAATTCCAATTCGAATAATTCAATATAGTTCTTAAAGAACAATTGGAAAATTTTCTATAGTTGATTTCAAAATTACTGTCTACTATTGAAAAAATGAATTTGTGATTTTTGAATTTGCCAAAAAAAATTGTTGGTGTTTGCACAACAACTTTAAAAAAAATTTTGCCGACGAATAAAGACATTTTATATGAAATGTACATACTTAATTATTGTCAACTAAGTATAGAGTATCATTCGGTCAGTCATCAAGGTCTAGGTATATTTTTCTAACGTAAGATGTTGCGATACAAATCTCTAGTAACACACCGTTACAAGCAATTTAAAATAAAATGAAAAAAGTGAATAGTTCTAATTTGGCTAGGATACATACAGTATCTTTAAAAAATTTTATAATCTAAAACTCTATACATATTTTTTTTTAATCAAAAACAGTTATAATACTGATAGCGATTGTATAGAAACTACCTTGAAATTTTATTATACTATTCTCGAATATTCTTTTTTCTACGATTGTTTTTTTTTTGTATCAGTGAAACATTTATCTATAGATCTACTATAATATTTTATACACCAATAGTTTCGTAAAATATATATATATATATATATATATATATATTTCTAAACTATATACATATAGATATAATTATTGTAAAACTACAAGTATTCAAGTTTAATAAATAATATTTTATTTTAAAATTAAACTTATCTCGTTCAAAAATTAAAAAAAAAAAAACATAATTTTTCTATATATATATTAAAATACAGGTACCGTAATTTATATTGAAAATGAAAAGAATTCAAGAAAATCGTGAAAAATGATTTATTTGATTTTTTTTTTTTAATTTATTGACATTTTAGTATGATTGTTTCATAAATATTTATATATTTTATTTTAATTATATACTAACTACATATATATATATATGTATGTATTGACAGAGATATTTTAAAATAATTACTAACTATTTTATTGCAAAATTCTTCTAAACTTTTCTAAGTAAAAAAGATAAGCAAAAAAAAAAAAAAAATGTTTTTCTATTTTTAAAATATTTTTCTAAGAAATTAGACTGAAAAAATATTGTTGTAATGTTTTTATTTTGTTTTTCTGTTGTTTTTTTGTTTATGATTTCACTTTTCTATTTAGTTAATTTAGATATGCAAATTCCGTAAGTAAAGGTTATTATATTATTATTGACGACAATCAAATGGGATGATAAATAAAATAACAACAAATATATATTACAATTGAAGACCTTTGATTTTATTTGTATTTTCGAAACCTTTGACTACACTTTCATAATAACATTTTGAAATAAATTTATTTTTAAATTATTTATTCATCTACTTCATGTTATTTTCATTTTTTAACACTTTTAGTGTTAAGTTTTTAGTTATACAAAATATTATGTAGAATTAAAACGTAGATTTTTCTATTTAAAAAACAGAAAAAAAATTATCAAGAAATAATAATTCTGAATAATGTCTTTTACAACTTAAAATTATTTAGAATTTAAATTCCATTGAAAATTTTATATTTCATATATTCACATTTGACTTATTCTTATTATATCACAAATATTGACAATAGGTTTGTTCCTGAGATAACAATTAAATTTAATTAAATTTATTTTAATTGAGTTATTTGAAAACTAACCGTGGGGTTTATTAATTTTATAAATTAATTGAATTATTTTAATCCGTTTTTTTTATATCACTTACATTTTTTTTTTTATGCTTTTGACAATAACTTAGGTAGAATCACCCTCTCTTGCTTAATTAAGTACGATACTGCAAATTTATATTACAATATTTCGAGGATTTATTTATCAAAATTACTGGCTTATCATTAAATGTGGAAAACTACTGTTATTGCCAGGAACTAAACCTTCTTAAACAGCTCCATTTCATTTAATTTGTTACATTAGGTTAGGTTAGGAAGTTTTCATGTGGTTAAGTTGTTTTTGCAATTCTCTGATTGGTCAAAAATGCTACACAGTTATAAGCGAAAATCAATTAATTGAAATATCGAGATTAATCATGTAAGTCTATTCATATTCAAGAATTGACTTTATAAAAGTCTATCAAAATTTTTTTTGGTATCGCGGAAGTCTATCGAAACTAATAGACTTGTCAAAAACATTGATACATATGGTTCAAAATATTTGCTGTCGAAAATATAAATTTTTCAGTTGGAAATATTTTGGAAGTATACAATAATTATTTGCCTTCGTCCATTTATCATAAATCTTAGTTGGATTGGTTGACCTATGCTATAGTGATCGAATGATTATGACTATAGTTTACTAGCTTAGTAACTAAATTTGAAATTCAATAGTTTTGTAGTTGTGTGTGTGTTATGATAATAAAAAAGTAAAGAGGTAAAAGTAATAAAAAATTATTTTATTCTACCCAATAGAGTTCCCTGATTAAGCTCAATAGACTTTTATATTGTAGAAAAATCCCCTGAAGTAAGAACTGAATCATTATTTATTCCCCGAACAACTCTAAAACTGTTAAAAATCTATTGTAGAAAATATTGCAATAGACTTCTGCAATTGGTCTCACCTTATTATACTTATCTTGTGATGAGGTATACATGAAAAAACTTTAGAATAGATTAATTTATAATTAATTAGTTTAAAATTAGCCACATAAGGTATAGTTATAGCAGGCATACTAATGCGTAGTTGCCACAACATCAGGGTACGTATAGCCCAACATCAATCCCCTCAAACACAAACTGAATTATTACCTATTCCTTGAGCAAGTCTAAAACTGTGACAATTCTATGGATATCTAATATATATAGATAGACAATTTTGAGATATTTCTGTAGCAGAACAGTATGATTTCCCGAAACAGTACAAATTTAGTATAAATACTGATATTCAAAAAAATTGTTTAGTAAAACTATTTAGTATACGAATTACTAATACTAAAATAAATAAGTATTATTTTTTAATTTATTAATTGGATTTTAATTTTTAGTGATAATTTAAATTGAATAATTTAATAGTTGTTAGGTTTCCGTTCAATAATCATTATTTTAATATTTGATTGCAAATATCGAAATTTCGGAAGCAATATACTTCCTTCATCAGTGCTTGTGACTAACTAATTTTTTTAATTCTTTTTTCCCTTCTATCATATTTTATTTGTACTCTTGCAAATTAGTTTACATATATTAATTTGAATAGCGGTATCTATTTCCCAAATCTGTTGTTGAATCTGTTATTTACATTTTTCCTCGAAATTGCTAAACTTTCGTATGTGTCTAATTTGCTTATTTTTTCCACCTCCTTCATTGATGATAAATTTGATTTTTATCAATTTTATAATGTTCTTCAATTATAAGTTTAAAAGTTGTCAAGCTAAAATTAGTAGTATTTTTTATTTCTGCTAATTCGGCTTCCCTTAAATGTTCTTGGAATCGCACTGTTATTAATTAATCTTTTTGATTGCCCAATATATAATTTTGAACAATTTTGGTATGTTATTTTTTATATGCGGTTCACTTTTTCCATGTTATTTTTATTTTTTGCTGATCTAAGTATGCTGCTCAACTTTTGCCTTCTGCTAATTGATACTAATTCCAAATTAGATCGTATGGTACATACATATAGTATGTATATTGCCGACCAAATTACCGACGGAATACCGACTGGATTCGATCCCGCTCACGGTATGAATAGTTAATTGTAATGCTTTCTTACTTTCATTATACTTAAAATAATAAAATTTAAAAAAAAATAAATAAATGTGGTAAAGTACAATTTGGTACTATTTAGAGTTAGTAATAACGACAGTAGTTTAAAACAGAAAAGAAAGTTTGTGCTTCTATGCTTTATATGCTATCAGGCGCAGCACCACAAGAGTAAGTAATATTAAGGCTCACATATAGTTACATTAAGTTACAAACTTTCTCCTGAAAATGGTGTTGTTAAAAAGGATAATAAATTGTACGTTGCATTCCAATGAGCCTGTGTAGCCCACATATCGTACATACCTAAATTTAAATCTCCTATTTCCTACATTTGAATCTATGAATATTATTTATCATCGTCAGTCATCACATATGCAATTTTCGATTATAATTAGATACACGTGTATACTTAATATATAAAATATGCAAAACTAATAAAAAAAAAAAAAAATAAACTCTTAGAATTTGATTAGATAAACCTTACCTTTAATTTTAACGTGTAGGAGTTGAATATAATTCGATAAATATAAATTTTGTTTTCTTTAAGAAAAAACAAAAACAAGAAAAAAATCAAAAGTCACAAAAAACATTAAAATCAAAAAATGTGTATGTGTATAATGTACATATATATATTGTGTATTTAACATATACATATGTATCATAGTTAAGGTAAAAGTTCATGTTATTTGTTTTTTTGTTATTTTTTAAATATGAGTTTTATTATTTTTTTTATTTATATTTTATTCTCCTTAATTCATTGGGGTATATAAAATTTAAAAATAGGATTATTTTTTTTTGTATCTTTTTTTAAATAAAAATTTTTTTTTTTTTTAAAGTCATGTTAGTGACGTTGTAAATTGAAAAAATTTTACGCATCAAAATTATTTCAGCTGTTGAATTTTCCCCATTTTTCTTTTGTTAGGTTATTTGTTTTTGTATAGTTTTTTTTCTTTTCTTTGCATCATTTGTGAATATGTTTATTATATAGTTATATGATATATGTATATATGTGAATTTATTTATTTTTTAATTAAATTAATTTTGTCAATTTTTTTTTGAGGTGTTATTTTATTTTAAACATAGCAAAGACCTGTCATTTAATATTGTTTTATAGTTGAAATCAAACAGAAATTTAAGTAAATTAAAAGTAGGTGGTTTTTTTTTTTGTATTTACTAATTCATATTTTTTTTGTCAATTACATAAAAATATTTAATTTTATTGTTACTTTGTTTTAGGTTTTTTTTTAGATTTAAAAGCTGTATGATTTGGTAAAATTTTGTGTTAATTTGATCGAATTTATAACTTAAGAAAATAAATTAATTGTAAACCTATATCTATAGTTTGGAGTCAGAATTGGAATTTGAAGTTCTAAAATTCAATAGATTAAAAAAAAAAATTGAATTTTTATTTCCTTACAGTTTAATTAGAAACCATTAATAATCGCATACCAGGATGCGGAAGGTGTTATTTAGAGTATAATATTTACAAATTCATGTTAAAAATGTAGAGTAGGGCTATGTAACCATAAATTTATTCTTGTTTTTTTTTTTTAATTATTTCTGTTTGTTACTGAATTTTGATGCTCTCAATAATAAATATTAAAAATTCTAGGTGTGTTTCACTTATTTTAGTTAATATCTTGATCGATTTCGGTTATTACACCATCATCAGAAGGTTTGGTGATCTTTATATTATTAAAAAACTTCACCTACAGAGCCTACACAATACAACATATTCCAAAAAAGATATAATTAGATTTCTATTAGATCAGATTTACATTCAAGTTATTTGTGTTTAATTCCTATTAGTATTAAATTATGAAATAAGTAGATAAAAGATTTGTAATAGAGATCCTGCACGGAGAAGGGTCATACATTTTGAATGTTGCAGTTGAAATAATAAAATTGTATTAACAAATATATTCATAGTCTTAACATTAACTTTAGACATTAGGAAATGGAATAAAAACAAAAACTAAAACTGACATAGCAATCAAATCTAGGTCATCTCAAATTAACGGTATCACAACAAAAAAAGTCACAAACTGAATGTACTTATTCCAAATTTTACTATTGAAATTAAAAAAATTGGAAAAATATTCTAATAGAATTTTTAGATATCCTGTCATCACACTACACTCTTTAGTACACTTTACGATTCAAAAATGGAAGTTAGCATGCAAGAATAGAAATCAGTGACACTCTACCGTAGCAAGTGAAAATATTACTAATGAAAGTAACTAAAAATTTTATAATTAATTAATGTATACCAAAATTATGCCCAACTAATGCATTTTAACTCAATTTTTAACTAATGATTTATTTTTGTGCCAACCCCAATCACAAATTTTTCTAGTAGAAACATTTTCTATTAATATATATTATTATTATTATTTCTTTATTTACTATAATTAAAATTATAATAAAAGTAAGCACTAGCTAGCAGGGCTATCGGCTTTATTAATATATATTAACCCAAATTTGTATCCATAGATAGGCATTTACATCATTTCTGACAGCCAAATCCCCCTCCCTGAAATTTAATGTAGAATGCACAATAGACTTAGAGTGCGATAGTCAATCATCTCCTACCTGAAAGTAGGGTGTACAACAGACTTTATAGATCGGTATGGATATTTTTTGCACAAGCTATGGCATTTTATTCAAAAAGAAAGTGATATGAGAATTTATCTTCTTGCGTCTAACCGTGTAAAATTTTCAAATATGCATAGTATGCGAATTTCATATGCAAATTTGAAATGTTTTCGTACCGCGTAACAAATACGCAACACAAACTGCAATACGTAGTACAAAAAATACGTTAATATATAGTTAGCTTTTAAATGATTTTCACATTACATCGATGCTAATTTCGCAATAACGCATAAACAGAGTACGAAATATTATTCGCAATACAGCGTACGAAATGTACTACGAATTTCGCAATACAAAGTACAAAATGTTAAGATGTGACAATAATTTTACTAAAATAGTAATACACGGTTAGGTAACAGAATCTACATCTGTCTGTGTTGACTTCCGAATCCTGAACAGATGCTTGTAAAATGCAATGAAATATGTTAGTGTTCTGATATTGGATCTAATCTCTCTAATTAACTGATTTAAAATCGGTTTATATTAAGTTTAGTCTGTGATAACTATCCCATATTCGTTTCTTCAAATATGGTTGTAATAAGCCCCAACATCAAAACTAATTTTTGTTTACCAATTTAAAGATGTTTTCATTTTTGGAATTATTTTCCAGATCTAAGTATAATTAAATTTTATGAACATGTTTTTTTTCCTCCCCCAATAAATTGACAATTTTGAGTAATTTATAGTATAAAATTTAAAATGTTCTATAAATATTTATATTGGATTAACTTTTATCTATATACACGTTGCAGATCAGAAATGTTTTTAAGTATGTTAGCTATAAAAAAAATAAAATTTATAATGTGGCTTTTGCATGAAATAGATCCATACTTGTCTATATTTTTTTTTTTATGAAATAATTTGATTTCACTAACAAATTTCTGCAGTATTGACCAATATAATCCTTGACTTTTGATATTAAAATGATAACACTATACACGTGTAGGCCGGGTATGTTATATTATATACATACATATAAATTGTGTAAAAACATAGAATTTTACAATTTTAATATAATTTGGTTTTATTTTTATATGATTATTTATTTTATTGACAAATTGTTTACTCACTTGATTCTTCTCTCCTACACATTTTTGATTTGTTTTTGTTTTTAGTATATAGTTTACTTATTTACAATAAGTAACATTTTCTATTTATTTATATTATTTAAATAAAAACAAAAACTTGAATGTACTTGCATAGATGATTATATATATATTTTTTTCAAATTGAAGGATCTGTATTTATATTTGTTGCTACCAATATTTTTAACATAAAAATGGAGGTCGAATGTATTCAAAACAAATTGAATAGAACAAAATAAAAAAAAAAAAAACAGCTGGGAAGTTTAATCAACCTTAAAAGTCTTTTATTGTGTGTAAATATCAACATTTGAAATAAAATATATATTTTATATGTATATATATATAAATATATAAAAAAAAACGTTGTACAATTCAATTGAATGTTTGCATAATTATAAGAATTAAATACTACTTTCATAATATATACATAGACAATTTATTGATATATATTTGTTATCCGCATTTATATTTTTTTTTTTATTTTCTTTACATTTTTTTTTTATCCTTGACAGTGATGTTTAAATTATAATATAAAAATAGATACATAATATTATTTAGTCTGGCGATAAAATAGCATATTGTATTAAGTAGTTTTGCTTTTTTTTTTTTTTTTTTTTTGATTGAATAAAAAATAATCAATGATAGCGAGAGTGATACATATATCTTTTTTGTCCATTCAACTACCGTTATTTAGAGATTAATTTGATCATATTTATTATCTATAGATCATTTGAGTATTAAAAACAGTAATTAATTACTTATGTATAAAAAATATTAATTATGTATTAATTAATTTATTATTTAGTATATTCAATCTATAGTAATATCGGCCTAACATAATTGATTTTGCTCCATCAAAAATTGATTTGAAATAAAAATATATTGTATCGTTATATTTCATTATTAAAGGAGTAATTTACTTCATCTAATACTAGGTACTTCAATTCATCAGTTATTTATAGTGTTAGTTATACAACTCTTAAATGTATCTAATATATAATTTTTGATAAAAAAATCGAACTTGTAAACTTATAAAACCACCAGTAACAAAATTTAATTATTTCTTTATTTTTATAAATTTTAAGTTGAAATTTTTGGTGGATTTTTATAACTCACAGATGTACTACAATAAGTTATAAGATCAATCAAAGTAAAAACAAGGAATTGTATAAGAAGTTGTAACACTCAAATACCAACTGATGAGTTCAAGTAGTGTTAGAACGAACGATTATACTTTTTTAAAAATTGTTGATGTAAAAAACTGAATTTAAGTAATTATTAATTATTAGATACAATTTTGATATAGTATATTTTATTTAATGTATCATTTTTAATAAGTAAATCGAACTTTAATAATTAAATCAGTGTTTTTTTTTTGCTTTTAGATATACAATAAATGAATAAAAATCTTTAGAATAATCCTGTACTTATTGAATGACTTTGAACATTTTATAAGCTTTACTTTATGTAATGAAATCGTTCAAAACAAAAATAAAATAATTAAGAATGATCTTGTATATAATATTCGTGTTGAATTATCAATATTTTAAAAATGTTATTAAAATTATTTAAAATAAATAAAACTACTCATCCTAATTTTTGTAATTCATCCTTATCATAAAATTTTTTTATTTTTACCTTATTCCAATATTCAAGTTAAATTAAATTAATTAATTAAATATTCGAGCTTATTCCAATATTCAAGTTAAAATTAAATAAAATTTAATTATTAAAATTTATAATATATTTTATTTTATATTAACATTTTTATTACAATTGAAATTCTAATAAATATGTTTGTAAGCTCGAGACTGCTTCGGCTATCGGCTTATTTATAATAATTAAATATATATGAATTTATTTGGGTTACAATACATTTTTAAAATTTCACTTTACAAATAGGCATTTGATCTGCGGAGACATTTAACAAAAAAAATATTTATTATATTTATTTTAGCATTAGGATATTTGGGCATTTTTTTTTTGCGTTTTTATATACGACAGTGACTATGCTTAAAAATATATTGTTAAAATGTCTGGCAAAAACGGATACATTTTATGTTGTATCGAAGTGCGATTAAAGAGATATATGGACATTTTAGAGTTGTCAAGTAAATAGTTGTAAATTCATTTGCATGTGTAAATGTGGTCAATAAGTATTCATTTGTTAAATGACTATTTTTTAATTTACTATAAAAGTCATTTATATCAAATTTTTATATTTTATTAAGTGAAATTTAACGAAATGTTCATTTGAAAATCGGAAACACCATTTATGTGAACTCTTTTATAGTTATTTATTTATTTTTTGTTATTATAATTGTTTTTAATTAATTAACAAATTAAGTATAAACTATTAATTATCTATATTATTTAAATATAGCATTTAATTTTGGCATTAATTTTTTTTTGTTTTTTTTTTTTTTAAATTATATTAAACCAAAAGTATATAAATAATTAATATTTTTTTTTTAAATTATTGTTAATTATTAAAAATTAGATAAAATTTATTTCAACCATTTAATTTATTTCATCATAATAATTATCACAATTTAAATAATGATTATTTAATTGTTTTCAATATGTATATATATATTATTTATTATTTTATATTTCTAATATTTTTCATTTATATTTAAATTAATTTATTAACAAACAAACAAAATATATTTAATTTTAATTAATTTCTATGTGCAAATTAGTAAATAAAACTATAAAAATATAGAGCAGTGATAATAAACTGTGGTTATTATTTAAATTTAGCAATTAAAAGTCGAATTTCCATCACTAATAAATTAGTTTTTATTTTGCAAATTTTGATATTTCAAAAACAGTTTATAATCTTTCATCAGTGTATGATTATGACTAATTTTGAAATGTATAAAAAATGTATTTAGAACTGTTTTAAAAAGTGAATATGTATTTGAAACTGTTGTCATCTTTGAAATTATTTGCAATTTTTTTATACTGTTTTTTTTTTTGCAATTAATTTTATCCATTGTATTTATAAAATATCGAATAAATGCAACGAAATTTTAACAGTGACTGGTATTTATTATTCAACCTCTTTTCATATATGTAAAATTAAAAAATACATGCAAATCGGATCTAAAAAATGAATAGGTCTTTCTTTCGTCTATTTATGACACAAATGGTTGATTTGAAATCATTCATAATATAAATAAAGGTACCTAAAATTAATAATTCATAATATTACATACATAGCCTAAAAATTAAAAATTTATAAGTATAAATAATCATATTAATATTAAAAATTTCATTGTCATTTCATTTTCATTGTCATTAATATTCAAAATTGTATGTAGTTCATGATAATACATTTTAATTTTAAATCATATGATCAATTCAGTTCATAATAATACATTGTTCATATTTTCGAGAGATTACTGTTAATATTTCAATTTTAATTTTTTATCTTAAAATTTTGTTACATTCAAGTTTGTTATTTTTTTATTTTCTGTTCTTAATAAAAAAAAAAAATAATACTATTGAATTGCTAATTAGTCTTCTTGACAGGATAGTTAATTATAGAAATCATTACCGATCAATTATAATTAATAAACGTACAAAAAAAAATATCTTTTTGAAATTATAAAATTTTAAATTAAAGATTTAAAAAGTAAAATATCTATACTTTTGAAAGTATTTTAATTAAATTTTTCTGTTATATATATATTATATATATACATATTATATTATATATATATATATATATATATATATTATTGCATATTTGTATATTAATATATGTATATATATTATTAGCCCTTGTTACATGATACTTTTACACGATACTGTTGATTACACAATAGTTTTTTATGCTTTACTATTCAATTACACTATACTTAACAATTTTACCTGAATTGCTCAAAATTCAATAAAAATTGATTGTATAATTGCTCTTCAAATAAACTGTCAACTAAAAAATAAATATTTAAGTCCAACAATTTTTTCATATACTTATTATATTTATATTTTATTAAAAGGCGATAGTCATGATAGCTAGTGCTTGTAAATTAATATTGTATATATATAATTTAAATTGTATCCAATAAAAAAAACATAATAACAATAATAATATTTTATTAATATTGAATTTATTTTAAATATTTTTAAAAAAGAAAAATCTTTGACTTATTCAAAGCTCAATTCGAAATATTAGCTACATAATAGGTTAATAGCTCTATTTTCTTTAACTAACTTCATAGCTGGATTAAGCTCAAGTTAACTCGTTTTTTCAGCTAACTCATATATTAAGTTTTATAGTGTTTATTTCAACTGTGAGCATGCTCAAAATTTGTGTTGAGCTTTGACTTTGAGTATAATATTTGTTTTAGTTCTTTTACAACCCTCAATTTAATATTGCAATTTGATTAAAGACCCGATTCTATTGAAATTGGTTAGAATGAATGTTTATAGATTTACACTAATTTATAATTAATTATGTTAATTTATTCTACTTTGTTGATACTCAGTCGGTTAAATTTAATTTGCAAAAATTTTGATTTAATAATTTTGATGTCAAATTCAATTAATGTAGGTTCAACTTCGACGAGGAAGATATTTACATAATGTTGTCCAATGCAACATAATTAATTAAAGAAGTTGGGTTTTATAAATATACCTCTGTATTATTAATTCGTTAGTATTGTTAATTCTCTTTAGTGAATTAGAAATACTAATATTGTAAATTCAATTTGTTGTCTATCAATATATCACCAATGAACATGTCCATTTTCCTTTTCATATACCGTCACCTCCAAATTTTCCTTCTCCCAAGTACAACCTCGAACATTGTATACAATATCACTGGGGTCCACAGTTTACCTGAGACTGCTACAAATGGTAATGATCACTGATGATTTATTTGCATCTGTAAGGCAGAAAATTTTGGGTGATCAAATTGTTATTTTTACAGCTTCAACAAATCAAATAAAATAAACATATTAAAGAAAATGAGATTTTTATTTCAGTTTTTTACTTGTAATTTTCCAAATATTTTTTCTTCTGTTTTTTTTTTTTTTAATTTTTCTGAAGAAAATTTACTTATCGATTTTAAATTTGTCATGACTCATATAAAAAAAAAATAATCTCGAAAATTATAATACATCACCGATAATCGTATTAACAAAATACATTTTTATATAACTATTCTCCTCTTTTTACTTTTAGTGTCCTAATCTCTAGACTACTGAACGTGAAAATGTTTCCTGAATTTCTTTTGTCTGCCAAAATATTTTTCGTATATCCTTAATAACATTTTTTTTGTATATTTTTTTACCTAACTATCACAAAATGGAATTTTTTAATTTTTTTTTTTTTTACTTAATATAATTTTCTTCTGTTGATTTTGGTTTTGTGGTTCCTTGTTTTTGTGTTTTTTTCGTTTTTTTTTTTAGAATGCAAATTTGGAATTCATTTAATAACTTTTCATTGCCTTAAGAAAGAATGTTTTTGTTTGTTTTTTTTTTTGTGAATACTTACGGAACACAAAGTATTTTCCACTTTCAACTAAGAAATTTTCTTTTTAATATATATATATATATTCCATTTAATATATGTATATTGTATATATATTGCAGTTGTTTTATTTATTTATTTTTGTTAGTTTTAATTTTTTATTGGAAGTTTTTATACAGAGTATTTCGAAAATCACGTGCCATAGCTCCTGAGGGGGTGGGAAGGGCGTAAAGTGAAAAAAATTTTATAGTAGGAGTTTGAGGTCTTATAAATAATGATGTCGTAATACTTTTGTTCAATTTTTTACAGGGTATTTCAGAATTAATGTGCTATCGCTTTCTCTGAATTGGCAAAATTGTAAAGTGCAAAAAATTGTATAGTAGGAGTGTGGGGTCCTATAAATAATGATGTCGTAATACTTTGGTTCAATTTTTTACAGAGTATATCAGAATTAATGTGCTATCGCTTCCGCTGAATTGGGAAAATTGTAAAGTGCAAACTATTGTATAGTAGGAGTTTGGGGTTCAATAAATATTTGCTCACTGTTGTAATCCTTTGCTGTATTTTTATTTTTATCAATGAAGCTACAGTCGGCAAAAAATGAGGTGAAATCAGTTTTGATTACTTAAAACCCTACCATTTGATATTAGGTCCTAAAATTTGTATAATATTCTATTTTTAATCATTTGAAGCCCATTTATTGTAGTAGTCTGCCAGATTAAATTGTGTGATGTACCAGAATGGTAAGAAATGATTAAAAGATATTGGATGTTTCACTGTATTCAGTAAATATAGTACCGGCACCCAAGTTTTTTTTTTTCTTTATTTATTTATTTCCGAAATTCTAAATTTACAGTATTTAATATATTTATACAGTTTTTTAAATTACATTAAAGTTACTGACAAGAACATACATTTTTTTTTTTTTTTAAATTACGATATCAACATACAAATATTTTAATTCACAATTATTTCTGAATATAAATTCCCTAAATTTGGAGTCCCTCTACAATAACAAAATAAAAACTAGATTGTCAAAAAGTGTTTTTATTCTATATATTGATGATATTCGTGGTAGAAAGAATGTTATGCTCAAAATGTAGGAGAGAAGAGAAATAAACGACCAAAAAGTGTATTTAAATACCGTTATTTAATTTTTGTTATTAGTAAAAATTATACATAAAAAAAATGTATAATACATATTTGAATTTCAGATCTATATAATAACTTCTCGACCTAGAACAATCATTACTTAAATGTTTTTTTTTTTTTGCAATAAAACTAAAATTAGCTTTAAAAATTCATTTTTTCGATGACTTTGTATGCAAAAAAATATTCCAAAATTTTAGAAAAAATTGGGATCTTACCACAATACCTAAATGATTGAGAATAAAATCGATTTACTACTACATACAAGTTTTTTTTTTTTTGTTAAAAATATCCCACTAAACTTTTAAGTTATAGCAAATTATTCCCAAAACACTCTGTATATTAAAGTTTTGACAATTTAATACTTTTCAGGAACAATTTTGTTTTACTAAAGACTGACTTTTTTATTAAAAGAAATAAAAGAAAATCTAACTTAAAAGTTTTGAACTTTTTACATACATAAGTATATAAAGTAAAGTATAAATAAACAAAAGAAGAAAGTGATAGATAATAAATTAATTAGTTTGAAATATGAAACTTTGATTTCAGGCTATGTTGTATTTTTTTTTAAATTTATTTTTAATGGGTATCAAATTAAGAATATTTCGTTTATGATGTACGATACTACGTATACGATAATTAATTTTAATAATAAAAAAATAAAAAGTTAGTTTGAATATAGTTTTTCAGAATAAATGTAAATTTGATAATTTTAAATCCATCATATTGCCTATACATAGGCTGTCCGGTCAGTTCGGTGTAGGAGGATAATAAATAAATGATAATTTATAATAATAAACAAATTAACTATAAGTCAATGTAAAAATGTAGATAGAAAACTAAATGAATAATAATAATAATAAAATAGAAAAAAAATAGAAAAATATTACATTGTCGTTTTTTCAGAATATACTCTTTTTCCACTTTAAGAAAAAGTATTTCCACTTCAAGTGCAAGTATTTCCTTCTTAAATGCAAATTTTCTGTTTTAATTGCAATTTACTTATTTCTGATGAATGACCAGATAGACCTAATAAAATCAAATTATTAAACCTTTGTATATAACTGTAATAAATAAATAATATCTTAGGTATTATGTAAACAACAAAAATACTATAAAAATGTTAACAAAAAGTGTAAATACTTTATCAGTCTTCTCCCTTCTGATAATGGTGTAATTTTTATTTATTTATTTATACTATTTACCTCAAACAGTTTACAATTTAGTATTACATTTCATATATTAATTAAAATACAATTAAATTTACTTAGGTGGTTATGCTGAAATCCGAAGCGGAATATCTCCGAAAAAAAATTCCGATCCGAATACGAAAAAATCGGTATGCTGAAATCCATTCGACTGCAAAGTTTGTACAGAAATTAAAATCAGATGTTTCGGAAGATTTTTTTTTTTCATATACATTTCAAACATTTTTATTTTAAATAAAGAAGACGACGTTCACAGTTTGAGTTTTTTTTATTTATTTTGTAAAAAGTTATAAATTTTTTAATAGATAATGTATATAACATAATGTATATATACAATATGCATAC
The DNA here is from genome assembly GCA_963942445.1 of Argyra leucocephala. Lineage (NCBI taxonomy): Eukaryota > Metazoa > Arthropoda > Insecta > Diptera > Dolichopodidae > Argyra > Argyra leucocephala. The sequence goes on from OZ012680.1 coordinate 130,062,990, forward strand.
ATAAATTAAAAGTTTAAGTTATGACTTTCTTAATTACATATGTAGTATATGTATATATATATACAAATTAAAATTTAATAGTAATTTTTTGTTACATTAGAAAATATTTAAAATTCTCTAAAGAAAGTAAAATATATATGTATCGTTTTTAATATACATACATATTATGTTATAATATTAAAAATAATAAAATATATTAGTCCTTGAAGCGCTTTTTTATTCCTAAATAAAAAAATGTTATTCATAAATAAAAAAAAAATTGAAAAGAAAACTATTTATATTTATATTACATTTTCTACTTCTCCTAATATTCTAAATACAAAAATTGTATGCTTTATAATTCACTTCCGAACCATTCTAATACTTCCGAATGAGAAATTCTGTCGTACAATTTTCAAATTATTTTCCGTTCCGACGCAGTACAGCATACATAAATTTAAAAATTTCGAATAAATAATGAAATTTGCAGACCGCGGAATACAATACGGACTTCAAATTTATTTTTTTTAAAATATAAATTAAAAAAGTCAAGTTAACATGATACTCAATTAATTTCATATAATTTTCGTCTTGAAAGTATCTAGTATTAATCGAAATAGATTAAGATATGTAATAAAATTAGTGAAACATAACTAGAGTTTAATCTTCATTCTTAAAAATGTTTCATCTACATCCTACAGCATATTTTATACAATAAATTACTTATTTATTTTTTATATTCTACTTTTCTTCACATTCGTTAATTTATTAGATAAAATTTATTATTATTATTAATTTTATAAAAAAAAACATTAAAATTATTTACAAAATTTCAGATTTAATTAAAATTTTAACATTTTTTTTTATTTTAAATTTCAGTTGGTTAGACCTGTTCCCACATCTATGGACTTTCATCTAGACAGTGCAGAATACTGTCAGGCTCAGCACAAATAAAAAGTAAGTTTAAATTAATTTAAAATCCAAAATTATTAATATGAAAAAAATTGTGTAAGTGTTTATGATAAAAATTGATATGGTCAGAGTTCGCATTTTATCTTTCAAAAGAAAAAGAAAAGAAAAATTAAGGAAAATTTATACCTACTCACTATTTTTTCTTTAAGAAAAATTTTAACGTAAAATAAATTTTCAAATGAAAAAAATATAGGGAGAATATAATGTGAAGAGAAAAAACTTTATTTCTCTTCAAATCAAAAGTTCTATTTTATTATTCTGAAAAGATAATGAAAAGATAAATTAGTATGAAAGAAAAGAAAAGAAATAGAAAAGAAAAAGACTAGAAAAATTATTAGTTTCTCTGTGAAAACTATACTACTACAACTACATTGTTTTTGTAGGTATCACGTACATCTATAACCACTCCACTTCTGCTATATCTTTAATTTCTGCTGTGTATAATAAAAGAATATTTAAGGTGTTTGTGTTCGGTTTTTTTAAAAAATTAACATATTGAATTTATTAGGATATGAGAATAAAGAAATCTGATTTTTTACAGGTGCCTAAATAACATGAGAAGTCTGGACAAAGCTTCATTCTATTGAGTATTTACATTTTACAAGATAGTAGTTAAATTTTATATGATTTTGCATGATAAATTAATAATTCCTATTCCTGTTGCAAGTATTGAACAAAAAGAATGCAAAAATATTTCTTTCATATGAAAAAAATCGTTTCTTAATTTTTGTACCACCTTTTGTGTTGAATTTTTATCACTGTCTTACAAATTAATTATTAATATCAGAAATCATCTACTAATAGATCATTCAATAGTTCTACAAAATATGTAGGTACTTTTTTGTAATTTTTCAAAATATAAAACGTTATAAACGTGGTATAGAAACGTGAAATACGCGATACCTACATAGAAATTAATTTTATTCTCAATAATAAAATTATACGAAAGGACTTGTCTATTCTCTATCTCTAAATTTGTTTTTCATATTTTATTATTATTGTATTTGTATAATTTGAATATTTTTTGAATTGATAGCTAACAAAATTTCAAATAAGGATATAATTTTTATCGAGTAGGTTTTTCATAAAAAAAATATTTTATTTTTCTCAATCTCCAATACATGTAATAAAATAATTTTATAATTGTTGAATTGTGCATGTACATATGTATATTTATTATTTATATAGCTAATATTAAAAATTTAAAATAGCTGTCATATAATTTTTCACTTAAATTTTCTTTTGATAATTTAAAGAAAAGAATATGAAAATAAAAAACAAATATATGTACAAGGTTCTTATGAGAATTTGTTTTCTGTTTCTCTTTTTTCATTTGCATTAAAGATAATTTATTTTTTAATTTCTCTTTTCTTTATCTTTTCTTTTGAAACGTAAATTGAAAATTAAAAGAAAAGAAAAAATGAGAGAAGATAATTTTAATAAAATATCTTCATTTGATATTATCACCAACACTGGATATGGTATTTTGTTTCAAATGAAGCCGATTAATATCAAAATTCATATCATAATTTTAAAAAAATATTTCTTTATTTGAATTTTAAAATTTTTAATTGTTTTTAGTGTTACATTTTTCACTAATAATCTCTGATGTAAATCAATGGGGTTTATGATTGAAAACGAAACGAAACGATCATCACTATCACCTTCTTCGCATTTTGATATGATTGAAGACGTGTGAATAAAAACATTTTCGCAAATTTTCGAAACTTAACTGACAGTTGTCAAAAACATATGTTTCAATTTTTTGTGGTTGTGTTTCTGTTTATTTTGATTAATTTTTTTTTTATACTCCTTCGCAGTTTAATTAAAAATTTAATTAAAATTTAATAAACAATTACATAAATTTGAATAAAACAAAACAAAAAAGAATAGTGTAGAGTAGAGTGTAGTGTCATAAATTATAAATTGAAAAAAATAGTTATATATAGAAAAATAAAGAAAAAAAAAAAAATTTAAAAACTAAAAAAAAGAAACAAATAATTCTTCTTTTATATAGAAAGAATTTTTTATAATTGCATTACCGGTTAAAATTTAACTTTTTTTTGTATTTTATACGTATTTATTTGTATTTACAAATTAAATGTTTTATTTTACAAATAAATATAAATAAAATAATTTCTAAGTTTATATTCTAATTTTTTATTTACAAAAATACAAATATAAACACCTAAATTAGTTATATAAAAAAAACTACTTGCATTTTTTTTATGTTTATAAACTTTTTCCATACAAACGTTCAACACAACTGAACGTTTGATTTTTGCACTACAAACGTTTTTCGATCGTTTTCAATCATAAGCCCCAATATGTTATATTAAAATATCACTATACTAGGTGTCCCACAGCATGCGTATCAGTTTTTTAAGAGAGAAAGCAGCCGTTAGCTTAAAATTAAAAAAAGAAAATGTTATTGACTAAATCGTGTGCGCTTCGTTTGCGCTTCGTTTGTGGTTATTATTTATATCGATTGGTGTTATTTTAAACTTGCGGAAAGGAGGAAAAAAATATTAAAACAATGTTTCTAATTTTTTGATTTTAAAAAATTATCTCTTATAATTATCTCTTATAATAATCTCTTAAAAACCACGAATTAGTTAATAATTTTTTTTTTAAATTTTAATAATAACAGTTCCTTCTCTTAAAAAACTGATACGCATGCTCTGGAACACCCGATATATATTTTGGTCTTTTATTTAGCAATTAAAAATCAGGTTTCTCCTTTTATTCCTTTTTTCAGTATAGATAATAAATAAAAAGTATTTAAATTAGGAGCTAGTGATGATCTGATGTTGATAGCCTGATTTGATATTGATAACCTAATGATCTGATGTTGATAGCCCTAATGAACTGTATATGTAATAAGATTTAGTACCTTCTCAGTGTCTTCTTCGACGATACTTAAACTTTCGATATCAAGTATTTACTGTTATATTGCTGTTATATTGCCCGAACAGGTTTCAAAAATGTGTTGAATACTTATTGGTATCCGACCACCATAGCAGCATATGGGTACTATTTTAATTGATCCGTCAAATAGATAATAATGAGTAAGTCGCGAATGTCCTATCTTCAGTCTTTTAATTTATACATTCGGTTACATTCCGGCTTACAGAATCAGTACTTTTCCAGTATGCGGTTTATTGTTTGATTTGAGGCCAAATAATTGGATAAGTATCCTTAACTGCCTTCGCAAAATTTAATCCATTTAAAAGAACTAAAAAAAGAGGCTAATTAAGGACACTTGAGTTCTTTTAAATGGATTAAATTAATACATTTTTTTTATATTAGGCCAAATTAATGGGATAAAACCCCTAACAGTCTTCGCAGAATTAAAGCCATATATAAATGAAAGAAAGAAAAAGAAGGAAATAATAAACAAAATTATAAAAGAGTATATAAAAGAAATAGAATAGAATAGAAGAGTTAGTATATAAAATTTTACAGACAGTTTAAAAGATTATTGAAAATAAGTAAAAAAAAATTATATAAAAAGAAAAACTGTATCTACTTAATTGAAAAAAAAAAGAAAATATGGTTTAAATTTTTATGAACTAACAGTTCTGCACTAACCGAATTTGTATTTGGTCTTTTGTTGCATGTTTGGATAATCTTCCAATTTTCATCGTAGGTAATTTCAACTGTATCTGACGATTTCTTCGTTCTCTGTGTATAACATTTTTTTTTTATAAATCAAGGGCTTCTGTAATCTTCGCCTTAGAATGTTTGATTAATTTTTTTTTTGTTTTGTTTTGGAATTTTTCGATATTAGATGAATGCACCCAACCCCATATTTGGACAACATAAGTTCATACTGGTTTAATGTCACCTTTGGACAGGAGAACTTTGTGTTCTAAATTCAATTTTGAATTTTTTTATTAAGTTAGCAGCAGGGTTTTATATTAGCAATATTCGCGTTCATCAACGACATAAACTTATACAACTAGTAAGTCTTTAAAAACGGGACCCGAGTAAAAAGATACCGAACTTTTTTTCGAACATAACCACTCAGTGGTACCAAGAAATTTTTTTTCTAGAAACACTTTTTTTGTTATAATTTAAAACAAAATAATAATTTATTTTCCATTTTATTTTTATCAATTTTCCTTTTTTTTCACAATTTAATTGAAAGGAAAAAATTTAAAAATCAAAATATCATATAAAAATAATTGAAAGGAAAAATATTTTTTTTTAGTAAAAACAAAAAATGTCAAAAAGCGTCGTTTACAAACATACAACTCTGGTCTTTTTATATAAATAATTCTAAGATAATAAACGGGGAAGTACAATAGATCTTAAGAGGTCGCGCTTAACCTGATACGCATGCTCTTGCACACCTGGTATAGTGATATTTTAATATAACATATTGATTTACATCAGCGATTCTAGAAATAACCATAAAAAAGGGTGTATATTGTTTGATTTCTGTTTTATTTCACTTATTTTTGTTTCGATATGTTTTCGTCAAGTCAATCAATGATCTAGTTGAAATTTCTAAATAGTGCGGTTATGAATGATAGTGGGATTTTTGATTTTTAACATTGAAAACGTTTCTTTTATTAATTTAAATGTTACTTGAACACATTCTGGGGTGGTAGCACGTAACTTGTTGCAAACGCTTCTTTTTGTAACAAAACACCAGTGTCACAAAATTTGTTTGTCAGCATGTACTTTGAAACGCTACTTTGGTATTGAAACAAAAAAAAATTTACGAAACATTTTTGTAAATTTTTTTTTTAACACTATTAATACCGGAAATTTTCAGTGTGTGATGCTCAGTAAAAATGGGCGTTTCAAATGTTACGTGTTGCCAAAAGTAGCGAAACAAAATTAAAATTGACGAAACAATTTTACGTGCTACCGTAAAAATAGCGTGACAACATATTTGTAACAAGTTACGTGTTGCCCCTGATAAGTTCATTTTCATTTCTCAATAATCCAACCAATATTAGGTTAGTAAAATAATATCCTTTAGATATTTTGTAACTGTAAGTGGGTTTAAATGTGAATAAAGTGAAAATTTCAATTATTTTTCATTTTCATGAAATTTTCCTTCAAACTTTGTTACAACACAGATTATATACATATTTATACATCTTATCTTATTTATATATATCTATGATTATAATATTATGGTACATTAATAAAATAATTTATCAAATTTTAATTTTTGTTTTATTTTTTTTTTTTAATTACAGGGAAAAAGAAAAGGAAACAAAATAGAGAAATAATCGAGCGAAGGATTCAAACTTTTTTTTAGTTCTAGTATATATATATATATATATATAAATATATATATATTTATATATATACATATTATATCTATATATATATTTAAAATAACTCCAGCCTGTAGTAATAAAGTTGCCCGCAATTTTTAAACAAAAAAAAAATTCAAAAATTTTACAAAATTAATATTTCTGTAATATATTATTTGTTTTTTTTTTTATTGTTTTGTTTTTTATATAGAATATAAATCAAAAATTTCCATTATTTGCAATAAAAAAAAAATTTTACTATTGATTTTCCAAAACAATAATTAAATCGTGCATATCAATAAATTCAAAAAAAAAAAAAAAAATTAAAATTAAAAATTTTATACAAGAAAAATTGATTACAAAAATTTGTTCCATTTTTAAAAATATCTAAAAACAAAAAATAAAAACAAATATTTAAAAATATGATTTTAAAATTAATTTTTAAATTTCCATAATTTTTCTAAAACATAAGAAAAAAGAAAAATTAAATATTTCAAAGCGGGTTTCTAAAAATTATTTCAATATTCAATCCAAAAAAGAAAAATTACAAAACAAGGACAAGATTTTAAATTCCTTTTTTTATTTTAAATTTTTTTAACAAAATTTTTTTTATTATTTTGTCGCTTCGATAAAACAAACAAAAACAAAAAAAAAAACATTTTAATTATTAAATTTAATTTTTTTTAAAATTATTATTGAATATTACAAAACTGTTGTTAATTTGAATTATATAATATAAATATTTTATATGTATATATATATGATATATATATTTGTGATAATATTTGAATAAAAAAAAACAAAAACAAGCAAAAATCGAGACAAACAACAACAACAACAAACAAATTCAATTAAACAAGAAGAACATTTGGATTATATTCTGTTTTTTAGGTATATATATATATATACATAAAATAATATCTTATTATTGTAAAATTAACAAAAGAAAGATTTATAATTTTTGAAAATTATTACTAAATTCCCAGTACTTAAGTTTTACTTAATTTTGTTTTCTAAAAAAAAAAACATTTAAATATTTTTTCAATATAAAAATTTCATTATTGCAGAACTAAAATATTATAGAAACTCAAAAATAAAATATTTTTTTATAAATTAAAAATAGAGATAAAAAAAAAAATAAAAATTTAAATTTTAAATTAAACAAAGGCAACTATTAAAACTTAATTCAAATGATAATTAAGAAAACAAAACAAATAAATATTTTTAACCAAGAAACAAGAACTTCTCTACCAAAGGCCTTTTACTATACAAAAAATTAAATAAATAAAAAAAAAAAAATTAAACAAAAAAAAAAAAAAAAATCAATACTAAAAATTTAAATAAAAAAAAAAAAATAAACTGCTATAAATTAAATTTATCTTAAAACTCCTACTAAAAAAACAAATAATACAACAAATATATTTTTCCTCAATTTACAAATTAAAAGAAAAAAAAAAAAAGAATTTAAATAATTAAAAATAAATTGAAAATTTTTCAACTTACTTTAAATAATTAAAAAGAAAAACAGACTTAATTTTCTTATGCTGAATTTTATTATCATAAAAACAAACAAAAAAATAATAATTACAATTCATTAAAAATAAAAACTTTTGTTTTTAATTTTCATAAATATATGCTGAAATTTTATTATTATTATTATTATTGTTATTATTAAATATTATAACACTCACACATATAAAACAATTTCATAAAATATATTTTGAATATACATATATAAGTATTTTTGAATAATATAATATTTATATATATATATATATAAATACATATTTTCTCGCTATATAATTAATTATTTCAAATTTTTATATACTTTACACATACATTTTTTTTTTTGTAAAAAATTTAATTTTCAATTTTTGAATTATTTAATGTTATTTAATTAAAAAAAAAAATTAAATTAATTAAATAAATCAAATAATTAAAAAAAAAATTATTAAAATTGTTATTTCAAATTTAGGAAACAAAAAAAAAAAACAAAAAGCAAAATATAAAATTAAAAGGAAGAAATTAACATACAAAAAAAAAACAAAAATTATGTAAAGAAAAAAAAAATTCAGAGAAATTGAAAAGAAATAGGAAAATTGTTTTATATTTATTAATTCAAAAATTAAATATAATTTTTTTTTCTTTTAAATATACCTACATATATAGAATAAAAGAAAGCAATTTTAAATAAATATTGTATTTGCAATTATTTATAAACAAAAGAAATCTATAAAATATCTTAAAAAATAAAATTTAAAACAAAAATAGAAACTCCCAAAAACAAAAAAATTGTTGTATAGCAAAAAAAAAAAAAAAAATTAAAGGAAAGCTAAAAATTTCAATTATTAGAAAACAAAAATTCAATTAATTAATATTTTCAAATTTATTATTTTTGTTAATTTAAAAAAATAAATTTTTTAATTTAAAAATCTTTTAAAAAATTAACAGTTGTCATTTAAAACAATAAAACAAAAAAAAAAATAAAATATATTTATACAAACATATATATATACATATATAATACATATATCCATATATATATATAGATTTAAATAAATTGAAGGTATAAAAATTATTTTAATGACAAGCATCATGCGTCAAAAGGATATTAGACCAGCACCAGCCCGAATTGAATTTAAGGGAATGCAATTTTTAATAACAGATCGGCCTTCAGATGTTAATATTCAACATTATATTGTGGTAAGCATTAAAACAAAAATAATATTAATAATAATAATTTCTAATTAAATGTAAATAAAATGTGATGCCACCACTTAGGGACAATAAAACAGTGTAAATATTGTGTACAAACTTAATTAAGTAGAGCCAAATATATGAATTATCTGTCAAAATTACAGTTTGTTGACAACTAAATTGTCTGAGACAACTTTAAAACATAATTGCCTTTATATAGTGATAAAGTTAAACCAAAACGATATTCAAAACAACTAATTTCAATTAGTTTTGTAATATTGCAATTTACGTACCGTTAAAAAATGTGATTGACTATACCCTTTTCTGAATATTTTTTAATTACTATTATATAATATTTATAATTATAACTTTGTAAATTACTATCCTTGACATCGTAAATGTCTCAACACAAAGTTGAATACAACGTCTACATAATCTTAAATTTATACAAAAGCTTGAAACATTGTCTACATATGATCACAATTGTTGTTGACGATGTCTCCGCGACCGATTTGATAGGTATTTGGGTTTACAAAAATTTTTAAAAACCCAATGTTGTACAGTGTTAATAAAAACTGTATATTCATTTTGATTGATCGCTAATGAATTAAAACACAATGTCTCAGAAAGCTCTTATTACACAATGTTGCCAATTAATTTTTCGGATAAAATTGGCAACTTAGTTTTTTTTTATATTGTATCAGGTTTTTTTTTCAGACATTTACGATGTCGCCATATTTCAATAAGTAGTAACATAAATTTTAATACTTAACCCAAGTATATCAGTAAAAATCTAGTAATATTATTCACATGATAATGTATACGTATTTAATATATATATTTATTTATTTTTTAATTTTTCTAATTTTAGGAACTAAAAAAACATAATGTAAGCACTGTGGTACGCGTCTGTGAACCAAGCTATAAAACTGATGAGCTAGAACATCAAGGAATTACCGTTAAAGATTTAGCCTTTGAAGATGGAACTTTTCCACCACAAAAAGTTGTAGACGAATGGTTTGAAATTCTAAAACAAAAGTAAGTACATACATACATACATTTGAATAACTACTACCGTACCCAAACCTACTACCCTATCTAAGTGCATTATCTAATAAATTAGTTTAAATCAATAAATCATTGGTATTATTATTATACTAGGAGCCCCTGTTGAGTAATTATAATTCAAGTTTAAGTATTAGCTTTAATGTAAAAATTGCATTTTTTTTATCAAAAAATCGCATGTTAAATTAAATGAATGAATGATAGGGACTGAACAGATCTTTATGTCAAAATTTGAGTTTCAATAAGTTGTTTTTCAATTGAAAATACTACCAATGAATATTTTAATGCAATGTGTATTTACTGTGCTAGTGTGTTTTATTTGTTTTTTATTCCTAATTATAAGTTATTTTAAACCCGATTGTACAAATCAAGATATGGTACTCTATGCAGAATAAATATATTCCAACGATCCAAGATAATTTTAAGAAAACTTAATATTTATCTTTACCTACCTTACGTACCTACATTAAATGTATCTCATGTGCACTATTTTGAAATTTGTAAAAAGTTTGCGGTGTGGTGGTTTATTTTTTTTATTTTCCCTTATTTTTGGTGAATAAAATTTTTCTGCTATAATTTTGAGGTGAATTGTTGACAACTAACTACATTATAATAATATATGATAATATTATCACCCATATTCTGTTAGACCCATCGTTGACGAGAAGAAAAAAATTCATCTAGTCTCGTCTCGCTGAATGTAATCACAAATATTCTGTTAGACCCATCGTTGACGAGAAGAAAAAATTCATCTCGTCTCGTCTCGCTGAATATGCCTTTCTGTTAGACACTGTAAGAAAAAATTCATCTCGTCTCGTCTCGCTGAATATGCCTTTCTGTTAGACACTGTAAGCGGCGCGATAGAACATTTTCACCCATATTCTGTTAGACCCATCGTTGACGAGAAGAAAAAATTCATCTCGTCTCGTCTCGCTGAATATGCCTTTCTGTTAGACACTGTAAGCGGCGCGATAGAACATTTTATTTGTTGGTAGTACTGATAATTTTTTACTATCAAAAATAATTATTGGTATATAAACGAAATATGATTTATAAAATTTTTGGAAAGTGTTAACCCCACTAACTTAGTATTAGTTTTAAAATATTTTTTAAATAAAAAATAAATATAAATACATTTATGTTTTAAATATATTTTGTAGTTTAGTACATAAACGTAGTAAAGCAGTAATAGTAAAGATGGTTTTTTTTTTTTTTTCAAAAAACAAACACAATTTTAATAATAATGCAAAAACAATAATGAAAAACTGTTTATTAATCTTTATTTAACTATTTTATCTATTCAATTTTTTTATTTAATTCAATTTTTTGATAAAAAGAACACAAAATACTTTGACGAGATACTCTATCGCTTACAATTTTTGACGAGATAAAAAATGGCTATCTCGTCTCGTCAAAGGTCTAACAGAATACAAAACTATCTCGTCAGAGATATTCTCACGCGATCTCGCGAGATGGGTCTAACAGAATATGGGTGTTTATTTGTTGGTAGTACTGATAATTTTTTGCTATCAAAAATAATTATTGGTATATAAACGAAATATGAATAAAATTTTTGGAAAGTGTTAACCCCACTAACTTAGTATTTTTAAAATATTTTTTAAATGAAAAATAAATATAAATATATTTATGTTTTAAATATATTTTTTAGTTTAGTACATAAACGTAGTAAATCAGTAATAGTAAAGATGTTTTTTGTTTTTTCAAAAAACAAACGACAATTTTTATAATAATGAAAAATTGTTTATTAATCTTTACTTAACTATTTTATCTATTCAATTTATTTATTTAATTAAATTTTTTGATAAAAAAAAAAACAAAATACTTTGACGAGATACTCTATCGCTTACAATTTTTGACGAGATAAAAAATGGCTATCTCGTCTCGTCAAAGGTCTAACAGAATACAAAACTATCTCGTCAGAGATATTCTCACGCGATCTCGCGAGATGGGTCTAACAGAATATGGGTGTATAACTTTTGGTATATTCAGGAGTGAAAATTTTATAATCAATTTTTTTGCCGAATCATATTTGTATTATATAGGTATACAATTTCTGCCAGCTCTCTCTTTTATATTAATATTCAAATATCATAGCTTGATACATTTTAGTCTTTCATTTTTTAATAAATTTTGTTATGTTATGAGTGTTGTGACATTCGTCAGCTCATATCATATAATATTTTTTGCTATAATTAATTTATAGGGTTTTATGATGGGCCCATCAACCTTCTGGGGTTTATCGGGCCTTTTTTTATTTTTTTTTTATATTTTCTTATTTAACAGCAACGTAGTTATTTAGTGTTAACTAAATCTATCAATTATATTAAATAATTACAGTGCATTAAAAAAGTACTTTAATAGTTAGGTACTATTTTCTAAATCTGTAAAAATTAATATTGAACCCTCTACTTCACAACTCTATTGATAAAATCCATCCCGTTAAATCACTGTAATTCACTTCAAATGAATATTTATTTTTAGTTTATTTTTGTTTTTCCGTTATTTTTAATAAACATTTTATTTAATTTAATTAGACCGGTCTCTGCTTCGCATAATGAGGAGACATCTTAATTTGAAAAAGTTTGTTAATCTATCTTACAATATACAAATTAAATAAAACTCTGTTTTTACGTAGCTGGTCTAAATGGTGTAGTTGTTATATTTGTTAAATTTAACTTTAAATAAATAAATATATATTGCGACTTGTTTGATTAAAGCTCGGAATAAGTAAATTAATATCGTTTGAGTACTAATCAAAAGGTCGTCGGCTCAAATTCCGGAGGGTATGGGTATTAATATCATATAAAACTAGATTTAAAGTTGGCAAACATAATTCCTGAACAGTAAATATCAACAACAACCTAACAATAATAAATAGTAAATATCATGTTTGAATACATGAGATTAATTTGTAAAAACGTTTGAGCATTACAATCGTTGTCGGACCCTTCTGAATGACGATAAGTATTGTACAAGCTTTCGTCTGTTATAGTGATGTCTGATGTGCTTTCTCTAATCATTAATTCTGACAGTATTATTTTAGATTTGAAATCTAACATTATTGCACCTATTTTAGTGCAAATTAGGAAATTGAATAAAAGAAGGGTTTTGTATTAGACTGAGTTAGAAAATATTTACAAAAAAAAATTTTATGAAATTATTTTGTTGATTTGTTTTTAAATTTTTAAATTTAAACAAAAATTAATTGTGTAACGAAGGCTTGCCAATATCGGTATTTGATAACAGTTGTCCGTTATTATAGATATTCCGGTATTGGATTGTGGATTATTTCATTGTATTGATCCAATCTATGAACTGGTGTAATATTTGACCAGTTCTAATAATCATGTTTAAAAATTAAAGGTTATGGTAAGAGGGGGGGTTAAACATCTGGCATAATTCATAATAAATTTTTTCCATTATTATTTTAAATTAATTTTTTAATTACTTGAAAATAATAATTCCTTAAAGTTTTATTAAAATAAAGTTTTATAAAATTATTTTTTATAAACTTTTTTAATAAAAAAATAATAATAATAACTAGGTACTTATAAATCTTTCAAATTAAAATTTATTATAGTTCTTATTGACGATTTAAAATACCATAAATTTTACTTTTTGTATACAAACTAAAAATACCTAAAAAACAAAAATCCAATTTCAGAGACTTGTGAAATTTAATATTTAGAGAAAATTTTGCACGCGATTATTATTGTTTATACTTTGTTCAAATATTTATTTTACGTTACTACGTTCAATTATAACTACTACTAACTACGAGTACATAGTCCATGTTTGAATTATTATCTGTTAATTTGAATGAATTAAGAATGATTTGAAGACTAGCGACTACATATTAAGAACATTCTACAATATATTAAAAAATTGTTTGTTAACCATTTTGACATACTACGTAGTGTGGTTAATTGATTTTTAATGAAATCATATTATTTGTAAATAAATAAATAAAATTACTTTTTTTAAATTAACCCGTTTATTAAAAATTAATAAATTGTATGAATGTAGTTAATTTTCGTTTTTTTTTATCGTTCATATCTAATTACAATTTCAAAATTAATTAACCCTGCTGAATTAAATTTTTATAAATTTTTTTAGATTTTTGTTGAGACTGATAAAAAAACATTTTTTTTATACAAGGTGTTCCTTCACAGTAATGTGATTTTTTGGAATGATCACACCAAACAAATTGAACTAAAAATTGATCATAGAAAATATGTATATCTAGGTCTAATCTAGTTAAATGTGAACTTAAAAACTGTTGTTTTGATACGATAATAATTGTATTTTGTAGATTTAAGTGAAATAAGTTTATAGCTTTACTTTACCGTTATTCTTTCACTCTATTTATAACACTACTACTTTTCCATTTGTAATTTAGAATAATCATTTTGATTGAACTAAAATATGTGTTTTCTTATAATACAAAATTGTCGATTAAGAAAAAAGTCTATATTCGCAATAGACACACGCCATAGGGTTTAAAATTGTTATATCTAGAATGTTCTAAATTCAATATAATAAATCAGTGTAAAAAGAAAAATGGCAGAAGGTCAACTGACGAATATAATAGTGAATAGTGAAATCGATATCAAACGTCTTACAGGAATACCTCCATGGTTATGAATATTCATTATTGTCCAACATTGATGTTGGACATTGTCATCACAAAATTGATGTAGAGCATAAGGTATATTGAAAATACAGACACTAAATGCCCATAATTACATACGCTTTAAAATATAATACTGTCATAATTAAGCACCCTGTATATGAAATAACATTTGTTACAAAAACTCAGTGTACATTATTAATGTTTTTAAAACTCGTGTTGCATGCATTCCAGGTTTTTCCTTCTCTTTTTTGGAACATTTTTGATGTTGAATAACAGGTAGGTACAACAGTACCTAATGATTTTCTTTTGTTGTTACATTCTAAATATTGTAATGCAAAAATATTTTTTTTCAAACCGAAAAACTGATCAGGCCAAATTCATCCTTCCTGTATTAAACATACATTTTTCTGTTTTATTCTCAGTAGTTGCAGGCAGCATTTTAAAAATATTAGCAATTATTGATCTATCTTTAATGTCACTATTTTAAGCCACCTATATACATTTTACATACATATATCCTTATTCATTAAATTAATTAATTAATATTAATTTTTAAATTTTTTTTTTTTTTGCAGTTATTCACAAAATCCAGAAGCTTGTGTTGCTGTACATTGCGTTGCTGGTTTAGGACGTGCCCCAGTTTTAGTTGCATTAGCATTAATTGAATTGGGCCTCAAATATGAAGCGGCTGTTGAAATGATACGAGAGTAAGTTATTTTTTCACAATTTTTTAATTAAAATATTAATTAATGTATCTATATATTTTTTTAAATTTTTGTAGTAAAAGAAGGGGAGCTATTAATGCTAAACAACTATCATATTTAGAAAAATATAGGCCAAAATCTCGACTAAAGCACAAAAATGGTCACAAGAATTCGTGCTGTGTGCAATAAATATCAAAAATTCCCACCAGATGCAGTGTTCATTTTAATCGAAAATATAAATGAAAAAAAAAAAACAAAAAAAAAAAATACAAAAAAAAAAAATTAATACAAAAAATAAAATTAAAACAATATGAAAAATTATTAATTATATAAATATATAAAATATACATTTAAAAAAAAAAAAAAAAAACAAAACAAAAAGAAAAACAAAATTGTAAATTTTTAAAGAACAAACAAATAACTTTAAAAAGCTGTTAAAATTTTTTAAATTTTGAATTTGAAATTTAAAGGAGTATCTATATTTTTTGTTTTTTTTTAATCAGATTAAAATTTAATTTATTTACAAAATTCATATATAATATAAAATAAGGGAGTACTATAGTATAATTGACATTTAAATATTTGTCAAAATTTATGTTATTTTTTAATAAAAATTCGATTTAATAAAACGAATCGCAATATAAATAAATGCTGGCAATATTAATTTCACTTTTTTATCCACAACCAAATTTAGATCAAATAAATAAAATGGACAATTGAGCGTTAAAACAATTTTAATTTTAATTTTTTTAAATCCTTTGAAGAACTTCTTGTTAAATATTTTCGTTTATAGAAGGACACAAAGGCTTAAAAATTGTGAAAATTTTAAAAGCAACTCCTAAATAAATTATAAGTCGTTACTGACAAAGAATATGAATATACTATTCTAAAATTTCATTCTGAATTTAAAATATCCTGTTTTTTTGTTTTTTTTTTTTTTTTTCTTGTCAATCAGATCATAAAAAAACATTAAATATCGTAGTAAAAAAAAGTTATTAAAATACACAATGAGAAAAAAAAAGATGTCCAAAAAGTAAAACAAAAAAAAGAACTATAGAAAATTATAAAAAATTGTAATAAAAGAAAATAAATTATTAACATTATATAATAAAAAACAAAAGTGATGAAAATATCTTGAAAAGAAAAACAAAAATTATTATATATAAAATTGTTAATTTTTCTCATTTTTTAAGTTTAACTTTAAATAATATCATAAATAATTGAAGTTTTGATTTTGTTTTATATTATCATCAAAAAAAAAAAAAAAAAACGAAACAATAAAGACCACTAAAATAGAAAATTTTACAAAAAAAAAAAAAAAAAAATAAACCGAACCGTTCTCTGAACATATTTAGTTTATTTTTTTTTTTCTTAATAAATTTGAATCAATTCTTAATTTAAGAGATTTGTCTATGCTTTATTCAAAACACTTAAACTTATCTCATAATTTTAATTATTATTTATCATTTAATTTTAAATACACCTCTATCAACAATGTTTTCAAATTTTGTTCAGATAAAAAAAATAGATAGTTCTTGTTGTCGATAGTTTTTTTTTTTTTTTACAATTTATTATACAAAAATTTGAATTGCTTTTTCAATTTTGTATGAAATCAATAATTCTATGTTTATCTTTTTTTTTTTAAATATTTGTTTATTTTGTAAAATAAATTGTAAATTTTATATATTTTAAAACGATAAATGAAAATTAGATAGATCTAAATTCAAATATTAAAAATATAATTTAAGTTTCAAAACAAAATTTGATATTTTATAAATTTTATTAAAAAAATTTCTTTAAAAAATTGTATTTTAAAATTTTTACTAATATCATAATAACTATTTTATATTGTCCCAACATAATATAGCTTTGAAATTGATGTATAAATTGTATTACAAAATTATAAATATTACTTATTTATTTTCTTTTCAATTTACTCGTAGACTTTTTATTTGTATTTAATTTTTTTTTTTTTTTTACATAATTTACAATAAAAAAAAAGCGCAATAGTATTTTCTTCATATTTGTTATCCTTAAATATTGACACCAAGTCAGAAATATAATAACAAAAAAAAAAAAAAAAAAAATAACAAAAAAAAAAAAACATTTTTCAAAAAATATTTTCTTGTAAAAATAAACACTTTATTTAAGTGTGGAAATAATTACATAAATAAAGAGAAAAATAATCATATTAAATAAATAATTATTTATAACATATATATGAAAACAAAATAGTTTTAAAATGATAACTTTAATAATAATAAATGATTTTAAAATGCTTAATCCTTATAGTTTCCATTTTGTTAATTAAGTTAATTAATTTCTGAAAATTGAATCTGAATATTTAAAATATATATATACATCAATAAATATATATGTATATATATATATATATTGAGTTTAAGTTTAATTCGACAATTGTTTAAATTTAGTATTAAATTTAATATTAAAATTCTCACGGATCTGCTAAATGAAAAAAATATTTTTCAGCAAATCTAAAAAAAAAAAAAAAAAATCATATTTTATTATTATTTTTTTTTTTGTCTTAAATGTATTAACTTAATTTTTTGTATTTTGAAATTTAATAATTGTACTTAAATAAATTTCTAATTGAATAAAATTGATTAATTAAAGACTTATTTTTCATTAATTTTTATATATATATATATATATTCAATTCGATTAGAGCGATTGATTTACTTAATCTAATCAGATTTTAATTAACTTATTATTTCAAATAGCATTTTTACATTAACATTTTTTTGATATAATAAACAAAAAAAAAAAACAAAAAAAAACTTAGCAGATGTAAAAAA
Source organism: Argyra leucocephala (assembly GCA_963942445.1). Lineage (NCBI taxonomy): Eukaryota > Metazoa > Arthropoda > Insecta > Diptera > Dolichopodidae > Argyra > Argyra leucocephala. The sequence continues at coordinate 130,081,153 of OZ012680.1, forward strand.
TAAAAATAATATTCTCATCAAAATTTGATTTATAAAATTAATTATATATATAAATAAATTTAAAAACAAACATTAAAAATTTATCATAATTAAATGAAAAGAAATGAAAAAAAAATCTTTTTAATTTAACAAAATAAAAAACACACTATTTCAAAAAATACATCAAATCTATTTAAAAGAAAAATACACAAATAAAAGTAAAAGATAATTATAAATTAAAAATTAAAAAAAAAAAAAAAAAACTTAAATAGCATGAAAAAAAAAAATGAAATTTTTATATGGTCTTTCAAGTTTATTTCATGAAAATTAGTAAAACATAAAAGAAAAAATTAAAAGAAAAAAACAAATAAAATAAATATAAATATATAAAATTAAAATAAAACTATAAAATATAAAAAAAAAAAAAAAAATTATTCTTAGAACTAATTATAAAAATTTAATAATAAATAAACAAAAACAGAAAAAAAAAACAAAAAAAAAACATAAATAAAAATAAATTTAAAAAAATCAAGAACCGTTTTTGTGCTTCATTATTAATGATCTAAATTAAAAATTATCCCACGCTTTCCTTATTGGTAAAGGTTTCTTAGGTGCCTATTACACATCATTCTATTCATCAATCATTCATCCATATATTGTCAATATATGAATGAAAAGAATGATGACCGATTACACATCAATCATTCACTCATCAATCTTTTTACCCATATTTTGACATTTTGCAATGACATATTGTGGAAGTGTTCTGAATATATTGATAATTTCGAAACATTTATGAATTTTGAAAATATGATTTTTAGGGGAATGTTTTTAACTTCAGCTGAACTTGTCAAAAATGATTGATGACATGATTGATGGGAATTTTGCTTGCATGATTGACGAATGATTGATGAGAATAGAACCGCCATCAATCATTTCTCATCAATCATTCATCCATATATTGGCAATATATGGATGGAAGATTGGCGAATGATTGATGTGTAATAGGGCTAGGAAATGTAAAAAATAAATAATTTGATGTCAAAAATCCAAAAATTTAAGGTGAGTTTTAGCTGCTAAACATGTTAATTGTGATAATATTTTGCTGGCAGGGAAAAAACATGAAACGACTTTATTTTTTATGCGAACTCGATGCGTACGACAAGAACAGCGTTATGATGCGATAACTATAATCACATAGAACTACACATGTCATGACATGGCATATGTGATATCCCTGGCATACGTGAAATATGTTGCAATTAAGTTGAATCTGACACTTCATTGATTTTAGTTAAACATAGAATTCTTATTTCAAATTCCATCCAAATCCAGTTCGATATATGTAATTTGTTTTTGTTGTTGTTGTATAAGAATATTTTTTTATGGTACTGATTATGGGTCGACAAATATCTATCCCTGCTTTCGGTTATACAGTTGATTACAAATGACGATCGTCATGCTTTCGGTTATGTAAAATGGCAGTCAAATTGGTGCATATAAAGCAGCAAAATTTTATGATTAGTTCATAGTTCTTGATCGTCATTTGTTTTGTTCTTTGATTGGTTTTTTGATGGTTCAGGGGTGGCATTGTGTAATTTGAAACGTCGTTTTGTTTCGACTATTTTCAAAAAGTGGCATTGCATAATTTTGCTTCGAACATTTTTATTTTATTTCAATCTTTTCAAAATTTGTACGACATATTTTGGTATTGCGTAAGGTTGAAACGCTACTTTTTTTACATTTGATACGACCAAATTTTGGCGATTGAAAAATAGTTGCCGCTTTTAGGTAAATTTTAAAAAAAATAATAAATTAATACATAATTTTTGTTGGAATATTTATTTTAGAAACGCACAGAAATAAAAATTCCAATAAAATGAAAAATTAAGCAAATTTATAATGATTTTCTGCAAAGAAAAAAAATGTTCAGAATAAAAAAAAAAAATGTTGATATTATTATTAGCTTTTTTTACTTGTATCTAGTTGCAATTTCTTTTAGCTCCATTTTTTTTATTTCAATATTATTTTCTAGCAGTAATTGTTGGAATTTTAACGAAACAAATCAAAAATGGAATTATGTAAAGTGTTTCAATGGTAGCGTTCAGTGAAATTAACCTTTGGGTCTGAAATCCACAGATCCATGGATCTGTTTACTGAACGGTGTGGTAAATGTATCGGTTAATGTATCGCGGTTAATGAAAATGGATCTGAAAAATATCTAGATACATTTCATGGATCTGACTTTTTATATGTAAAAACAACAACAACAATTTTTATGTTAAGTGTTGTGACATCTACCGTAAGAAAAATTAAATGTTTATATTTTTTATGAAAGTTTTTAAATTTAAATCGCCATTATTTTTTGAATTAGTGGGAAATTTAAATTCTTAAGGAAAATTAAGAGTTATAAAAAATAAATTATATGTATGATAATAAATATTATTCCATTCAATATAAATTTTTTTTTAGAAGTACTCATTATATTTTTCGGTGATGGCGCTAGTATTGCGGTAAATTTTTGTGGTGAATTGCGTTCAGTGGCCAGATATATGGTACATGGATCCAAAATGGATTCCAGATCTACCGGTTAATGCTACTGAACGAACCCAATGTTTTTTCGCGCGTTTCAAAATAAATTAACGTTGCAAATTACGTAATGTCATCCAAATTTTGTTTCGACAACATTTTGTTTCGACCGAAATGTTTGAAACAAAGTTACATAATTCCACCCCAGGTTTTAAAATATGAAAATATGTAACTTCAATCTATTGTTTGTAATTTTTATTAAATAAAAACCAAAAATACACAATAAATCAAAATTCACAAATCAAAAATTTATGTATTTGGTAATATCAAATACGCGACATCAAAAGTATGCATTTGTCGATTTGACAGTTAATCGGTCGCATCAAATGTTAATTGATTGATCGTAAATTCAGCATTACCGAAACAGGGTATGTCAGCTTAGTTAGCAAATATGATATTTACGTATGTAGTGTAATGACATTATAGTTAAAGCATAACTATATTTTACTATCGCTTAATTAATAGCGTATCAATTCTACTTTTTAAAGTAATAAAAATAATAAATAATTTAATTAATTGTGGGAGCTGTGGTTGTTTTCCTAAATACAAATCTGCATATTCTGAATTTATGAAAACACTTGTCAGATTTTCTGAATACTCTTCATAATTGCAAACTGAAAGTCTACTGAACGTCAACTTTACAGACTATATTTTTTATATGCACACAAATTTTTGAAGCAGTTTTCTTGAGTATTTTAGTTTTTGTTATTTAAAAAAAAAAATTGTTACTTATTTTAAAAATGTAAGTTTATAGAAGTAGTAATGATCCCGAAATAAGTCTGACTATACACAAATGGTCAACATCACTTCTAAAATATTGTTAATTTCTAGGAGGTTTGCCATGTAAAACGATTTTAATAATAAAAAATATAAAAGTAGTGATGGGGGTTAATTGTTAAAGTTTAAAAAATTAAAATTGACAACAAAAATGCAATAAAAAATTACAGTATCATTGGCAATAAAATTCATTAATCATTCTTGACACCAATAATATTGTCTGAATAATTCATTTTGGCATTCACATTTTAGTGATAATGGTGAAAGGGACTAAACAACAAATTTTAATTCCTATAAACTTCCGTAATTCTACGATCACACATAATCGCTGAATTTCGGCTTTTCATACCCACTCTAGGAAATGTCTCCTTTTTCTAGAGTTAGGAAACAATACTTGTTAGTCGCTTTTGGTAGATTAGATTAGATTTAATTTATTCCAAGAGGGATCCTACATCACCGCAGCCGCAAATAAGCTTATTGTGATAACCCGCTTTTGCTAGTTGTTGTTAATAAAATATAGAAATATCTACATTGGAAACTTCACTTTTGTAAACATTCTAAACATGCTCAAAAAATTTTTTAGAAATAATTAAAAATTTTCAGGATACGATTGAATGGCTCGAAATATTGAATCTTTTATCCGCAGAATACCATCAATATCAAAACGTATAGAAAAATGTCGATAAAAAAATATTTTTCTGTTTCGTAGAATACCAATACCAAATATACGTTTTTTTTGTTAAGTAGCGCGTAATGCGCTTCCCAAAATAAGACTCATTGTTATTTTTAAACAAACCCAGTTTTCTCAACTCTTTTAAACAAGTTAAAAACATAGTTCTAGCTTCTTTTTTCTAGAATTCATCATATTATTTTCTATTAAGACGTTATTTTGTTGGAAACAACTTACCATGCGAACTCTTCGTTTATCACACATGTATTTTTATACACACAGATTTCTTCTGAAAAATTTCAAATTTAAGGAAAAATTCACGAGGATTTGTAATAAAATAAAAACACTTGTACATTTATAATTTTTAATAATTTTATAATTTATTTTTGTTTTTGTTTTTTTTTCTTTTTTATAATAATTGATTATTTTTTTTTATATTTCTTACATTTATTTAAAATATTTTCTATTACATAATTTTTATATGTATATATACATATACACATACATATTTTTCATTATACATAATATATAATAAATATATGTATATATGTATAAATATATATATATATATATAAATGTAATAAATACATGTATGTATATCATATATAGTTAATTTATTTTAAATTTCTCAGAATAATTTTGTAAGGCTTCATTTTTCAATTTCTTATTTTGTTTTATTAAAATTTTTTTATTTTTAAAATAGTAGGACTTTCTTTAATTTTTTTTGTTTTTTTTTTTGTATTGACTGTTTTTCATTCATAAAATTTAATTTTTAAATAATTTTGTGTTGTTATATTTGTATATTAATTTTATCAATTAGATAAATTTAAAAATAAAGTTCTATAAACTTGTTGTACGTGTGTATGTACTCAGAAAGGAAATTACAAGAGATTCATTGGATTAATGAAATGGGTAACACGAGTCGTGGCATCAACAACTAAGTGTTAATTGATTTCTCTGCAGCAACTTGATAGTCAATTCTATGCCAAACATTTACCTAACTATGATTGGGTCACAAAAAAAAAAACGATTAGATACGTACGGAGGAAATTGACAGTAATAATCAAAGACCAAACGACGTGCTGCTTAGTTCATGCGTGAAACTTGAAAAATTACGATGGGCTGACGACAGTCTAAATGATATTTTAGTTGCAAATCGAATAATTAATTAGGCATAAAACAAAATTAAAACAAACTAGTATAGGGCCATTGTTGATCTAGTAAAGTTTGGATGCGCCTTAAAAATGTATGCACATTACAACTCCAAACATCAACAACAATATAAAGCTAACATTTTACTTCTACTTATAGCTAGTTCCATAATACATAAAGAAAATTGATTTATTCTCTGAATTCTCATTCTTTAATTCATAACTGTTTTCCTTATTATTGTTATAAAAGGCTTCAGACAAAAACAAAATTAGTATATAAGATATAAATTCCATAATTTCTTTTTTTTTTTGGGATTGCATCAAAATCCACAAATAATAAAATCTGTAATAGATAAAATCCATAAAAATGGAAAAAATCAAATTCTATAATTTCTAAAAAGCTGTAAAGAATACATGACATAAAATAGTGACAGATGACAGTGTATATTTCATATTAAAATATTGTCTCTTTTTAGCATATTTCGGGATTTTCCTTTTTTGAAAGGGTATTCAGGTATTAAAAACATTTAATTAAATGTTAAGCAATTTGAATTGAAACGTTTGCCAGCTAAAATGTGTATGTTGACAGCTAAATGTATTGTTGTAAATAATAGAAATGCTAAATGGAGCTGTAAATATAACTTTATAAAAACTTTCATTTGAAATGAAAAAACTTTCATTTGAAATGTAAAAACTTTCCCTTCAAATAAAAAATGTTAATTTGAAGTGAAAACCACTTGAATTGAAAAAATTGTATTTGAACATTTGAAATGGAAAAACGTTCGTTTAAAGAGAAAAAATAATTCTGTTGAAGAGAATAAATAATAGATATACATATATAAATATAACAACACTGTATATGGTAAGAGCAATTTTTTTTTTTTTTTCTATTATTCATATTTTATTGTAATCATTACAATTATTCTAAAATTTTATTTAGCTTCTACATCGATTTTATATAATTATTAATTGTGTGGTTTTTTTTTTATAATATTATCTAAATTAAAAACATCCTATTTATTTTAATTGCATTTTATTTTTTAAAAGATGGCAATTCTTTTTCTATAAATTTCAAGAATTAAAATAGATTTATTGTAGTATTTTTTGTTTTTATTTTATTTTCTTTGAATTTATAGCAAATATTTTTTTTTTTTTTATATAATTAAATATATTTTATTTTAATAATATTTTCTTAATTTATATTTTATATTATACATTTCCCGTAAAACACATATATAATATATACATATATGATTTTTTTTTTAAATTTATAATTATATATTTATTTATATATTGTATATATATGTTAATATATGGATATAGTTTAAATCTTTCTTTCACAGCACAACTTACATAATTTTTTTTTCGTTTAATATATATGTATATATATATATATATATATATTATATCATTGACGCAAAAATTCACTATCACTATAATTATTTTAAGAACGCCATTTTTTATTATTTTATTACATTATTTTCATTTTCTTTCTAATGTGGCTTTAGTATATATAAATTTAGTTTTCTTAGCCCTAAAAGGATACTAAAATGTTAATATACATATTTTTGAGCAAATTATTTAGAATTTATTATAAAATTTTTAATAATAAATTTAACTATTGAAAGAAATAATAATTAAAAATAGATTTAGAAGATTTAAAAACAATAGGATTTTATAAAAATATTTAAAAAAAAATCGTTATTTCAAGGTATATAAAAAAATGTAAATTATTAAAAAAGTGTTGACAGTATCAGTGAAGAATAGAATCATATGAGTTTTCAATTTGAATTAGGAAAATAATTAATTATTTCGAATAATGAGATTCATTTTTCAGTGTTATTAATTTTGAATAAATAATAATTAAATTTTAATAATTTGACTAATAACTTTATAATCATAATAATAAATATATATTTATATTATTAATATATAATAATAAATATAAATTAATATTATTATGATATAAAAATGTAAATAATAAAAATTTATATTTTGCAACAATAAATTTACTTTTAACATTTGTGCTTATAAGTTAGGATTCGAATTTTGAAAAATTGAAATTTGAAATTAAAAAGTATATTATACTTAGGGTTGTGTGTGTGTGCCTAATTATGTATAAATTAGACTGCGTTAATGTTAATTATTTTAGCAATGTTATAAATGCCAAAAAAATTAAGCACACTGACTGTCATATCACATATTACTATAAATGTCAAAACGTATTTATTATTAAATCAAATAAAATATTTTGACAACATAACCTCTATTTAATATTCGTTCCATTCAATTTTATATTTTATTAAATCATAAAATAATATGAAAAAAATATTTTTACTTTTTCTGTTTTAAAATTATATTTGCTTTTTTTATAATTACTAAAATATTTATTTTGACAGCTAAAAAATTATGGTTGGTACCAATTATTAAAATAAGCAAAACTATATGTTTTAATATTTATTTTGACATTTATTGTAATATTGACGTTCAAACAATACTATATTAGTTCAACTAGTTATCGAGCTAAATTTGTGGTGCTGTTTTAGGTAGCATTGCTAAGAACAGTATCGTATTATTATGCCATTGTCACAAATGCATGAACGCATCAGTATTTGAATTGACTAATTCGAAATTTTAGTGGTTTGTGTTTTGGAATTTGTCAATTTGAAATGGTCATAATTCATACAGTTCTACTCCAATTGAATACATTTAAATCAGAGACAAAATTAATTTATAATATATACATATTAATTTTTTTAATTTTATAATTTATTTTTTACATAATATATTTATAATTTAATGTATATATATATTTAAAATGTTTGTATTATTTATTGCCAATTTAAGTTTTCAAAAAATTATCAATATGTAATTTAATTGGTTGAGATCGAAAATGCAATCCAAATTGAACTGTATACAATGTAAATAGTTTCAAAATGCTTGAATATCGCTTTTTTTTTACGAAGAACGAAACATAATATAAACATTTTAGAATTAATTATGTTGTATATAACACGTTATGGAACATACTACATTGTAGTTAAAACTATAATACTGCATTTTCGATGTTACGATGTCAAGAGAGAATTAATAATTAGTATTTAATTAGACACACACTTCTAATTCATTCATACTTGTGATTTATTCAAAATTAGAATTTATTAGAATAAATCCCAAGTACCAATGCAAACAGGAATTAACAATATCAATATTTTCAATATAAAAATTATAAATATAAGATTCGAATTATTCATATTTATTATTAATATTAAAAACATTTATTAATAGATTTAAAATAATTTTGATTTTGTAATAAAATTATAATTTTAAATTCATTTCACACAATAATATTTAATGTAAATAGAAATTTTTGACCACATTTTTTATTTGAAATTCTTAAAAAATTAGAAATATAAAATTTAACAATAATAATATAATTAACAAAACTTATTTAAATTGGAAGAAGTAATTAATAAAAAAATAAAAAAAAATTATATTACTAATTTTTATTAAAATCTACATAAAGCAGTTTAAAGAGGGAGGGGCATTAAAAAAACCCGAAAACAGGATTTATTTATAAAATTGAATAACACAATATTAGAATTAAATATTTAACATAATTAAATTTTATAAAGTAATTTTGATAAAAATTAAACTATCATTTAATTTAAAAATTTTGATTAAATATAAATTCAATAATTTAAAAAAATTTAATTTAATATAAAAAAAAAATTATTTTTTTTTATTAAAATTTTATTTACTTTTTTTTTAAGTTTTTTATAATTTTACGTTTTATATTTTGTTGATTAAAATTTATATAAGTTCAAATTGAATTTTTTTAAGATTGTGAAATATTTGTACCTAAATCTTTAGAATAATAAAATTTTAGATTTTATCATCCACTAGGATTCATTAACGTTATATATATATATATGATGTCAACTAAAGAACTACCATATAAGTACTAATAATAGTTCATTTACTTTTTCGAAATTTTTGTTGTCGAATTTGCAAAAAAAAAGTATATATATATATGTAATAATTTTTTATATATTAACAAAATATTGGAAATTTTTTTTTTTTAAGTAACAAATTAATTAACTTCATAACTCGTAATTGTTGATTTTATACATTGTTGATTTTTGGAATCAAGTACATATTTCTAACAAATTGTAGACATGATATAATATTATAATTGTGAAAATTAGTTAATTCATCAAATCTTGTTTCAAAATTCATTAATCTAATTACATATTTTATGAATTTTTACTAAATGTATTTAATTAACATATTACTGATTACAATTAATGTGAATTTAATTTTAAAATCTAATTTTAATATTATCATTAATAAAAAAAAATTTTTAACGTGATTTTAATTTGAATTCAAATATAAATTATTTGTAACAAAAACAATAGATTCAAAATTAGTAGAATATAGGGTAAAAAGAAAAAACAAAATTCTTGTAATATTTAGAGTTTTTAAATTAGTATTTATTATTCTTGGATAAATTCTTAATGCATTTAATTAAAAACATTTTTTTTTTTTTTGTAACTAAGAAAGCGTAAATATTTAGATTGTTTTTTAATTTCTACTAACTTTCTATTTAATTAGTTTAAATTTTTATGGCTTTCACTTTTTTTTTTTGCAATTCATAAATATAATCTACATTTACATTTGTATGTAATTTACATATATATACATGAATTTGTTTTATGTATATATATTATATATATATGCATATTTTCATTTCTATATATATGTATGAATGTATGTATATCGTTTTTTAAAATATATATTTATTTGCTGTAATTAACTCTAAAATAAATCACGCTTTGTTAAATCTTTTTTGTCTTTTTTTTTCTCAATTTATGTAATAATAATTTATTTTTGTTCTTTTTTTTTTAACTATTTCAATGTTAAAACCGAATATAAAATATTGCCAATTAGTAATTGATGATTTTTTTTATTCTATTTGTTTTTGTGTTTTTACTATTTTACTTTTTAATAGTTATATAATTGCTCTAATGTATATTTGTTTTTTATTTTTTTTTTATTTTCTCGTTTTTTATAAAAAATTTCAATGTTTTATTTTATATTAAAAATTTAAATATTAACTTAAAATTTATCATAGTTTTATATATATATATATATATATCTATGTGTATATATATATATAATTGTTCCTAATTAATTGCTAAATTAAATTCAAACACGTGTTGTATCACTTTTAATATCATTTAAATTATCATTATCATTATCATCATTATAATTTTTAGCATCACTATTAAAAATTTTTGTATTATTTAAATTTAATTGATGTGCTGGTTCAATTTGTATATTATTGGTATCTTGTGAAATAATATTTTTATGTGTAACATTAATAATATTATCAATATTATTACAATAACAATTATTAGTATTATGATCATTACAATAAATATTATTCGATTGTATTGCACAATTATTAATTATAGTATCATCATCTTTTAATAATAAAGCAGCTGTTGTAGCATTAATTGAATTTATTTCTGTTGATGTTGTTGTTGGTATATTACATACATCAAGTGATGGTAATAAAATTTTAGAATCTTTTGAATTTGTTCTACGATGTCTTAATGTACTTGAACCGCTGGCTATTGGAACATTTATTCCAGTACCATTTGTTATTGCAATATTTGTTGTTGAATTTATTAATGATGTTGGTGTTGTAGCTGTACTTGGTATTGGAGATTCTAAAACTTGATTTAATTCTTTTGGACTGATATCACGTGAATTACAACGTGAATGATTATTATTTAAATTATTTGATATTTCATTTGAATTTTTAACTTTATTTTCAAGATTTTTAACTAAATTTACATTTTTTTTTGGCCGAAATAAATCCAAATCAAAACGTATATTATTTGGCATGTAAATTTGATCATATGAATGATTACGAGAATGTTTTTTTGATGCAGATGTTGTTGTGGCTGTTTTCAATAAATTATTACTATTATTATTTAAATTTAATGCACTAAATACTGGACTCCAACATTCATCATCTTTTTTATTAAAATTATTCAATATATAACGTATATTAGCACTATGATCATCCCGTGAATTTGTTCTGGAATGTGTTAATTTTTGACGAAAATCTGATGTTAAATCATTTGAATTATTACGGGAATGTGTTTGGAAATTTTTAACATTATTTTTTAATACAATTTTATCATTGTCAGCACTATCTTTCGAATTTGTTCGTATCATTTTCACATCGCATGATGCACTACGAAAATGTTTTTTAGATTTTGTTGCTGGTACTACAGTTCCAAGTGATGATGTTTGATTATTAATTATATTATTGTCGCATTTATCATATCTAAAAATTTAATAAATTAAAGATAAATATTTTAATTTTTTTTTTTTTTTTAATCATACCTGAACTCTAGTTGTATAGTTTTTGAATCATTTCTAGAATGTCTTGATGTCACCAAAATATTTTTATTTGTATCAGGAATATATCCCTCATTTGTAACACATAAATCACTTCCATATTGTATACCTTGATCATTTTCCAATTGATGTTGTTTTTCTTCAAAAACTAAAATTAAAAAAAAATCAAATTAAAAATTTTCATATTCCAAAAATGTGATTAAAAATAAACTCACGTTTATCCAAGCTTATGATTGAACCAATTACATCATTAACAGTAATTGGTTTTAATTTTTCCAATTGTTTTCGTCTTCTAACTAACCACCAATCAACTAAGAATATTGCTAATGCCACCAATTTAATACCAGTGCATAATCCAACATACCTAATTAAATTATTGAAAAAAAAAAAATATTTTAAAGTAAATTTTTAAAAAAATATAAAATTTTTCAATTTACTTGAATCGAAAAGCTTCAATATCATAAATTAAACATCGTCCGCCATTTTCACCACAAGTTGATTTCCATAATAAACATGTTGAATCAATTAAATTACCAAAAACAATTGGTGCCGGAATATACCCAAATAATCTAAATATTACGAATTGCATACCCAATGCAAATGAACGTTCCTCCTCCGACACCGATCTCAAAACAATCATTAATAGTGGCATTTGTGTTCCAGCCACAACGAATGTCATGAAAAATAATAATATAAGGAATGGATATATAGTACGGCAGGGTGTTGTACATGGACCAGCAGTTGCAACAGGAACTACAGTAACTTCAGCAAAATCATCTAAAGGAGGAGCATTTAAAGCTTCAGCATGACTTCCACCTGGTCCCAAAAAACTACTACCACTACTTGGCTTTTGTTGGCTAGGAGTTGTATTGGAATGAACACCTAAAAAAAAAACACACACAAATTTAGTAAATTAAAAATATTAAATTAATTAAATTCGAAACTTACAAGCACAATTAGTATAATTTGTATTTGAAGAAAATGCAGTACATCCAGCATGACAAGGACTAAAATATGTTAAACCATTATTACCACAAACTGGTTCAACATCAATCATATGACATTCACATCCAAAATTACATGCAGCTGTTAAATTAACTCTAAACGGATCCATTGAAGTGTGCGTCGATGAATTATAGTATGGAATTGTTGTGCCAGCCATTTTAACATTATCACATCCCAAAAAAAATAACATTGCATACGCACAAAGGCATATAATATTTGATACAAGTACAAATTGTACTGCTCCTTTTGGTTTCAATTGAAATCGTTTTAGAAATACACCACCAATAAATATTCCTATACATGCACCAGGTATTGCTACAGAACCTGTAAAAACACTCGCTTGACTTTTACCCAAACTAAATTGTGTTTCAAGATATTTTGGTAAAAATACAATAAATCCAGATACAATCATAAGTTCCATACATGCTCCCAAACATGTACAAATATAAACTGGATTTGTTAATAATCGATACATCGAACGTGGAATATCTAAAAAAAAATGAAAAATATTTTTTTATTAAAAAATCAGGTTTCTAAAATATTTGCTTATTACCTTTAACATCCTTTCCATACTCCGATTTCTCAGCAGTCTGTTGTTGTTTTTGTTCTTGTTCTAATTTTTCCTGTAAATGTTTTTCAATTGATTTTCTTTGTAAACTATTCGTATTATTCGGTGGCATTTGTTGTACTGGTTTTAGTTCAGCTTTTCTTAATTTCTTCTTTTCATGTGTCAACACTTTTGGAAAAGAAAAAAATGGTATTGCTACCATAATCAAAAGTATACCACCAACTAGAAATCCACCCCACCACATTCCAACCCATCTCCAATCATCAGAATCTGTAATTTTACAACAATGAAATTTTAAACTGTATATATTGAAAAAAAAAGTATATTAACTACTTACCAACTGCAACAAAACTTCCTGACAACGAATCCATATGAAAAGATAATAAATATGCTCCAAGTAGAAATCCTAATACTGGACCAAATGCTGCCATACTATACATACATCCAATATATAAAGATGAACTTTCAGTTTTAACATGATCATCAACATAAGTTGTACCCAGTGTAAATAGTGGTGATCCACCACAGCCAAGTAATAATTGAGCAATAACAAAGAGCAAAACTGGACCAAATGTTGATGATTTACCTTTGATGCAATTATTACCTCGTATATTACTTGTGAGGCCACTAGATAAACTACTTAAACCCATATCTTGATCACGTAATGATACACCACGACAGATATTATCTTTACTAGAATTTTCATTACTAAAGGATAGATTTGCTTCTGTAGTGAAATGTGGTACCATAAATATTAAGGAACCAATACCCATAATAACAGCACCTATGATTTAAAAAAAAAAACAAATCATAAAAACATAATTTATGGAATCAATTTATTATATAGAGAACTTACCAATTCCAATCCATACTGGAATATGCCTTCGACTACCCAAATAACTAACAAATATAACAGTTATCACATTACCAATTTCATAACTTGATGCTATCAAACCAGAATAACTTGATGGTATTTCAAAGCGTTTTTCAATTGTTGTTATTACAGAATTAATATAACCAGAGCTTAAAGCTTGTTGTAATGTGACTAGTATTGATAATAAGAGCACAAAAATTTTGATACGAGCAAATTTTTGTATAAAATTTGGACGAAAATTTAATATGCCACAATCACGACTTAAATCTAAATCATCAATATCACCACCACAATGATGATGATTATGTAAATGTTGTTGATTTGTAAATTCACGATCAATAAGTGATGCTGATGGTTGACGACTATGACATTTAATAACTGTATCTGATAAGCTAGAATGTGTTGCTGGTAATTGATTTTTAATTGAGCTATTCGATGCTATATTATTATTGTGATGATAATTATTATTGTGATGATGATGATTATTATTATTATTATTATTGTTATTATTAATATTATTATTTATATTATTATTATTATTATGACCTATTGCTAAGTATTCTGAATCTAATGGCCCACCATCTGTGCTACTTTCATCACCAGAATTTGTTTCTGAATAAAGACCAGTCATTTGGTACATTGATTCCTGCCGCCTTGAATTACAAATAAAAAAAAAAGTAAAAACAAAAAATTTATTTTGAAATATTTTTCGAGGTGTCACAAAAATATTGATAATTTTTAAAAAGAGTATTAAATAAATTTATATTCGGTCACCGAATGAACAAAATAAAAATTGATTAATAAGCTTTTCAAATATAATTGAAATTTCAGTTCAGTCTCAATTTTTGGATCGGAACATATTGCTAATATGCTATTCACACTACAAGCCTATATCGTGTTATACTTGAAAGCTTCACTAACATACAAAATTTCTATTTATATTATAGCACCTCGTATAATTATTTAATCGCTGATATTGTGTTATAGAGCGTAGTGTGAACAGAATATAAGACCAGATCAACAATACTGTAACTATAGAAGTATAATACTGTTGTAAATTACTGCAGAAAATAAAAATATAAACAAACTAAAGAAAATTATTCAATCAATTTTTGTTTTAATGCATTCTCAAATGCATTAGGTCGTAATACCGTTATACATAAATAGACAGATTAGATTATGGTGGGATATAAAATGCCTATTCGTACAGTCAATATAGATATTTTGGATGATGCTGCTTATATTCTTCTTGAATATTTGAAGATTATATGTGCGGTTAAATATTCGATTTTGGGAACATACTTGATTTGGGAACACACTTGTCGATTTTGGGAACACACACAAATTGTTTTATATTCGAAAAGATTTAACTTTGTACAAACGAATTTCCATAGCCGATTTTGAACCACCGATTGAGTAGGAATTAACAATTCAAGACTATCTTTTTTAGCGACAAAACTCTTTTTGAGAGGGTACAACCAAAAATAAATGAAAATTAGAAGAATTTCTGTAATTAAAATTAACTATAAATTTATAAGTAAATTAATAGTAAATTGAAATATACAATATAGGTAGTCTATATGTATATATAAATTTCCCGAAAAATAAAAAAATTATTATTTACGATTAGTGTAGTCCACAAAATGGACGTTTTTAGTTTTTAATTCTATACTATTCATATAAGAGAATAATACTAGCGGTCTCTTCCTCTTCAGGTGATAAAAATTAAATTGAAGTCAATTGACTTATTACGAATGACAAATCAGCTAATTATTAAAAAAATTAAATAATATATTAATTGAGTCAAGTTTAATATTTTAAATGGCCCACTGTAAACACTGTGACTTCCAAATGCAGTACAAACGTAAAATTTACAATGTAGCATGTTCATAAATATATATTAAAAGGTCTTGACTTTGTACACTATTTCAAAATGTTTAAAATACGTAATGGAAACGTTAAATAAAAACCAGTGCGTGTAGTGAAAAAATGTAGACTACATTTTGTATATTATTTACAGAAATAATTTTATTATAGGTTAGCATAATATATTTTACGGTACGGAAAAGTAAGTTGAATGTGCTTAATATGAAAATGTGGATAAATAAGTATGTACTAACATATAAAGATCTGATAATATTAATTTTCATGTAACGAAAGATAAACCGTCTCATATTACAAAAACACAAAACTATAATTTAAAAACGTCAAAATGTATGTGTGTGTTTATATTGTCAAAATGGTATTCCAAAATGTAGCAATTATGTATTTTATAATCAGTGGTTATAAAATCTTTAAACTGTAGTAGAAACTAGATATTTAAACTATATTAAAAATTTTTATACTGCATTTTGAAAGTCACTCATAATATTATTATTATATATATACTCATACTCACTATTATATCCATTAAAAAATATTTTATTTATTATATTTTTAATTAAAAACTTTACTTTTAATCCGATTTTTAAATTTAAACGATTCTATTGACATTTGGAACAAACATATTTTTATTTATTTTCAATTAATTAATCAATCCATTAGCTAATTTATTTATTTTTTTTTAATTATTATTAAATATTATCATTATTGATTTAGTAAAATATATGAATAAACATTTTTTTATTTCATATTAATTACTATTAATTATTATTATTAATTTCTATCATTATTAATTTTATAAATATACTAACAAGCATATTTTTCTTTACGATTAATCAATTAATTTATTTATTAATTAATTACTATTAATTATTATAGTTTAGTCATTTAATATTATTAATTATTTTCATTGTTGATTTATTAAATATATGAATAAACATATTTTTATTTCATATTAATTAACATTAATTATTATTAATTATTATTATTAATTACTATCATTATTAATTTCATAAATATATTAACAAGCATATTTTTCTTTACGATTAATCAATTAATTTATTTATTTATTTTATTTATTAATTTAATTAATAAATTTATTTGATTAGTTTAATTAATTTATTTATTTATTAATTAATTATTATTATTTATTATAGTGTAATCATTAATTATTATTAATTATTTTCATTGTTGATTTATTAAATATATGAATAAACATATTTTTATTTCATATTAATTACTATTAGTTATTATTAATTATTATCATTATTAATTATTATTATTAATGACTATCATTATTAATTTCATAAATATATTAACAAGCATATTTTTCTTTTCGATTTATCAAATAATTTATTTATTTATATAATTTATATATTTAATTAATAAATTTATTTAATTAGTTTGATTAATATATTTATTTATTAATTTATTACTATTAATTATTATATTTTAGTCATTAATTATTACTAATTATTATCATTATTAATTATTATTAATTATTATTAATATATTTAAAAAATAAAATTTCAATTAAATTTTAGTTTTATTTTATTTAAAACTGTAGTGGTAGCATTGAAAATCTTTGGCTATTAATTAATTTAATAATTAGAATAATTAAAAATTATTATTTTATTAAATTAAATTATTTATATTAAATTCGAAATACTGTTTTTTTTTTTAAATATCAAAAATAAAAACCTTACACAATAAATAAAAAAATTATTAGAATATGAATATGAGCACGGTATTCCGATAATAAAATTTATTTTTTCATTATTTCACTAAAAGCTTTAAGCATTGACTAAAATGGTAAAAAAAAAATTAAATTAAATTAATAAAAAAACTAAATAAAATTATTTCCCAAATTTTTAGAAAATTATTTTAAAATGTTAAAACAGCAATAATAATTCAATTGAAATTGAAAAATTTGTTTATATTACAAAAACAAAAAATTATTTTAAAATTATTTTAAGGACCAACGTATGATGATCAGCTGTTTTTGGTTAAATTTACAATACCGTATACACATCGATACAAAACAGGAAGTGTTTCTTTCTATAGTAAAAAAACAAAAAAAAAAAAATCACTTTTCAGTTACCATTTACGTATTTTAATTTTATTTTATAAATCAATCTCTTTTTATTATGCTTTACTTAAAGAATATATTTTTTTATTTTGCGTTTTCTTCTTTTGTTTTCGTCGTTTTTTTTTTTCTATATAAAAATAATTTAATAGGTCGAATAATAATTTCTTTTAACACCGAAAATAAATTGAAATATCCGACCTTTACAGTTATATTGCTGACCTTCTGCTCTTGAAATCAACTATTTAACTAAATATTCTAAACACAATGGTATATGTACATATTATATCCTTGCGGGGGTTCTTTAACGGTAATAGTTGTTTTAATTTTATTTCTTATTGTTGTTTGTTTTTTTTTTTTTTTTTTAGTTTTTAGAAGGACATTTTAACTTAAATGCAGTAATTTTTTTTTCATTTTTTACAAGTTTTAGTTGACTTTTACGAATCGATTGCCGAATATTCATATTTATATAACGGTACAACATGTAAAGGTACAAAAGTCGTTTATAAATTTTTGAATGAATGTAATTTTTTTTTTTTTTTTTCATTTTTTGTTTGAGTAACACGCGAAGCAATCGAATATTTTTGTTTAAGAATTTACCAATTTGTATTATATATCTACACTTATAAGTTATAATAACGCTAAGTATATTTGCCTAAATAGCCTACTAAGCAAATATAAATTTATTTGTGTATATATGTATGTTAGTATACTTAATAAATATAAAAAAAATTAAATAAAAGAAAAATTGAAGAAAATTACATAAAATATTAAATAGAAAATGGTTGAAACTTAAAACCGAAAGTAGAAAATTATTTATTTATAATAAGATATTAAAATAATATGTATATTAGGTATATAAAAGAAATGATAGATGATTAATACAATAGTATAGGATTCGAACTGTAAACTATTAACTGTAAAAATTATTCATTTAAATATAAATTAAAATTCTAGGTATGTTCCACAAATTTTATTAAATATCTTAATCGACTTGGGTTATTACACCATCATCAGAAAACTTTAATATCGGTTAAACATACCTAGAGCTTTAATCTTTATTTCAATTTAATAATGTTTCACCTAGAGTCTACAGCATATTCTTAAAAAATTATTCATAAATTTCACTTCATAAAATATAACTCACAGTGTTAACAGAAAGAGATAGCATTTGCAAATCGTATAACGACAGATAATAAAAAATTATTGATAGATTAACATAATAAGTAAAGATTTTATTTATTAATAGATAATTAGACAATTTTAATTGATGGGGCTCAATCCTAGCAAATGTGTTTAAACCGTCTTTCAAAGCCGAATTCAAATTTAAAATTTCGAACAATTGCAATGCTAATACAAAATTATTTTTATAGATTTCGAAACGTTTTTTGATATTTAAATTATTTGGGAAAATGAAGTGGATATTATTTTGGAGGTATAGGGTATGGGGTTCTTTATACAGAGAAATAAATATAAAAATTTGACATAACATAAAAAGTAACGATTTATCATAATTTTCGCAAAAAAATGGACGTGTTTTCGAATACAATTATTAAACACATATTGTTAATTAAAAATTTGTTTTAAAAATTTAATTATTTAGTTTTTTGATTAACATATCATTTTTATAATATACACTTAAGTAGCATGCAGACTATCATTTCATTTATCATTTCAGTTTTCTCATCATTTTTTACAAAACTGTCAGTCCAAATCATTCATCATTTAAACTGTCATTATATTATTTAACACTATTACACCATCATTTTAACAGACTGAAATGATAGTCTGCATGCTACTTTAATAAAAAAATATAATAAAATAAATTTAATTATATAAAAATTATTAAAAATAAAATTAAAATTGATAAAAAGAATAATGCTTTGCCCCAATAACGCATTGAAATTATTAAAACAAAAGAATGAAAAAAAAGAGTCAATTCCAAAAGTTCGCGATATGCATTCAAAAATATTTGACGATACGATTTATTATTTCCTGGGTTTAAAAAAAAATCATATTTTATACAATTTAGAATTTGTAACATTGTAAAATATTTTTGACATACAATATGGAATGTAAAACTTTGTAAAAGAGTCGGAATTCAGGGATATTGAAATTGCTATAGAATAAAAAATTTGTACAAACAAATTTATTTAGGTAATGTATTTAAATTAGTATTAAGTTCAAAAAAATTTAATTTGTAGAATGTATTATTTCATTTTGTATTGGGGAAAAAAAACGAGAAAACAATGTATTGATGTTTGAGCTAAACGAATAAATAAATGAATATTACCATTGATATTGGATTAATTTTATTTCATTCATTTAATTTTTTATTTTTAAAGATTAGAATGATAAGATCTATATGCAATATCTTATTTGTTATTATAATCATTTAAAATCTCTGTTCAATACACATATTTTTTCTATTAAATTAAAATTTTTTAATCTTGTTGTACTTTAATTCTTAATGTTAGTATACATAAGACGATTAGTCTTTATAATTGTATGCAAATAAAAATTATTAAAAGATAATATTAATTTAAAAAATATATACTTAACTTACAACTAAACCAGTCAAATAATTTACATATAATAAAGCAATATTACACTTCGTGGTATCACAATAGAAATTGTTATTGTTCGGCTTCTTCTTATCAACTCACTTAACTTAAATCTATCAATATTTAATACAGATTATAATATAATGGGTGGTACTCATACAAATACAAATAGATTTTATTTATTTATTTACTTCGTTTAAATCATAAAAATATAATTTTAACATAATTAATAAAAAAAAAAAAAGAATAAAAGAAAAAAATCAAAAAATTTAAAAACATAGCAAAACAATGAATCAAGAGTAAATTATAATAAAGAGATTAACAATTTTCAAAATTTTATAAAATTCATTTTATGTAGATATTAGTATAAACAGGTATGAGTTAGTTGGATTTATATGGTTAGGGTTTTATATAGTAAATTAGTTAAGAAAATTTGTTATAGGTAATATGTAATTTCAAATTATGATGTATAGTAATTAGTTTAATTTTTTTATTAGACAATATTTTGTGTTTGATTACTTTATTCATTAATACATTACAATCTTCTCAGTATTTACATTGAAAATAGAGAGCAAGTGTTATCTAACACTATTCACCACTAACTATTCTTGCTGTCATAATAAATTAATTAATTAGAAGTCAAGGGGAAAAAATCAATGCTAAGGCTTATGCTAAGGCCTATATATTTCATATTTTCACCTAATTGGTTTCATAGACATTGTAAATAAGGTACCTTATATATAAGTTATAAGGTAAATAAAAATGAATTCAATAAAGAAAAAAAAAAAAAAAAATGCAGTTAAGAAATTTAATGCATTAAAAAAATGTAATTAATTAAAAAAATGTAATGCATTATTCTGATCATTATTCATTATCATTAAATTTTCACAAAACCAATGCATTACGTTTATGTTTTAAATAATACCTATTATCTTATGCTAGCAAAAAATTTGACAATTTAGATAAATTAGGAAATGAACGGTACTATTCGAAAACGTCAAAATCACGACAATGATCAAAATCAAAAATTCATAAACATTATTGATTCGTCAGACATAAATTGTAAAACTGTTTGAGCGTCAATTTTTTGCAGAAATCAACGCAACAAAATATTGGTTACACTACTTTTTCATTTTGATTGATTTTATAACTTATTAGAAGATGTCAATAGAACATATTTTGATGTCAATAGAACATATAAAATTGTTTATATAAATTTATTTTTCAAAAAATACATTTTACAATGAAATTTTGGTCGATTTTTATAACTCACAGATGTTCTATTGACATCTTCTAATAAGTTATAAAATCAATCAAAATGAAAATAGGAGTTGTATAGGTAGTCTAACACTAAAAATACCTACTGATGAGTTCTAATAGTGTTATGATGAACGAAACAATTTCCTAAACATATTTTGTTTCATTTTTGCTTTATTGTTCGGTGCTGTTTAAAATAATTGAATTGCCCATGTTTATTAGAGGCAGAAATCTGCCGTAGAAATCTACCATCATGTTCATACATAAAAAAAACTGGTAGATTTTTACCATTGTCGCTGTCAGATTATTGAAATATCAAGATAGCCGCAATTGAAATTATTGGCTAAGAAATAAATAAATAAATTTTTATTATTATTCTAGTATCAATTCAACATTATTATTATTTGTATAACTTATATTTTTTTATTTGATTAATATTCGATCCGAAAACTACGTTGTCAACAACAATTTCCTTATTGTTTGTGAATAAAAAATAATAAAAATATTTTTACACTGACATATTCTCAGAAAAAAAATTTAAACGTCAAAAATCTGCAAAAAATTTAAAATTTTGGTACATTTACTTACCCCTTACCGAAATGTAAGGGGTAAGCAAAACCCATAAATTTTGGTAGATTTCTACCACTTTTCTACCCGTATAAACATACATAATGGAATTAAGATTTTTAAATGTGTAAGAAATATTATAAGATAGCATCAACCTAATATAAATAGCAGTTACAGTTATTGCTCTCATTATGAGTTTGTATTGATAATAAATACTACTACTTTGCTTAGGGTTATTAATTATTTTGTTAAGTTTGATTTAGTATTAAATGTTTGACTATTAAAGAAAGAAGTAGTTTTATTTAATTATTTAATTTTGTGTTTTGTGAATCTGCTTACAAATATTTTTTGGTTAAATACTTAGCATATTTTCAAAAACGTCAATGACAAATGTAAATAATTGCAAATATCAATGACTCTAAGATCAAACGCAAAAGTCTTCAAAATTGTTGACGTTTACGAAAAAATGCAACATTGTCACGTTATTATAAAATTTAAATCTAAAACTGATTAAAAGTGACCCATGACACGATAAAAGCCAAACAAAACTTCAAGTTCGGATGTAAGTGAATATTTATTCAAAAATTTAAATTGGAATTGGATATAATGAAATAATTTTAAGTCCTAATTTCTAGAAATTTCACAGTTTTTGTCTTAAGTTAACATTTAACATTCTGTTGAGATTATATTGTTGTATATATAGAGTAATTGGAGGTCAGAGTACTTCTGCTTAATGAAAATAATATGTGTGAATTTTAGTTTGCTTACTTTAAACCTACCAAGCTATATTTGTAATACATTTCAATATTTTTGTACAGTTATGTACAGTTCTAATATACATTTGAAAATTAAATTTGGATCACAATCTACATAAGCGACTAAATTTAGATAACTGATTTGCTGCTATAGTCTCATTGTCCTCTGTAAAAAATTTATATTTTAAATTCTTAAATTGTAGGTATGTCCTGCTACCTCATCAGTAGGACATAGGTCGGAATGTAGATCACCTATCGAATATATAACAAAATTATTTATCATATAAAGGTAAATAAAGGTAAAGCTAGCCTATAATATTATATCTTGCCGCAATTTCAATTTACACCAATAACAAAAGACAGCTGCAAGTCCATCAGTAGGACATAGGACGGAATAGATATAGATCAGCTATCGAATTATATAACATAATTATTTATCTTATAAACGTAAAATCAAATTTATAACATTATATCTTGACGCAATTCCGATTTACACCAAACAAATAAATAGACAAATAATTTTAGTTTTTCGTTAAATTACAATCAAGTAATAATTAATTACAAAAAGAAAAAAAAGAAAAGAAAAAAGCAAAAAAAAAATATATTTATAAATATATAAAATGTCCTTAGAGAGAAATTAATAGTGTACATTTAAAATCGATTTTATTTTATAATATAAAAACAAGCCATTAAAATTAAAGAAGCAAAAAAAATAATGTCAAATATCAGATAATATAAACTATATTATGAAAACTATAATGGATATTATAGAAATAAAAAAAAAATAAAAAAAATAAAATCAATGCAATTTTATGATTTTTCTTTTTTTTATATATATACATTCATATAATTTGCTTTCTAGTCCACAGTCACATGGCATTTCATTTTTAAAATTACCTCCAAATATAATGTCGCAAAGGTATTTTCAGGCTGTAAAAAATTAATTTAATATTTTATTAAATAAGGAAGTTATAGTCTACTATATACAGGGTGTGGTTAGTTGAAGTATAGTTTATTGTAAGATTTATAGCCCAATAACGTAGGTGTAAATTAACATAGAGTAGTTTATATTTATTTAGAAGCTGCAGTGAATAACCGCAGTGATAATTATTAAAAGAAAGTAAAATTGTGCCACACCAAAAATGAAAATAATTATAAACTTGCAAAACATATGAGTAAGGAGATTTTTTAATAAAAAGTAAGATTTTGTTTACTTTTAAAATCAAAGAAAAATTTTTTTTAAGTAAGGAAAATCGTTCAGAATAAAATAACTGATATTGCATACCTCCAGGATGAAATTTTCAATTTATGTTTTCCATATTAAAACGACAATGTGAAATTGATAATGCTAACACGTGATATATTTTTCTTCTACCAGAGTTTGATTTATTCTTATATATCAACATTAAAGGTATTTTGTGTTCATCAATTCCCGTATATTATCTTAGAAGTGTAAAAATAAATCACTGATTAACTAAAATATCGTTTTTCACTGTAAGAAAAGCGATTTTCCTACTTTTCTTCGTATATTCAATATATTTGACATCAATCGTAATTATTTCATATATTCTATTAATTTAGGTGATTCAAGCATTTACAAATATCATTTTAATATTTCCCAAGTGTAATCATTAGCCAATACTACGTAACTGGTATATTGTTAGGTTTAAGTCTCAACTACGAATATTTTCATACCACCTTCAGTGATAGGAAAATCAAAATTAATGTATTAAAGTTGCTAAAAATGTACTAAATCACTCCTATTAGACAAATGTTGAATATTACTTAAGCACTTTAGCAGAATATATGTTGTGGAATTCTGCTAGGTTCATTCAAGAATAGAACAAGCTTTTTCTATGTAGTTGATGGGTTCGCTTAGAAATAAGGTGGATTTTTATATCGGCTTAGCTGTAAACAATGTTAAAGAACTTAAATGGTTGCCAAAAAACAAATACATTTCGACTGGTATATAAGTCCTGTAAAAAATTTAGAGATCCCGAAAATCAAAACTGAATAAAATTGTACTGTCTTGGATCTGTTAGTTGGTACACTAGATCAGTAAGTGCCTTATTGATATCCGAATACAATTAAAGAAATTTATATTGATATTTTTTATGATTCGTACAGACATAAGTTAAGAATAGCATTTTTAGAGAGCCCGAAAATAAAAACTGAATAAGAATGGTCCTGTCTTTAATTTTACAACAGATACTAACAATTGTTAGATTTTTAGGGTTTTTTCCACACAGAAAAGTATCAATCTACAATTATTGTACTGATGTGGGTCTGACGAGAATTTTAATAACCTAATTTAACAATCTGGTAGATATTTACATGTAAATATTTTAAGTATCTACAAATTTTGTGCTTGGATGTGGAATGTTCCATTTTATACTGTAGTGGATTACTATCAAATTAACTAGGTAGGTAGGTAGTAATGGACATTCCAGTTGCTTCTGGAAAACCAATTAGATAATAATAATAAAATTAATTATATTAACTAACTAATACAATTAAATTATTTTAAATGTTATACAAATGTTATGTTATCGAACCCATAACATTGATTGTTTTATATCGATTTTGTTACGAGCCCTTACGAGCAATATTGATTTTATTTTTAAATCAAAATTGACAAAATTTGCATATAATTATTCTTAAATTTAATAAAAAAAAAAAAAAAACGTACCTATGGCCTTTTCTATGTCCATTTGTAACATTATTGCTACCACTACTACATCCACCACTATATCCACTTTCATTATTCATTGCACTAATATTATTAATTTGACCAGTTTGAACATTTTGTGAATTTTGTTGTTGCTGCTGCTGTTGTTGTTGTTGTTGTTGCTGCTGCTGCTGTTGTTGTTGTTGTTGTTGCTGTTGATTTTGTGGTTGATGTGTTGTATTACCAGATGTTGTTGCTGTCATTTTTAAAAATTGAAAATGATTTTGATAATATAAAATTAATCTGGTTTTGATTGATTTTCATGTCATTTGTTGAATTAGTGGTGATATTTTTGACTTCTTGATATTAACTAAACTTACTATGTATGATCTGTAATTAAATTTAATAATAATAAAATTGCATTCATTAGTATTTTTGCATTTGATTTTGAATAAAAAATATAGTTTTTTGAATCAAAAATAATTATGATATTAAATCGTTTGTATTTTAATGAGAATAGTAAAGCAAATAATTTTAATGAAATTCGATTTAAGGACACTAATTGAAGCCTTAGTAAATTTTTAATATTAATTTTAAGCTTATGAGATCTAGATGCAGACTTTCCAATATATATTATTGGAAAATAAGAAAAGTAATCAATATGATTAGTAATAGTTTAATAAAAATATAGACATATTTAAACCTAATTTGGATTCATATTAATACGCTTAAACACAATACGAATTAAGGTCCAAAATCAGAAAGTTCATCTAAATTTGTTGGTCTATGTTTTTGCCCATTTCAAAAATAATGATGCACCAGTGCAACAATAGTTAAATCAACTGAAGCTGCTCTATGAGCAATTTCTGCTGATAGAAGTAGATAGACTGTGTTCAATCTGCGGAACTATAACAAATTGTAAAACATGATGATATCCACAGCAAAAACAAAATCCATGACAATTTCGAAACAAAAAAAACAAAAGATATAAAATATCAATTAACAATGAAATTATCGAAAACATTGTCAATTTTAAACATCATAGCGTAGTATATAAATATTACCAGCTCTCGCATTACGGAAATATAAATAAGGCAAGAATAACATAAGAAGGAAAAGTCCGTAAGCTATATGGATAAACAAATACATTATCATTGTCCTATAACCCAATCCATGGAACATAGGGCGAATAGAAAACAAAATACGAATATACAAAACCTGTATTCAAACTTGCTTATGCACGCTACGCTATTAAAACAGAACCGCAAACATATCTAAATCCAAAACAAAAATGTGAATTACAGAAAACGTACAGTAGCAAAATCAGTCATCGCGACGCATACGACATTCAAAATATTGTCCGTTAGAACCTAAATACACGAAGAATTTGGAAATACCATGTAAATAAAATCGCAGAAAGTTGTGAACTGACGAAGATAGTAATGGCTAAAATAAAAATAGATGGTATGAATATTGGACATCGTCATCACAAAATTAAGGATAAAATATGTATATTGAAAAACCTAATTAAAGAAGAAGCAGAATTGAAAGGGAATTTTAACTTTTCATTGCACACAACTTCACAAATTCAAATATACTTAATTAGATTTTTATATACATATATTGAAGTACAACACATAGAATATACGATTCTTAAAAGGTTATTGCCATTCAATGCAATCAACTGATGTTCATAAATGTCGAAGGATGACAAATAATAATAATTAAAAAAAATTTCGTCCTTTTTCATATTAGTTTTACATATTATCAAATTTAGTAGATGTAAACGTATATAACTCTTATGATGTATCCTTTTATGTATATGCATGTATATGTAAAAGTGGAAACTGGTAATAACTTTATTTAAGAATAGATATATGTACATTAAAGAGAATCATGAGATTTTGAAATCTTATTTTTTTTTTGCTTATGTTGATTTTGCTTGCTTTTTTCCATCACAGGCTGTTCATATTTACATAAATTTATATGTGTG
Source organism: Argyra leucocephala (assembly GCA_963942445.1). NCBI lineage: Eukaryota > Metazoa > Arthropoda > Insecta > Diptera > Dolichopodidae > Argyra > Argyra leucocephala. The sequence continues at coordinate 130,108,972 of OZ012680.1, forward strand.
TATAAATAAATGTACATTAATAATGGAAAATATTCAAATGCAGTTAAAAAGTCAAGGATTAATTTCAAGGATCTTTATGTCCTCATATACATTACAGTATATATATATATATATATACAGGGTGTGTTTTGTAAAATTTTTAAATATGAGTATTTTATGGTTGTATAAAAAATTTTTGGACGATGCAAGATTATTAAATTTGCTTTTAGATTGCATTGACGAGATGTTGTCCGTAATCCCAAGATTTGTATTGTAATTTATAAAATGGTTGAGCTTATATCCGATATTGAATATAATATTTTGATATCAATTTTCCGGTTATAAAATTTTTCTTGCGTTGTATGTTATGAATGTTGATAAACAGAATTTAGATAGAAATAATAAAAAGGCCAACAAAAGTGGTGGATAAAAAAAACACCAAATCTTCGTAATAAATATTAACATTAAATTAATATGAATTAATTACACACACACACACATACATGATGCTAAGTAATAAAATAAATAGTACCTAACATTAAATTGGAGATCAACAATGAGATATATTTTATATATATTTTATTAGGGATCACTCCATTATCTGGAAAAAAAAAATCTCGAAAGAACAAAAATCTAGAAAAAAAAATATCTCGAAAAAAAAATCTCGAACAAAAAAAATTTGGAAAAAAAATATATAGAAAAAAAAAATCACGAATTTCAAATCTCGAATTCTAGATTTTTTAATAACATTTATTTACACAATAAAATCGTTTTCCAATTATAATATAAGCAAATTGAAAAGAAAATCCAAATAAATATATTGGAAAAAGTAATTATTTAAAAGTTAAATATAAAAATAATTAGAGGGAATTAAAGAGTAAGATTCAAAATAAGCCAATCAAAATATTACAGGGTATTTCTTTCACTAGAATATTTATGCAAGTGTATATGCTAGATCTTGAACTAGAAAAGACTTTAGAACAGGGGACTCAAAATAAGGGTATTCTCTTTTTCCAGAATATTTACCATAATTATTTTTATGTGTAGCCGCTGTTGGATGCAAAAAAGGGGATATATCCCATTTTCCAGAATATCTACCATAATTATTTTGGAAGTTTGGAAATTGAAAGTTTAGATTTTAATATTTGAATTTTGAAAGTTGGATTTTAAAATTTGGCTTTTCACACAGATCTAGAAATTTCATAATTTCTGTCAGTAATAACGGAAAGTAGCTTTGTATAATTTTTGAAACAAAACAAAAATTATTTTAAATTAACATACGAGTATATTTTACCTTATTCGACATTTTCTTCTTCTACATTTTGTTTTTCAATATTAAAAGTTGACTTTATTTACTTAAGTGAATTTAGACGCCAAATTGTCAAAGTGACGTAATGAATCCTGAATGCCATAATCGCTAACCGATACTTTGCAGAACTTAATTCGACGTCATGACGTGCCTTTTTGCAAAATTTCAAAAAATTCGATTAAGACAGTTTTTTGTATGTATACCCTATGTATACCCAATATTTTTTATTCGAGATTTTTTTTTTTGAGATTTTAGTTAATTCGAAACTTTTTTATTCGAGATTTTTTTTTCAAGATTTTCTTCATTCGAGATTTTTTTTTTCGAGGTTTATTTTTTTCGAGATTTTTGTTAGTTTGAGATTTTTTATTTCAAGATATCGGGGGTGACCCATTTTATTATTTTCACAATTTAATATTGTCATTATGAACTCAAAGACTCAAGTAAGTATCTAGAATCACTGTGTACTAAAAGACGAGTCCTTAATTTAAATTTTTTTTTTAATTCTGTGTGAATGGAATACCCCTGTATAATAATAAAACAAATACTTTCAGCGGTCTTTTAAATTTATTTAATTTTTAGTAGGTCTGTACACACTCAGTACACACCAAATTTATGTTTTTATGCTAGCTGAATTTGATTTCCGGCCACTTTAGCTAAATGTAAAATGAATTACAATAAATGGAATTACTTTCTGATACTATTTTGTAGTTTTTAGCATTAAATTATGGTTAATGAACATAATTAATAAAATATATGTATAGAGAGAGAGAGAGAGAGAGAGAGTTCTAAGTACATTTCGATATCATATGCTCAGTGTACGAAAACATTACGTATAGCTTTTGAAAATAAAAATGAGCAAACATGAGCAAAGGTGGTGCATGATAACTGTCTGTGAAACGTTTATAAAACAGAATTCAACAACTTCTATAGTCAACTTTCTTTCTGATACATTCAGACTGGTAGCGATCAGTACTCAACACTATGCTATATAGGTATTAGGTCAGTACTCAAACATGTTTTATTAAATAGTGTTATTAAAAATAGTGTTTTTAAACAAAATTTAAGTTAATTTTTTACAAACACTATCCAAGGGCAATCCGTTCAAATCATATTGTCACAACTACAATAAAGAACATAAGACAATCATTTTTTTTACAGCTGCCCAACGTTAGCTAGAGCCATATTTGAGATTTTATGTGAGACATTCCTTAACAATATACGAATTATTTTGATAAGTAAAGTTAATAATCTGATGGGCTTTCTCAAAATGAACAGGGTACCTCTCTAAGAATAACAATCAACATACAAAATGCCATACAATATGCATCAAAAATGCAAATTTTAGTCCTAATCTCCACATTCACCTATCTACCACCTACCTAGTTATTGAAAGTTCTGATAGGAGTGGAAATGATCTGAACGACACACCCTGTATATAAATACATATATATAAACATATATATATATATACACATTGAAAATATTAAAAGCAATTGGGGACTGGTAACTATATTATTCTTATGCATACTTTCTCTCTAGCTGTCCTCATTCGAAATGTTATGATAATCTTGAAAACATTTAGAATGCTAAAAATTAAAAGGGATTGTTATGCCATAATTTTTTTTTTTTTTTTGTATTCGATATCGAAAGAAGGGTTTGTTTGCAATTTTGTATATTACATAAAATTGTAATAACAAAGGCAGATTTGTACCTATATACATTTTAGAGAAAAATATTTTATCTACGGATGTGTGGTATGGGGAGAGGGTTGTTAACATAGCATTTGGATGATTTCAACGTTTTTCTATAGATTAATTTTTTTTCTATACTATATTTTTTTGAACACAATTTCGAACGTGACTAAATTAATGAGAGTTTTTTATTTTATTTATCTTATACTCTTATATGAATGGTATGAATAAAACTGATATTGATGACTATATATAGGTATGTAATGAATGTATATGTGTTTGATAGACTAAATGTTTGTACACTTCTATTATGTAAGTTTTAAAGATGTGTTTGTTAATCTAAAAGATACATATTTTATTTTTCTAAAGCTATATTTTATAAAAAATTAGAAACGTGAGCTTTTAGTTTTTGTTTTTGTTTTGTTTTGTTTTCTATACGTGAGGAGTAAAATTATTTTAAGAAGGATTATTTATGGGTTAATCGGTAATTTCAACATAAATATTTAATATTATTTTATTTATTTTATTGTATTTGTATATAATATCTTTCCACACGGTTGTCTTGATTGCATCTTTTGCAAGGTTTTTAAACAAAAATTTATTTTTTTACATGATCTATACAGGGTGTTTTTGTGCTATGGTATTATTTTTCGTTAGTATATGTAGGTAGGTAATGAAAACATGTTTATTCTAACATTTAAAATGTATAGATTGCATATTAATGTTTACAAAAATGATTTTTTCATTTTACATGATTAATACAGGGTGTTTTTCCACTACTTTATTATGTTTCGTTAATAGGTAGGTGAAGTAGTACTGAAAACCTTTTATATCAACATTAAAAATCTATAGATTGCATCTTAATGTTTATAAAAAGGATTTTTTTTATTTTACATGATTTATACAGGGTGTTTTTGCGCTCTGGTATTATTTTTCGTTAATAGGTAGGTGAAGTAGTACTGAAAACCTTTTATATCAACATTAAAAATCTATAGATTGCATCTTAATGTTTATAAAAAGGATTTTTTTTATTTTACATGACTTTGACAGGGTGTTTTTACACTACGGCAGTATTGTTCGTTAGTAGGTTGGTTGAAATCGTACTGAAAACTTTTTATATCAACATTAAAACTCTATAGATAGCATCTTAATGTTTTAAAAAAGGATTTTTTTTATTTTATATGATTTATACAGGGTGTTTTTGCGCTCTGGTATTATTTTTTGTTAGTAGGTAGATGAAGTCGTAGGGAAAACCTTTTATATTAACATTAAAAATCTATAGGTTGCATCTTAATGTTTTTAAAAAGGATTTTTTTTATTTTAGATGATTTATACCTACAGGGTGTTTATACACTACGGTATTATTGTTTGTTAGTATTATTAATATTTACAGGTTGCATCTTAATGTTTTTAAAAACGAATTTATTACTTTACATGATTTATACAGGGTGGTTTTGCACTATGGTATTATTTTTCGTTAGTAGGTTGGTAGGATACTAAAAAAACGTTTATTCAAACATTTAAATTATATAGATTGCATCTTAATGTTTATAAAAAGGATTTTTGTATTTTATATTATCTATACAGGGTGATTTTACATTACGGTATTATTTTTCGTTAATAGGTAGATGAAGTTGGACTGAAAAAATGTTTATTCTAACATTTAAAATCTTTAAATTGCATCTTAATGTTTATAAAAAGATTTGTTTTATTTTATATGATTTATACAGGGTGTTTTTACACCACGGTATTATTTTTCAAAGTTAGGTATGATCATTCATACTGAAAAAATGTTTATTCTAACATTTAAAATCTCTAGGTTCGATTTTAATATTTTTAAAAAACAATTTATTACTTTACATAATTTATACAGGGTGTGTTTGTACTATGGTGTTAGTTTTATTAATTCACATAAATTCAAATATCTTCATTACATATATATGTATCGAAGCCATTATATTAAACTCAAAGCTAGTTTTATTCAATCAAATCACTTATTTAAATTTAATATATTTTCCCTACCAACCCGTAAAATACATATACTTGAATCGTGGTATAAAAACATCCTGTATATTAATCATATGCATTTTAAAATATGTCCAGGATGCTTCTAACTCAGTTATATTTTTGGTTATATATTTGATTGTTGAATTAGTTAATAAAAATATCGTTTAAATTTTAAATGTCGAAATGGGTTCGTTTAATTTTATGTCTGTCAAATTGATGAGATATGAGGAAAATAAGTATAGAAAAAAACCATATGTCTGACAAGTTATGAGACATGATGCATATGTCTTACAAGTCATGAATAAATATAAACACTTATTAGAGGAGGATGTGAAACCTAATACCAGACAGAATGTGTGCGTAAAGATAATAAACAAATGTTAAGTTAGAATTCTACCAAAACAGTTAGGGTGTCCCATTGCTTTGGGCTTGCTGGAAAAAAAATAATAACACATCTTGCATCTGTTGTATATAGAGAATTATTAATCACTAATCAGTAATCAATAAAAGCTGGAATTACAATAAAGTGGACCTGCACTCTCTCAGTTGATGTATTTTATGGGATTATTATATTATACAGTTACGGAGCCTATTCTATTCTATAATAATGCTATGGTACTAATAGCATTATTAAACGCAGTACTGTACAATACTTTAGACCAAAAGGTAGACAAACATCAAGATATGGTTGGACAAAATCGAATTCAACTGTCTCAAATCAAATTAAAAAGATTGGAGTTTCAACAAATCAGAAAGATTTGTGTTTACAGATGGAAGACAGTGTAGATAGAAGATATAGCGCAAGATAGAACAGAATAGAATAAAGTTGTAAACAAGATTAAAACTCACTCTGAGCTATCATTAAACTAATAGTTGATGATGATGATGATGAATAATCATATGATAGTTGTTGTTCATTTATTGCAATATTTTTTTTCTTTGCTTTTTTAATTTGACCGTGTAGATTTGTTATATGATATTGTGATGTATATCTATATACAGATGTATGTAGAGTTTAGTGTAAAACACATGGTTTATTTCTATTTTATATGAAATGCTTGAAATCGCAATTTTTAAGGATAAAATTTGTGTTGTTTAACTAGGAATATGGAACGATTCGGATATTAAATAAGATGTTATACTCCCGAAAAATTTTATATTATAATTTTGGTCCTTAATTAAATATACGAAATGTTATTTTTTTAACAGATCATTAAATAAGGGTGGTTTTTTTTTATTTTTGGTTTTATTTTCTTATAGGTAAATCAAGCCTTATGAGATTCAGTAGAAATAAATGAAGTATACAAAATTGTTTTTATTAAAAATAGAAATAGATGAGCCCGTATGTTGACGATAAAATTTATTTAATAGTCAATAAAATCTATGGGTGGATGTATATTAAAATATTAGTAAATTTGTTATTATGTATGTGTGATATATTTTATCCTTATAATAATATTATGGTTATAAATAATAATAATGTAAATACATTTAATTAGTTTTAAAAGTTATTTTTATTTTTTCGTATAGGATTTTGATTAGTCGGTTTTTTTTTTTAATAGAGTAATCTGGTTCCTGCGATTAAATTAAAAGTAATTGATATTTATTATGATAGTAATAAGTAAATTGATTCTTAGTAATATTGTAATACTGTAAGCACTTAATTGCAATTTAAATGATGCCTGTATATATAGTGTATATATTGTATATATACTAGTCTGTATGTTAATTGCTTATTGATTTCAAAATTATTGAGATTATCAAAAGCAGTGATGATAGTGTAAAAAATTGCGAAATACAGATATTTATAATCAAATAACATTTTTAATGAATAGAAATTTGACTTTAATTTAAAATATTATTTATTTTATCATAAAATTGTATTTATAATTTTATGACATTTATTTACAACTAGCTGTACCCATTTCGCTTTGCTGAACCTGTTAAAATTTTGAAAAAGCGTAATAAGCGACTGTGTTGATTATTCAGAGAGTATCTTGTACGAATGTTCAAGTTTGATCCTTCAAGTTAATTTGACGGAAACTAGAATTTGAATGACAGCTACTTGAACAAGCCACAATTTGAAAAATGAGAAAACATGTATTTGTTTAGTTTTTAAATAGTATCTGTAGTATATTTGAAATTATGGAGATCCACTTTTACGATCAATAACCTTTAGGAATATAAATAAAACACAATTGGCACTAGAAGCCCTATAATAGATTGAAATAAATAGAATAAGTAAAAATGTATGGAAAAAATAATAGTCATGATTAACAAATAGATTTTCTTTAAAATCAATATACCACAATATTTGAGTATAAATTGGCAGGTAATAACACCTTTGTTTTTTGAAATATTCTTGATGACTGTTAGGCATTGTATGACAGCTACCAGAACCATTTAGAATTTTCAAAAATAACACGGTCTACAACCTCCCGCTCTATTTCAATAATATACACTGAAAATTACATCGAAGTCGATCAATAAGTTGTTTTAGTTCATGAGTTACAAACAGACAGACTGACAGACATACAAATATGTCTGTTCACAAAAGATAGTTAAATGGGAAAAAAATTTATATATTACGATATTTGTAATTATTCAGAACTATTTAATTATTATTAATGTATTATTTTCGAAATACTATTCAAAATAATTAAATTTTATAGAGAAATGATGAGATTGTATGAATTAAAATTTTATGTGTATATTATTTATTTATTAAATGAATTTTTTATTATGTAGTTATATTAAAGGATAGTATTTTGTTATTTTATTTAAAATATTATATTATTTATTTTAAATTTAACAATTATTTTGTTATTCAATTTTATTGACAATTATTTTTAGTTACAAGTGTTCATTTAATTATTTAGTGGCAGTAAATACTGTTCACTGAAAAGGTTATTCATGAAGAGAGAGCTATCAACCTCTGTATATAATAGTGGTTGGCTATCAATGATTACCGGATGTAGTACTACGGGATCAATTAAGTTCATTAAGTTCCACGTAGTACTGCATGCGCCACGCGGTGACTGTTCTTACCATTTATTGTCTTACACCATCTATTGTTTCAAGTGATATATATAACTATATACATTTATATGAAAAAAGACGAAGTATATATGCTATACAAATAAAGAGTTCTCACAACAACTAATATCAATTGCTATAATAACATTGATGTTGATATAAGTCTAATAATTACGCTTATAAACCGCTGTTCAACATCGGTTTGTCTAAACAACTGGGTTGAACGGTTCTATCGTGAAATATCAAATCGCAATTGTATAAAACGCTTATCTTTCCAGTACTGTTATATGGTTCTGAATTGTAGGCAGTAAGAAAAGCAATTGAGCAATGTACTTGGTATTTTCCAAAGAAAAACTGACGAAATGGTTTTGGGAATATACCGGGTGTTCCAGATCGTATCAGCTTTTTAAGAGAAAAGAGCCGTTATTTTAAAATTTAAAAAAAAAATTTATGAAGTAAATGGAAGGTGCTCTATTGATTGGTGATATTTTCAACTTCCGAGGAGGAGCGGAAAAGGGTTTTTTAAGACCTAAATTGGCCGAAATCGAGATTATTAAATGGGAAGGAATACTTTTTTATGCAAATTTGGATTCTACGACAAAAAATAAGATATAATTTCTATGTAATTTTAAAATAACGGCTCATTCCTTTCTTAAAAAGCTGATACGCATGCACTGGAACACCCGGTATAACGCCGAATTATATCAGCTGATAATGACATTTGGTCGGCCTAAAAAAGTAGCACTAAAACACCTTCAATGGAAAGGCCATGCAGAGCGAATGGAAGAAAATGGTCCGGCTTAAAAACTCTTCGAATTCAAACCCTGCGGAAAACGTCATCGGATATGAAAAAATATCTGAATTTACTAGTAACCGCAGTCAGTGGAGGACAATATTGTGCCACACGTAGGACCTTCAAGGTTTGTAGCGCTCAGTAAGTAATTAAATAATTAAGTATGTGTTAGGACACAATGATTTGGTAGAATTTGATTTTGCTGAGTGTTATCAAATTTGAATTTTGTTTGTCGAAATTTTTGGAGCCTTTGTGGGTGCTTTAAGAAAAAAACAATGTTCAATTCAAAAACAAATGAAAAAATATTTAATTAATGATTTTGGATATTTAATTTAAAAATTAATTTTTATTTCTATTTTTTGTTTTTGTTTTTCTTATTTACTTTAAATTTTTTATGAAATTATAACTAAAATTGCTTTATTAATAATTCTGTATGTTTAATTTATTATATATTTATATATATATATATATATATATTTATTTAGATTTTATTGTATTGTTATTTATATACATAATAATAATCTTTATGTACAATAATTGGAGAAGCTTATCGTCTCAAATATATATGCACAAATAAATGAATAAATAAATAAATGTTATGCCATAATTTCATTATAGTGTTTTATACTTTACAATTAACAATGTTAAGAGCTTATACTAAAGTACATACATATTTAAATTATTTATTTTACAAATATATATAATATTACAAAATTCAAGTTCAAGGAAAGTATTTTTATTTTTATTTAAAGTTTTATTTAAGTATAAACGTAAAAAATCAATTAGGTATACGAAATGTTAATATGACGTTTATCAGAGCAGGGATGTATACAAAATCGAATTTCAGAACTATTATAAGATAAATTAAACTTAACAGAATATTTTTTATGAAAATCTGGAATATTTGATTAATCTGGAATATTTGTTGAGCCTTAAATATTCAAAATTTCAATATGTATTAACAATCATGCCTATTATTGAAAACGGCGTTTCAATCGCGGCTCGGATATTCATTCGATTTTGTACATTTGGTATTTTTGAAAACGCGTATTTTAAAAATGAATCGGTAAAGTTTATTGGTATTTTTAAAAACGTTGTAGAAACGAGCTTCATACAAATTATAGCATTTCATATCCGCTATTAATTTAGCGCGTTTTATAAAATGGATATAAAAAAACTAAGTTAAATTTATTAAATATTTGTTTATTTATTTTTGCTTTATATCAAAATTATTTATAAATATTGAATGTTTGTTTTTTTTGTTTATTTAAAGTGAAGTTTTACATTTTTTTACATTTTTAAATAAATAACATGAAATTTCATGAAAATCAAATTCTATTTATTTTAAAACATATTTAAACGAATTCTGGTTTAGTCAAAAAATATTTATATAAAAATTAAATAATTTTTCATCATAAATATTATACTTATTTTGTTAGTACATCTTTTATAAAATAAATTTTAAATATTTTCTTCAAATAAATTTTTTTTACTACTCTTCATTAATTAAATTAAAAATATCCTTTGCAAGGTTCTTTACATTTCTTCAATTTTATCATGTGTTAGTTATAAAATCCAGTTTTGAAATATTTTATTCTTACTAAATACTTATTGCGTACAACAATACAACAACAAAATATTTATCGCTGACATATAAATTTTACCGATTACTGGAGCAACCGACGTTTTCAAAATAGCAGATTAATAGTATTATAATCTCAAGATTGACCACTATCAATTTTATTTTCTACTTTTTAGGCATTGTATACATCAATTTTGTCTATTTTATTTTCTACTTTGTTTGTTTTATTGTCAAGTCAAGACCGACTGTACTTTATTTAAAGCAAACTCAACTTCGTAGAAAATTGTACGGCACAAAACGGTGAAAATTAAATTAATCAGGCAAACTGAATGGCTTCAAATGGCATTCAAAAAATATTTACAAATTAAATATTTTGGATTTTTAAAATAAATTTTTGTAAATAAGTTTTTGTTTAATAATTTAAAGATAGTTTAAAATTTTAATAAATTGTAAATCTAAATTTTACAAGTGTCAGTGATTTTATCTATACCATTTCTCAAAACATATATACAAAAATTTGCAATTGACAATCACAAAATGTCATTCTAAGCCGAAAACTTTGAAATTGGATTAACTTTATTTATTTTGGTCGTAATGCTATTGTTTTCATATCATTTAACTTGTTTTTGACAGTATATACAGATCATATGGCGAATAGTTAATATAATTTTAATTCTATTATAATTCTATTGCAACATCTTAATTCTAACACCGTGTCTTATATTTATTTATTTATACTATTTAGCTCAAACAGTTTACAATTTAGTATTACATTTCATATATTAATTAAAATACAGTTAAATTTACTTAGTATACATTCAAAAATAACAAAACCTTATAAAATAGACTATTTATAGCCTTATAAAATCGTTTGGCCGGATTTGGTCAAAAGAGGGCCAGTTTGACAGTTTTGTTTCGATAAAAGTATGTATTAAAAATTTTGTTTTTTTCACATTATTTTATTTTCTATCTTAAATCACTTCCAATTTTCGAAACACCACTTTTTTGGCTACAACATTAAACAAAAAAAAAAAAAATTGATTTTTCATGTACAAATTTTTATAAAAGCTTGTAGATATGTATTTAAAAATATATAAGTATATAATTTTTTAAAATTTATTTCCTTAAAAATGATTTTCATTACCAATTATAATTGATGACTTTAATTTTCATGATTACAAATTAAATATCCTTTTTGAAATATTCAAGGTAAGTACTAGTAGTATATATATACAATGTAACAAGGACATAAAAAATTATTGTTAAATTGTGAAAATTCAATAACTGAAATTTAGAACAATGAACAAAGAAAATCATGAAATTATTTTAAAATTATATAATTGCAGTAAGCTATAATGAAAAATATTATTATTTTAAAAATTTACATTTATTTTTTTTTTTAATTCATAACTTACATTTTTTCTATACATTTTTTCATTTAATATTAGCCTAACCTCCCCTTACCATAATGCTATTATAAATAACACGATAAATACAAATTTAAACAAAAATACAACCACATCGTGAATTATGAACTGCAATAATATATAATAAGAAAATTTAATTTATTTTTTTTTTTTTTAAATTCATGTAATGCGATATAAAAAATAATAAATTACATTAAATTTAATTATTGTTATAACACAGGCGTTTTAAACTGATACAACAGTGACCAGAAAATTTTAAAATTTTATTGTTAGAAATTTTAGGTTTAGAAAATATTTAGATTTGAATTCATCAAAAATTAAAACCTTTAATTTACAAATTTCTGAGTTGTACAGTAGGTCAAATTTCCGTAATTATTTTTTTTATACGAAAAAGTAAGAAGTAAAGTCAGTCAGTACCTATTTTCAGTTTCATTTTATAATTTTTTTTAATAATTATTTTGCTTAATAAGGGAATATCAAGTTAGAAATTGATATTATTAAAAGGATTGAGTGATTTAGAAATTGACATTAATGTAATAATAGTGTTCGCCAGGGGCTTGGATCTGTAACTTTAAAAGATTAAACAGGGAAGTGCAGTAGATTTGAAAAGGTTGGGTTTACATATAACACTCTACAGTTAATACATATAAACAAAAAGAGGATTGTGTTAAATAAAAATGGTTTGATTTTGATTTGATTTATTCAGTATAAATTTCTAACATATGTTATTTTTGTTATTATATAGTTAGGATATATATATTTCTCAATCAGCGTTGAAAAAAAGCATTACCATTATCAATTGAAGTATCATATTACATGGCGTAATGGGAAAAAATTAATTCATCATCATCACTGTCCGGCAACCATATTAGTTCGGTTAGTTCAGAATATTCCGAGCTGTAATATATGTACATAATATATTAGTACTTATATTACAGCTCTGCTTACGAGATATAATACGAGAATATGTGGGAAAACTGAAAGAAAAATACAATTCAACGATATGACATGACAAATTCGAGTTGAAATTTTGTGTTCTTACGAGGTCTAAGAAAAAACAAATTAGAGTTAATTGTTGCATTTGTTAACTGTTACCAGTTAACAGTTAACAGTTAACAGTTAACAGTTAACAGTTAACAGTTAACAGTTAACAGTTAACAGTTAACAGTAAACAGTTAACAGCTTAACAGTTAACAGTTAACAGCTAACAGTTAACAGTTAACAGTTAAAAGTTAACAGTTAACAGTTAAAAAATTATATATATATATACATATATATATATTTTTTTTCCAATTCATATTTTGTTGATATTACGATATGACATGACAAGTTCGAGTTGAAATTCTGTGTTCTCAAAAGATCAACGAAAAAACAAATTCTGTGGTTTTACAACGAAAGATGATAACTGCAATTTTGTCGAATTTTAGTTATGAATGCCATTTTATATAAAATTTTAAGCTCTTTCAAATAAAAAAAAAAAAAAATAATAATGTTAAGTAATTTATGAATTCAAAACTGAATAACTAACAACTGCTGTTGAAAATATTTCTAACATAAGCATATAACTTCACTTATGCAGTTATGGAGACAACACTTACCGAAAAGTACAAAACAAAAATAAATGATATGTTAAGATATTTCCATGTATCTTGAAAAATTTTACTGCGTATCATACATTTTTTTTTGTATAAAGTGAATAACTGAAGTTATCAAGTTCTTCAGCAATAACTTTTATGTAACAAAAATTAAGAAGTTATTTAAAAATTAAAGAAAAAGGTAAAAATTTTACAAAAATTAAAAAATTATTGAAATGATTTCAAAGATCATTATCTTTTTAAAGATTTTCAAAAGATTTTCATTAAAAATATTTTTTTTAAAATCAAAAATAACTAGAAAAGTATAGCAAATTCTATACTAAAAATTTTTATTCAATTGCGATTTACAAGAAATGCCAAAAATGCAGTTATCATCTTTCGTTGTAAAACAGAATTAGAGTTAATTGTTGTATATGTTAACAGTTAACAGTTAAAAATTAACAGTTTATATATATATATATATATTATTATATATGATATATTATTTTTGTCATTCATATTTTGTTAATATTCTCTAAGTAATATTAAAAAAAAAAAATTAAATTGGTCCTTAAAATGCCTTTTATAGTTTACTATTTAGACCGTTTAAAGATCTTCTACACGTTTTTTCTATTTTTTATATTTATCTCTATCTCATCTCTTATCTATATCTCTTTAACTATATCTCATTTAATTGATATATTGATGCTGGGTGGCGTAGTAGGTAGAGCACCTGCTTTTCAACCGAAAGGTACTAGGTTCGATTCCCGATGAAGCAAAATAATCCTTTATTGGTTCTTTGATCTGGTCTAGTACCAGTCTTGGAATAAAATAAATGACAAAACATTATTGAAAGTATAATCTTATATTGTAGGGTCTACTACTCCGTCCGTACAAATAGGATTATCAAAACTTTACAGCATGTACTATATTTGTATAAAAAAGGGTATTTGAGGGAACAATTATGTCAGTCTATATGCATTATAGCTATAAATTAATTTGTAAATGTTTGTGTTGATTCATGAAAGTAGGTCTAACTTCAAAATTCTATAATCTTCGTTCATAGTTAATATAGCAGTTATTATTTGATTTGTAATGGTCATGTATATCAGAACAAATTTTAAAAAATCTTTCCGAATTTTGTATTTGTTTACGAACCAAAAACAGTTTGGAAGAGTTTTTAGTTGGAATTACATTGAAAAAAGTACTACATCTACAATCTATTTGGCTAGTAGCGGTAAGTCTTCGTAAGTTGTTCTTTTATATTCTCTAATTATAATTTAGAATTTATTATATTAAATACTTAATTATTTGTTTTTGTCAAAAATATTCTTGTTAATTTTAAATTGTGTTTAAATCCTTGTCTATGTGCATACCTAAATATTTTAACGTAATTGGCATGTACTAGTGGTTGGTTATTAGGTTTAAAATTATTGTAAAATTATTTTCGATTCTAGTTTTAAATGTGATTTGTAATTGTGTTTTTACTACATTTACAGCACTGTTTACAGCCCTGTTTTGATATGTCTGTTTGGCATATCTGTCATACAGTATATAATATAAAAATAATATGCTGTTGTTTGTGTTTTTGTAATTTTTAATAAAGAATTGAAATAGAGTACACGTTTTTTTAATCCAAGTTCATCAAAATAATAATCAACGTTTTATCAAGTCCTAAGACAATTTTGACAATATCAAATATTGGTCTTGTAATTTTACCAATGTCAAGTTTGAGGGGGAAGTGAACATAGCTGTATGATTAGCGAAAGTTTGTGGTAACAGTATTAATATTTGTATATATAGGAAACTTGTTTGCGAATATAAGATATAAAATGGATTCTAGAATGATTCCCAGATTTTTATAACTTAAGAACAAATTTTTTACAAATTAAATTTATTGTGTAAAGCGAATTTTATATTTTAGGATTTCAAAAAGTTTAGAACCACTGCATTAAACTTTAATTTAATATATAAAGTGGTATATAAATTTTTTTTTAATTTTAATTTTAATTTCAAACTCATAAATTTCAAAAGTTTTTTGTTTTTTAAATGGCCTACAAAAACCTTATTATTTAGGTTGATATTAAAATGCATGCAATTTCATGATTTCAAATTTCACTTAGTCAAATCTAATTACAATGAAAAATTACAAAATGCAATTTCTTTATTAAATTTTTTTTTTTGTTATGTATATTACAAATATATATATAATATATATATATATTATAACCAAAATTAATTTCATTCATTAATTTTTGTCAACTATATGTATACTGTAACAAACTGAATGCATTACAGAAACATTTGTTTTAGTACAATACTAAAAATTCTATAATATTATTATTGATTGTTAATGTAACAGTAAAGGACACTAGATAAATAATTAAAGGATGTTATAAATAATTTTTGAAAGAGAAAAAAAGAAAAAAAATTTTTTTTAATTTATTATTTATGAAAAATTACTTTAATTTAATTATAAAGGGTGATTTGGTTTTTAGAGTGATAAAATTTTCAAATAGAGACAGTTGATATTTGGAAGTTGATTACAGATATAAGCTTTGACAAATTAATATGAACAAATTTACGATCGTTATGATGTTTCCAAAATTTTGTAAATTTTATTTTTAAGGTATAGAGCACTTCGTGGAATTTATAATATGTATATATCTATGTATACCAGAAATATATATATATTTATGGAACAACTTATTCGTCGGGTTTATTAAAATAATTCGGGTAATCAAATTCGGTACCAAAGCTTAAAAATTTGAATATATAATGTTCTTGTTGCAGTCCTATAGTAATGAGAACAACGTTATAATAGCTACGTTATACAGTTAAATTATTATTAAATGTTAATATACACATACAGAATGTAAATTAATTAGCAGTTTTTACTTGCTTATGAACTGGTTTTTAATAAAGTAGGTACTTTATAACAGTAAGATATAAAAGTTCTGATAAAGCAACAAATGAACAGCATCAAGTTAATAACATTCTGATGATGCAAAAGATGGATATAATCAAACTAATTGATTCAAAATGCACACACAAGTAAATTTAACAAATATAAAAAGTGCTATCACAATAAACAATGTCGACATACCGTTCACCAAAACTATAAAAATCGTATGAAGAAAAATAAACAAAAGTTAGAACTGAAATACAACCATTTGCACTGACTTATTGGTCGGACATTTACGATTTCGACATATAACAAAGTTTTGATCTACAACCAAATATTAAATCCACTCTGGTTAAACGGTATTCAACTATGGACTATGGGTTGACTTGACATTGAATATTGACTTCATATTGCAAAACAGAATGTTGCGAAATATTGTTAATACTCTTTGGTATCATGGTAATGCTGATGATATTCATAGTGATCTTAACAACTAATCATAAAATACGATATAAAAAAATTGGCTGTATGCGGCCGTTTTTCTCAACATGTCAATGTAGAAATATTACGCTTAGCTGAAAATCAAAACTTTGTTACACAACGAAACAAACGAAATCGATTTCGAACATCTGTTAGAATAAAAGTATCCTATCAATAATTTAAATAAAATTATTCTCTCAACAATTGCTAATTGGATTTTGATTGACCAAAGATATCTGAAGTAATAGACCAAAAATTATATTACGTCAATGGCGAGTTTAAAAAGCTAGTTTTAATTTTAATGAAACAAAGTGAAAGTTAAAATCACTTTGTTCTGCCCCGAAAATAAAATGATACATTAAAAGCTCTTTCAATGATTTTCTTCTATTTGAAAACAAATAAATATAATTAGATTAGATTTTTAATTCATTTATTCATATTATAGTAAAATACAATACTTAAAAATATACATTTACTAAATAAAAAATAATAAGAATAAATATAGGATCATTCGGATATTCATTAGAATATGTGATGAATGAAACTGCAAGCAAAAATACAGGCATAAAAATATAAAATATGGTTTGGTACATACATAGTAAAGGAGAAAATTAAAGGTAAATTAAAACTAAAATAGCTATTTTGGGTATACCAAACTAACAATTTTTCAACAGAAGTAAAAAATTTTGATTTTATAATCATAATTTCAACAATTTTAATTCTACAAACGAATAACGTAAATGTACCTATCACCGCCCTAGTACATTATGCTGCCCGAACCCTTTTTTTGTAAATACAATACTCCCATGCTTTATATTTCAAATTTATTTTCGAAATAAAAAAAGAATATTATTCCCTCGTTGTAATGCAAAATAATGCACATTTGTATTCATATTAATAAATATAAGTTATTGATAGAAAACTAAACTAGGTAGACATTTTAGTGAAAATATTGGTTCAAACGTTTAAAATTTTTTTTATTTTGTTAAGACCATAATAATTAAGCTTTGATGTTCACTTATTTATTTTATTCAATTAATTGTAAAAGATATATTATTAAATAGATTATAATATATATATATATACATTCTTCAATTTGTAAATAAAAAATATTTGAAATTGCTAATTAGTTTTGAGCGCGAATTAGGGACACATAAATTTATGTTGTACGTATTTACGATCGTCCGGGCGGAATTGGGAAAATGATATATCGAAATAATTAATTAAGTTATTCAACTATTTTTGTTTATATCAGGATGCAACTGGATGATTTTAAATTGAAATTAAACAAACTAAGCTGGACCTAATTACGACCTATTAATTTAATTTCGCATATGCGTTTTTTGTTACAACTAAATTTTGAGTTTTTATAAAAATTTGTATGAAAAAGCGGGTCGGTAATACTGGCAATATGTCCTAATTCCGAACTAAATATGCAGGTGTAAGCTATTTTCACTAAATTCATACCAAGTCTTATATTTAAAGAAAAAACTTTATTTTAATTGTTGAAAATAAGCGAATATTTTCTTTTTATTAGGAGACGAAATACGCGTATCTGTATATGATAAGCATATTTAGTAAAATTAAATGGAAAATATTCGACTATTTTTAACAATTAGATAAATTTTACTCTAAGGCTAACCCTAAAGAATAAGTTCTTCCAAAATTATATTTTACTTATATTATATTTTGTATAATTTAAAAAATCTGTGGAATTTTCTTGCCTTGTCACCAAAATTTCATTAAGGCATCCATTATAAATTACCAAAATAATTTCTTTGTACACATTTCACAATAAGTTTAATAGAGGAGTGAAAACCATGACAATGCCTGTAAAAGAAGATACTCTAATATATTCAGACAGTGACATAGTCTGCAAAATTGAGCCTCCAGTTCTAATGAACAGCAGAACACAATATAAAGTACCCGAAAGCATACAAATAAAAAATGCCAAAACTAAGAATAAGTAAATGTGATTTTTACTTTATGTGTATGTGAAATATTTTGTATTTTTATTTATTTATTTTAAATGTGCATTGTTATAATATTTAAGTTAATTATGTTATAAGTATTGGATTATTTTTTTTTGTTTGAAATACTGAATCGTTGCACTGTTTAATTTTTTTTAATTTTCATATTGAAATAAATGTATATTTTTATGTGTAACAAATAATTTTATTTACATTATAACTATTTTTTTTTTTTTTTTTTTTTTTTCAAATTACTTATTGATTTTTAATTATAATATTTTTTATAATTTAACTAAATACTAGTTAATTATTTAAAAAATTAATTATTAATTTTACTCTTAATAATTATTTTAAATACCTTTTTTAAATAAAATCGTAAATAGGTACTGTGAATCGCAAATCGGTTCAAAAAGCGGAATTGAGTTCATATAAGGGCCGAATTAGTTCAGATTGAAATTGTCGAGCGGAAATACGTACAATAAAATTTTTTTTGGCAGTTATAATATTTTATTATTTATTTAGAAAAAATTAAATTATAATTAGATGAAAATATTTTTTTTTTTTAATTAAAAAATACTAATTATTGTAATTTGAAGAAAAAAAATTAAAAAAAGCTTATATTTTGCTGATTTTGTCAATTTAAACTAATTTTTCCTTAAGGGGGAGGAAATTGGTACTTTTACGTTAACAGACATTTTATAATAGTGAAAATAGTCTAATATTTTGATATGCTTATCATACAGATATACGTATTTCGTCTACTACTTGCAGACTTCTTCAGTGTTTTGTACTCGACTATTTTCACTATTATACAAAAATTTTACTCTAACGCTAGAAAACAAGTTTTTATAAAAACTAGACATTTTATATTTTTTTGGTCGGTAACATTTAAATAACTATACAAAATCAGAACAGTTGACAACTCTAATACTAGACGAATATATTCAAAACAATGAAATATTGTTATCAAAATAATATATTATACATATACATATAATATATTATAATGTTTGGCAGTGAGCAAGGACATTCTTTTATATTAAAACAAAATAAAAATCTTTTTTTATACAAAATATACCAGTATATTAGTTGTATAATATATTAATACAGATTGACTTGCACGCTATACAGAATTGTTTAAAAAAAAAAAAAATATAATAAAATGAAAATTCCATTATACATAGAGAAAAATATTCTAGAATATAAGTCAACCTCAATACCGACACTATAATATAAAAATTTTCTATGTAAACATACATATATATATATGTACATATTATTACAGTTACCTATATTAGCTGTCCCAATATAGAAAAAGAAAAACAAAAAAAATAGAAAACTCTACCTATAATATAGTAGTGCATAATAATTCCAATGCGGGTGTATTGATTTTTTCCTTTTTTATAATTTATTTTTTTTTCACTCCTGTCTTCAGCAGGACACATTTTTATTATTTTTTTTTTTTATATATATAATATACATTTTTTTTTCCTATATATTATACATATATGAAAAAAATTTTCACATCATTGAATCAATTGACACTATTCAAAGAGGAGTTAAAGTGAAATAAACTAAAACAAATGAAGAACAAAAACAAAAAAATGTATAGTGTCCTTTTTAAAAGGAAACATGTTTTTTAATATTGTTATATAAAAGCGTAATATGTAGGTAAGTGATATATGTCAAATAAATAACAATATAATAGTTTTGTATAGCTCACAAATATATGTGTATATATATATATATATATATATATATATATTAATAATCCTGTTTAATAGAGTACTCTCAACTAGATGTAAATCTCATTTAAAAACAAAAACAAAAATAAAAAAAAATGAAAGGATAGTAATTTACTTTTGCTCTAAGTGACTTACTTTGTACCCTCATATCCTATTCAACTGTAATTTCCTGAATTTTCCTTTAGGGCTAGTCTAGATCTATTTAATATATAAATAAACCAAAAAAAAAAACGAGGTGGTTATTTTAATCAAATGAATTCAGCTAGAATAAAAGAAATTAAAGGATATTTTACAAAAAAAAAAATATATATATATATTAGAAAAGCAAAAATATGAATCTTTAATGTGTTCCATATTAAATTTTTTTTTTTTAATCAAAACAAAATAATAAAAATAAAGAAAAACAAAAAAAAATATTTAAATACTATGTCAGGATGTCATCATATTGATTTAAATATAAATTGCATGCAAGCAATAATGAATCTCTCAGACAAATTAAAAGCTTCTGGCATACTTTAAACATTTAGTTTTCCTTTAGTAAAATTATAAAAAATTATCTACTTAAATTAAATTTTTTTTTTTTATAAATATTAAATATATTATAGATATATGAAAAATGGGCTGACCAAAATCAATAATGTATTAGTAGAATGGATTAAAGGATAATAAATTATGAATATAAAAATGGGTTACAAGTGACCATTATTTGTTATTAAAAAATTTATTTTTTATACTGGAAAATTTATATGTTGTTGGAAGCATTATGGGTTAATCAAATAGATTGATTGTATAATTGTTGTTAAAGTATTATACAGGACGAAATGTCAGTACAGTATAGTCTGTTTTAAAACAATAGAAATTTACTGTACAGGATTCAATTGAGTTATAAAAAGAAAAGGTTAATAAAATACGGACAAAACACATAATAAAAAATTCCATAAAGTAAAAATCCCCAAAGAGAAAACTGGCCAAAAATAAATTACCCAAATCTTCAAAGAGAAAATCCTCAAAAATAAAATTTCAAAAAAAAAATTCTTTAAAAAACAAAATCTTCCAATACAAAATCCCACAAAAAAGAGAACAGAACTGAAATTTTGTTTTGCTTATTCAGAGTTGGGAAAAAATATTTGTTTTGCGAAGCCGCAGTTGAATACAAAATTTTGTCCTTAGAGATTTTTAGAATGGGAATTTTGTCAAATTCTCACATTCTAGTGTACGCTGACGATATGAAAAAATATTTAAATAAATCTCATCTCCGCGTGAATCTCATCTTATTCAGAGTGACGTTAATAATTTCGCTATTTGGTGTTGTAATAATAATCTAGCCCATAACGCTAGCAAATGCCAAAGCATCACCTTTTCCCGTAAAACGGCAATATCAGCACGTTATTATAGTATTAACGGCGTTATTATCTCTAATGTCACATCCACTAAAGACTTAGGTATTCTATTAGGCATCGAACTAAATTTCAGATCTCATGTAGATAATATTGTCAGTAGAGCTAATTCAGCTCTTGGGTTTATCAAAAGATGGTCAAAAGAATTTTCCGACCCATATGTCACCAGAGCTTTATATTTGACTATGGTAAGACCATTACTCGAATACGCGTCTCAGGTATCAGGTCACCTTTTCATCAAGTTCACATAGACAGGATTGAATCTGTTCAACGTAGATTCGTTCGTTTCGCTCTTCGTGGTCTTTCATGGACAGATCCATATAACTTACCCCCTTACAGAGACCGCCTTAAACTTCTAGGTCTGCAAAGTCTCTTTAATCGTCGTGAAGTAGCTGATATTATATTTGTACACCAAATTCTGTCAGGTGCAGTTGACTCATGGCCCACTTAATAAACATCTCTTCAAGATTGGTAGATCGAGCACAGATATATGCAGATTCGACTGCTTAGAAGAGGAGGAGTCCTCCTCCCATATTCTATTTGATTGCGACGCTGTAGCTTGAAAAAGATATAAGCACTTCCAGGGATACAAATCGCCTGATTCTGACTTTGACATCAAGGCAATAATAGCTTTCATCAAGGACATAGAACTGCAATTCTGAAATGGACGGGGAAGTACAATAGATCTTAAGAGTTCGCGGCTACATAGAACTCCCTAATTTAAAAAAAAAAAAAACTTTGCTAGATTAGCAATGGCATTCATTATATTAGTCTATATATAAAAATTACATTTTTATGTCTGTCTGTTATTTATATAGACTCGAAAACTACTCAATCGATTTGGATGTAATTTTCAGTGTCTATTATTGAAATTAAGGAAAAAAATGTTATGTCTAACCGTTTTTCGAAATTCGGACTGGGTCAGGCAGCTGCCATATAATTCCCAGCATCTATCACAAATATTTCAAGAACCAAAAATGTTACAGAATTGAAAATCTCTCGAAAATGAACAAACATACCGTTTTGTAATAATTTGAGTTGTTGGGGTAGTTGGCACGCAACTCCAAGCATCCATCAGGAATATTTTCAATACCGAAGTTGTTATCGACCTGAAAATTGGTACTCGGATATTTTATTAAAAATGAACAAACATGTCTTTTATCTCCAATCTTTGATCCATCTGAATATGCCATTTCAATTTAAAAGGCTTCAAATTGCTTTAGTTTGCCTTTTGCTATCACAATAAATAAATCACGAGGTCAATTATTGAGTTGTTATATCATTTTGGTATATTAAATCTTTTTCTTTGAGCTGCTTACTTTACTCTCAATCTCCATTGTATTATTTCGAATGAATCAAATTTATTAATGCGGTAATACGATATTTTTGCACTTTATATCTAACATAGTTGTATTACAGGTTGCATTTGACTTAAAAACTATCAAATGAAAATTTATTTTATCAATTCCCAATACTTATTTTATCACGAACTACGATGTTTTATTTTTTATTTGCCAGTTTCTTATAAAAAATGTGAAATAATTAAAATTACCTAAAAGTATGCAATATTTTTTTAAAAATTAAAAAATAAATTTTTTTGGTTTTAAAATTTTACTACCTACATAAAAATAAAAATATTTTTTTAATTATTTATAATTTAATTTTATATTAAAATTTGGTATTGAGGTTTTAGATATACATTTTATTTTAATTTGTTAAAATTATTAATGACTCTAAATTTGTTTATTTATTATCTCTGCAAAATAAAATAAAAAAAAAATATTTCTAAAAGAAAAATAAAACTATAATAAAAAACAAAAGCACATCAAATAACTCATTAATAAATTATATTAAATAAAATAAATTAATTTAAATATATTCATCAAACAAAGAATTGACTAATTTTTTAAATTTAGAAGTGAGATAAATCAACCAAAATTGTTTTGTTATGCTAACTGTTGTGAAATAGCCATCTCAGTAAGTTTAAATTAAATAATTTAACTGTTATCAAGTTTGTTTTCGCTAATAGATAAATAGGTTGAATTGGCCATTCCAGTTGCTTCTGGGCAACCAGTTAGGACTTGTGCCTGCTTGATAGCATGACTAGAGTGACCTATTTGATGTTATTGGTTGTTTTAAGGGATCACTCTAATTTTTACAATAACCGCATATTATTTGGGAACAAATATCGATATTTCGGCAGATATACACACTTCTTTCATAAGTACTTGTATCTAACTAGTTTTTTTATATATATTATTATTTTTCTTTTTATATCTTAAATCTTAACAATTATTTACTTTGAATGTTCAGAAAAAAAAATCAATTCAATGTTATAAACTATTAATATTGTTGTTACAGCTTTGCAAACCTAACCGATGTTGTGTCTATGAACGATTATACTATATTTTATTTATTTATTTAATCCAAAATATAAAATGTTTCTCTTACTATATTAATTATTTATTATTTTCACAGAGGTTAGACTAAAGAAATGTTGTCTTTACAGCTGAAATATTTACAAATTATGATTTTAATAGCTATTTAGAAATACATTATTTACAAGGAAAAGTGGAAAAACCTTTTGTGAAATAAGCTTATAACTATACTTAAAACTATACTAATACATTATACTATATTGTACGAAATATTTATTAACACAAAAGTATAGTTATGTATAATAAAAACAAATGCATATATAAATCAACATATTTGATGCTAAAATGATATTTTAACAACCACAAATATTGTAGATTAGCTTCTTTAGATAAATTTTAAATAAAGTGAACAAATTAGCTTCGAACAGAGAACTTTAGATATTCTAATAGTCTAATACTCTAATAGAATATAAAAACAATTGTTTAAAAATTTATAATTATCGAATAATTTTTAATTTAAATTTGAATTCAGACCTAAATGGTCACAATTTCAAATTATTTCAATTACTGAGATAGATAAGCAATAGTGCTTGCCAATCTAGTATACATAAAGTAAAATGGTTCATCATCCTACAATGGAATTTTATTTTACATAGTTAGCATTAATTCCAACAAAGGAAATTCTTAATATTGATATTAATTAGACTATTAGATTAGACTATATTAGATTAGCTTATAATCTCAATTAGTTCAGTTAGTAGACTTAAAAATTAACCTTTCTTTTAAAGCCTATAACATGGCAGATGTACAGAATATTTTAGAATGTTTTCATTCTTTTATTCATCTAAACAGGCTCTACAAAAATAATTTGAGTAAGTTAAAAATTTCTAGCATTGTTCAATATCTCTATTTCTAATATTTTTAAATTCATAAAATAAAAGCAAAATTTTGATTACATAAACTGAATATTATTAAATCAAGAATATTAATATTTCATAATTTTATAATTTAAAATGCTTGAAGTAAAATAAAAATTTTGCTACCATTTAATTATTGAAAGAATAAATAAATGTCCTTGAAATCATATTTAAAATATAACAAAGAAAATTTTTAATTATTAATAATCCTTAAAGCAATAATAATAGGTATTGTTGTTAAGAGATTGATTTATTATAAGTTACTTATTTTACATGGAGACTGTCTATACTAATAATAATTAATTATTGTAAGTTAAATATTAATAAACAAGAATGTATGGGAAATATTTTTTAAAAAAAATAGTGTTAATTTTTAGTGTGAAAATTGAAACGTTTTTGAGCAGAGTATATTTGAATAGATATATTGTGACTTCTGTTGCAATACACTAAAACCAAATTAAGACTGAAAAGTCTATTTTACTCAAAGTCTGTTATACTATAAAATTAAAATACTTTGTTATAAAAGCTTAATAAGGCCTATATTATCATATGGATACCTTATATGGTTTATTACAATCGCATCTATAATGTATATATGTTTAAGAGCTTATACAAATTTAAATAGCAAACTATCAACGGACTACTTACACTATTATTCAAATAAATAGTTATGTTAAAAAATAATATAATCAGAATAGACAGTTTTATTATCCGTCTCATACATAACCACATACTGTAGTGAACAAATACCTAACTCATTAATTTGCCACCATTGGTTTGTAAATGATCAACATATCAGTTCATGCCTGCAAACATTCTTTATTTCTACGGACGTTTCCGTATTTCTGGACAAGAATAACCAAATTGAAAACAACGAACATACACCGTTAGTATACCGTTTTAAAAGGAATGCAAATTTATGTAGTATTGATATTAATAATAGTGAAATTTTTCAGTTCGACAGGTACATTCCAAATAGTAATAAGCTCATTAGTAATAAATAAGCAAAATTTTAAAGCTGATTAGAATTAGAAGTTGGTTTTTTTCTGGATAATTTTTTAGCAATACATAATTCGTAATTTGTTTTGCAATATTAAATCATCCAAATATAGTTAGCTATAATTTCCTAGTTATAATTCATCTAAGTCACAATTATGAAGTAAACTATTATTAAATTAAATGAAAAAAACTGTCATTTGATAGACACGTACATTTAAAGCTAAATATTAAAAAAAAATAATTTTATTTTGTTTAAAATTAAATTCATGTAAATAAAGAAAATAAATTAACTTCTTAATAAAAGTATGGCAATACACCAATAAAATTCTAAAGAATAAACCTTTTCAAAAAAATGTATATCAAAAATTGTTTTCCATTTCACTGAATAAAACCATATGTTATCTATCTATTCCATTGAAATATTTGTTTGGCATTTTAAATGAAGACATTAACACTATTTTCTTTTACATAGATATTTGCCAGAAATTCTTGTCTATTAATATTCAACTTAAAATAAATTATTTTACAAGTATACTGTAGAGAGAGAGAGTCTCCATATAAATTAGTTTTTAAATTTCAAATTAAAAATCTTTGCTACTTTACGTAGGTATTTTACATAGTAGTGCTTCTTGATATATCCTTATAAGTTATTATATTTTATCACTCTCTAGAAATACAACCGAATTCATAATGAAGAAGAATTTCTTCCGCGATATTTATTTCAATTGAAATTTTAACAATAATCGTAGTTATTGCGTTTATTTACATATTATGCATTAAAGGGGTTGCCAACTGTGAATAATTTATTTTTGGTATAATACACATAAATTGACACGATTAAAAATGTTGATGTTTTTTTTCCACAAAGCTAGGTATGCTGTTAGTACGCTGTGCAAACATTTGACATTGTTTCATGCAATTTGTTGTTGTACAAAAATTGTAGGTAAAATTTTGCTTCAAATTTTACTTTATAGTACGCTCTTAGTATGCTGAGCAAAAAAAAAAATGAGGTTCTTGCTTTGACCGCCAGGTTTTAAACTCCAAATTTTTGCTCCGCATTTATGTATTTACCCGGGTATATAAAATATTTTTTTGCTCGTCAAAATTTTTACATTAGAAAATTAACAACGTTTGGTGTCATGTCACATTGCTTATTAAAGTAAATCTTAAAAAGTATTCTTTAATAAAATAAAATATAATAACTTAAAAGATAAAACATAAACTTAAAAATAAGAGATAATAATATTAAAAAAATATAAAATAACGAATTTGGTTTTAAACTTTCTGATTGCTGAACTACAAACGAAATTTGGAGGAAAATTTTCATCCAATTCGTCTTCGATGTATTCCTCAAAAGATTCCATTTATATTATTATAGTTAGTTTAAATAGTTTAACAGTTAGTTTTTTTAGTTTAAATAGTTAGATTTTGGTGCCTATTATGTATTTCGATAACGATTACGATTTGATCGAACGAAATGTCAAAATGCAAAATTGCCATTATGTATTACGATATCGTTCAGAAATTGTCGACGAAATCGATAAAGTTTATCGATGTAAAATTTTACCACGAAAGAGACATCGAAAGAGAGATTTTGTACAAATTATTTCAATTTTGAATTGAAAGGATAAAATAAAAGAGATACAAATATATTTTATTTATATTGGACATTATATTATTTTATTTATATTGGACACTTGGTGTTTTGTTTTATATTTATGATATTTTTTGAAATAAAAATAAATTTAAAAGTTGAAATTAAAGTAGGTATTTTACTTTATTCTTCATAATAATTTTTTATTGAAATAAATTTTAATAGGAATGAAAGGCCTGTTACAAATAGATTGCAATATGAAAAGTTATAGTGTAAATAATGAGACACCATTATAAATTTTCCAAAGAGGTACCAGGATATCTTGTAATCACAAAACCAATTACCTGATTATGATCACATATCTAAAAACAAAAACTGTTATAATAATGTAAACTAATTACAATAAAGTATAAACTTATCAGAATTGCATTAATGCTAAAAAATCCCTTTCTACTATAACATAAATGTTGTACGTTTTGCTTCGGTGATTTAATTTGAATAAGCTTTCCATCTACTGCTCCAATTATTTCAGTAATTCTGCTTTAATCATAAAAATAATGTTTGCCAATACATATAAAACTTCTTTAAGAACAAAAAAAAATTAGCTGTGCTAGTCCGACATGGAAATCATTTCCTACGTTGAAAATCATTTGCTTGGTACAAACCGCATAGAATCTTAATACACTAACCAATTTAATTATATTTGGAATCGACGTATTACTTATTGGCTATTTCAATTTTTGTCCTAATTTAATAATTTTAATAATGTAGATAATAACTCATCAAATTTATGTTTAAATAACATACGTATAATCTTCAAAATCTAGTGGATTAGAATAATCCCGAATATATGTTCGCTTGTTTTTTAATTCTGCATAGCGTTTTTCAGCACTATCAGAAATTGAAAAATTTAACTCTGCTCAAATCATTTTATTTATAAAAACTTATAATTTTATAATTATATTTTATTTAAACACTTCAACTTATTTTCAACTTAAAATTTTTAAATATAACATTATTGTTTTGTTTTTTTTTCGTATAATAATTTGAATTTGACAGTTAAAGAATGAAACATATGTCATTTTCATCGTAGATTTGAATTTTACAATGGCAGCATTATTAAACACTTTCGATCAAATTTTCATCGAAATACATAATGACACTAACGATCACAATCGAATAACTTTAACGATAACGATGAACGATTCGATTAATTTCGATCGAAATACATAATAGGCACCTTTATTTTCACGTTGTTGATTGTTAAATGACCAAGTAATGTCACCTGTTATCGATTAAATCAATTTTTGATAAAATTTTGCTACCGATTTTGAAGAAGTTTTTGCATTCATTTTTTGACAGGCAAAAATTTTTAACAGCATACTTAGCTTAAGGATGTAAATAAGCAAGCGAGAAAAGTTTAAATTTATTAAATTATGTGATGAAAATTAAAATCTACGAAGGAAAATTTTATCACAGTGTTGACACAGGAAATGTTACAAAATAGATATTATACCAAAATCACAATGCTATACAAATATTGTCAGCCCTCAAAGGCTTGAACAAATTTTAGTACTAATAAGAGCTTTAATTAAGTGTTACATTCACCATGTAATCATTATAAAATTGTCATCCTTCTATGAACGTTATTTCCGCGCTTGATCAAAACGTTATTTCCACGCTTGTTATAATTATGACGAATACTTATAACAAAAATACTATCTGTCACAATTTTAGTTGTTAAAATTTAATAAAATTTGTTTTTATCTATTTATCTATTTATTTTATTTATTTATTAAATTTAATAAAAATTGTTGAATTACTGGCGTTTGTCAATTTATAAAAAAAAAATATTTTGTATTTTGTTAATTAATTTATTTTTATAATGGCTGAATTTGAAGGTAAATAACATAATAAATTTTTAGATAAAAATGATGATTGAAATAATTTACTTTTTAGCATTTAATTGAAGTAAAGAAGTTGTAATACATTTGATAGACCTAATAAAAGATCATTTTAAAAATTTAAAAAATTTATCATAATATTAGCTCTGTGTTGTTCATTTATTAAATCAGAGTGCTCTGAGTATGATCTAATCTGATTACATTCTGTATGGTTTGACAGTAATCGAAGGGTATGCTCCGGTTTAATTTATGAAAACGCCCATATACATTTAAAATGAATTCGTATGTCAGTTATATAAACTAAGCAAAATGTTCACTATTGGTAAAACCTAATTGTTGAGTATAGATTTCATACTGTAATTTTTCAAAAATAAAAAATCTCTTTTAAAAATTGCAATTAAATAACCTAGATTTAAATCATGTTCACTGAGATCAGAATTGCTTTTTCAAAGAAGTGGATACAATAATTCAGGATTGAATCATAAATGCTAGATGATAAAGAAAAATGATAATATTGAAAAATTATTTTAGACAAATTAGACAACTCTTTAAAATGTTAGATTATGATCAATGTTAGAAATGTAAGAATAAACAAAGTAATCATATTGTATGAATTGCAAAATATGACATGTCAAACAACATGAACATTGACGAATACTATTTAAAAGATGTTTTTATCTATTTATGATTTATTCGACAAATTGAGTTACAAGCATACATATATATTATGTTAAAAATACTTCAGCCTGATTAACAAAGAAAAAAACTAAGAATAAAATAATTTTAGCAAAATATTATTTTATTGTTATCCAAACTAGTATTCATGATTCTCGACTACACTTCCGTTCACATTGGATTCATTAAGTTGTTGTAATACCACAATATCATGATAACAGGTTATTCCCACGGCCAAAATATTGTTTCTATACACAAAAGACTGAATTTATATGAAAATAATGACCCTTATTGCGATGTTCAATTTGATAAAATTGATAAATTTTGTCAGTGGAAATGTTATTTAGTATTATGAACTGAGTGACAAAGTTTTGTTCTATTGTGAATACTGACAAAATTGACATTTTTTGACAGTTAAAATTTTAAATTTGTAGCTTTAAAGTTTTTTAGAAAATAAATAAATATTTAACAATTTAACACAATATATTTTGTCATGATAAAATTTACAACTGAAAAATCTGTTTTAAAATGTCAGAAAAACTAACTCTTACTGACATTCACAATACCAATTTTTTTCAATATTATTATTATTAAAATAATCCATTTATTTAAAATATTATTTACATAATGTAGTTTACTTATAATTAATAAATTAAACAAATTATTAGATTCTAAGAAATCATTGGAAATATGCATACTAAATAAATTTAATTATTTAAACGGTTTATTTAATTACATTCAACTAAAATTTTTATTTTTATTAAATATAAGAAACAAGTATGCAAAGTATTATTTACTTAATATTCTTAAAAGTAAAGTATCTATACTTATAAAATTAATAATGATAATAAAAAATATTATTATATACTTATATTTAATATGCACAATGTATCATTAGTTTTCTGACAACTGATAATTACAAATACCGATTTTGAATATATCTGCTGACATATTTACTGAAAACTGACATTTCATAATGAAGACCAATGTCCCATTTTTTAAGTTGTTTTCAAGCTACCTAGATTAGTAATATAAACACATTGGTATATAACTGTAAAAAGTTGGTTAAGTAATATATCAGTGGCTGTGTAATATTTTCTACTTAAATAACAACATATGGCAATACTAATTTATACAATAACTTAAAAATTGAAATAAATATATTTTTCTTATCTTTTTTTGTTATTTTGTTTTTAAGCATAAATTTACGACAAAGTTTGAATGTGTTTTGACTAGACTACTTTAATGGTAACATTTTTTTTCAATCTTAAACATACATAAAAGATGAACATGGAAGTTTATTTTGTATATTTTGTTATTTTATGTAGATATGTATGTAATGTAAAATATTTTGAAAATGAAAATTAAGTGAAATTTATTCTAGTATAAATATAATAGAAGGAAATATACATCAACTTAACCTCAAAGTTCACGAAAAAAGCAACAACAACGAAATAAAAACACAAAAAAAAAGACAATTCAAAAACAATTGTCGATGCCAAGAGTTCTGAATTACAACAATGATGTAGCAAGTGTATGTGTATTATATTTATGTACAAATTTTAGTGTTTTCCTTATATTTTTGGATAACAGATCCTTTTTCAAATACATTATCTTTTT
This sequence comes from Argyra leucocephala, assembly GCA_963942445.1. NCBI lineage: Eukaryota > Metazoa > Arthropoda > Insecta > Diptera > Dolichopodidae > Argyra > Argyra leucocephala. The sequence goes on from OZ012680.1 coordinate 130,140,954, forward strand.
GCATATTTTTATATTGGAACAATCTTATATCGTTTAAAGAATTTAATTTACTTTTTCTTTGTTTTTTTTTTCTTTTTTAAGTGCATTGTCATTGAGAAAAAATACATTTAAAGTGAATCCTTTTTATTATTCAAAATATATATTTTCAATGCATGCACATATATTTTGTATATATATATATATATATCTTATTTGATATAAAATAAATAAATGCAATAATACTATAATATCTCAATATTATTATTATTATTATTTATTATATATAATAAATTTAAAGTTTATTTTAATTCAATGTGATAAATTTTATAGATTTTGAATGAGCTTTCAATGTGCATTTCAATAATTTAAGTGCAATGATTGGTAACAAAAATAAAACAGTTTTCAATTCATATATTTAAAATATCAAATAAAATTTAGAATTCAATAAATACAAAAACAAAACAAATATTATTGAATTATTGTTTATTGGTTTATATACAATTTCAGAATAATCTTTGAACTTTGAATAATAAAATGAATAAATAATAAAATTAATTTGATATATTTTTAGTATATCTTTTATTATTTATTCAAATTAAAAGATTATCAAAATAAAGAGAGCAATTGAATTGTAATGAAAATTTTCAATTTATTTTATTACATTTTAAATAATTTAAATATATATATATATATATATATATATATATTTTATTGTGAAATTTGAAATATAATTATTAATAAAATAACATAGTTAGTATAAATATAGTATTTGCATTTTATTGACTTTTATAAATCGTTAAAACAAAGAAAATAACGGAAATAATGTTAAAAAGCTAAAAATGATAATTACAACTTTACAAGTATCAGAATTAGGGTTTCTGAATATTCGGTTTTTAAAGATTTGTCAAACAAAGAACTGGTCAATTACTTAAAATAATTCATTTGATCAAAACTATGTAATTCTTACCCTACCATGACATTATAAATTGAGTATTTAATCCACATTTAAATGTAAACTCAGTTCAGAATATATATTATGTATATAAAAAATATACATATTTCATAAATTTCATTTTCAAAGTCCCAGTCGCAATAAGTAACCACCAAATGAGTTTTCGTTACAATTTATTTTGACCTAACAGCTGCAACTGTATAATATTTTTTTGTTTTAAAATTATTTTTGTTCTTTAGGATTCATTAAACGACAGTTTAAAAAATTTTCTGACCTCAATCTCACGAAATCATTTAATCATCAGGTAATTGCAAATATCTCTTTTATTAACGTTAAAACGTTAGCAGCTGAAATTTCAAATTCTTTTTTGTAAATTATGTATATTGAATGAAACTACATACAGTATGTTAGTATCTTATATTTTTTAATTATTTTGTTGATGAAAATTTATGAACTTCAATTAAGAGTTAAGAAACACTCTGTACGAACCTTATAGCTCTTTTGAGTTGAAAATAAAATTAAATAAAAAAAAAAATAAAAAATTATTTGGTTGAAGGAACCAATCGGAAAAATGTCAGAACCATTGAGCTTTTCTACATTCCAGCCCACCCTACTGAATATGGCAGATTGGATTGGAGTCAAGCCTAGAGTGCTTCGTGAAGTAAATTCTAATTTTTTTGATCGACAACTAAGTGTTTTAACTGTTAAAAAACGATTATGTTATAATGTACCTACAACTGAGACTTAGAGCGTTTCCGAACCTCTCGCACTTGCACTTGATACTCGCACTAAACCTGTCAAATCGCACTTGATTTGTTGTCAAAATTTTAGTGTAGTCTCAAATACACTAAATATCGCAAAATTAAATTTATGAAAACTGAAAATAAAAAAAAAAATTTAGTGCGATATGACAGGTTTAGTGCGAGTATCAAGTGCAATTGCAAAAGGTTCGGAAACGCCCTTACTACTTTTATTTTGTTTTTAGCTTTGATATTTACTAATTCGGTCTAGTTTTTGAAAGTATTTTTAATTAATGTACAGTTATTACATATTGGGTCTTATTCTGAGAAGCGAATTTTTCGGTACGTACTGAAAAATATGATAAATTTTATTTTTGGTATTCTGCGAAGCGAAATAGCGATACGATTTCGATTTTGATGGTATTACGAGAACCGATTTTTTTTTGTTCGCTGTCAGAAAAAACGATAAATATATCATTATAGAAAAAGTTAGTGAAAGATGGCGAATGAGAAAAAGTAAGTATATAATTAAAGTAAAATTCAAGTAAACTAATTTTATTTAATTATATATTTGTATTTAAAAATAATTATTAAATTTTATTTTACATTTTTAATTATAGAAAAGCTACAAATAGTAGGCAGTTTGAATGTTTGTTGGTATGATTTTGCAATGATTTGAACATGTGTTCCATCAACACATCCAATAATTCTTGGAAATCCAAATTTATTGAACCCCCAAATTTATAAAACCCCAATTTATTGAAAAAAAAAACCCAATTTGATGGATGATTTTGCTTATTTTTGGTTTCAGGAAATTTTATATACTCTCGACACAATTCCATCTCAAATATTGACAATGTTTCGTAGCTAAACCTACAAAAAAATCGTTCCCCACGCCAAGCAAGGAAGCGCAATGTTCCAGCCAATATTGGGTTTTACTGAATGTGGACTAATTGTAGGATTTCAATTATTGTCTAATTTATCTAGAATCATTACTTTCGGTTTCTTTCGAGAGCCTGAAATACTTAATGAATCTAAAAAAAACAAATAAAATCGATCATATTTTTTTTTATTTCATATCATATTCATACATATATAGTTGTTGTAACTTATCCCTCAATTCTCTTCTTTTTATTCTAAGTAAATTCATTTCTTCCTTCTCATCAGACATATGTTTCGTAATATAAATGCAAAAACATTTTTTAATATCTATAAAATTTGAAAGTAACCTCACTTAATTTTACTTTTCAAACAGAAAATTAAAACAAAAAATGTCAAAACATAAAAAAAAAAAAAAATTTTACAGTTTTAACCAGCAATGCAGCCAGTTTTACAAAAAATCGTATCATTCGCTTCTCAGAATACCAAAATGTGATACAATGTGATGCTCTACCGATACGTAGCGAAAAAGTGATTCGCTTCTCAGAATAAGGCCCATTATGTATTAACGTATGATTTTTACTTTTCTATACTAACATCGCATGTATCTGCATATCAGCATAATTAAAGATAGTGGTGGTATTTTATTAACCTACTAGATGATGATATTTTGCACAATCAAATTTAGCAAGCTTTTGTCCAGTAATATATTTTGTCTGATGTGCATTTTGCTTTAAGCATTTATTTCACCCTGACTTATGCAACACACCTTCTTATAAAAATGTTAATATTTTATTAGAATAAACTTAATTTTTTTTTAGTAAAATGAAAATTATGTAAATAAGTAAATAAATAAAATAATAATTAACTTTTATACAATAGATATATATATATATATATATAATTTCAAAAATTATGTGTTTATTTATTTAATTTAATTTAATTTGTATAACAAGCAATTGTTCAAATATTGTATTGACTGAATAAATACTGTTATGTAGTAATAATTATTGTTCCTGAATTGTATTTATTCTTTTTTTCTTTGTTTTACAATTAATGTGTTTCAAATCAACTAAATTGGCAAAATTAAAACTTAAATACTTTAATATTTCAAAAACAATATAGATTTTACTTTTCAACTTGTTACGTATTTAATTTTTATTATAAATTTGTTAAAAAAAAATTATATTAACCCTTTATTTCACGACTTTTTTTTTTTGTACATTAAAAAATTATTTTTGATTAGGGTGTGACTTATAGATCAAAATTTGTTCTGGGTAAATTTTCTTAGGTTTTCGATTTTCCCGAAAAATCGAGTTTTCTAGTGATATCATATACATATATGATATATTGTGCATTTAAGGAAATGAATAATTACAAATTTATAATTTCATGTGTACTTCAATTTATTACAGATTTTTTTATTAAAAAATAAGGAATAAAAATATTATTATTTTAATATTATAAAGTAATATTTTTTAACTTTTTTTAAATCCACTGCTGCTGATGGTTCTTCACATACAAAATCACATTCCAAATTCAATTGGTATAGAAACAATATCAAAATTTACTTTATTTTCATTGCTTTCAAATAAGTCATCGTCATTATATTTTTTGTTATTATGAATTCTGTTTAGTTCTATATCGTCATATAATTCTTCATCATCTGATTTCCCAAATTCGTCTTCACTTTGATCCCAGCCATCCAAAATTGCTTCAATATCTTTATCAGAAAGTACCATAAATCCTGCCATAATAAAATGAGTCTTAATGCATATTATATCATATATGATATTACCGAAAAATTCTTTAATCGCGCAGTATATCATATCACCATATTAAAATGTATTTTTAGATGTTTTAAAATGTTTTTCTAACTAATATTTTTAAATATTATCAAAAATTACACTTTAGAGAATATAAAAATATATACTGATTATTTCTAAACCCAATTCTCTCAATTAAAATCACAAAAAAAAAGAATACCGTCTTTAGAACAAATTATTATTCAACGACCACTGAAACAAAAGTTTTTTCCCGCCATTTATTTTGACATAAATGTAACTTAGCAATTACTGATTTAAAAAATAAAAGGTTACTTAAACTTATTTTCAACTAAATATTTAAATTTAAATCAAAGTAAATCATAAAAAAAGTTCGTTTTGTTTGGTGCTGATCATATATGATATGGTATGCAATAAAGGGTTAAGATTTTATTTTATAAATTTTTATCATATCTAAATTATAACCTCAATTTAAATACTACACATATATTTATTTGTTTCTATCTCAGAAAAGATTTATAATAATATCTTTTTAAAATAATATAATATAATAAAATTTATTTAATATAACTACTGTCTATAAATTATTTCCATTGAAGAATACAATAAAAAAAAAAATTATTGAAAATTCAAACAATTTATGAACTTAATTGAAAATTTTGAATTTTTCCTGGCACATTTATTATTTAAATATCAAATATTGATATTTAGAATATATATTTTTGTTATAAATACCTATATTTCTGCATTATGTAGATTATAACAATCTCAATAAATTAGGAAAATTCAATTATAAGAGAAATATCTTTTAAATTTTTTTAAATTTATTTCATTGAATTTACCAAAAATTCAAAATTCAGATTCATCTCTTTATTCAATACATTTAAATCCCATAATGCTCTTATTTTTTATTTTTCATAAAATTCATTTATTTCACAATAATTATGTAATTTTTAATACCTGCAATAATACATTTAGAAAAATTGAGAATTTTCATTTTCTATATTTTCTATATTATTAAATTTTATGATTGTGCTAGTTTTTCTTTAAATATAGATAAATGTATATATGTATGTATGTATGTATGTACATAATATTAAGAAAATATAGTTTTTTGGAAATATAAAAATATAACAAATTTAAAATAAAAGCATGTCAATACAAGGTACACATATATATACATATATAATGTACATATATAGCTTTTCTGCCTAACTAAAAGCTAATTTATAAACCCTTCGTCGGCGCGTGTGTTTTTAAAACACAATCGGACGCTTGTATCAAATTGATACATTAGTTCTTGTTCAATATTTTGGTTTTTTTTTGATTATTTTCTGGAAAAACGGTGTCGACCTATGTCTATTATATGAGTAGCAATATAGATATCTGGTAAATCAACCAACGATCAGGTCTATATTTTGGTTTGTTTTTGGTTATCTGCTGGGAAAACGGTGTCGCCCTATGTCTACTATATGAGTAGCAATATAGATTCCATTAAAGCAGATCCTGAAGAAAAATTTCAAATCGATACGCACCATCTTTTTATCGATTTTAAGCCTGCCTATGACAACATACATCGATTTGTGCTTTACGAAGCAATGTCGGAATTTGCTTTCCCAGCCAAGCTTATCTGTTTGTTAAAAACGACCCTGGCAAACACCCGGTGTGTTGTGGTGATTGGGAGGCACATTTCTGAAACATATGATTTTGACAAGGCGATGCGCTGTCATGTAATTTCTTTAATCTTGTGTTGGAGCATATAGTGCGACGTTTTGGTGTGAACACACAGGGCATTATATTTTACAAATCGGTATATATATTTTATTATATTTTAGGTATATTATATTTTACCAAACCCAGGAGCTGTGGGTTTCGCTGATGACGTCGATATTATCGGAGCATCACGACGAGCAGTCATCGAAGCCTTTACACATATTGATGAGGAAACAAGCAGGTAAAACGAGTATTCTCATCATAAATGATAATATATGCTGTCGACAAATAAAATATCGTCACAACAGCATTGTCGGCTCATATAATTTTGAGGTAGTACCGTGGAACCAGCATCAATTCCACCAATAACATAGATATTGAAATAAGGCGAAGAATTATCTTTGCAAACCGTTGCTACTTCGGTTTGACGCTATATGGTTCTAAATCGTGGACATTACCAAAAGCAAGCGAGCTGCTTTATGCAAGCATGCACCTGGTTTCTTTGAGATAAAAATAATTCTTCGTTGCACTTACGGTTCTGTGTCTAATGAAGGAGTTTGAAGAAGAAGATACAATGCCAAAATATACCAGTTGTTCAACGAGACATGGACCTAGCCAAAATAGATCGATACTTTAAAGTTCGATATTTCGATGTTTAATAAGCAGCAAGGAAGATCGCAGATCCGCAGAATAAATAAAAAATGCTTCTACTATGAGTGCAAGTTTAATTTTAACTTTTATTCAAAATAAATTTAAGGGAATGCATATTGAATTGTTAATATGTAGTTATGATATATATTACACAATACATCCAAGATAGGCATTCCTATAAACTACCATTGACGCAGTTGCAATTTTGTAAATGAGAAAAAAAAATGTTATTTCTAGCGGTAACTATCCAGTTTAAGTAAAAGGTAGACTCTAGGTAAAACCTTTTCAAACCATATAGGCATTATCTCGGGAAGAAAAATGACTGTTCTAATTGACTTTTTTAATCGGCTCATCTAAAAATCATTTTTATAAGCAATCATAATCATCTAAAACAATCAACAACAACAAATAGGTCAATCGAGTCCATGACATTAAAAAAGAACTAACTGTTATAGCTATTTCCATCTATCTACCTAATAAAAGGGCTATTTCAAAATAGGACATGTTATGCACAAAGTTGAACAATATTGATTTGCTGGTTCTTTATTAATTGAATCATCATAATATACTTATAATAACCATAATAAATGAATCATGTTTTTCATTTTCTCTATTCACTTACACACATAAAAAACTACGGGGCCTATTACACATCATTCTTTTCATCGAAATTTTGATTGGAATAGAACCACCATCAATCATTTCTCATTAATCAACGATCAATATATTGACAATAGATTGACCGTTGATTGATCATTGATTGATGTGTAATAGGGGCCTACAATACAATAAAATTTGTTGCATACGTGCATATTTTGTACTGACAGTATAAATGATAAATAATAATTCTCAATTCAATTTACTTACAACCATGTCTCAAATACTGTGTATAAATAACAAAAAAATTTATTTTGATTATTATAAATCAAAAATCAAATTAATAACACCTCTTGAAAAAAAAAAAACAAAAACAACAAAAAAACTTTTAGAATATATTATAGCATTTTTTTAAATGAATTGAAAAATATGATCATCCTAAAGGAATACTGCAGTATTAGATATATACTTATATTAGACAATTGTGTAGATAAATATATTATATACATATATATTTATAAGAAAATGACAGTAAGGATATACCTTAAACTCTTATTAAGGTCACAACAATTTTCAATTCTATTTTTTTTTTTTTTTGCTTCAAATTGGAATTATTCCCAATTGAAATTTGAGTAAGTATACAAAAAAGGACACTGTTAGTAAAATTAAAGTAAAGCTACCACATTTATTTTGTTGAATATTTGTTTTAGTTTTCTTATATCTAGTGAATAGCAACTTTGTATCAAAGAAAATTTAATTCACAAAAAAAAAACAAAACAAAAACAAAAAAATAAAAGAAAACTTGAATATATGCCAAAAAGGAAATGAGGATAGAAAATTGTTTTTTTCCTCCCAGAAAAATTTATTAGCCCGTTTGCAGTTTTTCTGCAAAAAAAAAAAATTATCTATAAGTGAGATAAATATATATATATATATACATAATATTTATTTTTTATTATTATAACTAACTCTTTTTTTGAATATCAGGAAAAGAAGGTGGTGACATATTAACGAGACTTCTATTTTCAAGAAAGTAAAATAAAATGAAATGAAAAAAAAAAAATTTGGCAGGAGTTTTAAGTATTTTTCATGCCTTTTTTTTTTTTTTTGAATATAATAACTATATAATATAATGTATATGGATATGTAAATTATAACACACATAATGTGCATGAATGTACATATAGAATACCTAGTACTAACTGTCAAGTTGAAAATAATTGACATCAAATTTATACAATCATATGTTTTTCAGTTTTCCTATATTAGGGTTGATGCAATGTGTAGAGCTTGTTAGGTTTTATATATGTATGTATGCATTGTATATATATATTGACCTAAAAACTAATTTAAGCACATTTATACATTATATACAAAATATATATAAGCTTTTATTACATTAAAAAAAAACAAAGAATAGAAAATGTTGAAAATTATATTCTTGCACCTGGCTCAATGAAATAAATGCATTTAAAATTGAAGAGAAGAGAAATAATTGAAATAAAAAAAGATTTTATCACGATGTGGATTTATGATCATATAATATGTAAATATATATATAAATGCAAAAAGGATATGATGATAAAATTAATTTATAGATTTTTTTAAAACTTGAAATTTTTAAGTAATACCTAATACCATATTGATTCTTTAGTCAATGTTAATACCAACTACCCACATACATTTTTCATCTCAATGTATTAAATCGGAAATTTTAGAATTCAAAACAAACAAAAATTTCAATAAAATTTAATTTTTTTTTGGATTTGATTTAATCAGGTGGATAGGTAGGTTGGTAGGAGTGGCTGTCGTAATATATACTGACGCACTTAGGCCAGCGAGGTTCATTATTAATCTAAATAATTTCTAATATGTATGTATTTTTTGTTTTGTTCAATCAATCCGGGCAATCGACAATACAAAAAAATGCTCGTTCGAGAAAACAAAATTTGTTCTAAGTTTTAATAGCTACTTAACCGTGTATTGCTACTTTCGCAAAATTATTTTCGAATCTTAACATTTCGTAGTCTGTATTGTGAAATTAGAATCGATTGACACATTGTGTGTACTACGTATTGCTTACGCGGTACAGATAGATTTCATATTCGCAAATGGTATGCGTAATTGAATTTTTTTGCGCAAGTTAGGTCCCAGGAAACAGATGCGCATCATGGCAATGAAAATAACTAGCCAATGCCTAATAAAGAAGAATCTATTTTTGTTTAAACTTTGACTCGTACTGTGTGTGTTATACATGTATATTATACTATTACTGTGTATGTTATACATGTATGATATACTAGTATTGTGTATGTTATACATGTATGATATACTAGTACTGTATGTGCTGTACATGTATATTATACTATTACTTTGTATGATATACATTTATTTATTTATTAATTTATTTAGTTTAGCTCAAACATCATTACAATTATTATTATTATTTTTTTTTTTTTTTACAATACAACATTCAATTTACAAATCAAAATTATATCTAACTTAGAACTAGTTAAATACATTGAAATAAATTGCACACATAATTTAATTACTACAGATTACTTATATATAATTAAGGTTTTTGAGTCTGTTTCGAAAGTCTGAAGTCAATATAGTTTATGTGTTTATTACCAATTAGTAACATTTTATGAATTGGCTCATAATTGCCATTATTGGTCCTATGGAAACTTAATGTAAAGAAATTTGTATTTCGTAGGCGGCTATTTGAATTAATGTTGACGTTATTCAAAATCTGAGGGGAAGCAATGTTTCGTTTAATAATTTCAGTAAGAAAAATAGCATCTGCCACTTCTCGTCTTAATTTCAAAGTTTTCAAATGAATTAAGTTCAATCTATGCTCATATGGAGGTAAAATTAATGGATTTGACCATTGGAAATTACGCAAAGCAAATCTTAAAAATTTCTTTTGCACTGCTTCAATCCTGTTAATATGAACATCATAGAAAGATGACCAAACTTGACTAGCATACTCCAAATTTGGTCTAACGCGACTAGAATACAATGATTTGAGAACATAGGGTTCGTTAAATTCCTTTGACCAACGTTTAACAAAACTTAGCATAGAATTAGCTTTATTGATAATATTACAAAAATGTGACATGTATGATGTACTATTACTGTATGTGTTATACATGTATGATATACTATTACTGAACATGTATGATATACTATACTATACTCCTACTATATAATGTATACAAATTATACGTTATTAAAATAATAATGAATATTAATTGACATTATCTATCAGACATATGTGAACCTGCAGTGAGTTTAATATCTCTATTATAAATTCGCTGGCGTTATACACTGCAGCCAGGTGTGTGTTATTGTCATATCAGTGTACTTGCCATTGTTATCAATTCTAATATTTACTTAATATTTCATCTTAAACAATAATAATTTGTCCATAACTATAATTCGTACTGATTTATTTTGAAATTGTTGAATAATTTTAATATTGAACTTTTTTAGCAAGTTCAAATAAATTTAAGTTTAAGTTCAAACAGCCTTACTTATTAATATTTTGATTTCTAAGAAATATCTGAGATTTCATACAAATTAGAAAGTACATTTTTCTGAACATTTCATTATTTAAATGTAACATTTTTGTGAAGATATGTTTTCTGCAGGTTAGTCGCCGATTTAAGTACATACTACAATATTTTACATAATCGGATTGTGGTATGAAGGTGTAAGTTAAAATATGGTATGGTAAAGTGAAGTATGAAATATATAAAATAACGTTCTAATACTAAAAAAAAAATATCGAATCTATATATTTAAAAATTTAGTTAAACCCAATTTTTATTTAAGCAGAAATGAGCCTTACAATGTTATAAAAATTAATAATTTCAATAGATCTGAAATTACACCTCTAAGATTATAGCATTTTTGTTAATAGCTTTTATATACTTTAGACTTTATATTATTTCTTAGTTACTGTTTTGTTTTAGTTCTACCTAAGATCATTAAATTTCATAATAATCTTAGTCAAACCTAAACCTACAACTAAAATGTTAGCATTAAAAAGCATAAATTCATCAAAAATGTTAAACCTAAATTTTTATTGTTTATACCCTACAACTAAATGATCAATCAAATATAGAAAACATCCTACAATATATATATATTGTAACATCATATACATAATAACAGTTTATAAATCAGAAAAATAATAATTTTTATCTGATTTGTATACATAACCCCAATCAATTTTATTATACTAATTTGAGTATGATAGGAGAGAAGGAGCACTTCTGACAACACAAATGCAAATAATATATAGATATTCGATTTTATATTAATTTTTTTCTTCAAGTACAACTCAAGGTCATATAACATTCCTACATAAGTATATATATATACATCAGTACCCCTTTTATTACTATTTCTAGATATTCATATTTACCTACATATCTCAGTTAATTTCCTGGTTATATATTACTCATTTATCAAATAACTCCCTTTTCATTTTGTCTTTTCTATTTTCATTATCTCTCCTCTTGTCAATATTGTTTCAATTTTTAATAAATAAAAACATTTTTTTCTTTTATTTTTTTAAATAGAAAAATAAAAGGATATAATAATAATTGATATAATGTATATACAATACTCAATACAATACGTACGTATACATATATAAAATAGATGAAAAGAAAATAAATCTAGAAATTTAATTTATCATGTTCATTTCGAAAGGATATACAATTTATTATTTCATAAATAATATTGTTCTCTCACTCTGTTTATTTCTCAATTTTCTACAATATTTTTTATAAAAATAACGTTAAATAGAAAAAAAAATAGAAATAACGGCAACGGAAAACTTTGATTGTTTTGTGACATGTAAGAAAATTAAAAATTGTCAATCAATAATTTTATTATTTACCACCTCTATCTAATAGAGACGGTGGGTCATATAAATAAGTATATACCATCACCTACGGATGTTTTTATTTTAATTGTAAAAAGTGTGTGTATGCAATGTACATACTTAACTAACTATAAGTATATTGTGATATACAGGGTGTTAGGATATAAATGTATTGAATATAGCAATTAAAAGTTGAATTTATTTTCAGTAATAAATTTACTTTTATTTCACAACTTTATTATATCGTATATTGTAATATACAGGGTGTTTGGGTATAAAGATATTTAAGTTAAAATAATGTATTGAATTTAGCAATTAAAAGTTGAATTTATTTTCAGTAATAAATTTACTTTTATTTTACAACTTTATTATATCGTATATTGTAATATACAGGGTGTTTTGGTATAAAGATATTTAAGTTAAAATAATGTATTGAATTTAGCAATTAAAAGTTGAATTTATTTTCAGTAATAAATTTACTTTTATTTTACAACTTTATTATATCGTATATTGTAATATACAGGGTGTTTTGGTATAAAGATATTTAAGTTAAAATAATGTATTGAATTTAGCAATTAAAAGTTGAATTTATTTTCAGTAATAAATTTACTTTTATTTCACAACTTTATTATATCGTATATTGTAATATACAGGGTGTTTGGGTATAAAGATATTTAAGTTAAAATAATGTATTGAATTTAGCAATTAAAAGTTGAATTTATTTTCAGTAGTAAATTTACTTTTATTTTATAACTTATATTGTAATATACAGGGTGTTTTGGTATTAAGATAGTTAAGTTAAAATAATGTATTGAATTTAGCAATTAAAAGTTGAATTTATTTTCAGTAATAAATTTACTTTTATTTTACAACTTTATTATATCGTATATTGTAATATACAGGGTGTTTTGGTATAAAGATATTTAAGTTAAAATAATGTATTGAATTTAGCAATTAAAAGTTGAATTTATTTTCAGTAATAAATTTACTTTTATTTCACAACTTTATTATATCGTATATTGTAATATACAGGGTGTTTGGGTATAAAGATATTTAAGTTAAAATAATGTATTGAATTTAGCAATTAAAAGTTGAATTTATTTTCAGTAGTAAATTTACTTTTATTTTATAACTTATATTGTAATATACAGGGTGTTTTGGTATTAAGATATTTAAGTTAAAATAATGTATTGAATTTAGCAATTAAAAGTTGAATTTACTTTCAGTAGTAAATTTACTTTTATTTTATAACTTATATTGTAATATACAGGGTGTTTTGGTATAAAGATTGTTAAGTTAAAATAATGTATTGAATTTAGCAATTAAAAATTTCCTCTCACTAATAAATCATTATATTTGATATGTAAATTAAAAAAGTACACAAACGATTTTTATTATTATTATAAATTTAAAAAGAGACGTAGCGAAACTAAATATTTATTAAAATATTTCCAATTAAAAATTTTATTTTATTTTAAAATTTCAATTCTTTTATAATATATAAGTCATTTAAACATATAAAAATTTTATTTTATCAAATTGCCGTACCTCATTCGTCACCACAATGAAATTTAAGTTTAGTGTGCTTATTTTTTAAATAAATTATTGTATATGCGGTTGTTGTTTAAGATAAATGAATTTAAATAACGGAAAACAAAATTCATAAAGAAATTGTTATCGAACTACCTTGAATTTCGAGCAGTAGGTGAATACGAGTTGATTTTTATTTTGCAAGTTTATTATAAACAATATTGTAATACACAGGGTGGCTTCGTATTAAGTTCGTAAAGTTAATGAATTTTGTAATCAAAATTTTCCTTTCACTAATAAATTTATTTCGAAAGCAATTTTCTACCGTTATGCGCGTTCTTGCGGCTAATTAAAAAACTAACTATAAAATCTGTGAAACTTATGGGATCACTTTACTTCACTTTAGGAAATTTATAACGTCAATAACACCATAGTCAAAAATGAACAATAAATCTGTCGTTATTTTTTTACTAATGGCTTCAGTCGCTACTTTGACGATGCCAAAAATCTACTTATCATCTATAAATGACATTACAGTTAGAAGTGAGTTTTGATTTCGTTCACAATCTTCTTGCGTTTTGATTTGCCTTTGACAACACTGCTTTCCACCTGTTGAATAAAAATTTTTTTTTCATAAAAACTTCCGTCATTAAAACTAGTCTTATAGACTAACCATTAATTTACATTTAACTCAAAGAAACTAAGATACCTTTGATCTACCAAAATCCAATAAGGTTTTAATAGATAAAAAATTTTAACCTAACTCAAGTGGTCTTGTTCGCTTCACAAAGTTTTGATTGTCAATTAAGCTAGAAGCTTCGGTATTGACATGTTGCATCAGGCTAGTTTTATGCCGTGCACCGCATTTCATTATTTCGTCTTTTATAGATGAGATCTTCAGATCTCGATGAATATCGGCATTGCGAACATACCATGGAGCATTGACTATGTTGGTACTGCGCAAAATAGTCAATGGAACCTTTTGCGAATGCTAGGGCCCCTTAAAACAATACAGTCCACTTAACTCCACTGAAGTATGTCCTTATTGCATTTGTAAGAGTAGCCAAATTAACCTCACTTTCGCTTGCGGTGATTTGGAATCAGATCCCTACCCTACAGTTTACATAAATCTAATTTATGAATCTTATTATATAAATTTGAACGATTCAAATTCAGATCTGAATAGAGTTGCAGCATTATTATAATCAGTTGAAATTAATGGATAATAGCTTTAGCATTATATGGTATCTTTTACCGATTATTCATCTCCAATAATATCTTGCATATTTAACGTATTTATTTATTTTACCTCTATAAATTATATTTATTTACCTACCCGACATGTTGTTTGTGACGACTTAACTACTCCCCTTTTTCATATTTCCTCTTTTTTATGGTCACAATGGACTAATTTTTATTCTTTCTTATAACAGATTTGAATCTATGTTAGTTTTGTCAATATTCACAACTCATCCTCAGTAATTCATTTAGCACGCACGATATTTTCAACATAATTTTTGGAAAAATTTTTGTTTTCAAAAGACCTTGTTTTTGACTTTTTAAAAGCAAAATTTTTTATTTAAAGTTTAATAAACACAAAATTGAAATCATAAATTGACTAAAATAAATTGTGGCTAGTCGAATTATTTATTATAAATTCAAGTCAAGGTTGATTAAACATAGTTTATGACGTCAATGAATGAAAATTTGTACAGATTCTTATTTTAATTTGAATTTGAATTAAAGAAATATGTTTTGTGGAAGCCAAGGTTAATTATAATCATTTTTTGTTTTTTGGGCGATATCAAAAGAAGTATAAATAGTTTTTCTTTACAAAGAAATCCACTAAATTTTTTATACGATAAAGATGTTTTAAGACACAAAATAAACATTAAATACTTTTAAATATCCTGACAAAATCATAAAATAAAAATTTAAGGATAATTTTAGAATATTAAAAAAAAAATTCCTTTATCATAGTTTTGGAGACATTTTTTTTTTTGTTGTTTTTAATAGGATAAGTTTTCCTTTGATTTTTATATAATCTATTTACAGTTTCCAAGGATTTATGCACATATCTTTGAATTGTAGTTTTTCAAGAGACCATCAGACAAAATAGGGTCAATGACAGAAAAACAAAAATGCGTAGAAATTATGACGTCAAACAATTTATAAATCTGATAGACTTTAAATAAAACTTTTTATATAACTCTGAACTAAGCATTTTGAATATTGGTAGTCACTTTGTCTGGAACTGAAAATAATGTTGTGGACCAGTACCCAGTGCCAGTAAAATAAATCTTTTTTTTTTTTTAAATTAGTCTGGTTTTATTTTTAACATAATATGAAAATCTGAATGTTATCATTTTTGATTGTTGATTAAATATAATAAAAAAAAATAAAAATAAAAAAAAATAAATAAATAAAATAATATTGTAAAAAATATGATTTTAGATTAAAAAGTCAATATTGAAATGCTTTTTTTTTTATTATTAGAAATTTTGCAATATCTTTCTTTTAAATTAGATTTGTCAAATGTACAGTCTATAACTTTGAATCAGACTGACAGATTTGTTTTCAAAATTAAATTTTAGTCTGTTAGAGTTAGAGAAGAATATGGCAATACAAATTTTAAATTAGATTTTATTGAATTTATTAGAGATTTGTTTTAAATGTAAGAACTGTTGTGGTAGTAATTTTATATTTAAAGATTTTGAAAAAAAAAAAAAAAAATTATTTTTGCTATTAATAAAATAATATAAAACGAAAAAAAAATGTTGCTCTAAATTAATTTTCTATTTTTGAAATTTCAAAATAATTTATATTATCTCTATATATATATATGTCTCTCTATATAGCCTTTGGCAAAAAATGCAGAAATTCTGTCTGGCAGGTAAAAAATGCAGTCAAATGATCTGACAAGTACGTGTTCAAATACCCTGGGATATAATAATATTTTCTGCTAGACGATAGGTAACTCAAGACACTAAGCAGAATAGTAACAGTTGACTATTTAACTACTTTGTGAAGATACCGTGACTTCCAAAATGCAGTTAAACCGTCAATTTTGCAATCTAACATCTTTCAAAATGCTTTGAATTATCAAAAGCTCTCAAATTTGAACATTATTCCGAAATGTTTAAAATATGCAGCTGAAATTTCAAATAAGAAGATCAGAGTGTGTAGCGAAAAAATGTATACAGTAATGACAGTTTTAGAACCAAAATATCTAAACTATCTAATGCCGAAATCCCAAAATGCCAAAATATCTAATGCCGAATCTCTATAATCACTCAAATGCAGTGAAAAAGAATAAAAAAAATTATTTAGTATAAAAAATTGAATTATACAGAGGGTGACCAAAATATCTGTTGACCAAAATATATGTTTCTAATGTCTGTGATATTTGAGATTTATATTAAAACATAGGATTAATTTTCAATTTTTATTTTGAGTTATACCTATACGTATATATAATAAATTCAATTTTTTAATTGTTGTCAGGTTTCCGTTTATTAATATTTATTAAACATTTGTTTTTGATAAAATATTTGACTTAGTTTAAGCCTCCGATAATCGCGGTTTAATTATTAATCATATGTTAACGTTGAAACTGGATTTTCAATTAAGGCCACTTTTGGTTTCGTTTAAATTTTCATAGTGAATTCGCGCCCTAAAGATTTAGTTTAAAAATCCATTTTAGATATAATTCTATAAAAATGCTCAATTTGATAGAACAACGACCTATGAAAGACATGTATAATTTTCATACACTGGTGTTCATATTAATTGCATTCAGTTCGATTTGGAGTTAATACAATAAGATCTGAGAATGAAAAAAAAAACCGTGATTTTCGAAATGACATAAATATTATACTATATTATAATTCAAGGATTATATAAGTAATGACATTAGTATTAAATGATGTATTCGACAATAAATTTTTCTAAATGTGTCCCATTTTCTTTGATTTGATATGAAAATTATATATAACAAAATGTTTTCTTATATTAATTGTATTTTTTTCATATTAAGAAGAATAAAAAAATAAATAAATAAATAAATAAAAAAATAAAAAAAATATTGTTGTGATAGTGATAAACCTTTAAAAATAATTTTATTATTTTCTAGGTAGCTTGTTAAACCTCATTAACATTTATAACAATAAGTCAAATTACATAAATGTTTTTATTTAAATTATTAGTATTCGTCTAATTTTATCAAAAACACCCTCGAATACGAAATCCAAATAACAATTTTGAGAGATATAAGCATAAATTGTTCTAATTAACTTCTAAGGTGTAATAAACATTTAACTGTGAATTGTATTGTACAGATAACCCTGTTGTACAGCACAATAAATAGCTATGGATGTAGAATAATTTTATGCTATTCTAGAACTAAAATTATAACTTTTTTCATATATATATATATATATGTATATTTTCTTTTAGACAGTTCTATGTAAGAGTGCAACCTCTTAAGTCATTTTCTACTTCCCCCCCACGTAACATTTTATTGTTATAAAAACAAAATTAGTGCTACAAGATTTCTATATGACTCCCGATAAGCACTAAAGGTGTTACAATGATGTTTTTATGGGAATAATGTGATTAATATTGCTATAAGAATGTTCTTATAGCAATTGCGGAAGTTGTTATAATGGGATTTTCCGAAAGTAATACAGCAATGTTTTTATAAATCTAAAAGTGCGTAATCCTATATTAACAGTTAAAGTGTTGTTATAAGAATATAATTGCTGGAATAGCAGTAGTGGTGTTATTATTTTACTGTATTCCTATAATGTTACTACTAATAAACTTACTCTAGCTTTTAGATAAATATTTTGCGACGGCCATTATTTTCTTAAAGCGAGGTAAATTTTTTTTTAAATAAAAAAAAACTGAAAAGTCTCACTCTCGCATAACATAAATTATTTCAAATGAATATCATTTCAAAATAAAAACATATACACTAATACATGTATACTAATCCTATAACAATATTACAGAACTTGCTCCGGTGCCTTATAGGATTCTCCATTTTAGTGCTATAACGTATTTATAACCTTTCGCATCAATTGCGGAGCACTCAAATTAACACTAATACTGCTATAAGAGTGTTTATAAGTGTTACAAGAGTGCGCAAGAGTCTTATAGCAATAAAATTGTTACGCGGACCGTTTATTATTTTAAAATTGTTTGTAGATTTATGTCCTTGATGAACCCTATTATTGCTTTGAAATATTTCTTATATAGAACATTTTGCTTTATAAATGTATAATTTTATATTACTTTAGAACTGTAGCGATAATTATATTCTTTTATAAAGCATATTTCATTGTAAGACTGTAATTATATTATATGGTGTTTAAAAGCTACAAGCTTAACACATATTCAATTAAATGATAATGTTATCAAACCCTAAATTGTAAGGCTGCGGTTATAGCAATCAGTAAAATGAATAGGTCAAATTTTTCATTTACTCACACAGTAAAGGCAGTATTTACGAAATTTTCATATAAAGTTATAATAAAAATATTCTAATAAACAAATTCAGTTCCAAAATTCAATATTTTAAGCTTAATATTTCAAATAAAATCAATTTAATCACTTTACGGATTCGTATTTATTTTTGTGAACAACACAAAAAAATAAATAAAATGAAATAAAGCTATTTTACTGAAGCAAGTTTCATTTTTTCACTGCTTGATTTGATCAGAATTTTTTTTTTTTGGTGTAATCAAACCTAAATCATAACAAATGAAACTAAAACAATTTTCTGGTCGCTATAACCTTCTCACACTGTTTCATCTTTACATATTCATTTTACTGATTCCTATAATCGCAGCCGAAGTCAATTTACCGACAACAAATTACCAATTTTATTCGTAATACTCATCTCAATTAGTTTGTCATTGTCACTCAACTTTTACTCGCCCTTATTAACTTCAACCACACACTGAAGATATTTTTAATAAGTTAAAATCAATTTTGTTTTAACTCTATACTAAAATTTGATTAAAAACGTGCTTGACAATCTGCATTAATTTTTGATTTTTTTTTTTGTGAATATTTAATTAAAAAAAAAAAAAAAATTGGTCATACTTATAACCTTAATGACATTCCATTTAACAAAAGAAGAAAAATAAATTTAATTAATAAATTAAATTTTTATCATGTTTGTAATAAGGATGAATAAAAATAATTACAACCGGATGTGCGATTCGACCACTAGCATACTCTAACCCTGGTTTTAAATTCAATTTTGAATTCCAAACTATAAAATTAATAATTTCTTTTCTTTGTTAGCCCATTAAATATCTGAGAAATTTTAAAATGGTTACCATTACAGTTTTTATTATTTTTTTTTTTGTTTAAAATATTCAGAAAATTCTCATTATGCGATGTTGCATTTTTATTAGTCCTGCTGAGAATAATAAAAAATTATTGTTATTATTTTTCCATTTTTTTTTTTTTGCTTTAACATCAACAGAATTAATTTTATAAAATTTTTGTTCGTATCAGATGCAAATTTTACACAAGCATTTGATAAAAAACAACAGAATTTTTTTTGTTCTTTGTGTTTTTTTAAGGAAAATTTGAAAAATGTTTTTGTAAAAATATGCACAGGTGTAAAAATTTTGTAATTACAAAAATAAATTTATAAAAAAATAGAAGAAAAACTGTATGCTTACCTGAAATCCTTGTAATTATGGTTATAATTTATTTTTGTTGTTTTTGTTTTTTCTCTATTTTAGAAATGTTATTTGAGAAAAATTGTCTATCTGAAAGAGAATAAATTAAAAAATTTTAATTTTTAAAATTTGTAATAATTTTTGAAAAATTATAGTGAAAAAACTGGAAGTCTTTAAAAACTTAAAAGAAAATTTAATTAAAAAATGTTTTGAGATTAAATTTTTTTTTATTAATAAAAAATTGTAAGAATAAGAAAATTTATAAAATAATTTAATTTATAAGAAATAATGCAGCAGGAGGTTTCTACAAGAAATAGTGTTATAGAAATATACTGAATATGCATGTAGAGTAGACCCAATGCTGTATGCTTCAGAGATTTTGCGGCATAACATATGAGTGAATGGATGGTACAATATAAACGCGTTCGTGCATACAATCTATTACATTGTGATATACAAATCTATGATAGATTTTGAATAAAATAAAAAAAAAAGTATAACAGTAAAATAGAAATTCAATGAAAGAAATAGGTTCTATATTAACAAAAAGTTTATTGGAATCAAAGCAAGTATCTAGCATTCATGGCCATATGTTGTTATTGCTTTTATGATGGTTGTAGTTGATAGATTGTGTGATATTAAAATAATACAAATACAAGCAAACTTGTAATCTATAATTATAATTAACAAGCATTTAAGGACCTGCGCAGTAGACACCTTTTCATTTTATTGAAAGGGTTCAGAATTCCTAATATATAAGTATTAAAAAACAATAATGCGCACACAGTTGAAAATTTTTTACTCATATGGTTTTATTATTCAGCAAATACATTATGCATATGTGAGTATATTAAAATTATATATTAAATTATATATTAAAATAAAAAACAAAAACAAACAAATCAGTTATTATAATTACTTGCAGTGAATATAATGTACATTGTACATGTTATGTGAAATAAAAACAAATTCATCTAAAACTAAAAATATAAAAACAACAAAAACAAAAAAAAAATCAGTTGAATTGTTCATATGACCGGCAAATTCATCTTTACATAGTAGAGTTAGGATATCTATAATTATAATATACAAGTATTTAAGAACCTGCGCAGTAGACACTTTTTCATTTTATCTCGCTTCTCCTTAATGAACTCTTAATTAGTAAATAAGTTGTATATATACAACAGAAATGCGCATACTGGTTGAAAAATGATTTCTATTTTGTTTTATAATATTCAAACTTTTAAATAATAAGACATATCAATTTTATGTCATTCAACATCTTATTATTTGTATACCTAATTAAAGGAAATTTATTCTATTAACTTTTTTAAGTAGGTTCCTATAACTCAAATTATTGTTTTCTATATGTTGGCCATTTGTAGTAATCATGTGGTTTTGGTTAAAAATATGTATATGTATATAATTTTTATCATTAAATGCCACTGACTGTAGGGAATAAAAACCCTATAGTCAGTGAAACGAATCAGTATATGAGGAAGAGATATTTTTAGATGTCCAAAATAAAACTTACTAACCTCAATGCTTTTTATTAAACATGAGTGGTTTGTGCTTTATCTTGAGAAGTCTATGTCAGTACGTAAATTACTGTTTTTTAAAAACTTTAAAATTTGGCTTCAACTTGAATTATAATTACTCAACAGGGGCCCCTAGTATACATATATATAACTATTAAAAAACCTATAATAACATATGGGTGTAAATGCTGGATATTTGCTTTAAAAGACGAAAAATATTAGGGTCTCAGAGCTATGGTTGTTTACTCTAAAAATATAAACACCGCAATGCTAGCGCAGATCAAACCTGGTGATGCAATTATTCCATATGTAGATAAAGTTCGATATAATGTTGGCATTGACTTTGACAAACCCTAACATGAAATGACCATATTAACTTCATTTTCCAAAAATTCTTTAGCCCACTACGTAAACTATGGAAATTTTCATTAATTGAACTCGTGACTCGTTGAAGTTCTAATTATGCCACATTTTCTATAATGGTATGATGTTGTCTTTTCAGTCATGAACGCGAGGCAATTCAACAGATATTCAACGCTTGTACATGGTTTGTCACCAATAAACAAAAATATGATCGTAGTAGTGATGTATCTATATCTACTATGTCCGCCCTATGCCCCACGGATGGGTTTGCAGGACAATGATGATCTATAACTATCATTGGCTTTACGTTTGAAAATGTTCTCAAATTCAGATATGTGAGCTTTATGTAAATTTAAGTCAAAAGTTTATTTTTTTTAATGTTCTGAACAAATTCCGATTGCTTATCAGTAAGGCTGTTTCAACATTTCAATAATAAAAAACCTTGTCATCATCCGATATTATGGCATATACTGAGATAATGATTACAAAGCCCACGTTTATACGAGGCAGAAATCTGTTCATACCATCATGTTCATAAAAAAACAACTGGTAAATTCCTGCCATTGTCGCTGTCAGATTATTGAAATATCAAAATGGCCGCAATTGAAATTATTGGCAAAGAAATAAATAAATTAATTTTTATTATTATTCTGGTGTCAATTCAACATTATTATTATTTGTAAAGTTTATATTTTTTTATTTGATTAATATTCGATCCGAAAGTTACGCTGTCAACATTAATTTCCTTATTTTTTGTGAATAAAAAATAATAAAATTAATTTGACACTGACATATTCCCAGAAAAAAAATTCAAACGTCAAAAATCTACCAAAAATCTAAAATTTTGGTAGATTTGCTTATCCCTTACCGAAATGTCCAGAAACAGATTATCATTGAGCCTTTTTTATCTTTTGCAGACAGAATACAGTTTGTGGTTAGCAGTTTATTACAGTCAAACATTTGTATTTTATAGATTTCAGTATCTGATTGCAAGTAAAATTTTAAAATGCTAGATAAATTTTGAATTTGTAAATAATGAAAAATATTCTTAAATTGTTAAAAAAACTTTAAAAAAATTCAACGCAATTTTTTAATTTATAGAGTAAGTAATGGAAGTTAATCAACATTTCAGTTAAGCGATTTTTCTTCATAAAAAAAATTTAATAATTAATTTCAAGTAATCCGTAAATAAAAAATAATTAAACCAATAACTGAACCATAATAAAACCCAATGATTATTTTAATTAAATTCAAAACAAAAACATTAAAAAAAAAATAAAATAAAAATAAAAATTAAACGAAAATTTAATTGTATCCATTTTACAAATTTTTCAATTCGAATCGAACAAACGCACATAAACGCACAAAAGAAAAAAAAACTCAATTTAATTTTCTTTATATGTATTTCAATTTATTTCTCAACAGGTTGAATCACGTCCAAAACTCATTCATTTCAAAGAAAGAAAGTAAAGTTTTTTGTTTTTGTTTTTTTTTTTTTTTTCCTATACCTACAGGTATTTTCATGTCAAGAATATAAAAATTAAGAAGAAAATAACAAAAAAAAATGTCGACATTCAGAAACTCTTCTTTTTTGGGACCATATATAAAAAGTAGGACAAAAACGCAAATTTTTGTGTCATTTTTGTTTTTTTTTTTTATCGTCGTAACCACCAAAAATTATAAAAACAAACAAAACTTGAGCTTTAGATAATTTTCTATTTCAAGTGTAAATCACTATGAATTGTAATCAAAGACAAAATGAATGAAATTGACGTGGGTATGTGGGATAAAAAGAAAAATAAAAATAAAAAAAAAATGTTGATTAGATTGTAAAGTTTGTAAAAAAATATATATACCTATATACCGTTAGATAAAAAATAGTAAAAAAAAAAAATAAAAAATGAAAAAGAGGTTAAAATTCTGTTTATTATGATTTGATGGTTAAGTTCAAAGGTAAATTTAATTGGAAATCTGAAAAGGTCAATTAAATTTTAATTATCTCATATAATGTCTAGACTTTGTATATATATACAATTTTCTTATTAGAATGTATTTGTGAAAATGTATTTATTTAAACAATATTTAATTTAATTTTGTAAAATAATTTATAAATAACCAAAATTGATATACCACAAAACATTGTGGACGAAATGCCAAGAACCGTTTATTTATTTATATTTTTGTTCATTCAGTGATCTCATTACTAGGCATATTTATGCATTCCTTAAGATCACAATGAACAACAGATTGGAACAACATCCAAATATTTTAACCCACACGTTCATGAATACGTTTAGAATTGGAAAACTCAAAACAATTTGACCGGGAGAGTATAAGTGTAAGTGGCTGAACCATTTGGTGCTTCAATCAAAACCTATGCAGAAAAAAATATTTGCTTATTGTATTTTAGTATACAAATTGTAAATAAATTGAAGTGAAAAAAAAGATCTATTATTATTAATTTGTATACAACTTTTTAGATCTATTGTACTTCCCTATTTGAATGTTTAAAATTGTATGTCAATGTCCTGTCAGTGTCCTTAGTGAACAAAATTTTTTTATTATTGTAAATTTTTATTATTGTATTAATGTCAATTTAAGAATTATGTGATGTGTATACACTAAGAGAAATAATATGTTTATCCAATGGTTGCGATAAACATATTATGGTTACTTTAAACTTATTATGTTAGATATAGTTGAAACAAACATTTGATATGTTAATGATGAATATAATTATGGTTGATGGAAACATATTATATTTGTCTTAAAAATATTATAGTTAATCGAAATATATACCTACGTTGTAATAAATTATGGTTGCTACAACTATATTTAAAAAATATATAAACCAACTTTAAATTATATTGCTTACAAAAATATTATGGTTGTGGATATCATAATAAATGGTTAAGAAGCTCATAATCCAGTATAGTTGTAACAAACATATTTTGATTAAATAAATCATATTATAGTTAGTTATTTTAAAAATATTTATAGTAATATTAATCATATTATACAGTTGCCTTATGATTAAAGTAATCATAATATTGGTTGAAGCAATCATCTCATATAGTTGAAGTAATCATAATATAGTTATAATTGACACAAAAATATAATCTTATATAGAAATTAAATATATATTGTGTTGTGTTATTATTTTAAGTATAATATGTTTTTTTTTTTTAACATTCATTTATTTAGTATTAAATACTATTTAATTATAATTTAAAAATTTTAAATTAAAGCTCGGTAAAAAAAATTTATATTAATTAAACTAAAATTTAAATTCGGTAAAAAAATGAAAATGAATTTGAAAATTTAATTAAGAAAAAATGAGCAAAATAATTACATCGGAAATTTTACGTTTGAGCTGACAAAATATATTGTGTAACTTTAAATTTGAATTTATTGTAGTTCCTTTCCAGTTTCAGATCTGTGGGTAATTCATTAAACATCTTTAGACCACCATACATTAATTGATTTTTCGCAATTTCACTTCTAAAGAAATCTAGTCTGAAGTTGAATATATTTCTTAATCTATAATGCTGAACATCTTGAACATATATGAGTTTGGAACTAAGATAATTCGGTAACAATCTATTTTTCATCTTAAATACAAAAAGTAGTACATGTAGACGAAGTTTTTGCCTTATGTTGAGCCATTTTAACGTTTTTAGCATAAAATTAATTGAGGTATATTTATTGCATTTGAGTATGGTTCTCATTCCCCGGTTTTGTAGTTTTTGTAATCTTTCTATTATTTCATTATTTAGAAATGCTGTAATAGTTGCACAATACTCAAAATGGGGCTTAATCATGGTGCTGAAGATCCTTATAGTACTTATAATAGACAACTTATTTCTTATTCGACTTAAAAACCCAAGTTTTTTTTGAAATTTTCTTGCACATAAATTCGCCGTGTTCTTTGAAATTTAATTTATTGTCTATTAGTAGACCCAAATATTTGATATGCTCAACTATTTCAATAATATTTTGATCAATTATGATATCATAATTACATTCACTATTTATAACCATGACTTTAGTTTTGGTAATTTTAAGGCTTAGTTTGTTGTTTTTGAACCATTCAGCTAATTTTTTAAGGTCCGAGTTGATTTTCCGAACACATTCTTCAATTGTTTACCTTAATTATATTTATTTTGGTTTCAATGAAAACTAATGTTGCTGCAACCATAATTCAAGCTTGTAAGAATAATATTATTATTGAACCTGCTATAAATTATGTTTGGTGTAAACATAAATATTTTTCATTCAACCATATTATATTTATTTTTAACATAATACATTAGTGAATTATATTTAAAACAACAATATTATAGTTGAGAACAAAATATCGTGTTGTAGAAAGTAACTATAATATGTTTATTCTAAACATAACTAATTATTTTTGTTTCAATTATAAATAATATTGCTGCAAACATAATTATGTTTGTTAATATAATAATATTGTTGTGTTGACTATAAATTATTTTTGTTCCAACCATATTATAATTCGTTCAATCATATATAAGAAACATTTTAGCTTCATATAAAACCCACAGTTATATTAATGTAACTATATTTTCCAACCATATTATTGTTCTTTAATTTTATAGTTGAACCAAACATATTTTTTTGCTCAGTGTACCTATAAATATATAATATGTCTTTTGCGATCTATATCGTTGCATTAAAATAGAAGGTGAAAGGAAAATTCGTCTTTTTGTAAACACAATTTTATTTATATATACATATAAAATGGTATTAAAATGGCAATATCGTATTTCGCAGATTGCTGGAAATGTCCAAAATTTTGTGGGTTCGTTATTAATAAGATATTAATTTGGAACAAAACAAAATTCGTCGATAATACGTCATTTAAATCAATGAATGTAAACAAATACCTAATGAATACAATATAAACGATATCACTACTGTTTCCGCATAAGTTATAACTGCTGAGGATGTAATGTTTTTTTTTCCCCTAAACAAATCATAACTTAATACTAGAGTAATATGATCACTGATCAGTAAAGCCATGCATTAAATTAAAATATAGTCTTTCATAGTTTCGAAAAGATGATTTTAATAAAAAAAATTTAGTCCTGATGTAGATTGAAAAATTGATTTTTGTTCAAAATATTATTTTTTATTTTAATATGGA
This sequence comes from Argyra leucocephala, assembly GCA_963942445.1. Taxonomy (NCBI): domain Eukaryota; kingdom Metazoa; phylum Arthropoda; class Insecta; order Diptera; family Dolichopodidae; genus Argyra; species Argyra leucocephala. The sequence goes on from OZ012680.1 coordinate 130,168,442, forward strand.
AATGGTTTTACCAAAATAAAACAATCCAATTTATTCAAAATCAACTGAAATATACATAAATAAATGTCCAAACATTTTGATTATTACAAATCATATGGAACATTGTTTTTATTAAATTGTACAATGAAAATACTAAAAAAAAATGATTTAGCTATAATTGATATTGGATTAGCAGTTCAATCCTGCAGAATATAAAAATAAATTTAGTACAATTTGTTGAAAAAATAATTCAATTCATGTGTATACGATAACCTCTGAATTACTTTCTTAACAGTATAGGCAGGCTTTAAATTTGACTTTTTGTTGATTTTAACCAGACAAAAAGATTGGACCGCCAATATACCCGTAACAACAAAATGACTACATTAACACTAAAATTAACTAACGAAAAAGACATACAGATAATCAAAAACATATTTACAACCCACAGCATATGGAACAATATTTAGATTTTACATTTAGAATTTTTTTTAAGATTTAAGATTTAAAATTCATTTATTTTCTTAAATATAAAATTTTTTACAAACTACATCATCAAATTAAAATTGAATATTATCAAAACATAAAGCTCTTAAATCTAATAAACTAATATAATAAATTCAATAAAATTAATAAAAGTAAAAAAAACTATAGTTTATTAGAATAGTTAATAGGAACAAAAATAATAATATAAAATTCAATAAGAAATAATTTAGTAAAAATAACAAAACTTTATATATGTAAGAAAATAAGTCCTGATCCTTCGAATATATTCCAAAGAATACGTGTTGAATGAAACAAACATAAATGCAGAAAAAAATATAAATATAAATGTTTTAGCGGGGTACTAAAATCATAAGTAATTACAAATTAAGATTAGACAAAATAATTAAATAAAAAAAAATAGAATTAAAAATAAAATTATAGAATTAAAAATAAAATTAAAAATAGTGTAAACAATGTATCAAAAAATGTAAAGAAAAAAGAAATAACAAATAAAAAATGTATGAAAAGCTTAATATTGAAGTAAAAAATTTACAAGTATACTATAAGTTCAAGCAAAATTAAAGAATATAGTATAATTGAAGTATGAAGAGAAAACCACATTTAATTATAATATATACACAAAACACTTATTTCATACAAATTTCCACTATCAAATAGTGATTCAATTTGAGAGTGATCGAACTGAAATAACCAGATTTTCAACTGTCTAAGAAATGAGTAAAAATTACGTTCACTTCTGATGTGATTTAATACTAATAGTCTATTAAAAATTCGTGGTGCCATATTAACAAAGCAATGCGTAAATTGTGTTGTTCTGGCCATTGGAAGACAGCAACATAACTCAAATAATTAATACGTAGGTTGTAAGTTGGCGTTAATCTTTGATCGAGGTAACCAGATCTAATGAAAAAAATTTTCATAGTTTTGTAGATATAGAGATGTCTGAGTGGCAAAATACAGACTCTTTTGAAAAGTTGGAAACTAGATGATAGACGATTAACATTAAGCATGGTTCTTAAGTAATGTTTTTGGGCTAGGAGAAGTGGGCGAATTCTGTTATTGTAAGAGCCACCCCAGCAAGCTAAACCATAATTCAACTTGGAATTGAAAAAGGCGTAGTAAAATATATTTAAAATTTCCAACGTACTACATTTTCTCAAATGGTAGCCGTAACGAACAATTTTATTTAGATATTTTTTTTAAATTATGAGTATGTTCAGACCAATTTAATTTATTATCCAATATAATTCCTAGGTATTTGACAGAGCTAAAATTTTCAATATAAAAACAGCCATTATCGCAGAGGACAGAATCAAAGTATGACATGCTTGAGGTTGAAGAAACAAATAAAGGAAAACGTTTACAAACCGGCGAGTGATAAGATAAATCGCTAATTTCATTACTATTACAAGAAGTTTTGAAAAACATTACTTAGTCTTAGGGCTTATAGTTAAATGATGAACAAAAAACCAGTTATTATATAATGAGCTGCAAATCGTAGTTAATTTTAATTACAACATCCATCAAATTAGAGCCACTATAAGAAAAAGCAGTATCATCTGCAAAAGCAGTCGACAGCCCATTATAATTTTGATTTAAAAGAGAGTTAAAATAAATAAGCAATAATATCGGCCCCAACACTGAACCTTGGGGAACACCTTTGTTAATGAAAATCATTTCACTAACTTTAGATTCAACTCTGACTTTTTGCTTTCTATCTCTTAGATACGACTCAAAGCATTTGAGAATAATGCCTCGGAAACCAGCATTATACATTTCCTTCAATAGTAAGTTGTGAGATACTGTATCAAATGCCTTTGTAATATCAATGAAAAGAGCAGCACAACTACTATTCTTATTCAGACTGTTATAAATTTCATTAGTAAATTTTAGAACTAAATTTCATTAGTAAATTTACAGAATTAAATTGATAAATAATAAAAAATGAAGAGTATAGAGCAATGTCTTCTTCCGGTTTAAAAATAAAAGAAAAACAAAAATAAATTAATAAAGAGAAAATCCCAAATAACAACTAAAAATTTAGTAGATATATGTATATAATTAGATTTAGATTGAAATTATATTATTTAATTTTTTATTTCTAGAGACATGGTTCAAAACCTACCTGTAAAAGGGTCCTAAATTTTGACAGTACATTTATGTGGAGTTGAAATAAATAAAATAAAATTAAATTAAATTATTTTTATGTGGCTAAAATGTTTTGTTATTTTACATTTCCCCTTTAACCAGAAATTGAATTTTTGGCATTGGAAAGTTAATTAATGATATTTTTGGAACTGGGTGGTTTATTTGACTTTTGTTAAATACTAGTATAATACTTATATTATTTTCAAATTATTATTTTTAAACAACAAATTCTGATTTCAGCTTTCAGTTTTATAGCTTTATTTATTTTTGTATGTTGAATTTTGTAATTTAATTTTTGTGTAATAAAATACCAAAATTTTGCTACAAACATTTTCCAATTAAATTTTTTATTATTCGTATAAACAGCAATACATTATTAAAATAAATAAATTTTATTTCAAATTAAAGAAATGTGGTAACCCAATCAAAATACTCGGTTTTATACTCGCAAAATTCGCCTGCGCAAGAAAATAAATTGACTAAAAAATGAAGTTTAAACAGAGACAAACTGCAATAGCCAATAAAGCACATTAAAAAGGTGATCATCGTCCAATAGCCAATAAAGGACATCAATAGCAATGGCAATAGCCAATAAAGGACATCAAAAGTGCACAATTTAATGATCTGTTCAGCATTTCCATCATTTATTTAACATAAGATCCCACATAAATAATATATAAACAAGTACAAATAGCAATGACAAAGATATATTGATGTTATACATAGTTAATCACAATAACATCAAAATTAATGTGATCTAATGTGCGAAATAAACTTCAGAAAAACTATGAAAACTGAAAAGCTTTAGAAGAGATAAAAAGGGTTAAAATACCAAATTTGAAACAATCAAATACATAAATTGAATACTAAGTAATAAAATAAGAATTTATACAGTCAAATTTGCATTTGTAACTGAAGTTAAATTTGAGAATAGACCTCCTAAAATACTCTAAGAATTTTCAAAAGATACTGGATTACCCTGTATGATCTCACAAATACAAAATATTTAGTTGTGATGATCAATGTCATGCCGAACTATTTTTCTTCAACCAGCGGATGAAAAAGAAGTATATGAACTCATCATGCGGTTAAAAAATAGTACACCAGGGATTGATAATATAACAGCTGAAGATCTAAAGCATGTTGCAACAGTGATATCGTCTGCAATTGCCTGCTTTGTAAATAGATGTTTTCCTACTGGTATATATCCTGAGTATTTAAAATCCAGTATTGTGGTAGCTATATTTAAATCTGGGTCAACGCTGGACGTATCGAATTACAGACCAATTACACTTACAAGCTGCGTAGGAAAAGTGTTTCAAAAAAATATAAATGCCAGAATTTTAGATTTTGTACAAGAGGTAGTAGGTTTTGATGTGAATCAATTTGGATTCCAAAAAAGAATTGGAACTGATTCAGCAGTTGTGAAATCTACTAACTCAATTATAAGTAAATTGGATGAAGGAAACTGTGTATGTTCTGTATTTGTTGATTTAAAAAAGGCTTTTGATACGGTGGATCACAGCGTATTACTTGATAGATTATATGAAATTGGTATATGAGGACCGGTTCAGGATTTACTTAACTCTTATCTTAAAAATAGGCAAACTATTACAAGAACAAATGGAGTACTAAGCAATCAAGTTTCAATAAATATTGGTGTTCCTCAAGGGTCTGTGTTAGGTTCTAAATTATATTTGCTATATATTCATAATATACAATTTGCGAATTTATTAGCTGAATATAAGATATTTGCTGATGATACTCTACTTATATACAGTGCCAAAAATTGCGATGAATTAGAAAGAGTAATAAATGCAGATTTGAGAAAATACAACAATTGGCTCAAAGGTAATAAATTAACTATAAATGCTGAAAAAACCAAATACATAGTGTACAAAATAAGAAATAAAGTCGATATAAATCCAAAACTGTTAGTAAATAATACCGAAATTGAAAGAGGTGCTACATATAAATATTTTTGTGTTGTAATTGATGAAAAGTTAAAATGGAATGATCATATCAATAAACTGGAAAAAAAAATTGTGCCTTTATTAGGTGCTATCAAAAGAAGTGGAATCATACTCAGTAGACAAACCGCTGATAGCCTATATTATTCTCAATGTAATTGGTCTAGTTGTTCCTCTTGGCTAAAAGATAATATTGGTATCATAATAAACAAGGTTATAACAGGCTTGCATAAATTTAATTGGCTTACTACTACAAATGAAATTTTTAAGAGAACGTGTTACCTGAAGCTATGCGGAATTATTGTTTTGGAAAAAGCTAAACTAATTTACAAACTGGAAAAGGGAATCTACAAAAAAAATATTCATATTACTAAAAGGAGTTATGTACACAATTACAATACAAGAAGGTTAAATAATCTCAACTATGCAATACCAAGAACAGAGTTATCACGCAACAGTTGCCTTTCATCAGCTATAAGGATATATAATAAATTACCACCGGAAATAAAGAATAGTTTTAATTTAGATCTTTTCGTAAAAAAATTAAAGTACTTAATAAATGTATATATATATATATATATATATATATATATGTATATATGTAGTCTTTAGATTGTAAGTATCTTACTTTTATTTTTAAATATGGATTTTTCTGTGATGTTTTATACCAAAACTAAACTGTTTTGTCTATATCACGGTTAAATAAAATTAAATTTATTTAGAGTAGTAAAATATAAAAATTGAATTTGTGAATTTTTTAAATATTTTTTAATTTGTATACAATTTTGTCAATAAAAGTAACGAATATTAAAAAAAATATTGGTCAAAAGTTTTATATGGCTGTACCATGTATGATTTGTTTACTGATTTATAATTATAATAGTTATTTGTAATATATATAACTGAAAGATCTGTTTAAGATCAATTTAATAAGCGATGCTGCACATTACAATTTAATCTCAATTTTTGTCCTTTTGATATACATGACTTATTTATGAAAGGATATTATTTAAACATTTTAATCGGTCCTATTTCAAATATATTTACAATTATTTTAAGTTAGATTTACTAGAAACAAAAACATTTTAATAGATGATCCATTCCATTTCATATAACATTGGAGCTAGATTTACTACAAACAGTCACATACCTTGAGTATGTAATATTAAATGTATATGCAATCATGTAAGGGTTTATGATATTGACTGTTGCTAAATGTAACTTAATAAACTTCTTCTTCATTTCTATATATATACCAAAATATGTATGATATATATACACGTATAAAATTTATTTAATCAAAAATCTAAATTTAAAACAACATTATGTAAAAAAAATAATAATGAAATAAACTAAAGATAATTATGTAAAAAACTTTAAAGAATGAGGGCTTGACAAAACCCGCGTTGTTGATAAGCCAATAATAAAGATCTTATAAATAAATAAATAATAAAATTTATTTGAAATTCAGGTTTTACACAATTATTATTGTTAAATAAATTCATCGTTTTTTAATGCAATACACAAAAAAAAAGCTGGATATGAATTGAATAAACCATCACAACGGACAAGAACATATATTTTAAAATTCTATAAATGTTCCAAGCTTCCAAGTATATTCTTCAGTTTTTGTGACAGTTGAAAGTAAAATCCTTTAAATTAAATATACATATATATATATATATATATATATATGTACACATGTATGTTTCTACACAAATTTAATGGTAGTGTAGATTTACTAGAAATTACTAAAATAAACTAAAGATTTTTAAATCTTTGACATTTCTTCAACTAACAAACAACCTTGATATTTTAATTCAAATCTAAAATAATAGACTTATTTAGGGGAAAGCTTAAAAAATTGTTTGTTTTCTTTTTTTGTAAGAACCCTCATCATTTAACAAAAAAAAAAAATATTACAATTCAAAATTTTCAAAAGTAAAGCAAAAAAAAAAGGTCACGGAAAAATTTTCAAATTTTCTTCAACATCATTAAAATCTAAGTAAAATGTGAGTATGTTTAACGTTATAAAAAAAAAAAAAAAAAAATAAATAAAAAAAATTGCTTTTTAAATTACATCTCATAAATTTTTTAAAAATCTTGGAAATAAAAATTTTATATATATATAATTATATACATATATAGTATTGTGTTTAAGTATGTTGTTGTATTAAATTTTATTACGCAAACATGATTATTAATACTGATACAGTTACAAAATATCCTGAATGGTTTTATCCCCTCATCTGTTCATTTGAAAACCAACCAGAGGTACTTAAATGTTTGCACGTTTAAAAAACAAAAATAAAAACAAACAAAAATTATTCTATCTTCTACTCAATAAATGAGTCATTCAAATACATATGAGAGAGATGAGCCAAAAGATCGTGATACTAAAATAAAATAATTAACTTGCAACGACTTTAAGCTTTATTGTCGTTGACAAGGACTCTTAAATTATATTTTTAAAAACTTCATTTATACAGTCTGATCTAAAAATATAATAAAAAATTGTTTACTGGTAAACCTATATATGTATATATATATATATGTATACAGTAAATAACTTATGGCAATATATACAACCCACTAATGTATTTAATAATATATAAACTTTATATTCCAACTTCATAAATTAACTGTAAATATAATTTGAAAAGTTTCATCATGCACTTACAATGTCTATAGCAAGCAGCAGCTATCTAACAATGTACATAATAGAATAGCAAGAAGGATATGACTATGAATGGACCTTTAATTTACTTCCGCAACCATTCACATTTAATCTGCTGTATATATATATATATATGCATCTAAAGAATCCTGTTAAAAGTCAATGTACACCTATTTAATACTTAAAAAGTAAATGATGTGTTGAAAGCTTGTATATTATATATATACAACACATATAATACTATTCATAGTAGCTACTGAACTGGCTAGACTTGTACAAATAAAATTTAAAAACATCAGAATACAAAAAAAGGATAATTGTAAAACAACGTCTTCCGTTAATGTCCTGGAATAAGTATCTATATATTTTTGTTTTATTTTTAGAAAATAAAGAAAATGAAATTTAAAGGAAGACTTTTTGTATATATATATATATATATATATATATATATATATATATATATATATATATATATATATACAAACAAGAAATAGGGAACATAATATACCTGAACAGATAATACTACTGTACATATATAGAGGGATTATGATGAAACTAAGAAATATAATAATAACATTTTGTATATATATATATATATATATATATATATATATATATATATATATATATAATATATATAGTATATCCACATTATATAGATAGACAATAAGATATTTACTTTTCAAAATACATCCACACACACACCTACAAACATATTCAACAAATATGTTATGTGACATTATAAAATTTATTTTCAGTTGGTAAATCCTTAAGGAGGCAAAAACACAAAACAAAAAAAAAATGAAAATTCTGAATTAGGAGTATAGAATTATATATGAAAGAAAATTATAGCTGATGACTCTTGTAATGGGTCGAAAGGCACAATAAAGGTGAAAATAATTATAGTCATCACCACAATGATACAATTTTTCTGTTTTAAAATAAATTATCAAGGAAGTTGTTACAGATAATATCCACATTTTTATTTTTTTATTTTTATTATTTTATTTTTATTATTATAATTTTTTGTAATAATAATAATAATTTTGCGTTAAGCATAATGGAATTGTAATTTTGTTTAGCTGTGGTGAAAGAAATAAAACGTGACTAAATTTTAAATATTATGCGTGATTTTTTTATATTAAATAAAAATATGTGGAACAACAACTCAACAAGAAGTGTTATTTAAAAAGTTAATTTTTTTTTTTTGTTTACCATCAGTATCAAAATTAATTAAGAAAAATTAAATTGAAGATTTTTATTCTAAGAAATTAATTTTGTTAATGTCTCTGTTGGCTTATTACGACTTGAAATTTGAAACTTCTGGTTTTATTAAGATTTTCCTTTTATTTGTCGGTGTCCTTTTTTTGCAGTAATCTATATGTCCTATTTTAATGATTATCAGTAATCAATAGTATTTAATATGCATGAACATAGTGTTATTTAGGATAATTGACAAAAGCAATTTTAATTTAATGATTTTTTGATGTAAAAATGCTGATTGTTTTGTGATTGGACCTCTGTACATTGGTGATTTAACTGACTGTTATACATTTTTGACCAAACACACATTTCGGTCTACAAACATAATAGCTTTTTAGGTGGGACCGGATTATTTTGTGTATTGAAAATAGAATAAAAATTATTTTTCTAATTCGATTTTCTTTAACCCCCTTATAGTACACGACAAATTTTTTACTAATATATACAAAGGACCAATAAAAATATTTTTGTGGTACATTATGGCTTGTGATGTTTATCTCTTAAATTCAAACTTTAAAATTAAATTATAACGCACACATTCAAACATCAAAAGCTTTGCTTTTAACTGTTATTAAAAATACCAATGTACACTCGAGCGGTAGTAAAATAACAGACAGTGAAACTACCAATGTACTTATGCCCATTAGTTATCTCTGCAAAGTTCCAGCTTACATTTCTGTTTGTTGTGATTCAATGAAGTATCCGCTACATATAATATAACTTGCATGAGATTTACATTATCTCCCACATAAAATAATATACTTTCTCAGCGAACTTTTCCGAAACAATCAAAGTTTTTTCACCAAAATATCAATTTTTAATACCAAAATTTGAAGTTGTGTAAATTATTACTCGAAAACGGTAAGTCTAATACCCGCTTAATAAAAAGTATGTTTCTAATCTGATTTCCTTTAACCCTCTAGTAACCCATGATAAATTAAAAAAATTAGTCTAGAACAATTTTTTCTTTAAATCATCCTTTAAAGGATTTTTATATGATACCGGACAACTTTGTGCGCTCATACAACAAAAATAACACAAACAATTACAAAATTATTTTGTTACGTATATGTAGTGTGAGTGTAAAACATACAAAACGGTTAATCATGTTACCATTTTAAACTATAATAATGTTTTGTTAATTTAAATGTCTAAAACGAAACTTCAAAATCTAAAATAAGTAATAAGAATATTTCTTCATACTTCTTGACATTTATTATTTTTTGTTGTGCTGTTACTGTACTGTTGTGTTAAATACAAACAGGTGAAGATAGATTGGGAATAATGTTCAAAATTGTAGCAAACAAATTACAAAATGATGTTTTATATACATTTTAGGGTTGATAAGTAAGGGTAAATGGAAGTGAAGATTTCAGTAGTATCCGGGAAGACTATTTCTGATTGTCTAATACTTCATCACTCATATGACATATTGGTGGTTGCGGTTTTTTCTTTAATCAAATTCCACTTGCACAATTGAAAAATTCAATCAAAAATCTAATTTTTCTAGCTGACATATATCTTATATTATTTAAAATAGTTTTAACTAGAAGTCGTAATTTAATTTTAATTAAAGCTGGGGACGTATAGTCAAAGGAAATTTCATGAGAGTATGTTTATCGTTATAACTTCTAATAATTTATATTGCAATACAATTAATCAATTCAATTTTAGAATACATATACATATTTATATACATGTATGTACATATGAATGTATATACATATTTACTTTCATAATCTTACGAAATTGTTAATTTTCAATTGTCAATCTTTTAATAAAGGCCAATTTCTATAATACTACTCTATTACAAAAATGTTGGCCGACATCTTGTTTGTATTTTAAATCCACTTCAGTATTGACATAATTATTGCCCATTTTATTTACTCTGAATTTACTCATAAATTTCAGTGAATGTTGTTAATTTATTACAATAATAATTTTTGTATGTATATGTGTAGGCTAATGCTTAATCTAAATATTTTATAATAAAGCTCAGCTTAATCTTGATATTGATACTTCAAGCAATCGGTTATTTTCTTTAAATCGAACTGTTACAGGGAGGCAGATAAAATCAGAATTTTATCAGAGATTTAACCCTATAGAAAGTAAATACATATTATATACAGTTAGAAATCTATAATTATAATTGACAAGCATTTAGGGACACCTTTGCGCAGTAGACACCTTTTCATTTTATTTCTCCTACTTCTTTGATTCTCCTACTCCTTAATGAACTTCTAATATAATATATAAGTTGTATATAAAACAATAATGCGCACACAGTTTAAAATTTTTTACTCATATGATTTTATTATTCAGCAAATACATTATGAATATGTGAGATCTTATTAAAATAATAAACAAAAGCAAACAAATCAGTTATTATAATTTACATATGTATATTACATATAATGAATCTATGTACATATGCCAAAAAAAAAACAAAAAAACAAATTCATCTAAAATAAAAAATAGAAAAACAACAAAAAAACAAATCACTTGAATTCTTCATTTTTATCTTTTTAAGTAACTGTTCATAATTTTGGTTATTTGTAGTAATAATATAGTTTTTATTAGAATTAAGTATTATATAGGTATATATGTACGTACCTCTTTAATGACAAAATTTTTTATTTTTAGTAATTTTATCACTAAATGCCACTTACTATAGGGAATATATCGGAAACGAAGCAGTATATGAGGGACGTGTCTTTATGTGTCCTAAATAAAACTTACTAACCACAAAACTTTTTATTAAACACGAGTGGTTTCTGCTATATCGTGCGAAGTCTATGTCAGTACGTAAATTACTGTTTTTTTAAAAGCTTTAAATTTAACTTCAACTTGAATTATAATTACTCAACAGGGGCCCCTAGTTATTTTTTTAATTTATTAATCGGATTTTTCTATTTTTAGTAATAGTTTTATTAAATAATTTAACTAAGCCACAAGCACTGATGAAGGTAGTATGTTGCTTCCGAAATATCGATATTTGAAATCAAATATTAAAATCGTTATTAGTGAACGGAAACCTGACAACAATTAAATTATTTAAAAATTTACTATACAACATTTCTTATTATAATATTTTAAAGGTGGCCCAACATATTTGCAATATATAGTTAGTATACAATGTAATATGAGTCATAATAGCAAAATTTTTCAAAAATATAATTTTTTTGTTTTTTAAACATACCGTTAGGTTAATTTCAATTTCAAAATTTTATTTTAATTTAATTATATTTTTTTTTGCTTTGATTTTGTTTTTGGTCACGTTTTCTGAAAAACAATGACAAGAAAAAAAAACCAAAACATAATAAAATTGTAATTTTGTAATTAAATATTAAAGAGAAATTTTAATAACAGAAACAGGCAATTTGAATAAATTGTCAAGCACAAAATTCAATTTCGCAATTTTATAAAACTGAAATAAATTTTAATAAAACAAGAAGAACAAAAAAAACAAAAAAAAAAAAAATATGTTGTATTGTTAGAGCATAGAAATGAGAAACATAACAGCCTTAAGTAATTTTCAATTTAATCGAAATTCAATTTCATTAATTTTAATTTCATAATTATTGTGTTTAACATTTGTTATTTATATTTATAAAATAGGTGTTATTAAATTTGTTAATTTTTGTGATTATATATTCAAATATTATAAAGACAATGAAGGTTCTGTTATTTTTGTATTTAATTGAATTGAGTAAGTTAAAAAGGTTCATATTGAATTTCTGATTAGTTTAAATTTAAAAAAAGGTTTAATAATTTCTATTGCACATAGATTATTTTGATAGAGATTTGATGTAGACAGATTTCCAATATAGTAGATACATATAATTTAGATATCTGCATATAAATAATTATGCTGTAGCTGTTCTTTTAGATCTAAAAAAAAGCATTTGACACCGTGAATCATAATATATTACTAAACAGACTGTCTAACCCATGGGTGTTAGAGAAATTGCAACCAATCTATTTAAATCCTATTTTGAAAGGTCGAAAAACTAAAACCAGAATAAATTAGCACATTAGTGATGAACAAAGTTTACCAATTGGAGTTCCTCAGGGCACTGTTCTTGGTCCAATTCTTTATTTATCTCATGTAAAAAGTTTCAACAATATTGGACTAACATTATTCAATACTTGCCGACGATACAATAATTCTATATAAAAGCAAAACGCGCAAAAGAAAACGCTCAAAATCACCTTGATGAAAACATTAATAGTGACTTACACAAAGTCAGTGAGTGGTTAAACTATAACAGATTAACAGTTAATGTTTCAAAAACTGAGTTCATATTATTCAAACAAAAAAATAAAGAAAATATTAATTTATCAATTAACATCAATCAAAAACCGATAAAAAGAGTCAAATCACCCAAAATATTTAGGCTTACACATTGAAGGAGATCTGGCTTGGAAAATACACACTAAAAACTAACTATAATGTCAATAATTGGTGCAATAAGGAGATGTCCTAATCTAAGTGAGCACGTTGCAAAGTTAGTATTTCACATCCAGTCCAATATAATGTATTTAATCACAATTTGGAGTCAGGGTTGCACAAACATTATAAACTCAGTCGCCCTACTTTTTAATAGAGCCATACAAATCTTATACAGACTACTTTATGATTACTCAACAAGGTTATTATACTCAGACTACAATTTACACTCCATAGAACAAACAATATTTTCGGAAAACTGTAACCTGATTTATAAATTAGCAAAAAACCTAACAAAAAGCAATCCAAATAATTCAATACACAACTACAACACAAGGACTGCAGAACATTTTCGACTGGAAGCTCCTAGAACTGAAAAGGGTAAAAGAGACATTATGTTCAACTGTCTAAAAATTTTCAATGGTCTTCCCAACAATGTTAAATGTGCCCCAAATATAAGAGTGTTTAAAAAACGATTGAAAGCATTGCCACAATTAAATAATAAGTTAAAAAAAGAAAGAATATGAATAGGTGTATAAGAAATAAATTTTAATTATCCTTAAAGGTAAAGATAAGAATTTAATAATGTATAATGTGTTTAATAAACAATCTATAATTATAATTGACAAGCATTTAGGGACCTGCGCAGTAGACACCTTTTTATTTTATTTCCATTCTCCTACTCCATAATGAACTTCTAATATATGTAATATATAAGATTGTATATAAAACAATAATGCGCACACAGTTGAAAATTTTTTAATCATATGGTTTTATTACTCACCTAATACATTATTCGTGAGTTCTTATTAAAATAAAAAACAAAAACAAACAAAAACAAAAAAAAAATACAAAAACAAAAAAAATTCAGTTGAATTCTTCATATGATGGGCACTTTCATCTTTATATAATAGAGTCAAAGTAGCTATCTATAATTATAATTGACAAGCATTTAGGGACCTGCGCAGTAGACACCTTTTCATTTTATCTCTCTTCTCCATAATGAACTCTTAATATATAATAAGCAAGTTGTAAATAAAACAATAATGCGCAGTTGAAATTTGTATAATCATATGGTTTTATTATTCACTAAATACATTAAGAAATAGGTAGAAACGAAACAGAAAATGAAAAGTAAGATATTTATGTTTTTTTAACGAAAACATACTAATTTCAAAGCTTTTCATTAAAACATGAGTGTTTTCTGCTTTGTAATGAGAAGTCTATATCAGTCCATGCAAATCCCTGTTCTTTTAAAAACTTTAAATTTGGCTTTAACTTCAATTATAATTACTCAATAGGGGCCCCTAGTATTATATTGTATTTCATTAGATTATAAGTTACTTTTAAGAGAGGTTTATACCAGTTTTGTATTGTCTATCTCTTTTCTAAAAATAAATAAATAAAAAATAGTTTGTGATCGAAAATAGATACTATAATGTAAACAGAAAGTCGCTACAATCAATGCTAATATAAAGAAAAGCCAAAATGACAATATTTAAAGCTTTCATACTACCCATAGTAATATAAGTGTGTGAGGTATGGCCTATAAATGTAGCTGAATAGAAAAGATTACGCATATTCGAATGAAAAATCCTTCGAGGATACTAGGTTTAAAAATATCAAAATTATAAATTAGAGTATATAATTAGAACCAGGGGTGGATCTACCATATAGGCAGCTTAGGCGGTCGTCTAGGGCGCTAAGCTGTTGAGGGCGCCAAAATTCGTGAGAAAAAATAAAAAGATACTTTTTTTTTTAGTTAAATACTTTTTTTAAAAACTGTTCAGGGCGCCAAAAAATTTCGAGAGAAAAATAAAAAAAATTTTTTAAGTTATATATAAAAACAAAATATTCAAATTTTGAAATTTTGAAATAAAATTGAGTAAGTATTTCTTAGACGGCCATGATTTTTCACAGAATTTAAAATTTTCTGAAAATTTATACAATATTATTTATTCGCAAAAATTTATATTGGCGTTTGGTACTGTGATTTTGTCAAAAACAAATTTATTTGAAAACATTTTTCACAATTTGAAAAAAAATTAAAAGTGTAACATAAGTAAAAAAAGTTTAAAAGATTCTATTTTATTTTATACTTTTATTTCTGCTATCCAACAATTATAGAATACGAAATTGTTTTTAGAGAATTTAAGGAGTGATATCGGATTTGCCAATATTTTAGTAGATGCTTCTGAACTTGCGAAAGAAATTTACTATCCAACAGATTTTGAATCAGAACCAGTTCGCATTCGATTAAAAAAGAAACAATTTTCATATGAATGGCAAGATTATTTCATCCAGAACCCTCAGCAACGATTTAAAGTGAGTTTTTACTTGGCAATCCTTGATACTGCTATTAACACCGTCAGTGATAGATTTGAGCAAAAGCAAAATCTTGAGTCAGTTTTTAGATTCATTTTTGACATTTATAGCCTACAAAACGTAACAACACAACACCTATATGCATCATGTGCTAAGCTTGAGTCTGCATTAAGTCATGATGGCTCCAAAGATATCGAAGCAGTAGACTTGTGTAATAAGCTTCAATCTATTTCTACACGCATTGAACAAAGTTCGTCGCCGAAAGATGTTTTATATTTTTTTTGTAAAAGAAAGTTAACCGATATTTATCCAAAAATTTGTATCACCTTAAGAATCTTTTTAACATGTTACTGTTACTGTAGCAAGTGGTGAAAGAAGTTTTTTGGAATTAAAATTAGTTAGAATTTATCTTCGCTCAAAAATGGCTCAAGAACGGCTTGTCGGCTTGGCAACACAACCAATTGAAGATGACATAGCCCTAGATATTGACGTCGAAGATTGCGTTTCTGATTTCGCCGAACAAAAGGGGCGAAAAGTTAAACTGTTGAATTCTAATTATTGTTATTAAATATTTCGATAGATAAAAATAACAAATGTAAAAGAATTCTAATTAGCAAAACGAGGTGCACAATCAAATAAGAAAAGAAAATTGAAAAAAATATATATCATTTTAAATTTTTAATAATAAATAATTATATGTATTCATTTTTGTTTTTTAAATTCTAATTTTTTTTACCCTAAATTCGCTAAGAACAATTTCATGGAGCAAGATTATTTTCTTTACGTATCTGTTTTCATTAGTAGAGAGAGCGCCACAAAACAGATTGCCTAGGGCGAAAAAAATATTTTTGAGCCACCGCTGATTAGAACAGCAAATTCAATTATTCAATTAAGCAACAAGATATTGTACGGCTTACAAATTCACAAAGACTCAAATTTTAATCAAATAATCTAATTGAGAATCAAAATATTGTACGATTTTCAAAGGCCTGAAGGCTAAGATTTATTCATTATTATTACATATCATATGTCTTAATAATAATCTTAAAGTAATACAGCTCTGGGTGAGCTTTAACTCTCATCATTATAACTACTCCTTCAAAAAGATATAAATCATAAACCATAATGTACGTAAGTTGAAAACGAGCAGTCGTACTACTAAATAGAAAGTCTGATTGTAATCGTATAGTAGAGGAAGATAAAAAAAATAGATTGGCAGATAACATTAAAGTGATGCTCAAAACTTACAAATTCAAAATTAGAAATAACCGAGGCAAGATTGACCATTTATGAGGAGTATAATGATGAGAGTTAAGGCTCACCCAGAGCTGTATTACTTTAAGATGATTATTAATATGTAAACTAACCCAAAACGGCATAGTGCTATAAGGTGAGGATGACATATGATTTAAAATAATAGTGAATGGATTTATTTAGTTACAGCCTTATATTGATTTGATTACAGTTTCATTCAGGAAAATCTCTATACTAAAAAAAAATTAGACTAACTATAGAAAAATCATTTTAATTTTCACGATCAATTTCTTTTTCTAATATTGAATCACTCAAATTTAGATATAAACACAATTTCAAAATCATTATTTGCTATATTTTAAATATTTAGAATAAAATTTCAATCAATATTAATAGCATCACTTTTGAATAAAATATTTTTATAATTGTTGAAAATCAGAAAATTTAATTTTATAAAATTAAATAATATATATATATATATATACATATGTATTTAAAATTAGGATTTTTTTTTGACAAGATATCGTACACATTACTATCCCAGGGGGTATAAAGAAAAACTTTTTTTTTTCATTAAATTTTTGTAACTGTCTGTTTCATAATAATTGTTTAAAATAAAATTTCTAATTTATACATATATGTATGTATGGTTATAAAAACATTTTAGGATTAAAAAAAATTGAAAATATTTTTTAAAAAATTTAATTTTAAAGTTTTTTTAAATGAGGAAGTAGGAAAACAATGATTTAGAAATGACCTTAATAGTCCAGTTGATCGTAAATGCTCTGTTATATAAGTACTTTTCGGTAATATGAAGGTTCAATTTCCATAAATTGTAAATAAAATAATTCTATACAAAAATTATTTTGTGTTATGTTACATTTGTTATTTTGTATCGATAGTAATGACATGACAGTTAATAGAGATTGTAATTATTGATGTGTAATTGTAAGGAATTAAAAGGAATCTATTTTGTAAAATCAATTTCCATGCCGGATGAAATTATTGTATTAAATTTATATATTAAAAAAATAACATTTTTCGATATTTATTTTATTTTTAAAACTAAAATATGTTATAAAGATATTTCCTGTTATATTTTACTGTGAAATTTTACCATAAAATTTCGCAGTGAAAAATGACAACTAAATCATATTGAAATTTTATGAAATATACTCTAATATTCCATCATACTTTGCTTTTATTGTGTCTACACTAAAAATTGGTTAGATGTTAATAAAATTAGAAATAATATTTGTAAATTTTTGTAGGTTAGACTAAGTGTAAGAATGTAAAAATAGTGGGAAAAAATAAAATTGATATTGAAAAAATAAAAAATATTGTGTCCACACTAGACTTAGATTTTACATTATTAACAGACGTTTCATACTTCTTTTTTACCTACAAACTGAATTTTTGGTCGAATTTTTGGATATTTTTGATTTACCAGAGAATTTTAATTTTAACCAGCATTTTTGGGGATTCTCCCTTCTAAGATGTTTTTGGAATATTTGCATTTAATGTGATAATTAATTCTAATTGTAAAATATATTCATATTAAGTAAATAAATTTGAATTTGAATTAGAATTGACTAATTTGAAATTTCCCTGGTTTGTGTCTTGGAATTAACCAATTTGAAATGTTTCGAATTGATGACAGCTGAATTATAATTGAAAACAAATAAACTAAAGGTAAAATTAATTTAATATTTTATATAACAAAACGTAACAATCCTGCTAACAAAAACAAAATAGTAAACAAAATAAAACGTAAAGTAAACAACAATTTTTCTTATCTGCTGAGTTTGTTCATGTACCGAAACCTATCTCTTTATAAAAAAAAAAAAAACAAAAAAAAAATAAAAAAAAATACTTAACGTGTGTATTGTACTGTGTATGCATAATGAAGAGACTTAAAATTGTGATGTGTATATTTTAGAATTGATTTTGAAATTATGTAGCATTACATTACCAATGAAATGAAATAAAAAATAAAGTATATTCAAGTAGAAGAAATTAATAAGAACGTAAAATCAAAAGAAAAAAAACTGTATTTTATTTTTACTTCACATAAAGAAGTTGTTATTGTAAATAAAATGTAAGTGATATATATTTTATTCTTTTTCAGTTTTCAGTCAAGTCAAAATATAGCTAATGATGTTGAATATGAATATTGTAAACTATGAGCACATGTATATTAATAAATATATGTATATATGTACTTTATTTATATTATATTATGTATATAGTATATTTTAATTATTTCATATGAATAAGTTGTTGTTATTGTAAATGCTATATGAAGTTATGAATAGTATGGATATAAATTTTGGATTCCAATTTTATTTTTTTAAAGGTTTTCAATCAAAATAATTATGTTATGAAACTTCGTTTCGTTTATAATTAATTCTAGAATAAAAAAAGGGCTAATATAGCTTAGAAATTTTGAAAATTCTAATAAAATAGAATAAAATTTATTTGAATTTTTTCTTTACTAATAACTAAATTTCTTTTCAAAATAGAGTCCATTTTAAATATTCAAATTATAACTAGCAAATAAAATCTAAAAATTTGCATATAACAGTATACTGATATGACAAATACCCTGCATAAAATCAATTAAGTTATCCAAACGAATAGAGCTATAATAAAAAACAATTTAGCATGAATTAAAAATCATGATCAGATTAGTTTTAGGGTATGTGTCTAATGTGATGACTAATAATTCTAATTGTGAAAGATATTCATATATAAATTAGAATTTGAATTAGAATTATAACTATTTTTAAATTTTTCTGGTTTGTGTCTTTGAATAAGATAAATCGAAATGTTTCTAAGTTAGTTCAATTATAATTGAAAAAAATATATATAAGATAAAAATAAAATTAATATATAAGTATACCTTATTTTTTGTCGTAGAATCCGAATTTGCAAAAAAAAATACCCCTTTCCATTTGAAAATCTCGATTTCGGCCAATTTCGGCGATTTTCGGGCTTAAAAAACCCTTTTCCGGTTCTTCCCGGAAGTTGAAAATATCACCAATCGATAGAGCACCCACGATTTAGTTAATCAAATTTTTTTTAAATATTAAAATGACCCCTCGTAAATAGCTGATACGCATGCTCTGGAACACCCGGTATATAGGTATATTTATTTCTTCATTTCTAATTAATTTATATTATTTTTTAAGATTGATAATTTACAGTTATATAATAATATATTTTTAATTATTGTTTGTAATTAAAATTGATAATTTAAAATGTAAATTTAAATTGTCAAAAAATTGTCCATTTGACATTTAAGGCATTAGAATTAGTGTTTGATCCAGGTACACACCCTCAGTTTTTTTTTAAGTTTATTGAAAAAAAAAAAAACATTGTATGCAGTTTTAATTTTACAAAAAAAAACCCAAAATTAGAGAATTTAGTATTAAAAAATGAATTAATAGTACTATAAAATATACAAACACTTGATTTAATAAAACACCTCTGTACTAACAATAACAAATTAAGCTTTGACTTAAAAAATGTTAATTAAAAAACTTAAGCTGAAACACACATCATTTTTTCATCCGTTTTTGCTGTAGATTAAAAAAATTATGAAAACTCCTAATGCCTTATACAATTTAAATATTATATAGATAGTATGGGGTTAATCGTGGTTGTCCGTTATCGGTATTACTTATTCACAGAAAAAATTGATGATGTAGTAAATAAATGACTGTTAATTTGATTTAACCGCAATATTTAATTAACTTTTTTTTAATTTTATGTATATTAGATTTACACTTTTATTTTATATTTTATTTGCACAAAACTAAGCCAAAAACCTTACTTTTAAACTCTCACACAATAAATCAGCTTATATGTGAAATGTCAAATTATCTGTAATAGCAAATTTTTATCCATAAATTAATCAGTATGAATCAGTATCAGTATCATGTTTCAATTTTTGATAAATTCATCAGTTTATTGATAACTGACAACCACGATAAGCTAGAGTCTGTCATTTATAAAAAAAAAAGTAATTATTTGTATTCTTGAACACAAAATTAAAATTTCATACAAATTCATGTACATACTTACTTTGTGACAAGCTCTATCAATATTTAAAAGTAAAAAGTCAATTCAAGATTACAGAATTATTTTAATAAAAAACGGTTTGTACACACTCTCTAAAACATGAAAAATATTTCAATTAATTTTTCCATGATTAACTAACATTCCTATTACATACTATACACATCACAATATATCTAACATGTTAGCTTCAAAAGTGAAATAAATTGATTTTGTTAATTTCAGGGAAATCAATGAGTCAAACAATGGCTTTAATATACCTCTCTCTTTAATTACTAACCTAATTTAATTCCATTTAATAGATTTTCACGCTTTAAATTTTTCAAGTTCATTTTAAATTTTTTGCTTTTATGATCCTCTCACTTTTAATCACAAAAAAAAAAAATAATTAAATATTACCACCCAATATTGCGTCAATCAAATAAATAAGTATGTAGTACACAAAATAAAATTTTTGTATAAGACTCAATTTATCAGAAATGATTAAAATTTTATTCCACGTGCAAAAGCGTGGGTAGAAAATGGAAAATATTTTCGTTTTTCTTAGAAATTATTAAATATCCTGTAAAGCAGTTACTTTCAAGATATTTAAAACAAATTAAAATATATTTTTATTAGTATATTAAATAAAATATATTAGGAAAATTTTTGATTAAAGATTTTATCAAAATAAAATGAATGACAAAAAATTGGCTTCATAATAATTTAATAAATAAATTTAAAATTATACTGAAAATTTTAGAATTAAACTATAAACTTTAAATTGGCAGAATTTCGATAAAAAATTAATATATAATATAAATCTATTCCAGGATCAAAATTTTCCATATCAATATTCACAATTTTTTAATTTTAAATATTTGCTGTAACACGTGTTGTAATATTTAGGCTTTATTTGTGTTTTTAGAAGATGTAAAAGTTAAATTAAACAAAAAATTGTGAACTTAATAAATTAATTCAAAAAAATGGTATGTTGGTAGGTAAGTCGGATTTTTAAGAAAGTCCTGGATTGGGTATTTAAATCTAAATTAACAAAATTCTATATAACCAAAAATCTAAGTTAGACATTTCTGAGGTACAAATTTGCTCAACAATAATTGTTTAACATTTCTTGATAAAGGTTATCGACCTGTACAATTAAACCATGTGATTTTAATCAACTTATAAATCAATATCAAAAACATTGTTATCGACCTACAAAGTACACATCTCTAACGTCGTATCTATACTGAATTTTCCATTCAATTTTATAATTTTTTACTTTTAATAAAATTACAGACTATCAAATTGCATTAACTTTATAAAATAATAAAAAAAAAGTTCTGGAGTTTTCACTTCAATTTTCTTAAAACAAGTAAAACTCAACCATTTTATTTTTGTTCTTTAAAACAATTAAAAAAAAAAAATCAGGTTCAAATAAATCAGGTTTACCTAGTGACCTCATTTTTTTAACTAAAAAACAATAAAAAATTATTTTCCTATTCCACTTTAAAAACTATTAGAATTGGTATTAAAACTTTGAATTCTAAAATAAAAATTATATATTTTAAATTGTATTAAACTTGTTTTGCACAAGTGTAAAACACCTACAAGGCATATTTTGTAAGCTACAAGAACATGATTTTAATGCTATTAATCATTTTTTTTTTTAAGGAATTAATAGTCACGGATATTAATTATAACAATTTATGAAATGATTTTAATAATTATTGTAAATTAATTTAAATAATTTTATTCATTTTGATTACTTTGTTAGAAATTTAAGGTGTAAATACTGCAATTAATAAAATATAAATTAATAAAATCATTTGTAGTAAACCCGGAATATCATTATATTGTGCTGTCTAAAAATATCTGACATAAGAACTCTTCAGAGTACAGAACAATTGTCTGGCTGGAATAATATTTGGTTTTAAAAAGCTTCTCCAAGTAGTTATGGCTGAAAATTGATCAAGGACAAGCTAGGAAATTGCTTCAGGTTAATAAAAAGAAGATTAGGACAATAATAGGTTTATTAACAGATCACTAGGCCCTGTCATGAATATCAGTATCATTAATTTTAATCACTTTTGGTTGTCACGATTCAAAAATGATACTTCAAAAAATGTTGCGATTGTGTATTGTATTTTTATATGGAAATCGTTTCGGTGTCATGAATAAAAAAAAAAACATTGATACAGTCACTGATCGATGTTTATCATTCACTGGCTTTTTATTTGGTGAGAATAAGAATTTTTTTTTCAAAATTTGTAAATTGAAAGCTTATAAAAATAAGTTCATAAATAAAATAAAAATTTAAAATATGAATGTTGACTTTATTTTATTAAAAGTGGGAGTAGTGAATGAGGATTAATTGTTAAACTTTTAAAAATTTAACTGATAACAAAAATATTGATAACAATAAAATGAAAGGTGCATTCATTAATAATTCATGACACCGATTTGTTTCTATCATTATTTTAGTTATCATTCACATTTCAGTGATAATGAAAATCATGACATTTCAGTGAAAATAAGGCCCAAAGTGTGGAAAGATAGATGTTTGGCAAACTGATAGAGGTTTCTAAGATTACTTTTCAGTATATCCAGATATTTTTTTCATCTACGGGTCTGCTCATGACAACATTACATTAGACAAAATTACATATGGGCAAAATTTCATTTCCCGTTAAAAAAGTATATTTCTGTATGATGTTTTAGAATAACCTATAGAAAGATATCTTGTTAGAAATTCATGTAAAATTCATTAAAATAAATAAATAAATAGAATAAGTATATATATATATATATGTCTCGTTAGTGTTTATGTTATGTTGTAAGGGATTACTATAGACCAACACGGGCATAATGTCGTAGCACTATAGCAGCAGCTGTTTACTGTATAGTATACCCTTTTTTTAAGCTAAACTAAACTAAACTGAAAACACCAATCCAATCATCTTCCCCAATCCAATTTTAATTTCTGGCTTTCTGGTATTTGAATAAGATTAAAATTATTCTACATACTTTTCCTACTAATTTATTTGTCTAATTATTTATTGTTTACTGTACATGTTTCAAAGAAGATATAACGACGATGTGATGATTAGTATTTATTACTTCCTTAATACGTGGTAACATACCATTTTAAACCTAATTTAACATTACCTTCCATTTTTATCGATCTCAAACGAATTCTGTTTAGTTGAAGATCTGGGTATGATTCACTGGTTAAAGTTTGATCTACCCTGATATCTTGTTATATATTTTACTTTTAACAGTTTAAATATTAGGAAAATAAAGTCTTATATGCTGGGTTCTTACAAATAATTTATTTCAATTTAATGATTACAGTATCTATTAAGTCATAACTATCTGTACGTATTGCAAATAGAATGTCATTATTTAAAGCTTCCTTCCAATTGATATGATTTAAAACTATAATACCTAATACTTTTCAATTCAGAGTTAATTATAATGATTTTGCAGATAAATTTTTTGCAGATATTACAGATAAAAAGTTTTAATTTCGAACCTAGCTGATGGCTTAAAACTATATAACCTAATACTATTCAATTCAGAGTTGATTAGAATGATTTTGCAGATAAAAAGTTGCAGACATTGCAAATAAAAAGTTTTAATTTCGACCTTCCACCTGAGGGCTTAAAATTATGGGTGTATTCATAAATGTTGCAAACTGACAATAAGTTTGCCACCAGTTGGCGTACTTTGCAATAATGAATACAAATTCTACATATATTTTGACAATTCTGCAAAGTTTCTGTTCATTAATGCTGACATTTTCATATTTTTTAAATAACAAAACAAAAACTAAAATACTCAAAACAACAAAGAGAACTACTTCAAAAAATTTTATGCATACTAAAAGTTTATTCTGCCAAGTTGACGTCCAGTAGACTTTGAGTCTGCATTTCTGAACAGCATTCAGAAAATCTGACAAGTGTGTTCATAAATTTAGAATATGCAGATTGACTGCAGGTTTGCATTTATGAAAACATGGTATATTACCTAATACTTTTCAATTCAGAGTTGATTAGAATGATTTTACAGATAAAATGTTGCAGACAGAAAGACATTTTGCAGACATTTTGCAGATTAAAATTAACAATTCAATTCAGGCAGCAGACATTTTGCATATAAAAAGTTAACAATTCAATTTTCCCTCAAATTGATGACTATCAAACCATATCACCTATACAATTTCCGATTCATATTTGGTTAGGAAAATTTTGCAGATAAAAAGTTGCAGACATTGCAGATAAAAAATTAAAATTGCAATTTTCCTACAAATGGATGACTATCAAACTATATTACCTAATACTTTTCAATTCAGAGTTGATTAGGATGATTTTGCAGATGAAAAGTTGCAGACATTGCAGATAAAAAGTTAAAATTTTAATTTTTCCTCAAGCTGATGGCTTAAAATTATATCACTAAAACTAAAACTATATCATTTAATACGCTTCAAACCCGAGTTGATTCGGACGATTTTTTGATTTAGGATTACAGAATCACGTTAAGACTTATGAATATAAAATAAGCTTTTGATTTTCACACTAAAACCGTTATACATATACTCTTCAGTGTCACAATTAAATTTCAGTATACCGAATCTAAGTATAATGTACTACCACAACCGGTCTAATCTAATTATTTATAATTTTTAATAATTGATATAATTTGTAAGCCTTATAATATTTAATATTCATATTAAAGCTTTATTCTTTAACAAAAAACACACCTACAATAAATTAACATTTTAATCACACGCATTATTTTTATGCTTTTTGTTTTTATTTTTATTATAAGTAAATTTTATGCAATCTTTTTGTTTTTGTGTAATATTATTTACTTATTTTTTGTAAACAAATTTTATTGCCAATAAAAATATTTTTGAAAAAAAAACATGGTATAATTAGATATTTTTTGTTGTTTTTTTACCTTATCCATGACCTTTAATAAAAAATGATATAAACAAAAAAAAAAAAAATAGAACCAAATATGGTTAGTAGAAAAGTATCATTTATACAACAGTTATATATTATAACAGTTTTAATCGAAAATAATTTAACTTGATTAAAATTGCACTTAGTTGAGCTTGAAACTAACAACTAAGAAGAAAAAAAAACTACTCAATGCCAAAAGTATTAGCATTTAGAGCGAATAATTTACCAAGCAACAATAATCAATAGAATTTACCATTTACTGCCAATTTTTTATTATATTTTTTTTTTATTAAGGTGTTGTTTTTTTTTTGTCTTTTTTGGAGCTCCCTGCATAAAAGAATTGAACAAAAAAAAAAAAATTGATATAAATGCAATTTGCTTATGTATTAGTTATATATATATATATATATATATATATATATATATATATATATTATACTCGTAGTGATGGCTTGAATCCAATAAATTTATTAATGTATTTTCAATATAAAAAAAGTATACTTCAATACAGTTTTGAATTTCACTCTCAATGCCAACCAGTTACTTAAGTAGAAAAAAAAATTCGAGGTTATTTCAAAAGTTTGTACATATATAGAAAATGGATATAGCATGGATAAAGAAAATTCTTTTACTATACATACAAAATTTAAGAATTACTGGTTTTTAATAAAAAATAAATAAAAGTTGAGTAATTTTATTAAAATATTTATTTATTTATAAGTATAAGTTGGTAAATATTTATTATAGTTGGAAAAAAAGCTTTATAAAATGATAGATTTTTGTTAATTGACAGTTATACGAAGGCAAGTTCTAAGATGTTTGTTTTGTTTTATTTTATTTTTTAATTTTTGTAAATTTAAAAAAAAAATTTTTTTAGATGATGTCTTGGGAAAAATTGACTAACACTTTTGCTATATCCGATCTGTATGGTACCTTTTATATACCATCTGACTATAATATATTTTTGACTATGTATATAGAATTTTGCTATGTACCTATACAACAACGCTGGCATCTTGATTATATAGCAGCTAGATAAAGTGATTATAAACTATCTGAGTATTGATCAAAGGTTGCGATTTGGAATATCGTGCTTCACAAATGCATCTTTTTTAATGAAAGAATTTAATTAACTAACTTTTAACTTTTTTAGGGTTATTAAAATCACGTTAGAGGCATTTATGAAGCCTGTAGTGAAAAAATAATTTGTGAGAATAATTTACGAATTTTCCTAAAACAAAAAGTGGAAATTAATGCTATTGAAGAAGTCATAGTTACTGAAAATAAGCAGTTATGCAAATACATTTCAGTTTTTCAAATAAATTCCAGTACCGAATCTAATGTACCAAAAAAAACCAATAAAAAAGATCAATTTTAATTAGAGCGACGGTTAGACCTATATTCTGATATTCTTTCATGAAGCCAAATTTATATACAGTGTTTTTTGAATGTCCTTGACAGTAGCTTAGATAAAATCACTTTTTTGTGTTGAATTATTGGGATTTATTTTATTCTAATGACAAAGGGTATATTGGACCAGGTGAAAACACTCATGCAGCACGTTTTTTACTTCATCATTTTTTGACTAAAGATCATGATATCATGATCAAAATCTGTAATGGACCACCCACTAGATTGAAATAAATAAAAACATAATTAAATATGTTTTTTCAGACATTATAAATTTTATCGAATGGTGTAGGCAGTATATTTATGTCATCTAATACTATTCACAATATTCCTGAATTCGATCTTACTCAAAGCATTGATTCATATTTTTCTTTCTCTTAATAATCCAAAAATAATGAAACTTGACAAAATTGGTTAAGTAATAATTTAAATAAAATGAAACTATGCTATTTAGGATGACCAAAGTTTCTGATAATACTAATTTGTAGTTAGTTTTCCACATTTAATTAGTTTATATCGTATTACAACATTATTTCAAAAAAATATATACAAAAAATTATTTCCTTATGTAAAAATCTCTTTGAAGGACAAATTAAGAATGTAAGCAGTGAAACATGCGTCGGTGTCTTGCAGATTTTTTTCTCTGTCACTATGAACAAAAAAACTTGCGCAAGCGCGCAGAAAATTGTTTAGCAGTCATTCTTATTCATGGAAACAGCACATGCACAATTCGTTTATATAGTTATATTATATTATTTATAATTATACTATTATATATTTTTATATATATTTAATATATTTTAATATATTTTATATATATTTTTTTAAATAACTATATTTTATAAATATTTTTTTTAAATATTCAATATATTTTAATATATATGTTACTTATATATATTAAAATATATTAAAATTATTATATATTTTTTTCAATATATTTATTTTATTATATTTATATTTATATTTTATTATTATAAATACATTTATTTATTTTATTCTAATAATTAATTTTTATTTTTTACTTAAATATTTTCTCACGACATTCTTATTTGTTAAATGTTAAATGACATGCACTTTAAAAATCATTCTAAAGCAGGCGCACTAAAATATCTGCACAATCTGCCCTACGCTGACGCGACACCGATTACTATGAACACAAACGCCTGCTTTATATCTTAATATCTGCGCAAAATTTTTGACGATATGCAACTACGAACAAAAAATCTGTAATGTTGATAAATGTTGCCTGTAATGCACGTATAGAATGTGATCAGTCATTTTTTATTTTCTCATATTTATGCATACATGATTTACGATCTACGATTTATCTATAATATTTTTTGTTACGTGCTACCCAAATACTATTCCAAACACTAGAAAATTATTTCATCATACAAAAATGGTGTATGTTTGGGTATGGAGGAATAGGAATACGGACAAAAAGGATATTAGGGAAGAGTTGAATGCTACGATCGACAAGATTTGCATTATAGATAAAAGGAGATTGGACACTAGTCACAGACGAATCTGTACAGCTTCGTTTTGAATTATTATAAATTGTAAAATGGATATCGAAATGAGAAATATTTAATAATACATAGATAAGTGTTGAATCTTAATCCAACCGTATCCAACTGTATAAAAGCAAGCTGATGTAGTGTTGACGATGACTGCAAACATCGTCTAATAAGGCCCAATAACTCTTCAATCACGTACATACCTATACGTGTATACTGGATTTTCTTTAATTAAGATTTTCTGCATTTTAAAATTTAATACTTTCTAGCTCAATTATTTCAATAATGAAACAATACTATTAACAATTTAATAATGATATTAACGCATCATTTAGTGTAATTTTTTACATACTTTATTCTTCATTTTCGAATCCGATTTGAAAATTCGCAAACAATATTCGATTGCGAATTAATTACACGACTACATGCCAGTTTAAAAACTAAAATAGTCATTAATTTTGCAAAATGAATTTAATTTCATAAAAATAATTACAAAATTTATAACCCATACTATGTATAAAAATTTAATTCATACTAAAAATAGATAAAATATAATTAAATGTTTATTTAGTTACCAGACAAGGAGTATTAAAATTTAAAAAGAAGATATAAATGGCAAGAACCACTTTAAAATACAAAAATTTAAATACTCAATTTAATTGTGGTTACCATATGAAATTACTTTTTATATATATATGTATATATATATATACTTTTTTTTTGTTTTAAATATAATCTATTATTTAGGGTGGCCTAGGTAGTGAAGTAATCAAATCATATAAATTGTTATTAACAGAGGAAGTCAAATTGCAATTCATATTTTTACAGATAAAAATAAAGAGTAATTCTGGTATATCTGAATTACGAAGAGTCACTTTGGGTTTCATTTGAAATCCCCAAATCAAAATTTCCAATTACAAAATAGTCATATTCAAAAACCTCAAACACAATATTTTTTGTCTGGAAAAAGGGTTTATGCCGTAGGCAGATAAAGTTTTAGTAATAAATATTTAAAACAAAAAATAGTATTGTTTGAGGCGGGGGTTGCTCATTACTCATTTATTGAATAATTTTTTTTTTGTCATTTATTGAATCATTTTTTTACAAATATAATGTATTTATCTGTTTTTTGTAATAAATATCTAGCCTAAGTACTGTGTGTAACGATGAAGAAAATTCACTTTTTTATTTTTAATCATTAATTATTCAAAAAAATATTAATTCTGACTGTATAATAAATTGCATTACATCAGTTATCAATAAACTCTAATTTGTAAGCATTTGTGAACAAGAAAAAAAAAAAATTATAGTTAAACCCTAATCACGTAATTTTTCTTGAATTCGGAATAAAATCTACACATATTCGGAATTGAAGCAGACCTAGAATTAGTTTTACTTCCGTTATTTATTTTAATAATCGATAGTGGGGCTAGTATTGATCATAATATTTTATCTTAGACAAAGTTCGGGTGTTCGCTGCCAAGTCCAGGTTCACCAAATATCCATTAAATAATCGGCGTCGTGATACCGATAAAGTAAATATACCTGATATAGTAAAGCTATAGATTTATTCACGTATATTTGATCAAACCGCAAAGTTTAGTTCACTAAGCTCGTAATGTATATATATATCACCCTTTTTAACCAATATTGTAATTATTGTTGCTTAAATCATTCAGTCAAATTTTATCAATATTTTTGGTTTTATTTCCTGAGTTAAAATAAAAATATTATTTTTGTTATACTTACTCTTAAGCTACATAAAATTAACCATGTGAAATGCACGGTTTTATTAGGCCAATTTCTGCTACACTTAAAATTTGCCTTTGAATTTTTTTTTTATAATAATAGCAAAGCATAGTTTTATAGCAAATTGCGCCGTTTAAATTGGAAAGGGTATAGTCAGATGGAATTCATGGTATTCTAGAAATAAAAACATTAGCAGAGCATTTTGAAATTATTGTGGTTTCGATAAAATATGGTCTTAAATAACGTAATCGGAGTGTAGTTCCATTACACAAATGTGGAATATTTAAGCTTCTAAGCAACATAATGGGTATTCCAAATTTCAGCTTTAATTTATGGAGTTGTAATCGAGATAAGTTAAAACTTCACAGAATGTATTCCAAAGTGTTATAAGGGTCCATATATTCTGTTAAATAAATATATAGCTGACATATACCTGCCCATTATTTAGGGGGCAAAAAATTAATAAAAATATGTAATCGAATATTTCCAAAAACATAAAATAAATTCAACCCATTATCAAATTGAAATTTAGAGTTTTTAACAAAGTTAGGATGATATGAATTTGGGATGAGTTAGAGATAAAAATGTTCATACCTAGCTGGGTTGCCTTTTACTACAGTTGACATTTGACATTGTTGAATTGACGAGTTGACAAGTTGACGACAGTTGATATTTTTATGCTGGAAACTTTAAGACCAAACAAAACTTGTTAAAAAATTGTTTAGACCATCTCAGTTGTTTATATACCCAGTCCTGAGTTTTATGTAACCCAGTTTTGGTTATAATATCAAATTAATCTTTTGGGTCATATATTTCGGCTAGTCAATCTTCATCTTGAATCTAATTTACAAAGAAACTGGCATTTACAAGCAAATGATCAAATTTACCAGTCCAATGTTAAAATACCCGGCTAACACAGTTTCAGATTCTGGATGGTTTTGCATAATTGTGTTGATTGCGTTAAACAGGTTATCTAATTCCATAATAGGCCCACTTACTTGAGGTGATCTGTTTAGAAAACAAAAGCGAATAATGTGCTTTCCAAAATGCATTTTTACCCAAATTTTTTCGAACAGTGGGTTGAAGCTCTTGAAGTTGAGAAGAGTGTTGTAAGCAATATCAGATCGTATATATAGAGAGGATATGTCCATTATATCACCACCAGCCACAAATGGACTCATTTTTAATACCCGGGTTGGTTAAAGTGTTATTAGTCCTTTGATTGGATCGTATATATAGGGCAAGCCCTCGCTGGAGATTGGAACTAGTGAATAATTGTTAATGTTGAAATTATTTTTACTTAATTCTAAAATTGAATGGATTTTCATAAAGTTCGACGTGATGCAAATTCGTTGATAAGCCATGAATGAAGCACAAATTAATTTTGAATATGAACACGATACAAATGACACTGAGAAGAATTAAGTATTACCATACACTATAGTTTAGAGAATGACAGTGCATCACAGTGAACAAAAAACAAAATAAAAACTTTATAGACTTTATAGACTATAAAAACTATATAGACAAAAATTAAATAATTCTTGAGAGGGTTCAAACACAACTGAAGAGTATCGTTTTTTATTTCGACATTATCTAAATGTAATGAACATTTGATAAATAGGTACATTTGATTTTTCAATACTCCACAGGCTTAATGTATTTTTCAGCGGGACGGACCTGGAACACCCCTGGTCCCTTTAACAATACTTTTTGCTTCATTAATTATCTCGATATTATCCTAAATATTCAAAACATATTTACAATTTTCTACACACCATTGTTATCCATCTTTATTAATTTATTTGTATTAAATTTGAGCTAGCGTGTGTCAGCATTATTAAATTTAAGCTACGGTCATATTAGACCTAATTTTGGAAGATAGTTACAATTATTTATAATTAAAAATATTGACATACAACTTCTATTTCTGTGTACTATAATTAAACATGCTTTCTTTAGAACATTCAAATGAGTACCGATTATAAAACCTATCTAATCTAATATTTTTAAATTTGTTAAATGTTACTTCGGCACTACTATTCAATTTTTATACTGATCAAAAATTAATATTTCAATCATGATTTCATAATTAATATTAAAAGTCAAAACTATAAAGTTATAATGTTTAACTATGATTAATAATAACAAATTATGGAAGTAAATTATTAATTCACCTGTATATGACATCAGTAACATACCTACCTATATAAATTACAAACACCTATTTTAGAAAAATTTTATACCAAAAATTGACAAATCACACACTCTAACAACCACAATTTATGGTTTTATTTTCAAAGCTTTTGACTTACTGTTTCCAATTCCAATATGAACTACGATTTCAAAATATTGAATGAACGAACTTTAATTCTTAATTCTAACTGGCAATTTTAACTGTTTTTATATTTTTAATTTTTTATTGTGCAATTACTTTTCCAGATATTTGAGTGATCTGTATAATGGTACATAACTATAGTTATATGTATACATAACTATATAATATGTAATAATGTTATTCGCGCTTTGTTGTCTTTATTTGAATATACAAGTATTTTTAATTGTATCTGGCTATGACTAATTTTAGCTCGCCTTTTTTTTTTTTTTTAAGTTTCGGTTTTTGTTTAAATTGAAATTTAAAACTATATATGTAAGTACACATATGTATGTACATGTATGGTAGTTTAAAGCCATAAGTGAGAATTAAAAAAAGTATCAAAGTTTAATATTATGAAAACTTGTAATATTAGAAAATCATAATATGAGATGAAAGGTTGCTTTTTTAGATTTTTTTTTTTTTTACTGACCTTAAAGAATTTTTTTTTTATATATTTTTTTTTTTTATTATTTCTTTGTTTGTCAATTATTTTGGAATACAACAAAGAAATTAATTAAATTGAAATTGAATTTGTGTTAAAAAAAAAGTGGTGTTTTGAAAGAAATTATTTAATTTTTTATTTGGTGTTTTTTATTATTAATAAAAATAAAAGTTAAATAATTGTTTGCTTATAGAGCTAATAACAGCTTTTTTCTACTTTGAACTAGATTAGATCAGAAATTGATTAAACTTCTGTTTTCGTGTAAAATGTGAGCAAGCATTATTTGTTGAAAAATTTTCCATTTATCATATTTTCTAATTAACCCTTTCGATCATTTTGTACAAAATTTTGTACAGCAACTTTAGATGAACCTAACATTGCACTATATTATAGTTTTATTTATTTTAGTCATGCAAATGTGTGTAAGCTTCTTTTGTCATGTTCTACAATGCATAAAACATATTATTTTATAATATTTTAATAGTTATATAGGCCCGTACCAATGACACTTTACTAAGTCATTAATAAGGACTTAATGTTCTGCTAAAAAAAAGTAGTACCAATGACATATTTAAAGTTGATATTTTCGTTAGTTATAACTTTTGCTCGCTTTGGAAAGCAGCTAAACGAATAAATAGACCACAGGTGCAAGATCCACCTTTGAAAACACAGGCTGGTAGCTGGGTCGGTAACCCAAAAGAAAAAGCTAAGATTTTTGCTGACCACTTGGCAGAGGTCTTCACAGCACCAACACAAAATCTTGCAAATGAAAATATAACTCTCGAAGTTAAAATAGATGAAGCGGAAATTTCGCATGTCACTCTAAGAGAAATTAAACAAATATGCAGACACAACCTGAGTGTCAAAAAAAGCACCAGGTTACGATCTCATCAATGGCCAAATCATGCGGGAACTACCAGATCTAGCTTTGTTAAAGCTACAACATATATTTAATGCATGTTTTAAGTTCACATATGTTCCGAGACAATGGAAAATTGCAGAAGTAATTGTAATACCGAAGCAAGGAAAACCGCCTTCAGAGGTAACATCATATCGACCAATATCGTTGTTACCTATTATATCAAAAATATTTGAGAAACTGCTCCTCAAAAGACTTGCCCCGATTATTGAAGAAAGAGATCTGATCCCGAACCATCAATTTGGATTCAGAAACAAACATTCTACAATTGATCAAGTGCATCGGATCACAAATATAGTGGAAAAAGCGTTCGAAGAAAAAAAAGTCTGCTCAGCAATCTTCTTAGATGTTGCTCAGGCTTTCGACAAAGTGTGGCACCAAGGCCTTGAATTTAAACTACATCGTGATTTACCAAGACAATTCTATGAAATATTAAAATCATATATGAATAATAGATGCTTTCGTGTACGTTATGCCAAAGAATATTCAGAAGTAAAAGAAATATCTGCTGGAGCCCCACAGGGAAGTGTTCTTGGTCCAATACTTTACCTGCTATATACAAGAGATATCCCACAAATTGACAACATTTTTATGGCTACCTTTGCAGACGACACTGCGATTCTTGCAGTTGACGTATCTGTCGAAAACTCCACAGCAAAACTTCAAAATGCAATGAATAAAATAAGATTATGGACCCAACGTTGGCGCATTAAACTTAATGAAAGCAAATCAACTCATATAAATTTTACATACAAAAAGATTGCAACCATTCCTATCTCAATCAATAACAAAATAGTACCATATGCCAATACAGCAAAGTATCTGGGAATGACACTCGATGCTAAGCTAAGATGGAAGGAACATATAAGAAAGAAAAAAGAAGAGCTAAACATTAGACTCAAAAAATTTTACTGGTTACTTGGGCGTGGTTCTGAGTTATCAGTACAGAACAAAATATTAATATATAAGCAGATATTAAAACCTGTGTGGACGTACGGTATCCAATTATGGGGCTGTGCAAAGAAAACCAACATTGAAATGTTGCAAAAATTTCAAAATAAAGTGCTCCGTGGTACATACGTAACAAAGATCTCCACCGTGACTTGCGCATTGAAACAGTCACGGAAGAGATCAAGAAACATGCAGTCAAACACGAGCAGAGACTGCAAACTCATGTGAACTCGGAAATGGCAGCAGTTCTTCATATCGACAGCAGTATCCGTCGACTCAAGAGAACGAAACCCCATGAGCTGGTCACGACCTAAAATGGAAAATTCTACGATAATAGTTTCCTTTACGGAAATTTTTATTTCAATAATTTTCCTTTGCGAAAAAATCTAAAAAATCTTCCCACGCGGAGCTATTGCTGTGACTATCTCCTTCACGGGAAATATCATAGTGATAAAGTTCCTACACGGTAATTATTATGATGTTAGCGATCCTCCACGGAAACTATCACTATAATAATTTCCTAAAGACGCGACCGAAAATTTACGAAAAAAAAAGTCATTAGTCGATCTTACGTAGATTGGTTATAACGGAAAAAGATAGGTGGGCTTTAGTGGGTTCGATTCCTACACTATCAAGATGCACACGCGGCTGGAGCTCTTGATGTCCTTCGGGGATTACCTCCTATCTTTCGCAAAAAAAAAAAAAAAAAAAGTTATAACTAAAAATTTAGTTGTAGCAAAAGCTCCAATTAAGTCTCTACTTTTTTAATGGTGGCAGTTTTTGACAGTTAAAAAATTTTTTTTTTAAATTTGAAAGAACGTAAAAAGACGGACGAAAGAAGTAAATAAAATAGTAAAGGTAAATGTAGATCTAAATCATTATTTTTCAAAAATATGTCTACATACATATGTATTTGTATAATTGTTTTAGAAATATTTAAAATGCGGAAACTACTGATGATGCTATTTTTCAAGATATAAGCATTCATTGGGATGCTTCATTAAGTTAGTTAGTAGATATTTGTAGAAAAGAAAAGGAGTATAAAAAAATAATAAATCCCTTTGAACATTATTTTGACACAGACTTCATTGATTTGTATAGGTAGGTATCTACATATATGCATTTAAAAAAAATTTACAAATACAAAATTAAAACAAATACGTTGAATTTAGGTTTGATAAAAACATCGCAAAAATGTTAGTGGATGACTTGAGAAGCGATCTTTTGCATACAAATGAATCCAATGGATGTTATGGTAATGTAATGGATGTTATGGAAATTATGGTAATGGCAACAATTAGGTACCTTGCGAAAGGTTCTTATCAGAAAGATATTGGTAAATTTAGATCACTCATATAAAACCATTAAAATATTAACGTATTTGTTTTGCAGCTGATGTGCATGGAATATCCCAACAATCAATGACAACAATTATACGCAAAGTGGTGAGAGCTATAGCCAGTCGTATGAAAAATTATATTAAATTTCCTTTGGACTATTCAGGACTTCAAAATACAAAAGAACTACGAATTTTAGAATTGTGAATTTTCCACAATGTAT
Organism: Argyra leucocephala; assembly: GCA_963942445.1. Classification (NCBI taxonomy): domain Eukaryota; kingdom Metazoa; phylum Arthropoda; class Insecta; order Diptera; family Dolichopodidae; genus Argyra; species Argyra leucocephala. Next base: position 130,204,966 of record OZ012680.1, read on the forward strand.
ATTGGGGCAATAGATTGTACCCATATCAAAATTAAAAATCCTGGTGGTGAATTGGGAGGACGACATAGATGTAGAAAAGGATTTTATTCCCTTAATATTCAAGTACATCAATATTTTTATTTAAAAAATAATGTAGAAATACTGAATTTATTTTAGTTACAACTAAAAAGTGTTATTGGTACCAAATTTTAAAGTCAACATTAAAAGTCGCAACTTTCAACTAATATGCTGCTAAATTAATGTCGGAATTAAGGAATTGTCATTGGTACGGGCCATAGAAATTATATTGACACGTAACAAACCTATAGGATATATGGTGAAAAAGTGTGACTGTTTAAACCAAAGTATTTTTTAAAGGGTTAGTCAGATTGTATCCATATGGGGGTTTTTTTTAACCTTGAACAAAATTTTGTACATTGGGTAATGACAGAATTTTACAAAATAGTGTTCTTAAACTTATTTTAAAATTTCCATGGAATTTTAAGACTTTTGTTTCGTTTTTACTTTTACATTTTGCGGAGAAAAATTGACGAACCCGGAATGGAAACACCTTTACACATTTTTTGTCGATTGTTTACAGATGAACTTCTTAAAAAAAAAAAACACTTTTTTTACAAATCTGTATGCTACACAAAATGAAGTTCCAAATTTTAGGCACACGGGTGTATCTGAAGCAAGAATATTGATAGGACTTCCCGACTATGAAATTTTCCCGCCTTAGAATGATTGAGGCAAAAATGAGGCACACGGATGTATCTGAAGTAAGAATATTGATAGGACTTCCCGACTATGAAATTTTCCCGCCTTAGAATGATTGAGGCAAAAATGAGGCACACGGATGTATCTGAAGCAAGAATATTGATAGGACTTCCCGAATATGAAATTTTCCCGTCTTAGAATGATTGAGGCAAAAATGAGGCACACGGGTGTATCTGAAGCAAGAATATTGATAGGACTTCCCGACTATGAAATTTTCCCGCCTTAGAATGATTGAAGCAAAAATGAGGCACACGGATGTATCTGAAGTAAGAATATTGATAGGACTTCCCGACTATGAAATTTTCCCGCCTTAGAATGATTGAGGCAAAAATGAGGCACACGGATGTATCTGAAGCAAGAATATTGATAGGACTTCCCGAATATGAAATTTTCCCGTCTTAGAATGATTGAGGCAAAAATGAGGCACACGGGTGTATCTGAAGCAAGAATATTGATAGGACTTCCCGACTATGAAATTTTCCCGCCTTAGAATGATTGAGGCAAAAATGAGGCACACGGATGTATCTGAAGTAAGAATATTGATAGGACTTCCCGACTATGAAATTTTCCCGCCTTAGAATGATTGAGGCAAAAATGAGGCACACGGATGTATCTGAAGCAAGAATATTGATAGGACTTCCCGAATATGAAATTTTCCCGTCTTAGAATGATTGAGGCAAAAATGAGGCACACGGGTGTATCTGAAGCAAGAATATTGATAGGACTTCCCGACTATGAAATTTTCCCGCCTTAGAATGATTGAAGCAAAAATGAGGCACACGGATGTATCTGAAGTAAGAATATTGATAGGACTTCCCGACTATGAAATTTTCCCGCCTTAGAATGATTGAGGCAAAAGTGAGGCACACGGATGTATCTGAAGCAAGAATATTGATAGGACTTCCCGAATATGAAATTTTCCCGTCTTAGAATGTACTGGAATCCACTATTGGGTATAAATCTATTTCGAAATTTAATGACGGTTAATACACAATTAAGAAATAATTTAAATTTTATCAACAATTTGGAAATTCCAGAACTATTTATCAAGATAAATTTATAAAAACGCACTTTTAGTTGATACAATTCGAAATCGATTCAGAAAAATTGGTCAGCCGTATGGCTATCTCCTATACCAAGAAATTTCAACGGAAATATCCCCAATAAATCAAAAAGAATTAGGGTTTAGTGCATCAGCTGTGCTTAACCTTACTGAACGATTGAAAAAGCGTGGACATACTTTATTTTGCGACAATTTTTTCACATCATACCAGTTACTCGAAATCGTTAATGAAAAGGGTATCAATGCAATTGGAACTATTGGAATAAATCGTTTTCAAGATCCTCCACTTTTAACCGACAAAGAACTAAAAGACAAAGGTCGTGGTTTTTCTAACGCTGTTACTAGTAGAGATGGTAAGATGGGTGTGGTAAAATGGTATGACAAGTCTGTATATTTGGCATCAAATTTCGTGCAAATCGGCTGCGTAGATATTGCTAAAAGATGGGATAAAATAAACAAGACTTTTGTTAATATAACACGACCAAAAATTGTTCGCTTATACAACGATGGAATGGGAGGAGTAGATTTACTAGATCAGCTAGTTAGTAACTACAGAGTGTTTATTAGATCATGAAAATGGACTTTATGAATATTTACATATTTCTTAGATTTTGCGTTGGCAGCTAGCTAGATCGAGTATAAAAACTTGTATAAAAAAAATTGTTTCCCTGAAAAACATATGCTTGATCTGCTAAATTTTCGTATGAACATAGCAAATTGTTTAATCTCTATAGAATTGCCAAAACAACGAGGACGTCCTCCAGAGCTAGAGATATATAATTCCAGTAAAAAACGTAGTTCAGAAGTAAGACCACTTCGAGACGTTCGAATTGATTGTATAAATTACATGCCTTATCATGACAAAAAAAATAATCCGATGCGATGCGAACAATGTATTTCTGGTAGAACTTATTTCATGTGTAAAAAATGCGCAGTTAATGTATGCATTACAAGGGAGAGAAATTATTTTGTTGATTTTCATAAAAAAATTTAAATTTGTTTCGATTTTTAAAATATTTTTCAATATTTTTGTATGTAATTTTAATTAATTAATTATCTTTTTTTTTTTAATATTATAATTTTAATAAGATATTCACGAATAATGAATTAATTTTATAATAATTGTGCAACTATTTTTTTATGTTTCATTTTTCTTTAAATTAATAAAAATAATATTTGAAATACAAAATAATTATGTAATTTTTCAGGCGTTGGTAACCTATGTACAAAATAATGTACAATTCTAAAACCCACTAAATACTAAAAATAGCGAAAGGATATTTTTGTATATATTTATTTAAAACTATAGAAACTTGTTTGTAACCACTAAAAAATTTTCCCATAGCTGGTTCTAAGCCATGACCGAAAGGGTTAATTGATAAATCTTTCAAATCACGAACAATCATCATTATCATCATCTGTTGGTTCTATAACACAGGGTGAGGCGCCAAGCCTCGTTTAGAATTTTCTTACATTTTAATCTACATTGTGTAGCTGTCTTCCAACTGTTAATTTCTAGCTATCTTGATCTTGGTCTACCTCTTGCTCTAATATTGTATTATACTGCGTCTAGTATTTTTTGACATCCTTTGTTCATTAATCCTTATTACATATCTTGCTCATATTAGACTTTTTGCCTTTAGATAGAATTAGATTTTTTTAAGTCTTTATTTCAATCCTTACAGATTTAAAAGTAAAATAAATATAGCTTAGATAGTAATAAAAATGCAAGAAAAAGAAATTTAAAGGACGAAATAGTTAAATTATAACTGTTCTGTTATTATATTGTACTTCTAGTGCTTTCTAGGACCAAATATTTTATTCAGTAGTTATTCTTCTTTCGAGCTGAAAAATGGAAATTATACGCTATAAGCTATCATAGTTGTATCTAAGCAGACTACATTTTTTAGGCTCCCCACACTAATATAGGTTTTGCAATCAATAAAAACTTCCCCCAGGTCCCCAAATAAAAAAACAAATAATTATTATATTTTTTTCAATATACCTGTATCCTAGCATTAAATGGTATTTACCGGCTAATTTTCCAAACAAATTTTCCAGTTTAAAATACAAAATATTTTTTAAAACCAAAAACAATATAATAAAATATAATAAACGATTCAAATTATTCCCAAAATGTTTATGGTAATCCCATCATGATGAATCCTCAAATATTCTAATTTCAATTTATATTCATTATAGAAATGTTCCAAAACCTTATTTCAAAATTGAAATGGAAATTTTATCAAAAATTTTTTACATTTTTTTTTTTATTATTTTCCAAATTTAACTGTTTTGCTAATTTACATAATAAATTTTTTTTTTTAAACATACAAATTCCATGTATTTTATTTGTATTTCCTCAACACTAAAATATTATTTACCCAAATATAAAATAAAATAATTTATCGAATTGAAATCAATCGATTTTAAATCTATATTATGAAATCTAGGCCATTGAATACAACAATTGATGTTAAAAAATAAAAATAAAGAAAAAAATTACAATCAGAGAAAGAGTATAATAGTGCCGGTAAATGGCACAACTGAAGTTGAAAGTATATTAAATATATATATTTATTTATGTATGCCGAGCCGACTACATTATAAAAGGGTTATAGACATTTTGCTCTAAATAAATTTAGTTTTTGTATTTATTTTTTAATTTGTAATTTAAAAAATAGTAGCTACATCATTAAAAGGATTACATACCAGAATTGATTTAAAACATCTCATTTATTATTTTCATTAAAGGACATTTTTCCTTTTTTGTGAATTATTTTTATCGTAATTTATTGATAAGAGATTTTGAAAATATATACATTTTTTTTTGTATTTATTAAAACTAATTAAAAAATTAAATTTGAAATTTTATTCTATAATTAGTAAGAAGACCTAATTAGAGAAATAAAGTCAAAGGATATTGGGAAAATTACATAATAATAATAATAGTAAAAAGTTGATACCTAATTAAAAATTGATTGATAATGTAGTTGATTATATGTAGAGGAGAAAGTGAAAGTTTACAATGAATTGTATCAGAATAAATTTTATGATAGTTATGCTGTACTAGAATAATATGATACAGAGTCGTTCGAAATGATTTTGTGTTTGATTATCAGGTTCGATTAGCGATGAAAGCAAAATGTTTTATGGGTTTTTTGACCTCATCCAACACCTATTGGGATAAAATATATTACCAAAAAAAGTAGTATAATTTAAAACAAAATGGAAATAAGCTATTTAAGAAGGTTTAGGTCCTGACATAAGTAGTAGCAATTCCACAATTAATTAGTTGATATACGAGAAAAATTAATGAACAAATTAATACTTGAACAACATTACATGTTGCCATTTTGTGTAATAACAGTATTGCAGTACCGAGCTTAATCTGAATTACTGGCAAGAACATAAAAAAATAGCGATTTAAATATATTTTAACGATTCAAATGAAATTTGGTAAAAATGTGTGACTTCGGTGAAATTTGGTAAAAATGTGTACAAATATTTATCCAGTAAAATTATTATTTTTTTGAGCTATTAATTTTTGCATATTTTTGTATTTTTTGTATCTAGAAATTCTATCTAGACTATTCCGAAAGTATTATCTGAAATAATACCTGGTAAATTACTGAATTATACATGAAATTTTACCAACAGTTTGTCCACAAAATGTCATTCTCATCGTTTAAAACCATAGTTTTATTTTTTACAAATAAATGTTCGAACTTATATATATTGGATCAGCAATCCGAAAAATATCCGAATCGGCCTTTGTTCGGTAACATACCCTTGACTAAGATTTTCACGTCGCGCATTTCGTAATACAAGCCGGATAAAGTACAAGTATGACTATATAAATTGATTTTCGGGACACAAATTTACTGGGTTTGAAATGCCTTTTTCCGACTTCAATGATTTTTGGTAATTAGTTCTATTTTATAGTTTTTTTATTAAAATAGTTTATAGTTTAGATATAAATTAAAAAAAAGTACTTTTAATTATGCTGCAATAATAGCGATACGTAGACATATTTGCTTTCAATTTTATTGCAGCGGTAGGCTTAATACAATTTTATAGGAATTGTGAAAAATGTTGTAAAAACCAAATTCAGTCAGCAAATCAATATTTCGAAACGGTCAATTTTACACGCATTCAATTTTATGATTTTATTGCCATGTTGAAATGATAAAATAGGGTGTTTAAGAAAATTTTGACTTAGAATTTACATCAGAATTTGTTTTTTTTGAACATTTTTCACAATTCATATGACTTTATATTAAAATTTTGGATTTAACGTTATACAGTCAAATTGAAAAATTTCGACGTATTTATTTTACGTATCGCTATAACAGCAATCTTATGTAAATTTTCATATTTTCAAAATGTTCGTAAAATTAACGCGATATCGAAATTAAAATATCTTAGGATAGCATAAAACTTCAAGCCAAATTTGTAACGGAAACGTTTACCAATTACTATATTATTTTATAATACCCATCTCACTTGGATAATTAAAAACAATATTTTTTCAAATTCTATGGAAATCAATTTCTCAAAATTATATACATACACACACATATACGTACGTATTTTCAAAGTAATTTTGTGTGACTAATAAATTTTTGAATAATTTTTTTTTTTTTTGCAAATCAAATTAAGTAAATTCAGAACTTATTCAAAATATACAGGGTGCTTCTAAAATCCGTCCACTGCTTTATGTTTTTAATAAATTTTTTTTTTAGTTTAACCATAGACTATAGATTGTTTCTATAGTATTTGGTTCAATTCTATATCACTGGAAAACTGAAAATATAACAGTAATTTTTTTTTTTCAAATTCATTTATATGTACTTTTTTTTATCTTATTTAAAAATTTAATATCTATTTATTAAATCATATGGGATCTACATTTTTTCGGAACATCTATTTAATCCTTTTTTTGTTCTGACAAAATGATGATTATATTGTTTGGCATATGTTGAGATTTTTTGTTGATATTTTCATAATTGTACTTATCTTTTTGATTTTTTCATTAATTGTCAATATTTTTATATCATGGTGTAGATCAATTTCAATTTCATTTTCATTTACTACAACAAATTAATTATTACATACAACTACAGAATAAATGGTAGTATGTAATAATAAACTTTTCTCGCTTTCTGAAATTCGCTGTTTAATTCTCTTACGACATTTATTTACCATCTCTAAGACATATACCAATTCGACTCTCGCTATTGTTCTACATTATTATTTTTGATTATGGTCTTTGTATTAAATCAATCAAGAAATATTCAAGTATTCTTCAACATCATGTATACGATAATTTTTTTGAAATCAGCTTCACTTAGTGATTGCAATATCGATAATCGAGAAACCGGTAAATCGATTAATCGGAACAAAATATTATGTTAAAATTATCGATAAATCCTCTTAATATTATCGATAATTCGATAAATAATACAACACACTTTATTCAAAATTTCTGAATTTTTTTTCAAAAAAAAATTTCGTTAGTGATTTCAAAATTAAAAATTTAAACAGTAGGCCATTCTTTTTGCTATAATTTATGTTGTTATTGTGGTTGCTGCAATTGCAATTGGCTAATCATTCTGTCTTTACACTTGAACTGTGAAACTTAATTATACTAGATTTTGTTTAATTTTTTTTATAAAATTCCTTATAAATTCGTTTGTAAATACATTTTGTAAAATTTGATAAAAAGGTAAGAAAAGCTTTTTTAATTTTAGATATATTATTATACACGTTGAGTACTGTTCATTTTTTGCAAGCCATGGCGAATAATACAAATGATAATAATAAAGATTCACCGTGGAATTATTTTAACCGCTCTAAAGATGGAACTGCAGGTATATGCACAATTCAAGGTTGCTTGAAAACAATAAAATCCACAGGCGGAACGACCACTGGTTTACGTAGCCATCTTATAACGCAGCAAAACATAACTTTATTAAAAAGAAATGCAATTTGTGGAACATCGAGCTCATGCGGAAGCGGATTGTTCTGGAAAAACTACAAAAATTTTCACCAAAACTATTGATGATGATCTCTACCTGCAATTATGTCTCGTATGACAAGCAAAGATGACCTGGCATTTAAAACATTTTGTACTTCATATGATTTGAGACAGCTATTAAAAAGTAAAGGTCATCAGCAAATTCCTAAATCAGCCAACACAATTTGGAATATAGTTTTATCGTATTCCAAAAAAATACGTGATGAAATGATAAATGAGTTATCTTCACGAACTCTTCGCTTCGAAATTAAATTTGAATTGCTTCTTTTTTTATCGATAATTATAACGAATTTTTTTTTATCGAATGATCGATAATTTCATTTTTATAATATTTTGCAATCCCTAGCTCCACTCAAGTCAATCACAGAAATTTATTTACTTCACTTGAAAATTTTAACCAGATACGTAGCTTGAAAGCTTGTGAGCTTGAGTTGACATTTAATGTCATTATATGAAGTTTTGTTTAATATTTAGAGTAAATTTAAAAAAAAAAATATTTAGAATAAATTTAAAGCCGATGGCCCTGGTAGGTAGTGCTTACTTTTATTAAAATTTTAATTATAGTAAATAAAGAAATTATAATACTAATTAAAAAATAGAAGATTTAAAATAGTAAGTAACTAAAATAAATTTAATTTTATATTTTGGGTTTTGTTAAACGTGGTAACGGTTAAACGGTTAAACATGTGGTTAAACGAATATTAAATTCGCTAAATTCGAATTCGAATTCGAATATTAAAAGTTAAATTCGAATATTAAAAACAGCTTTAAATTTCAAGAAGAATTCAAGTCAAGCACTCAAGCTAGTATGTATACCTAGTAGTTGGTTTTGTTTGACGTAAATAATTAAATATAATTCTACATGGATGAGCTTTAAAAAACCCATAACTTTTACCTACCAATAGTAACCCAAACAATGTCTACTAAGTAAAGCCACTAAGCCCTTGTTTTTGCAAAAATGAGTTTAATATGGTATAAAAATATGCTTTTCACTAATTTATAAACCACCCTGTACATTCAAATATTATACATGCACTTACACAATTTTGTATGCATGTAAAAAATTCAATTAAATTAATATGTCGGTAAATATTATTGCCAGCAAAAATGATAGAATCAATAAATCAAATTTAATTTTCTTTACAAGTCTATTTCATCATCAAAAAAACTTAATCAGTCATCAGTCTCAAAGATTTCTATACATAAATTGATATTACACACATTTGCACACCACAGTACATGCATCCATATTTTCATTAAATTCTTTCATTATTTCATTTCTTTGTCTTCTATAATGAATTTCAACATCCTCTTTATTTTTTATTTTTTTCTGTTCAAAATTTTATTATTTCAATTGAGGAACCAATATTACCATTTACATATACATGCCACCTAATTATTGTTGGCATTCAGTGATTCATCACGATTATTTAAATTTCAAGAAGCTTATATATATTAAAAATCTTATTTCTAAGTTTGTTCAAGTTTGTTCTGGTCTCAACACGTTTCTCATAAGCATATAAAAATTAAAAAAAAAAAAATAATGCAAACAATAAAAATCACATCGCAACAAATTTATCCAAATACAGTAAATAAGAAGAAAAAAAAAAAAATTTTATTTTGCAAAAAAAAAAAAATTATTTCAATTGTTATTCGAAGGTTTTTTGACCTCGTTTTCATTCTATTATAGCCAATTGAACTCGCGATTTTTATTTAAAAAATTTCACCTCATCGTCACTCGTCTCCTCTATTTTATACCCTATAAAACACACTTCAACAAACTTAAGTTAAACCGAACAAATTTTCAATTCAGAGTACTCACTTACTAAGCTGAATGTATATATATACATATATATGTATATTATATATATATATATGTATATATATAATATATATATAGATATATTTATATAACTTTACAATTGAAACTAACACAGAGACAATTAACAACAAGTAAAGCATAATAATAGTTATGTATAGTAGAAGGAAGAAAATTTCAAATGAACTCAAAATTAAACTGAATAAAACTGAAGTAAGTAAGAAATGAAGCACGTTGTTAATTATGGTGGTGGGTCATTGTAACAAAAGTTGTTTCAAAAAAAAAATAAAAAAATATCGCAAAAGAATTAAACAGCGAATTGCAGAAAGCGAGAAAAATATTTTTATACACTATCACAATCATTTATTCTGTATATACATTCATGAAAATTTAACTTGAGATTTTATTTATGTATGGACGTCATTTTCTGTTACTCTTTGTTTTATTATAAGATTATATTTCATTGTACCTGAACTAAATTCCAGGTTTATTGAGGGATCAGGTAACTAAAGTTTTTATTTATATATATATATATTTTTTTTTTCAGAAGAATTTCCATGATGGAGCTTTACTCACTGTTCCATTCTATAAGAAAAAACAAAAACAAAAAAAAAAACAAAAACAAAAAACAAAAACAAACTATGTTAGAAATTACTATGAAATTATACCTTAAAAGTGTTTATAAAAAATCAAAAATAAAAATATTATTAAATTAGAATAGAATGTGGGTCGTTGTTCTGTAATTGTTTTGAACAATTATAAAATAGAAGTTAAAAAGCAAAGTTTACATTTTTTTTATTTGTTTTTATTTCAATTAAATTTTAATAATAAAAAAAAAAAATTACAACAGTATAGAAATCTAAATTGAAGAAATTAAAGTTAATTAAAATATGCTACATTAATTTTTTTATATATAAATTTTTTTTTAATTGTTGGTAAATTCCTATATTGGTAATTAAAAGGTGGTAACATTTTAGTATAACAACAATTAATTAGTAATTAATTATTACTCAAAAGCTGTCGAGCATTCAGATTTAATAGAAATAAATTTTGATCCTAACTCAAATTTAACGAGTTAATAAAAAAATGTTCAGATTGTAATTTTATTGTTTGTTTTTTATTTATTATTTTGTTTTTTATTTCTATGTTCACATTGGGCCTGTTTTCACGAATCAACATTATGATATGACATCACTTTTTGCTTCCCCTTATTAATTATCATCACTGCGATGATATTTTTTTTTATCCATGTGGGTGTGTAAAAAATTCCTTCATTGGGTCTGTTTCGATGAGTCATCATGATGATGCTTCATGTCATCACTTTACGTTTCTACTTGTGATCACTGCGATGATGCTTTTTATCTATGTGTGTGTGTAAAAAATGCATTCATGGGGTCTGTTTTCATGAATCATCATGATGATGCTCCATACCATCACTTTACGTTTCCAATTGTTATCATTGCGATGATATTTTTTTTATCCATGTGTGTGTGTAAAAAATTCATTCATTGGGCCTGTTTCCATGAATCATCATGATGATGCTTCATGTCATCACTTTACGTTTCCACTTGTGATCACTGCGATGATGTTTTTTTTATCCATGTGTGTGTGTAAAAAATTCATTCATTGGGTCTGTTTCCACGAATCATCATGATGATGCTTCATGTCATCACTTTACGTTTCCACTTGTGATCACTGCGATAGTGTTTTTTTTATCTATTTCTGTGTGTCCAAAATTCATTCATTGGGCATGTTTCCATGAATCATCATGATGATGCTTCATGTCATCACTTTACGTTTCCACTTGTGATCACTGCGATGATGTTTTTTTGTCTGTATGTGTGTGTAAAAATTTGGTTCAATAATTTGGTAAGATAAAAATTATTTACAAATGTAATAATCCAAATGTAATAATATTTGTACAAATATAAGTACAGCAAAATAAGTACTCAAAAATTTTTATTTGGTATTATATATGTATTTGTGTATGATCATCGTTTTTCAAAAACAATTTTTTTTATTTTTTTTTTGTTGAATACTTTTTTTCGTAAATACCAAAAATCTTCTCCATAAAATGTGTTTGAAGGTAAAGAGGGTATGAGATGTATCGTAAAACTGTCTTTATGTTGATTCGTGGTTGTTGTAATTACAGGCAACAAATTCTTTTTTCGCTTTAGCACATACGCGTTTCTACTAGAAAAAGCTTAAAGACGAAACCTATAAGTTCGAAAGAGAAAAAGAATTTGTTGATTGCAATTGCAGCTTAATGTGAATGCAACCTGTTGTTGCAGGTTATACCAATACGATCTAAATTTGAAATTAAATCTAAAAATTTATCATCGAACTTCGAATCCACGTTTTATTTTTTTTGAACAGCTCTGTGAGCTCTGGATATTTTTTTCGATTTAATAAATTGTGTTTGGAGTAGCTCTGAATATACTTCGAGGCGAAAAAAAAATTGATATGGAAATCTGACCACAAAAATCAACAAAACATAATTTGTTTGACAGATTTGGATTTGCTCTGATTAAAAAATAAAATAAAAACGACAACTATCGAAGTTTGTTGTTAAAATGTTTGCGTTATTAACAAATTTTATTATAAAAGATATTTCGGGTAATAATTTTTTGATCTTTCGATTGCATATTTATTGGCGTTTATTGAAGTGTTCAAATATAATGAATGGGGTCAATCGTGGAAAACTGTTGGAATAGACTTATTTCTACAAATTGAGAAATAAAGAAGTTTTATGGAGATATACCGCTCCAGGAGGCTTCAAAGTAGTTAAAGAAATGTCATCATCGAAGTTAAGAGTCTATTAATACAAATTTTAATATCCAATAGACTATAATTTTTAAACCCACTATACTTTTTTCTATTGTGCAAACAAGCATTACGTTTCTTTAATTTTTTTTTTTAACTGACTTGGTTGCCATTAGAATTGTAGAGTATTAGTATTAGCGGCAATTAGTATTATATAAATATATACGCTTCACTTTTTACCAACCGGGTATTCAGGTCTTAATAGTGGTCTTCTAACATTTCTTCTGACTTGCCCTGATCAATCAATTAACATTTGATTCGACAGATCACCTGTCAAATCGACAAATGCATACTATTCGATATTACCGAACATAAGTTTTTGGTTTGTGAATTGAGATTTATTGTGTGTATTTTTGGGTTTTATTTAATTTTTTTTTTTAAATCCGTTTTTTATAAAGACATGTAATAAAAATTACAAACAATAGATTGAAGTTACATATTTTCATATTTAAAAACCTGTAGAATCATCAAAAAAATGTTTACTACACAATCAAAGAACAAAACAAATGACGATTAACAACTAATCATAAATTTTTTTTCTGCTTTGTATGCTCAAATTTGAATTTCATTTACTTCTCTTAATTTTTGTGATTATAGTTCGAAAGTTGTACCAAAATTTGTCTTTCGTAATCATATAGGTAAAATTATTTTAACAGATTCTTTGGAGATTTGTTTTCAAACATTTGAATTTCATTAATATAATTGATTGGTTGATGTACCAAGTTTGAATTTCAAACAACAGAACTAATCAGACTATAGCAGGTCATAGACCACGAATTCTTACCTGCAATCTTGCGTGGCGTGTTGTTTACCCATACACTGCACACTCTTGCCTGCCCGAATACTGTACGTTTTAAAGCCTTAAGTTCATGCATACAAATTGTTATTGTAATTAAAATTTTGGAGTGGCGTGTGGTGTGGTAAAATTTGAACACTCCAAATTCAAATCGAACAGTTTTCTGGTTATTTTAATCATGAGTGCAAGTAAAGTAACTATAGTTTTTGCTTTAATTTATTTAAAATATATAAAATTTAAAAATTCAAAAAAGAAACGTAAAATTTGGCAAAACCAGTGATTAAAAAATAAAAAAATTATAATTACGTGAAATTACTTAAGGACTTAAGACAAAATAATCCAGACCTTTATATGTATATAATTCTTTGAGAATGGATGCGGAAATATTTGATACTCTTTTAAATTTGGTCAAACCGTACATCCAAAAACATAATAATACACAAAAATGACAAACATTAAAAATAACAAATTGCAAAAATTAACTGTAAAAACAAAAAACGTACACTCCACGCCTACGTGATTGAGCACGGTTAATCTTGCATGTGTATGGTAGTAAAACCGTACAGTTTTAAGTACAGAATACGCGCATGCAATCTTCTCCATATGTTTACTCATACACAAACGTTCTTTCGCGCACGCATTACGAACGTACACGATTCCTTTCTCGCAAGCATTTGTGTGTATGGCTTGCTTATTAGCAATACATATTCAATCAGTTAACTCTGCGATTCTTATATTGAATAAATTTTATAAGTTTTTTTTTTTTATACTTGTCACAGTACACCCTTTGTTATTGGGATAAAATATATGACAAAAATAGTAACAAAAAAATATAAGTGTACATCTCTAAAGATAAAATGTCCTGAAAATTTGTACACTGATAAATAAAACTTCATTTGTTCTTCCGTTTGTAAGAATTATATTATCAAAGGAATTTAAATTCATTACGTTTTCTATTTTGACTTTGTTCCTATATATAATTGTTTTTTATTCTCATTTATTTGATCTTATTTATATTGATTTTCAGTTCAACTTTCCGATCTTTAGCCTTTAATATGTTGAGTTTTATTGTCATATTTAATTTTTTTCATTTCAGTTGTTAATTGACCAATCCGGGAAGTGTAGGGAAGATAGTTGGAAAGATACAGCCTCTTGTTTCACTCCTTTCTTCAGAGATAATGGTTCATTTAAGTTGATCACTCCTTGGTGCCTATTATGTATTTCGATCGACTTTCATCGAATCGTTCATCGTTATCGTTAGAGTTATTCGATTGTAATCCTTAGTGCCATTATGTATTTCGATGAAAATTTGATTGAAAGTGTTTTAAAATGCTGCCATTGTAAAATTCAAATCTATACGATGAAAATGACATATATTTGATTCTTTGACTGTCAAATTCAAATTATTATACGAAAAAAAACAACAAAACAATAGTGTTATAACTATTTGAAATTTTTAAGTTAAAGTTAAAAGTATTTAAATAAAATAAAAATTATTAAATTAAAAGTTTTTATAAATAAAATCATTTTAGTAGAGTTAAATTTTTCAGTTTCTGATAGTGCTGAAAAACTCTATCAAATTGCAGAGTTAAAAAACAAGCCATCATATAGTCGGGATTATTCCAATCCACTGGATTTGGAAGATTATACGTATATACGATTATACATGAATTATCTACAAAACTTAATTTTATTAACAGTTTTGATCAAAATTTCCTATGTTAAACAACATTGCTTTTATGGATTTATTAGAAAAATTAGGTTAAAAAATTAAAATAGCCAATAAGTAACACGTCGATTCCAAATATAATTAAATTGGCCTGCGTATTAAGATTCTGTGCGGTTTGTACCAAAGAAATGATTTGCAGCGTAGGAAATGAGTTTCATGTCGGATTAGCAGAGCTAATTTTCTCTGTTATGCTTAAGGAAGTTTCATATGAAATTTGCAGTTTATACTTATGTCCAAAATGGATCAAATTCCATTACGCACTAGAAGATAAAAGTCAGACAAACAATTGCTTTATGATTAAAGTAGAACTACTGAAATAATTTATTTACACTAACTTTCATATTGCAGTTTATTTGTAACTGGCTTTTCATTCCTATTAAAATTTATTTCAATACAAAATAATTATAAAGAATAAAGTAAAATACTTACTAACATTTCAGCTTTTAAATTTATTTTTATTCCAAAAACATCGCAAATATAAAACAAACACTAGGTGTCCAAGTGTCACTTATTTTATCTTTTCAATTCAAAATTGAAATAATTTATACAAAATCTCTCTTTCGATGTCTTTTTCCTAATAAAATTATAGTCGAAAATTTCTGAACGATATCGAAATATATAATGACAATTTTGCATTTTGACATTTCGTTCGATCAAATCGTAATCGTTATCGAAATACATAATAGGCACCTTAGAGTTGATTCTTTGTGTAGATATTATCTATGAGATGATTGTTTTATTTGGTATTTCTCTTCTTTTCCTTATTCAACTAATATTTAGTTCGGTATTAGATTTGAATTATCGATATAAAAAAATTATCAATTGTTTTATCTATTCAACAGGCTTATTCGGCTTTTGTCGGTAAAAAATTTGTTTGTATAAGCTTGTCTTAATATGAAGAGGAAAAGTTATGTTTGTCGGATAGTCATAAAAATACTAAATCAAAATGATCATTAAAATTTCAATCAATAAAATATATATTTCACACATCAGTCATTAAAACAATCAACATTAAGGACGTCAACTATATGCCAGTACTATTTTAAGTGTCATTCAAAACTTTATTTCTAATTTTAAATCCTTGAAAAGAACAATCAATTTTCTAAATACGAAAAAATATTAAAGAGAGATGCAAAATATTGATAATATATATTATTATATTAAATACATTTTACATTTATCTGTAATGTAACTATGAAACAAGGGTATTATTACACAATAGATCAATTTGATAAATAAAAAAAGATTATCAAATAACAAAAGTGAATAATTTAATGATAAAAAAAAGCAAATTTTATTATTAGATATTGAAAATTAATAATCCTAGAAAACACTTTTCAATCATAAAATGAAAATTGGTTTTATATAATGTACAATATATATATTATGCAATACATATATATATATATATATATAATAAAAAAAAAAGACACGAGAATAGAATTAATGATGACATAAAATGCAATTCAGATTTAAGCAAATAGAAATAAAAAGTATGTATTAAGGATAATAAAACATTGAAGGTGAATTTCACTGAATTTCTTCAGTACAGGTAGGTAGATAGGTATATATATATATATATATATACATTAATTCTGGTGTACTTTAATTGATTGGTTGATATAAGAAAAGCAGGATCTTAAATGTATATTATAATGCTCTTGACATTGTATGCAACTTAGAAATATAGATTTTTATTTTATTTTTCGCAACCACCCACACACTCTCAAACATAAGTAAATTTGCAATTTTATATAATGTTCATATTTAAATAGAGTGAGTATACACAAAGTTGAATCAAGGTAAGATAGGAAAAAATTTCATATTTCAGAACATAAACAACTTTCTAACCAATGTATATATTGGTCTAAAATAAATACTCGTCTTTTCATTGCAAAATATTGCTGTTTATTAAAATAGATAAAGTGCATAAAATTATATATTCATGAATTTTTATTATTTTGAAATTCAACATTCTTCTGTGAAAGTAAACAGAAATCTTCTCAAAGAAAGAAAAGCAAGTAAAAAAAATATAATATGTATGTGCATAATATTGAATGGAAATAATTTTGTTTTTCATTTTCATAAAAATATTAAAAAAAAAAAAAAATAAAACAAAAAAAAAATAAAATTGTGATTCTAGGAATAGAAAGTAGTTACATATTTATTATTTCACTTCTTTCGAATATAGGAGAGATGCAGTTTTATAAAACACATGATACAAAAAAATTGCTACTTTAAGGATAAAAAGGAATAAAGAAACGGAATTGAATAAGGAGGAATGAAGAAAAAAAAAAGGATTAGGAAAAAAAGAAAATTTGTAATAAAATGAAACAATAAGGATATGATAATGCATACAATATAAATATATACAATATGAGTAAATATATTCATTATATCCTTTTGATTTATACTTACTTTACAGTTAAAATAGTTTTCTATGAAATATAAAAATTTTTTTTTTTTTTTTTTTTTTTTACTTTTTATTTATTTTCAAAAGACTGGATTTTATAAATAAACAAAATAGAAGCAAAAAAAAAATTAATATGAATGTTTTCCTTTTAAAAATTTTATAATATACACACACACACACACACACATACAATTTATTATTTTTATAAAAAGAAAATATTTAACGTTGCAGCAAAATAAGATTTCCTGATTCATTTTCAAAATAACTGAAGTAAAAACTTTGTGTGGTCATTCTACGTGAATTTATCCATTAAAAAAAAAAAAAAACAAGTTTTTGTAAACTTTTTAAAAATTACAAAATGGCTTCATATACTAAAATTAAATTTGCAAATTTTTGTAAAACTTGAATAAAATTTAATAATATTTTTTGGAAATTTGTTATTTTTAATATTATAAATTTAATTATTGTCTACATTTAAATTGTCTAAATTTGAATAACAAAAAAATATTTTTAAAATTACACAAATTAATTTTTGCAAACAATTTTAACACATTGGATATCAGTGATTCAAAAATCCCCTCTCTAGGTATATATATACCGGGTGTTCCAGACCATGCGTATCAGCTTTTTAAGAGGGGAAGGAACCGTTATTTTAAAATTTAGAAAAAAGTTTGTTAACTAAATCGAGGATGCTCTATCGCTTGGTGGTATTTTCAACTTTCGAAAAGGACCGCAAATCGGTTTTTTAAGATCAAAAATCGCCGAAATTGGACGAAATCGAGATTTTCAAATGGGAAGGGGTACTTTTTAACGCAAATTCAGATTCTACGACAAAAAATAAGAAAATTATGTTAAATGATTTTTTTTTGTTTTCTTAGTATTTTTCGTCAAAACTAATAACAATAAAACAAAAATGCTCAATATTTTCCTTTGCTAAACTAAAATTAATGATAATCATTTTTATAAATTAATTTGTTTTTCATGTTATCATATTTGTTATCTCAGTTTTGGGTTCCTATAAAGTTTAAACAAAAAAAAAAAAAAATTTACTTAACAAAAGTTTCTTATTTTTTGATGTAGAATCCGAATTTGCATTAAAAAGTACCCCTTACCATTTGAAAATCTCGATTTCGGCCAATTTCGGCGATTTTTGATCTTAAAAAACAGATTTGCGATCCTTTCCGAAAGTTGAAAATACCACCAATCGATAGAGCACCCTCGATTTAGTTAACAAACTTTTTTCTAAATTTTAAAATAACGGCTCCTTTCCCTCTTAAAAAAGTTGATACGCATGGTCTGGAACATCCGGTATATATATCGTTTGTGGTCATTGCAATTTTTGTCCATACGTTCCGTGATCACTAGTCACATTTAGAATGTTAAAAATCTTTACGAGTATCTAATAATGCTCTTTTAAATAAACAAATAAATTCTAAAATATCTACCTTAGATAAGAAACTGTTGGTATCACTGGTGATCGCGGTACTTGGAAATATATAATTGCGTGTAAAAGACAATTAGATTTAAACTTTTCCGGGAGGGGATCTGTCCCCTATATCACCGCAGCCGCAAATGGGCTTGTTGTGATTGTAGAAGAAATTACAAAATCATTAAAAAGAGCCTTCGTTTGACATTTCTACTTTCCGGTGAAGAAGTTAAAATTATATTGTTTTTTTTTGTTAAAATTAAAACTAACCTTTTAGACACACAATTATTATGCGAATACAATTTGGGCTCTAAATTAAGATATCACAATTCAGAACCCGTGACTTGCAAAATGCAGTGAAATTGTAAATATTACAATGTACAATTTTGTATATCAAAATGTATATCGAAAGTTCTTGATTTTGCACACTATTCAAAAATGTTATATTCCAAAAGAGCAGAATGTGTGTAGCCAAACAATGTAAGCAACATTTTGTATATATGTCATGTTAGCAGAATTAATTTAATTATAGGTTAGCAAATAATTTCCAATGACAAAATAAATTTGTTGCCAAATTTTACCCAAATATGTTTTAATAAAATATAATTTTGTGTCGAAAATATGACTTATGAAAATCTGGCAATATTAATTTTTATGAAACGAAAAATAATCCGAAAGTAATTTTATCGATAAATATTTTCGGATAAATATTTTTATTTATTTTTAAGTTAAACAAAAGTCAGATTATTACCGATTTATATTACAAAAACAGAAAATTATAATTTAAATGTTAAAATGTATGTGTGTATTCACATTGTCAAAATGGTAATCCAAAATGTAGCAAAAGTTTTACTATACATATTTATTTTACAATGAAATTATATTTGGTTATATGGGTGGGTTAAATTTTCATCACTCGCACTTAAACCTAGCGAGCCGTTGTACCCTATATAAAGTCGTTGAAAAATAGTTTATATTTCACCTGTATTAAAACTTTTTATACTGCAATTTGGAAATCACTCAAATTTTTTATCAATCAAAATCTAATTTAGAAATGTTATTGAGAGATAGACAATTTTTAGAAGTTTGATTGCGACACGTTTGTAATACATATACTTCTACATTGATATGCCAAAAGAGACTACGTTTGTGGCGTACATCCATAGTTTTTTTTTAATTCGTAGTTTCATATAATCATTATGAATATCAGCATTATGACAATACGCAAGGGTAATTGACAATATTTCGTCAAGCACACATTTTGTTTCGGAACGTTTGGATAGTTTGAATATGAATTCAACACCATTTTTGAATTACCCAGACTGACTTTTATATTTTATTGTAAATCAAAACTTTGTTATATGTCGAAATCGTCCATCCGATTAGCCAATACAGATTAGCAAATACAATTGGTTGTATTTCAGTACTAAATCTTATTTCTTTCTACAATAAGCAACGAAGTAAAGATCTTAAGGGTATGTGGTGATGACGCTCTTGACATTGTATGCAAGATTTTCATTTAAGCTTTTCAAATTCAGTTTATTTTGATACTAAATTTTAGAACAAGATTTATATTAGATTTTTAGATTGGAATATTTTGTATTTAATTTATATTACAGTATTAAATTATTAGATATAAGATTTGTAATCCGAAAAAGGGTTCTAAATTTTAGCCTGTATATTTAACTTTGTGCAGTTGTAATAATAAAATAAAATAAAATTAAATTAAATATTTTAGAACATTCATTAAAACAAACAAAATTGCTGAAAAAATTGTGCAATCAGTCTAAAAATGAATTTGTCAGGGTGTTTTTTTTTATTTTCGTTATATTTAAAATTTTGAACGATTCGTACAACAAACCCACACAAACAATCTTAAGTAAATTTGAAATTATATGTACCATAAAATACATATAGTTTATCTATCTATCTATCTTATATAAAATAGTACACTGTTAATATTTGGTGTGACAATCAAGAGTGTTCGATACCCAAATAATCTTTAGTTGTCTTGAAAATATTTTCGTCTGTGGGTCTGACGAAATTGTTATGTTTTTGAATTAAGAGAATTGGTCACTCTAAAATGTAATCGTATGATTAATATATTGAAGTTTATATACCTCTCAAAAATGTTGTTAGTTCAGTTATTCTGTATCGTAGTATTAAGTAGAATGTCTTAGGAACATTTTAATAAAATAAGAATTAAATATAATGTAAGCAATTAGAGTGAGTGAGATGACTGTATTAAAAAAGAAAAAAATAATATAATACAGTGTTTGTAGCATTGATGGTGAAGGTGATCCTGAATAAATTCATTCTGTATTTGGTATTGTAAAAATAAGAAATATAATATTTTGTACTAAAAATTTAATAAAAATAAATAAAAAAATAATAAAACTATAAAATAAAGACTATAATAAATAATAACATTATAATTCAAATTATTAAAAATAAAATAATATTAAATTAGAATAAAATAGGATTGTTTTATTCATAATAGAAATGAAACAATATCAAACACCTGGTGTCCAAAGAATTAAGTTTTTTGTGCCGTATCTACCACTATCACTACCTTGCTAGCTACTGATAGTATATAATAGAAGAACAACAACAAATACATAGCTTAGTTAACACTTACCTTAGCTGATTTTCTAAAAATGCAATGATCAAAGTTGATGATTAAATTACGTTTTATATTAGCATAAAAAATAATTAATTAAAGGTTTTTAATTGCCATTTTGCCAAATCAAACATATTTTACAAATACATTAAGGCAATAATAATAAAATAATAATAATGATCAAAGACGATAAGACCAGATATAATCAAAAGTGCACAACAGAAAAAATGGGGTGATTGTAATGGAATTCTAAGAGTAGATCACTCCGAATGAGTGGATAAGCATTTGATTGATGATCCCAAAGGCAAAAAAACGATGAAAATTGCTAAAATTAGAATAGCATTTGTAGTTATAATAGTAGTATTTTCATAAACATTTAGACAAGTAAATGTAAACATTCATCAGTGTATGATTTTATTGTGCAATACTTATCTGTGTGCTTAAGTTTAAAAAGTATCAATATTGTAGACAGTGTGTAGTTATGGCATTTATCGCTTTTGTAAGGTTAATGCGATTAATTAAAATAACAAAAACGTATGTAACTGTCAAATTTACGAACTTATATTGACATATTTACGGCCTTATTCTGAGAAGCGAATCACATTTTCGCTACGTACCGGTAGAGCATCACATTGCATCACATTTGGTATTCTGAGAAGCCAATGATACGATATTTTGCAAAACTGGCAGTATTGGTAATTAAAACTGTCAAATTAATTTTTTTTTATGTTTTGAGATTTTTTGTTTAAATTTTTTGTTTGAAAAGTGAAATTATGTGCAGTTAAAATAAAATTTTATTGCAATTGAAAAATGTTTTTTCTTTATATTACGAAACAAAATATAATAAAAAAAATGTGTTCAATTATATTTGTTTTTTTGAATTCATTAAGTATTTCAGACTATCGAAAGAAGCCTTTGCAATGATTATAAAAAAATTAGACAATAATTTAAATCCTGCAATCGGTCCACATTCAGTAAAACTCATTATAAAATTGATTATATATTTACTTTTTCTCATTCGCCATCTTTCATTATCTTTTTCTATAATGATATATTTATCGTTTTTTCTGACAGCGAGCAAAAAAAAAACTATTCTCGTAATACCACGAAAATCGAAACATTGCGATAAAAACCGATCAGTATCGCTATTTCGCTTTTCAGAATACCAAAAATAAAATTTATCATATTTTTTATTACATACCGAAAAATTTGCTTCTCAGAATAAGGCCCATTATGTCGACTCACAATATACATGTATTACTATAATGTGACAAAGTGGCATAACAAAAATATTGTTTGATAATTAAAAAATAAATTAAGTTGTTAAGAAGTATAAAAACTCTGTATTTTTTTTTCATTTTCAATACTAACATTTTTAGAAGATCTTGCAGCTTATAGAGGCTGCGTAGTGCATCATGTACCCTAAATTTAAATCTTAAATAGTGTGAAAGCAGATAAAGTAGAAATATTTATTTTCTCACAAAAATTTATACATTTTGAAAATAAAATCAAAAATTGATTTAATTTTAACATTTAATTCAAATACATAAATAATATTATATATTTCAAAAGTAAATTTAACTGTATATAGAAATATGAAATGTGATTAAAAATAACCTTAAAAATATACAAAATTAAGTCAAAATTTAAAACACAATTTTAAGATTTATAATTGCTCAAAAATTTTATTATTTCAAGATTTTTTATTATTTTTATTATTATTAAGTTAATTTTCTAATTAAATTTTCAAAAAGGACATAACCATTTTATACTAGAAAGCAATATATTTAAAAAAAAAAAATGATTAGCTATATTAAAAAAAAAAAGAAGTTAATACATTAAAAATTTTTAATTTAGTAAATTTCAATACATTTTTTTAATATAATCTAATTTATATAATATGAATAAAATAAAGAAAGTTATAATAATTTTCATTCAAATTTGATTGTTGATACCTGAAAATAACATAATATTAATATTATAATAATAATATTTACAAATAAATAAAACGAAAACTTTTGGCAAGCCATACATATTATAATTTTCTAAATATTTCTAAATAGAAATTAAATTTAATTTTAAAAACATAAACAAATAATAAACAAAAAGCAAAAATATATATTATAAAAAATACATCGCGAAAAAATAAGTCCAAACAGTACAGAGTTCTGAATTATTTATTTATTTATTTTCAATTTGAAAAACACTATCAATTTCCTTAGTTTTTTTTTTTTTTTTTTTGTAATTACGAGACGTACCAAATTTCATTTGAATTTAAAATTTAATTGGAATTCAAAATTTCAATAGAATGAGAATAAAATAAACAAAAACAAAAAAAAACTCTATCGCCAGACATTTCAATTTTCCTCATTTCACAAAAATTCAAATTTTATAAACATATATTTTGAAGAAAAATTAAAACAAGGGTGGAAATTGTAGCAAAGTTATTATTGACTTAATGTTTTGCTCATTAGACAAATAAATATATATGTATACATCAGTGACGAAGCGTGAACACTCAGATTAGGGAATCAGTTCATTAAAAAGTCGAAAAGTATGAACTAAGGAGAACTAGGCAGGTTTAACTACTTTACATTGTATTAAATTAGTAATTTTCTGGAAATAATAGTTTACTATTAAGCACAAATTTTTTTTTTTTTTCTCTTTGAAGGTGAAAATCTTTGAAAAGAGCCTAAAAGGCCGTATCACAGCTTAATAGGACTGTGAGATTTTTAAATTATTAAATTCACCTACAACGTGATATCTTAAGATTAATTATTATAGCTAGTCACTATATGGACAATTTTTCTTTAAACTTTGAATTAATAAATAAACTTATTATGATAGGAAAAAAAAATTCAGTAAATGCAAATGATATATTGCAAATTTGTTAGATTACCATTGTTTCGTAGGAGTAATACCCAAAACAATTTATGTCATAAAGGTCTTCAAATATTTAATCACTTAACAGTGGAAGTCAAAAACGCAGAAGATTTTTTCTAAAAAATCTTGATAACTTTTGTAGAGTATAGAAACGAATAATTAAATTTGTATTTTGCCTATTGAATATTCATAAATTTTTATCTTATTTTATTTTAAATTTTGTAGTTTAAATATTTTATGCATTATTTTGGTAAATTATTGTTTATAAATTTTAACAAAATTGAACTAATTTTGTTTTATGTAATTTGAAGGTAAATAGATTTAAAACTTTAAAAAAGTATTAATCACTAAAAAATGAAATGAAAAAAAAAAAAAAACTTACGTTTGAAATACACTAAAAATTAATTCTATCAACGATTATCAGACAATAATTAATATTTATATTGAAGATTAATGCAATGCTCCTTTCCTTTTACATTATCATAAAAATTCTCTTATGATTTAATTGATTTCAGTAAATCTTTTTCAATTGAAATAACAGAAAGAGAACTTAATCTTTCCGATCCCATTCTATTTCGCATGAAACTTTTGACTCGTTTTAAGCATGAAAAGACCCGTTCTGCTGTTGCTGTTATTGGAGGAATAGTAAGAATCAATTGACAAAGTTTTCTCCTTCAAAAAGTGTAGAATATCTAAAGCATTTTTCTTACTTTGAAAATCTGAATCACTGAATGTCACTTTTCTCTTTCCAACTTGAATATCTCAAAATATTCCTAAGAATTTTCTTGCAAATTGCTAAGAAGATCACTAGGGTATTTTTCTTCGAAATCCTTATATCGACTTATGTCAGTTAATCAATAAATTTAATTTTTTTGAGTGATTCAAAACGGTACTTAATTTCTGAAATGAGTTTTTGGCCAATATCTGTTATTAATGTTTTATAGTACTTTGGAATGTTTTTACCACAAAGTTCCCTTTTTCTAGATGCTAATTCTAGAATGTCAAATTCCTCAATACTTTTGGAAAAGTTTTCTTCAAAATTCTGGATCATCAATTTTGATCAATGAATTTTTCGAATTCACAGATTTTTCGAATACAATAGGATATATCAAACATTTTTTATTGTAAGATTTCATAAATTCATGAGTAAAAAAATTAAAAAATAACATATTAACCGCTTTTTTCTCTATTATTCTCTTATTTATTTATGATTAATTTTATATATAGAGTAGGAGATATAGCTAATAAGCTACATATAAGATATTCATATTATTATAAATATTATTTTATTATAAAAGTTATCTTTTTTCTACAGCCAAAAAAATAGTAAATACAAAACTCTATATCTATATATTTTGTTTTTAATTTACAATTCTGTATGCATATTGATTTGCATGCATTTATTGTTCTCTTCTGTATCATCTTTTTCTGTTTATTTCTCCTCATTATCTCATCAATCAATCATCATTCACCTATAATACTTTATAATTATTATAAATCAATATTAATATTATATATAGGTATGTCGATATATATATATATATATATGTATATATATAAACAAATACAATATTCCTTATAAAATAATTAATATGGCAAAATACAATACAATTACGCATACACAATCAAACTAAAATTTGAGAGTTAACATTGCCTATTCCTCTAAAAATGTTAAATTTCTTCTTATGCGTAATTTACTATTCACTATTATATTATACAAGCTGTTAGCTGTGGAAGCGATTTTAAAATTGGTTCCCTTTGAGTTTATTTTTGTATGGTATCCTAAAAAAAATTCTTATAAAGAAAAAGGATATATAATATTTTTTCATAGCATTTGTAAGGTTACTGGAAGCAATGTTAAAATTGGTTCCCTTCATATATGTATACCTACAGTGTTAGACTGTTACGATTTTATTTTGTAATGTAAGTTTTTTTCTTTTAATGAGTTTTATTTTATATAATGTTATGTTAAATATTTTTTGAAAAATTAAATAGTAGTAGGCTAGTAGTAAACCATATTTTTTCTTTCTAGAATTTCAATGTATGTATGTGAAGTAATTTTAAAATTGATTCCTTTGCAATATTATTTTATAAGATATGTATGGCGAGTTTTATATGGTTTTATTCAGTGGCCTACTATGACAATTTAAATTTATTTTATTTAAAATAAATTTTATTTCCCATAATAAGAGAATGAGTTGAAATGAAAAAATTCTGAAATTTATTTTTATAAAATGTGAAGTGAAATTTTGTAATGAACTGTAGAAGAAATATTTTTATTTTGTAACAAAAAAAAAAAATCGTTTATGAATTCAGTAATGAAAATGTAAAAAGAAATAATGTTAATTATAAAATCAAAGGGAACCAATGGTTCCGTTGTTTCCATGGACCCTTCGTCGTTGGTATACATAGATACATTTATCCCTCGTTTTGTGCTGTACTTATTTTGCACGGTTTTTATTTAACGCGGGTTAAAATTAATAATATATATATTGTTTTTAAGTTAAAAATGCATTATAAATACATGACGAAATTTGGTGCATAGCAATGTTGTAATTCACATTTTTAATAATTATTATTTTTTTGTTAATATATCAGTTGAACTGAATTGCATATTAATATGTAGTCAAACTGTATATATATATATAACTGTGTAATATGTAAAGCTGTATAACTGTGCAATATGTAGTCAAACTGTACATATAATCAAACTTTCGACCCTTTCCCCTTTCGAGATGTGGGCCCATTTTTTTTATCATTTATTTATTCTCAATTACATAGGGTATACTAGACCAGGTTAAAAATAATATAAATGTACTTTGCTGTCACCGCGAACCGAACCTGTGATTTTTCGGATGAAATACAGGCGTTATATATACTTATTGCACCACCAAGCGTGTTTCTAATTATTAGTGCGCAATTAATAATCGATATTATTTAAGTGCGATATTGTACAATTTTTTATTATTTTCATTATTTAGTGAATTTATTTAATTGAAAGAGAAGGTTAATGATAGCAGACAGCTGCAGTGCTGAATGAAATTTTTATATTGATTTATGTTATTTTGTACTTATAAATAAATGATTGAATTTTAAAAATAAAAATTAATTTTATAAAATTTAAATAATTCTAGTTGATTATTATTTTTTTATTAAGTAGATAGGTGCTATATGGGTTCAGGTTACAGTGGTTTATTGTTAGCAATTGTGCTATTTTCTATGAGTTCTATTTCTATTGCTTGATATGCGCGGTTTTAAATTTGAATAAAATAATCTTCTAAATTTATATTATGGACTTCTCAATTTACATGCTTATTTTTATGTTATTGACAGTAACTTAAATAAAATTACCTTTTCGTGCCCAATTTATTTAGTACGATATTGCAAGTTTTTCCTACAATGTTTTTCGATTAATTTATTATTTATTGACATCCTAGTACCACCTATATAGTACCCATCGTTTTTAAATACGCGATTTTTCTCAAAACAATAACTATCACGTTAATCAAGGAATGAGTGTATATGTAATAAATATGTATCCTATATATATTATTTAAATTGAAATTACAGAATTATTTTTTTAATTTGTCTGGTATTTGTTTTTCCCATTACATCGGACATAATTTTTGAACTTTTTTTGTTTGTTTATTTTTAATTTAAAAATAATTTAAAAAGTTTATTATTGTGAATTAATTGTTTGAAATTTAGAAAATAAAATAAAATTAATTGAATTTAATTAAATTTATATCATATTTATACTGTAATTTAATTAATTATATAAATAAATATTAAGAGATTAACAGTTGATTAATATTTTTTTGTTAATGATAGAGTGTGAGCATTATAATTAAACATAGTTTGTAAAAAAAAATTATTTAAATTTAAAAAAAGACAAAATCCAAAAAGAATAAATCTAAGACCAAAATTATTTACACTTAAAGTTTGTTTGTTTATTTGTATGCTCGCTATACACGTTCACAGTTTCAAAAATAAAGTTGTAAGATTTTGTATGATTACAACAGAGAACTAACGTAGTACTTTATAATGCTAATAAATGACAGGTTTGGGTAGCTGCCATACAACTCAACTTCACGGACCCTTTAGGAATATTTCAAACAGTAAACGAGTAAAAAACCTGAAAAATTTGTAATCAGTAGCTTTTTCAAAATTTCACAAATACATTTTTCATCGTTTTCCGACTGGTTTGGGTAGCTGTCATACAACTCCTAGCATCCATCAGAAATATTTCAAAAACCAAATGTGCCACAGACAGAAAATTTGTAGTTAGGTACTCTTTTAAAATTAAACAAACACGTGTTTTACCGTTTTCCGAAATTCGGACTAGTTTGGGTTTTGGCTGCCATAAAACTCCTATCACTCATCAGGAGTATTTGAAAAAAAAAATAAAAGCTTTATAGAAGGAAAATTGTAATAAACAAACATATATTTCAATGGTTTCCGAAATTCGGATAGGTGCCATACAACTCTTAGCACGCATAAAAAACATTTCAAAAACTAAAAGTGTTAAACACTTGAAAATTTTTAATTATGTATTTTGCAAAAAAAAAAAAAAAAAACGCGTTTTTATCGTTCTCCGAAATTCGGACTAATTACCGTATAACTCTCAACACCTACCAGGATTATTTCTAAAACTAAAAAAGTTACAGTATTGCAAATTTGCTATTATAGGTATCTTGTTTTATCATTTTCCGAAATTCGGACTACAAGTATTCATCACGGGAATATTTCAAATATTAAAGATGTTATAGACCTTATTACCCATCTATCACACATTTGACTCCCTCAAAAATAAACAAATATGTCTTTGACCGTTTTCCGAAAATTTTCATTAAGTCAGAAGAATTTATAGTGAGAGTAATTTATATATATATTCGTCCAGAACTTATTTAGTGAAAGCTTAGCGAAAGAAATATTTTTGGAGACTTAAATGGTAAAATTGAAATAGCGACGATATAGTGACAAATGAAGCTGTTAAATAGCCAACGAAATTTCTAAATTTGTTGGATTTGACATTTTGAGGTTTTTGACATTTCTTTATTACCAGACATAACCAAAAGTAGGAGCATCAGTTATGCTTCTATGGATTCCAGTCAGCGAAAGTATTTACAATACCATATTAATATTAAAGGACACATATAAAAATATTGCATTCTTATTCTTTGTATACAATTGTAGAGATTTATCGTCTCATGTAAAACCACAAATTAATGAATAAATAAATTATGATATTGAAGCTATAGTCAAACAAATCCAAATGTACAACAGATTTTGAATTGTACCCATGTGTTTAAATACGCTACTTGTTGAATATTTTTCGGAAATCATTTTTTTTAATTTGGTTAAAAAATAAAACGTTATTGAAATAAATTTTGAACATTTTGTGTTGGATCCGGTCAACGTTTGATGACTTTGCTAATTACTAAATAAAATATAATGCAATTAATTAACACTTAGATAGGTAGGCCATTCCAATTGCTGCTGAAAACCAATTAGCACTAACTTTTGATACCACGACTCGAGTTACCTATTTGTTGTTATTGGTTGTTTTAGGGGACTGCTCTCTCATTTTTACTCTCCCTAGGAACTCAGTACTAGAGGCACCTTGTGGGATTGAGAATGTTGATCAAATTTACGATTTTCGCGAATATACCTATATTGTTGAGGAAAGTCCTACCTAAAATCTGAAGTCTGACTCTAGCTAATGCTGACAAAACTAAAGCTGGAAACAGGAAGTGTTCAAAAGTTTGAGCTGTGTCATTTTCATTTTTGCAGCTGCTACATTGAGGATTATATTGAATATCTAGCTAAGCAGCATGGCTTAATTAATTATCACATAATACTAGTACTTATAGTAACTGAGTGATCATAATTTTTTTTTTCTTTTTTACATTATACATAGACAGTGTTAATGCTTTGGTTAAATAAATGCAAATATTTTGTTAGTATAATGATTTAATTATAAATTAAAGCAATTAAATTTTATCCTGTATTTTACAGTCAGTTTTCAATCACTATAATGAACTTGTGTTGAATTGATTAATTATAAGTATTATTTCAAATTATGTAATAACATAAAATAAATATGTGACAGTTAATTAAATATTGGTCTAATCGGATTTATGACATTGCGAACTCGTGTAAATGATTTGACAAATACTAATTCGACAACGGAAGATGAAATTTGCAAAAATAATTTAGGTGTTTAAATGTAAGAGGCATACCAATGGATTTAAAAAGGCTGTTTCAAAGTATACTATAGACATTTTTTAGAATATTAGTTTTTTAAATTCAATAAAAATGTTATTTTTTTTTGATAATATTTTAATATTTTGTTTTTTTGCTGTTTTTTATTTTTTCAAAAAATATTGTTGTTGATTTTGGAAGTGTTATATTATATTTTGTTGATTGTTTTGAATTAGTCGGTTTTAAATGTGTCGGAACTAAATTGAATTGAATTTGTTTAAATTAGTAGTGAATTATTAATAATATTATTATATATATATTATTCTGCATTTATCTGGATGTTTGTTTGTCCGACGGAATACTCTAACACATATACTAATTGCAATATGTATACAAATTGCTTTGGTGCTCTTTTTTTAACCCTTTGCTACCATGCTGAACCTTTGCAGGAAAAAATACCATTGCATGAAATATATTTTTTTAATTTAATGTTAGTCTTCTTCGCAAATAATAAGGAAAAATAAAAAACAATAATAATAATATAAATAAAACAAACAATTTTTTTGATTTATAATAATAAGGACTAATAGAATTTTAATCAATAGTTTAATATGGTATAATAACCAAAAGGCAAACAGCATTTAAAACAAAAAAAAAAACATAATGCACTTAAAGGTTATTCTTATTATTTAAAATTATACACAATATGCATATGTGTCTACATATTTTTTTTTGTTGTTATGATATTGATCATAGCATCATAGTTTTGCCATACCGTATGCATAGCCTGTATAGTACCATAGGTATATATTCTAGCCAGAAATGTGATGCGATGAAGAGTTAAAATTGTTATTTATTTTAATTATTTTTGTTTATTGTTTTTTTAAATATATAAATTTATGATCGTATATAATATTTACTATGTATTATGGGATTAGGTTTTGGTTCTGCTAATCTACACATAAAAACAATAACAACCTATACATTTTCAAAGAAATTAAATGAAATTTTGTACTAATATTTTTTATTTCTTATCTTTGTAAATTTATAATTTTTAGGTATATTTGTTTTCTTCAAGTGTGTAGAAATGTATATTGCAGAGAGTGATGAATTTTTTTTAATATAGTAGGTAGGTATATATAGGTATCGGTTAAACCATATTGATTGTTCTTCTTCTTTTTAATGTATGTTATAAATAATAACTATGTATGAATTTTAACATGAACAGTTCGATAACGAATTTGTTGAAATGAAATGAAATTTTAAATAACCGATCAATGGTTCACAAGTTATGAACAGTTTTGTAAATACCTATTTATTTGTAGTAAATTTTTTTATTTTAATTTTTTCTCCAACACGAGTTTTTATTTTATTCATCAAAATAAATATTATGTGTACCTAGACCTACAATATTATTGTTTTTTTATATTTACAATTTTATTTATTTTTGTTTTTAAAATTGTTTTCGTTCAAAGTTGTGGCTCATTATAAAATATTATTTGTTCGCTATAAACTTTAACGCTAAACTTACGCAGCGAATGTTATTGAATGTTAACAGGATTAACTTGATACTGAATTATACGATAAATTTTTTTAAATGTTGGCAAAAAGGATGTCGCTAAAATGATCGAGTAAATGACCCTTAGGAAATAGAAAATTTTGCACCTTACTACAAATATTCTATTTATATGGTAATTAAAAGCGTTATAATACAAAAATAAAGATATGATAAATTAGTAAACAAATACGTATTTTTCTTAAATTTGAAATGAAAACTGTAATGAAGGAAAGAAATGTTAGAATTTATTTTGCTTCCGTCATTTATGGCGGATTACAAAGCTAGTATTTATATAAAGATGTATACAAAACTAATAACAAAATAAGACATATTTAATCGAATTGGATCAATTGTACTATAAATTTAAACCTATAATTTTACTCAGAGTGATTTTATAACTATTATAAGGATCTGTTAAAAGCACTTGAAATTATTACACTGTTAAAAAAATCATTTTATGTTTTGTTCTATAAAATGTATAACTCAATAGGCATCAAAATATTATCACTTCTTTAAATACATACATATCACGAACGTGTCATTTTCTTTAACTGAAATAATCTCAACAACACAAAACTAAATACACTTAGTAGGATTAAAATAGAAAATTAATCTTAAGAAATCATTTTTTTTTTTTTTTTGATTGATTTTATAATTTCGATATTGAATTGTATAATTAAAATTTTTTGCTGATACAATACAAAAACAAAATAATATCATTTTTATAAATTATTACTTTAAAGTAGAGCATAATCAAATTCATCAAGAAAAATGTAACCTAGATTTAAAAAAAAAATATAAAAATTCATACATTATAAATGAATTTAGGTATACTGATTATATACTAAAGTATCACTGTTTATAATAAACTAACCTAGATATTTTATTTCATATGGGTTTAAAAATAAACTGTCTACTCTTGTATAATGTTGATACTTACATTTTTTTTTTTTTTTTTAAATTAAAAATTACAGGTAAAGTTTCACAGAAGCTTAATATGAATTCTGCAAATTTTAAAATAAAATAACTAACAGTCAACTAATACGAGTATAAAAATTTTTTACAAAGAATGGATGATTCTAATCCTATTCTATAGTCGAGTTCATGACGTACTGAAAATTTATTTGCTTTAAAAAGCTATACAATACAATTTTTTTTTTTTTTTTTTTTACTTTGTAGTTTGCACTTGTTTAAATATATAAGTAAGAAGAATAAAACATCTTCAAGAATTAGGTATAAGAATTCATGTTAAGGATGTTTGTCACATTAAATTCAAATAAAGGATTTTGTTATTCTCTCTTTTGCCACTTTATTGTTGTTAATTTTAGAAAATGCATAAAAAAAGAAGATTTTTAAAGAGTTTTTTATTGTTTTTTTTTTTTTTTTTTTTTTTTTTTTCTAATTTCACTTTATAGTATAGCAAATATTGTACTTAAGAAAACTAAATTAGAATTATATACATTCTCTTGCTATAATAATGGTTATGATATAAAGGTGGTACCTATACAGTGTTACTGATATCAAAATATATAAATTTAATATTATAACCTTTAAAAGATATGTGCTTCAGTAAAAATTCAACACATTCTTGGATTAAATGAAATTAAATTAAAAAAAAAAAATTGAATTGTATTTCAAGATAAAAATTATGTTATGATTTGATATAGATAAGGGGCATTAGGACATGTTAATATCAATAATTTTACTGTTTTCAAGTTTAATCAGAATAAAGTCTAAAATTGATTAAAAATCTGTTAAAGGTTGAATGTTGAGCTTTCAAAAACTTCTAGTAAGTGTAAGAACTGTAGGGCTTCCAATCCCGGGATATTGAGGTTTTTTACAATCCCGAGATCCCGGGATTATATTATAGAAATCCCGGGATCAACATACTTAACGTAGTTTTATCAAATAGTATGAGAATTCTAATCTTCTTTCAAAATATTGTTTTTGAAAGAAAAGTACATTTAAAATTCTTAACGTTAAATCAGAATTATTGTCGACAAGTAAGCCATGACTATTTTTGTTGCTATAGCAGCGAAACTGTAGAAATTTTAAATTTCAATAATAATTTTGAAAATATTAATATTTTTACTATGTTTTCGAATTTGTGAACAAAAAGTCGAATTAACAAAGTGAAAATAGTATTTAAAATAAAATATAGTTTTGTATTCTTTGTGCAATTATAATTAGTAAATATTATATTCAAAAGGTAATGCGATATGATTAATATTTTTTGAATTAATATTTTATATTTACAGTGCTTTCTTCAGTGTTAAATTAAAATATTGTTTACTATTTCTAAATTAATCGTATTATCGTATTTCTAAATTGCATTGCAATACCCTGTAAGTAAGTATATTGAAAAAATGATGTTAGTTGAATGCGGTATTTTTAATTAATATTATTTTATATTTAGGGCTTTATTAAAATGGCTGTCTACAAAGAATATTTCACAGGGAGTAATTCAGCAGTATGAAAACATTTCCTACGCGATGAAAAAGGTTAGACTGCAATGTGTAAGGTGAGCGATTGCAAAAAAGTTTTAAAAATTGGTGGTGGAACGACAAGAGGTCTACACACTCACTTATTTTCGATACACAAAATCCATCTAAAGAATAAAAACGATTCTGATGTCGCAAGTACATCAGATGAACTTCCGAAGAAAAAAACTACAACATTAACTAATTTTTTTCCTGCATTGGAGCATAAGCAAAAATCGTTTCCTGCAGTCCTGTCACGTTTAAGTGCACTAAGACTTCAATATAGTACCAACACCAACTAAGTGCCGTAAATTAATTGCAGATCTTCTTGAAAGATTGAATGCAACTTCCATAACAGCATGTTCTACAATAGAAGTTGATGAATTTCAAGATGTTTCTGTGCAGGAGGAAATTGCTGAAGTTATTTCTGTACAACCGTTAACTACAGACAAAGAAATTAATAAAGCAATAAGTGATGGCATATCACGTCCACAAATGATACCACATCGATGCGAACCGTTAGTCTCCAAACTTCAAAAAGAGTGGCTCTATTTGAAAATGGCGGCTCACATGGCGATTATTTGAAGCGTGCATATAAACATTTAAAAACGATAAAACCAACCAGCATCGAGTCAGAAAGAGCCTTTTCTTCTGCAGGTTTATTTTGTAATAAATTACGAAGTTCTTTGGGCGATAAGGTTCTAAACGAGCTCTGTTTCCTCAGATGCCACTTCCAACAACAAAAAAATACTTAATTAAGAATTTTAATATGAATTACTTAATATATGAATTTAATAATTACTATATATGTTATTAATAATTTAAATAAAAAGATTAATTTTATACTGAATTAAAAAAAAACTGCAAGTTTTTATTATTTTCTACTTTATATTATTTTTTTCAGCAGAGGACTCAATACCGAGATCAATCCCGGGATCCCGAGATTTGTAAAATGCAATCCCGAAATCCCGGGATTGGAATTTATGTCCGGGATTGGAAGCCCTAGTAAGAAGATTATGTAAACGTATAGTTTAAATAAAATAAAGAGTCAATAGTGTTAGTACACTCAGAGAAAAACATACTGTTAAATGTTTAATAGTACACAGAAAAAACAAAATTGGTAAAATCAAAGAATCACAATTCTATGACTAAAATTTCCTGATATCAATTATTTTTTTTCCCTAAATCAAAGAAATAAATCTTAAAATCAAAACTCAATGTTTTCTGTATTTTCAAATTGTTTGATTTTACAACTAAATATTTCCCTGTTTTTTCGAATATTAAATAATCTAATTAATTAGTAAAATTAAATAAAACTTTAGCATTTTCATTCTGTTGATCATATTTGATCTGAATTCTATAAAGAATTCTTTGATTTTTCAAAACAAAGATTTCAGCTAACACCATTTATGTACCCATAAATTATTTAAATTTATTTTATTTTAGGAAACAATCACATTTTTAAATTCAGTATATCTATGTATATTTTGAGTATACTTTTTATTTTACAATAAATGTAATATACAGTGGTAGGCAGAATTAATTACACACTCAATAAATTTTAACATTTTTTTTTTGTTTTTCTTTTCTAAGGGCGGAATTTACAAATGTGTTAAAAAAAACTTTGGTAATCAATTTCACAAAGTGTTCTTAATTTAAATTTAAATTTTCGGCTAAAAAAATCTCAACTGACTCAAGTAGTAACAGGTTTCTTTTGCTTTGTCATCCGGCAAAAGTAATTACACATTCGGTTTCATACGGCATAATTAATTACACATCAGGTAAAACTGAAGAAATACTGTTAATTTTTGAATAAAAAATTGTTTAAAGTTAAATAGTTTTGTTTTAGTATTTTTACATTATTAATTTTTAGTTATTCCACCTTGTGCATCAATAACAGCTTGCAATTACTTTCATATTGAAGTTCTTAAATTTTTAATTAATTCCGTAGGTATTTTTATCTAAATATTCAGTATTTCCTCAATCCTTTCAACCTTTTTTTGGTTTTATCGATTTCTTTCCTTTTCATTGTTTCATAAATACGATTTGTTTCATAAATGCGCAGATGTTCGCTATAACATTTAAGTCAGGGCTCTTCGGTGGCCAAGTTAGAATGTTCAGTCCGATACCTTCAAGAAATCGTTTTACAACGCAACCTCTATTAAATGAAGCATTATCTTGCTGGAAACAACAGTTATCATCAGGAAATATTCTGCCTCATTAAGTGAAAGCATGTTTATTTAATATTTTAATATATCCACATTGAAATAATGTTGCATCTGTTGGAAACAAAGCTCCACAGCCATAGTAGTAAATGAATCTGCAAGACATAACACTTCCATCGCCATGGGAATCAAATGATTAAATCACTTTATACTTTAACTTATACTTTGGAAGATGAATGTATTTTTTTCCAAGAGCTTCCGTGGAATGTAAATTAACTTTCCTCTGTCCACAATACATTATATCAGTACTCCAATGACTCATTAACATATTCATGAGCAAAAGCCTCACGTTTTGAAAAATTTGGTGGTAAAACATTTACTACTTTACGCACCCCATAAATTTGAATATTAGAATATTTACATATTCTTCGTATTGTTCGTTCACTCCCACTTTTTTTCCAATAACTTTTGCTGACCCAAAAAACAATTTTAACTGGGCTTATATCAGGATTTTCGTTTTAATTACTGAACAATTTGTAATAGCCTTCTTTGGGTCTCTTAGTAACAACTTCATTCCTACTAGATCTTTTACCTGTTTTTCAAGCTACCGCATTCCTCTTTTTCCTTTACAGGGTTCTAAATAGTTTTAAATGAAATTCCATAAATTTCTGCTAGCAATCGAACTAGTGTTAAGCAACAACTTCTGCGCGATTTTCAATATTTAATTCGTTTATTTTACGCATTATGAATGAAAAATGAATCCGTAATTAGATAACAGAATAAAATTATTTGAAACACCATTAAGAGCTGCTTTTCGTCACTTTTAAATATTAAAATACAAATTGAAAAATAAAAATTAAATAAACGCTATCAAAAAATGCACTTTATTTACTTCAATAGATCAAAATGCAATAATGTGTAATTAATTATGCCGTATGAAACCGAATGTGTAATTACTTTTGTCGGATGACATAGCAAGAGAAACCTGTTACTACCTGACTCATTTGGGATTTTTTTCAGCTGAAAATTTAAATTTAAATTAAGAACACTTTGTGAAATTGATTCCCAAAGTTTTTTTTAACACATTTGTAAATTCCGTCCTTAGAAAAGAAAAACAAAAAAAAGATGTTAAAACTTATTGAGTGTGTAATTAATTCTGCCTACCACTGTATAAATATAATGGAGAGTATTTATCGGACGCCATCGCATAAGATTTTAATTTGTTTTTGTTTAATTAAACGTGATGTCGAATCGACAAATACGAGAATATATTCCTCGAATTTTCAAATTGGGTTAAATAATTCCTCCCATTTTGGCAAACTATTCCTCAATTCAACAAATCTTCTTGCAATTACTAGAACATTCTTCATTGTGTCCGGTGTATTGTGTAAGTATACCGCGTCGAATCATTCATTTTAGTTCAGTGGTTTTTTAAGTCCGGTATAGACCCTGACTTATTCGCAAAAACAAGTGCATTTTATTTGAATTGTGTTTTTAAAATATTAATTTAAGTGGTTTTAGTGTCATTAATTTAAAAAATTATTATAAGTTACAGAAATTTAAAAAAAAAATAAACAAAAAGATGAATATATTATAAATATTACATTATATAGCTATTGATCTACTTAAGTTAGATACTTTAGCTAAATTTTTTTTATATAAAACTTAAACCTAAAACAAAATTATAACAAGGAAATGAACAAAAAAGGAAATTAAAAATCAAAAGATAACTAAAATTTTGTAAACTATTGTTATAAATTATTTTCTAAAGATTTATCAATGTTAATTGTTGTCGTTAAACGGATACAGTTGTTGAACAATTCGTTTATGTAAATTATAAGTGACAATTTATATTGGAGTTTTCTTCTACTAAATTTCAATAATTCACGATTTACCGCTGTACAAATTCGAAAATACGAGAATATATTCCTTTATTTTGCAAAATAAAAAATAAAAAATTCTGTCATTTTAACAAACAATTCTTCAATTCAACAAATCTTTTTGCAGATTACTAGAAATAAATCTAGAATGGAAATTATTCAAAATGTCATTCAAAATTTGATACCGAGTGAAATATATTAAACTTAGAACTCCTCTTTTAGAGTGGAGGAAAGCAAATGTAAGTTTGTATTAAATTTTGTGAGCTTGTGTTGCTTAATTAATTTACTGTGAAATTTAGGGTTACGCAATGACTCCCATTGCTGAGGCTGAAACACTATCATCTACTCTAGTGTTCCCACGTGGATATCCAGTACAAATTTTCAAATAAAAGTGGATAAAAATTTACATAGGGAATGACCTATACTTAAGCAACAAATTGGCATATCTCTGGTAAGATATAAAAAAATATTCAAGTAATGTTTAAATTAGAAATAAATTAGAGTTATAATTGTATTCAAATCACAAACTTAGAGGATCAATTAAAGAGATGGAGAGAACATTTCCAAGAACTGAGCAACGAAGAAAGTACAAATAACGAAGCAGACATAAGAAACAGAGACAATGCAAATATCTACCCAACTGAGGGACTGTCAATATCTACTCAAGCTCCAAATATAGAAGAAATCAAAGCTACAATCAATATCCTGAAGCACAACAAAGCAACAGGTGAAGATGGAATTCCAGCAGAAATAGCCAAACTGGACCCTGACTTATTCGCAAAAACAATTGAACCCCACATCAGGAAAGCATGGATAGAGGAGAATATACCACCATCATGGAAGAAAGGAATGATTGTCAAGATACCTAAGAAAGGAGACTTGGCAAATTGCAGCAACTGGAGAGGAATCACGGTTCTAAATACTATTCATAAGATAATAGCAATTATTATAAAGAAAAGATTAGAAGAAGTACTAGAACCAATACTACGGAAAGAGCAGGCAGGTTTCAGACCAAACCGAAGCTGTGTAGACCAGGCAACAACTTTACGGGTCATAGTTGAACAATCAGTAGAATGGAATGCCCCAGTATATCTACTATTCATAGATTTTAAGAAAGCATTCGACACAGTCAAGAGATGCGCAATATGGAGAGCACTTACAAAGAAGGGAGTTCCTGAAAAAATCATCAACATCATCAAAGTGATGCATAAAGGTGCAGAGACAACACAGAGGTAACATCAGTGATCCATTCTACACCAATATAGGAGTTAGACAAGGATGTCCACTATCTCCACTTCTCTTCAACACAATACTAGACGACATTCTAAGAGAAGTTTGCACAGGAATAAACGGAATAGAATGGGATATCTTCGGAAACTTAGAAGACTTAGATTACGCAGATGATGTATGCCTCATATCAAGAAATCAAAGGGACCTACAGAACAAAGTCAACAGATTACAGGAAGAAGCAAAGAAATCAGGACTGGAATTAAATATCGAGAAAACCAAGGCAATGAGGACAAACAACAGTTATAGTGAGCCAATAACAGTGAGTGGACAACAGATAGAATACGTAGAAGAATTCAACTACCTAGGGAGCATTATAACATCAAGAGGAGGTGCAATAGAAGATGTCAACAGCCGTATAAATAAGGCAAGAAGAACATTTGGGAGCCTAATGAAGATATGGCGGAGCAACCAAATATCGAGAACAACAAAGCTAACAATATTCAGAGCATGTGTTAAATCAACATTAATATATGGCAGTGAAACATGGCTCACTTCGGTCAGAATCAAACAGAAGCTACAAGTATTCATCAACAAGTGCTTGAGAATTATATGCAGAATATTCTGGCCGGAAAGAATTAGCAACGAGGATTTATGGATGATAACTGTAGAAGAACCTATCAACAGACAGATAAATAGGAAAAAATGGAAATGGATAGGTCATACACTAAGGAAATCAGAAAGTGATATAGCAAGAAGAGCTCTAGAGTGGAGTCCACAAGGACAAAGGAGACCCGGCAGACCATACAACACATGGAGACGCACAATCAATCAAGAATTAACAGCCAACAATTATACCTGGGACGATATTAAGGAAGTAGTACTCAACAGAGAGGAATGGAGGTTCACTATCGAAGCCCTATGCTACCACGCGGAGTAATAGGAGAAAAAAAAAAAAAAAAAAAAATAATTGTATTCATTATTTAACAGATTGAACTCAATTTTACAAAAACTTTACACCAGTAAAAGCCAATTTTTATTTTCGAAATGGGAAGAATTTAAAAAAATATATATTTTAATTTACATGAACAAAATTAAGGATAATATTGCTAAGCAGAGCTCAGATTTATTAAGTGCAGAAATTAGTGTTGGTCAGTTCTTTTAAAGAAATTTTCGAAGTTTCTTTTGCA
This sequence comes from Argyra leucocephala, assembly GCA_963942445.1. Taxonomy (NCBI): domain Eukaryota; kingdom Metazoa; phylum Arthropoda; class Insecta; order Diptera; family Dolichopodidae; genus Argyra; species Argyra leucocephala. Next base: position 130,246,041 of record OZ012680.1, read on the forward strand.
TTGTTTTTTGATATTTTCAGACTCAAGATTATCTTCTACATATATTTCGCTTAATTCTATTTTAATTCCAAGTGGAATTTATTCAAGGAAAGAACCTTAATCCATTCTAGAAGGTCAGGAACTTATTGCGATTCACGTTGTGGTAACAATTATATCTTTTATTTAATTTTTATTTTCGGAAATAGGTAATGCAGAGGGTGAATTATCAAAAAACTACCGCAATGGTTATTTTTTGAATTCAACCGAAATGTGTTATTTTATTGAAATTATATTGACTCGAAACTTTAATTTTTGTACAAAAATATTATTACGCATATTATATGAATCCAAATAAAATTCATTAAAACAATATTTTACTATTTTCTTTATTGTAATATATTTTTCAGTGTATGTTCCATGGTCATTTAAATAGGTTCAAATGATTCTGTGATTTTGCTAATTTCTTCACCAATACTACCAAGAAAAATTTGTTAAATTGTCGAAATAATATTTCCATTTACCCAATTTATTCTACAAAATCCACCAAAAAAACTTTTGTTAAATTTTGGAATTAATTATTCAACTATCCCAATTTTTTCTTCAGGTTTACCAAAATCAAAATTGTTGAATTATGGAAATAATTCTGCAATTTGACCAATTTCAATTTTCTTGATTCTTTGAATTTTCAAAACTTATGTATGATATTCCTAAATTTAATTCGCAAATAATAAAATAAATTTACGAAATCAAAGAATATTTTTGTTGGATCAAAGATTGTCAGAAAGAATTCTTTGAAAATGCGAATTGAAGATTCAGCGCATTTTTCATAAATTGTTTCTTAAAATTAAAGAAATTATTTGAAGTTACAACAAAAGATGTACGATGAAAAACAACAAATCTTATTTCGTTATATCAAAGAATCTGTTTCTATGATTGAAAATCATACAAAAAATTATTTGAAATCAGACACGGAATTGTTTGAAATCATAGAATCTTTTTTTTCTGTGTACAGTTATTGATTCAATAGGACGGGTATCAATAGGTTTTTACTATAAAAACAATAGTTTTCTGTTTAAAACAATATGTTTTGTAGTTTTGATTTATTAAGATGCAGACTATTATTATATTAATAGTAGACCGCATTAATGTTATTAGAAATACTATAAGTTTAAAGCTGTTCTACTCATTGTATTTATTGAATTATACTATTACTTCAATATTACAAATATAGTTAATTTTTAATAACATGACCAGAATTAATTTAATGGTATGGTTAACTACATGTACTATTAAATATTGTACGCATACTATTGTTTTTATTGTGTTAAACTATAATAATGTCACTGTGTCCTGTACTTGCCGCGCTTTTTTTTAATAATGACACTTATATTATAATTGACAAGCATTTAAGGTCCTGCGCAGTAGACACCTTTTTATTTTATTTCGATTCTCCTACTCCTTAATGAACTTCTAATATAATATATAAGTTGTAAATAAAACAAAAATGCGCACACAGTTGAACATTTTGTACACATCCGATTTTATTATTCAGCAAATACATTATGCATATGTGAGATCTTATGAAAATAATAAACAAAAGTAAACAAATCAGTTATTATATTTTATATTATGTACTTGCGAATGAATCTATGTACATATGCCAAAAAAAAAACAAAGAAACAAATTCATCTCAAATAAAAAATATAAAAAAGCAAAAACAAAAAAAATCAGTTGAATTGTTCATATGACTAGCAAATTTATTTTGATATAGTAGGTCACTTGAATTCTTCATTTTTATCTTTTTAAGTAACTGTTTCTAAATTTTTTTTATTTGTAGTAATAATATAGTTTTTATTAAAATTATGTATTATGTAGGTATATATATACATACCTCTTTAATAACAAAATTTTTTATTTTTAGTAATTTTATCCAGTAAATGCCACTTACTATAGGGAGTATATCGGAAACGAAGCAGTATATGAGGGACATGTATTTATATGTGTCCTAAATAAAACTTACTAACCACAAAACTGTTTATTAAACACGAGTGGTTTCTGCTATATCGTGCGAAGTCTATGTCAGTACGTAAATTACTGTTTTTTTAAAAACTTTAAATTTGACTTCAACTTGAAATATAATTACTCAACAGGGGCTCCCAGTGACACTTATATTTAATAGTATATACTATAAAATCAACGGTACCATTCGGAAATCATTCAAAAAACGTGCTAAAAATAACCTATATAGGACCCAGTAATGCAATATTTGTTTAAAAATTAAAATCTGTTTAAAGAGATAATAGTATCACCAGTTTGAACTTGATTTGCTTGCATTGAAGGAGTCAAAAAAAAGTTAAAAGATTAAATAAATAAATCAAAAAATTAAAGTATTAAAATGAAATTTAAAGATAAAGATAAGAATATATTAGAATTAATTGAAATAAAAAAATAAGTAGAAATTTAAAAACAAAAATAAACTTTAAAAGTGCTTAAGTTAAATATAGGTTAAAAAAAAATCTAATTTCGATAAAAAATGTTTACTTAATTAAAGTTAAAAGTTAATAAACTAAATACTATATTTGAGTAGACATATTAAATAAAAATCGTTATTCAAATAATAGTGCTTAACAATATTATTATTAAATAGTGATAAATCATTTTTGCTAAATCAACTATATTAAAGAACTAATATTTCATTGAAATAAAAACATTGAATTGTTCGAAGCTAAGCGTATCAAAAAAATAATATTTTGAGGCAAAATTTATAGGAAAAGTTTCTATTTAACAAAGTTGGATATTCAAAAAGTTTAACTTTATCAAATCGAAGAATTGTTCAAGTTCATAAATCAATAAAAGATTGTTTTACACAAAACAGGGCCTCATATCTTATGCAAACAGGGGCATGATAATTATTTTAACGAGCATTTGTGCCAAGCCGGTGTTGTAATTGTTATAAATAATTAATCTTAAGATTATTTTTTCTTTTTGTTAAATCTAATTTTAATATATTTATATTTTTAATATTAGTTAGTTATTATTGTTATTAGTGATTTTGATAGATTTAAGCTATATTTCTATGATAAAATACAAACAAGTCTGTTAAATAATACAAATAAAATTAAATAATGTTTATGGTGTAAAATGATTTGGTGTAATTAATATTATTTCATTTAATTTGAACTGCTTTAACCTTACATAACAAATATAGGTACTAGAAAAATAAGATTTAACTCATTAAATCAATATAAACTATAAAAATAATAATATTTGATATTAATATTGTAGTAAAGAATTTCTTAATAAAAGAATTATAATAATAACATGTAGATCCACCTTAAATTGGTGAACTGCATTACCACTAAATTAATATAAGATATTGTCAATGTTGTTTGACCATTAGAATAAGTGAAAATGTAAATTATAATGTAAAAAGGTCAGTTGTTAATAAAAGTTAAAAGAATAAACTACAATATTAATATGATGTTCCTATTATAAAAAAAGTATACTATTTCTACAATACTATTAAAATGATAGTATGCATACTATTAAATTTATTAAATTAATAATATTTAAACTATTATTATAATAGGATATACTATTAAATTATAATGTGATGCATTATAATATTTATAGGACAATACTATTAAAATAATAGTGTGTATACCATTAGATTTATTAAATTAATATTACTGAAACTATTAATATAATAGGATGTACTATTAAATTATAATGTGATGGACTATAATATTTACAGGACAATAATAATAAAATAATGGTACATTTCAACTATTTAAGATTAAATTTGTTATTTTAAAACTGTATATCCCATTGACGAATTTTAATAGTAAAATCTAATTTAATTAATAGGAAATAATTTTAATTTTATAGGATTTTCTACTTGAGTGTAGAGATTCACACTAATTATATATGCAGCATATAATATGCTACTAAAAATATATTGTGATTGTCAATTACATTTCCTGTAAGAAATTAATAAAGAATTGAGTTTAAACACTGAAACAGATCGGTTTGATTTATTTTTATTTTTTAGTAATAATTTATTAAATTTAATTGTACACGTTAATGTCAATTGGTCAGCTTTATTTGCCATAATTGTTCAGCTTTATTAACATATTATATTTTTTATTACGCTTATCAAATATGTTAATAACAACATTTTAAATGCCTATACACTATCATAATCTGATTCAGAAATTGGTGAAAATTTAAATATATTTATGTAGAGAGAGAGAGAGAGAGACAGAATAGAATTAAACACATTCTAACTTCAAAATGAACTCTAATTTCTAAACGCATTCTAACTTAACATTTTGTTTTTACTATCTTATATTTACATACAATAATTGATTAAATCAAATATTGGTTTAAGAAATTTTTTAACTGATATACATAATATGTATTTAAGGCCTACATTGTGCTGTTATATCTATACTATTATATAATTCCGGGTTCGATTCCGGTCAAAAAATAAATGTAAAATAAAATTTTTATTTTATTAAACAATAAAATTTCATAAAATTTGTTTAGAGTATAATTTGTTAATAACTTAAGTTAAATCGAACTATACGCTATTTAAGATGGCATAGTTTTTGACATTAGTAATATTGTCTATCTACATTGAATTATTTGATATACCAGAAAATAATGCGCAAATAAGTGCTCACGAGACATATACTACACATATTCCACTTTATTGGATTAAAAATTGCAGTAGTTACAATAACAAATGTTCGAAAAGGTAATTCTAAGTTACTGACAAAAATACAAAAGCAAATAAAAATACATTACTTAAATATTATTAACAATAGTATTGACAATTTATTTTCTAAAGTCTACTGATTTGTGTTTCAATAACTCTCAACCGAATTAATTTGTATAATTATGTTATTGCTTATATTCATTTTATTTATTTAGAAAAAATTTAGATTTAATCAACCATTTTTTACAACTGAAATATTTATTTTATCTATTTTGAATTAAACTTAGTAAATTAATTCTGTTCAACTAAATTTAGCTTGAAGGACAATAATAGACAAAAAAAACATATTGTGTATTTTTTTTAATTAAAAATTTTGTTTTTTAATTGAATTAATTTGTATTTCAAAGTAATACATTTTTGGTTAATACTTTCATAATGTGTACTTAAGTCTGTCATAATAAATCGGAGCTTAAGCAAAGCTATCAACATTTTATTTATGTTTTCATCACTGTCCTGTAACCCCATCCGTGGGGTATTAGGGTGGAATCCAATTTTCTTCTTAATTTACTTAGTTTGTTGGATATGAAACGAAAATAATTTTTCTGTATTCTATTTTAATTCGGTAGTGAAAGGGTTAATTTTTCATCTGTTTTGTCTTGTTCAAAATAATAAAAAAAAATTTTTTTTGAAACTCTTCTTTTAGTGTTTTTAATTTTTTTTATGTATTCCGAAATAAATGGAATGAATAAAAAAATTCAAAGTAATTAAGATGGGTAGAAATGTTCATTCCAGTTGCTTCTGGAAAAACAATTAGAATTTAATTTTGCTACTATACGACTACAGTGACTTATTTGATAGTTGTTCGTTGTTTTAGGAGAGTATACGTCCAAGGAACTCAGTACTAGAGCCACCCTATGATATTAAGCAAGCCGATTAAATCAAAAATTTTGTATTCCTAAATAATATTTTTATTGTTAAGAATCTGACACTAGCTAACCCCTACTGGATTAGCCCTACTGGATCGCAACTGGATTTAAATATATTTCTAAGCTTGGTAGTATAACTTTCTATCGAACAGATTTTCACCCATATACTAATCGCTACTATGGTATGATAGTTATAGCAGAATTGAACCTGTTTACAAATTGTTTGGTTTTGTTGATGTTATACGAGGGCCAGTTAAAGGAATAAAAATGTTTGATTTTTTTATATTATTATGATATTTAGTCCTTCCGTTTTCCCATAAACTAATCGCAGTAAATAATTTAATGTTACTGGCTTGTATTTCAATCGATAGATCCTGGCATTGATCTTGTTGCCATTAAGTGTGTTAGAGCATATAGCGTGTACCGTATAAGGGTATATTTACGGTTATGATTTGAACTTGTACAAGCAAGTAAATATACATAAATAATAAATTTTCGATTGTTTTTATTTGAAGTTAGTTTTTGCATGTCATCAGATAAAATTCTATTTTCAGTGGTCATTGATTGATTCAAAATAATAAAAATGGTATTGTCTTTATATTCCAGATTATTTTGGTTAAAAAATAGCAATTTAAAATACAAAAAATTATTTAAAAGAGGTAAAACTAATTAACATTTATACGCCCAAATGAAAATTGATAAAGAAACTTTTCATGGGTATTATCGAGTGGCTTGTAAAACATTTCATTACATTTTAAACGGAATACAAGAAAATTTGGCAAATAGTTACACTAGTGATTTATTTGCAGATATATAACTCCTGCTTAAAACTTTCTATTCATTTAGACTACTATACTTTTGATGAAGTATCCCATAAAAGCCTTCGGCTTAAAAACTTCCCTTATTAAAATTTCATTGTTTATTTTTTTTTAAAATAGATTTTAATAAAAAATTAAAAAAAAAAAATATTAGCTCATTTTGGAATATGAATTTATATTGAGAAACAAATTTCAGCATATGTGAAACAATTCTCAGGGTGTGTATTCAAATCGATTTGATATGCTCGCAACACGCGTTGTTACTCGCTCAAACGTGCACGCGATTAAAAATTTGCTATTCTTAATCGCAACTACATATATCAATGTAACTAACACACGCGCGAGTAAAACGCTACACGATAAAACGCTACACGCTAAAAGCGTAACCATCGACTAATAATCAAAATATTTTTATATTTATTATATTTATATTTTCCTCAGGTAAATGTGTTAAGCATTTCACATCACCAGACCAGGACCCTTACGTTGTAACAAAAACGCATCGAAAACACTGTGTTGCCATTGTATATATTTATTAAATTGACATTAAGACATTTATTTCTTATTTTAGACTTTAAAAACTTTGTAAGCAGTTGAATTTTGAATATGTTTATTGATAATGAAATTAAGTACGTTTGTTATAAAGTTGAAATAAAGTAAGAATCAATAAAATGGACTGTATAGCAGTATGTTGTTTAGCTGTATATAGATTGTATAGATAGACTATATAGCAAAAATAGATTGTATAGCAGAGAGTCGTTTAGCGAAATTAGCAATAGATGGTTTAAATCGAAATATAAAGTAAAAGCTTCAAAACAAATTATATTGCTTTTATTCTGCTTTTAAAGAACACAAAAACACAAAGTTTTATTCTGGACGAATAAAAAAACATCCAATTTATATGTTTTTCAATTTTATATTTTTTAATAATATTTTTATATATTGAAATGTCTATTAACTTTTATAAAGCAGTTCAAATTTTTCCGACATATTTATTTTAGTTATAAAATGGCAAAAAATTGTAACAATACCCTTATGCAGAGCAGAAACAACAAAATAAAATAAATAAAAATAGTACAAAATTGTGTCGATTTTTATTTTAACTGACAACAATTTCAAATAATGACCAACCCTAACATTTCACATAGTATATGAAAAATAGAAAAAAAAAAACTGAATTTTTAGTGTAGAATTCTATGAGGTAAAGAAGAATTTTAGTTAAAAAAAGAATTGAAAAATAAGGTTTATTTTTTTTTCGTCTTGCTATTTTTTAGGGTGATGATAATGGAAATTCAATAGACTTTTGTAACTATATTTATATATATATATATATATATATATATATATATTTATATACATATATAGTGTAAAAGGAATAATTTACTCAAGAATTCAATAGATACTAGTTTTTTTTCACGTTAGAAATTTATACATAAGTACTTGTGGAAGCCATTTAAGAAAGAAAAAATTTTTTAAAATAAAAAAATATGTATTGCACTTTTAAAGTTTTTTTTTTTTTTATTTTTACGATATATAATTTATGTATTTTCAATATGAGATTTAGTTAGTGTAAAATATAGGTATTTAAAAAATTTTTTTTAAAAAATATAAATTTAATAGTTATATACGATGGATGGTGTTGATTTAGGACAAGCCATGATAAAAAATAATCCTTGTAAAAGGATTTAATTTTATTGAGTTCGTTTTTTTATCTTGTTATTTTTAATTTTTAAAATGATTTAGGGCATTTTTTTCTAAGAATTTTAAGATTTGTAAATATTTGCATTATTGATTTACATTAATATTGAAAAAATACCTAAATAGAAGAAAAGAAAATATTTAAAAATTATTATTGTTAAAAAATAATATGTCTCATCATGGAATTATTGTTAAAATTATATTGTTGGCGGGCGGTCGTTATTTGATATACGATTTGAAATGTACATTAGAAAACAACAAAGGTTAAAAATAATAGTTGAAGTTTTCTCACATTAAAAAATAAATAAAACAAAATAGATTTAATATAAATGTGACACTAACACCAAATAAATAATGTACAATAGAAGTAATACTAATATTATAACCTTTTACTAAAGGATATAAAATAATTCGTATTATTTATTTGGTAAAAGGTTAGTAAACAGCTATGGTTAACAATTTGGCACACTTAGGCTAAAAAGGTATCTTGTGATATAACGGATAAATATTAGTTGTCACTTTTTTTGTTTTGGTCGAAGGTAGGTAGGTATAAGCAAATTTCGCAATGGTTGTTAATGCATTACACTTAGATCAAATTATTGTTATTATATGTTTTTTTCTGTTCATCAAATAACATTTTCATATGATTTATCTTTTTTTAAATTTGAAATGATGAAAAACCTGAAAAATCTACTTTTCATAACGGAAATATCATTTTAACATTTTATTTATTTATTTTGTTTTTATTTATTTTATTATCAATTTTAGCGATATTTTCATTAAAAATGTTCGGGTACAATGCTTTGAAACACATATAACTTTTTTTAAAATTAAGAACTAATTTTAAAAAATATTCATTATAAAAACCAGAATACGAAGTTTTGTTTTCACAATAGTTTGTTACGAACTGTCGTTCATATGTACACTATTTCTGCCCTCTTCAACTATATTTTATCAATTATCAAATTAATAAAAATTAATTAATTTTTTATTTAAAATTAATTCATTCGAATTTCAATTTCAATTTTGAAAACATGAAAAACATGTATTTTAACTTTAAAAATCTTGAAAACGAATTTCTTCAAAATTAGTATATATATATATGTAAAATATTTCACACATCATTTAAAATTGTTATTATTTCAAACGACATAACAACGATATATATATATATATATATATATTTTTCAACAAACACTTGAATAAATATCTTATTATAAATATTATTAATTAATAAATCAAGAGAAAAACAATTTTTTTGTTTTATTTTTTTTTTATCAAAATGTATCTTGTTGTCGTGTTGTGTTTGTTTTTTGTTTTTTTTTTTGTTTTGTTCAAACTATTTTTTAATTAATCAGGTGCTGTATGTACGTATTAAATGACACTAATATGAATCAGCTGTTTCAAAACAGATAACTTTTATTTAATATTTTTGAATAATTTATGAAAAAGTGAATTTTTAAGAAAAAGTTTTAAAATTTAAATCATAAATTTAGAAAAAAAATATGTTTTGATAAAGTACGTTTGAATTGAATTTATGAAATAGAAATGAAATAGAACATCAGAAATGAAATAGAAAAAAAATTCTACTTAGGTAATTTTTAACAATTATTATTTTATGAAGTTTCTGTTCTATAAACATTTTTATGAGATTTAAATTAGAATATGGTTCTGTAGGTCCATTACTTCTTTTCTGGTCGAATTGAAGTTTATAAATTGAAACTTATATTAACAAATTTAAAAAAAAAAAATCGAAACACATTTTTAAATTAAGTTGTAAAGCTGTGTAGTAATAGCGATACGTGAAATGAATAAGTAAAATATTTGTTTTAAAATTTTGATGAATATAAAGTTGTAGGAATGGTAAAAAATTTTCCATAAATCAAAATTTCTTCGAAATTTTAACAATTTAAGTTCAAGAAAAAATCTACTTTATTATTTTAATGTTCCCATTTTAGTTTTATTTTATATAAAATCTATTTTATTATTTTACTATTTTTTATTATTTTTCTCTTTTTAGTTTTATTTCATATAAAATCTATTTTATTATTTTACTGCTCCTTTTAGTTTTATTTTATATAAAATCTATTTTATTATTTTACTGTTCCTTTTAGTTTCATTTTATATAAAATATATTTTATTATTTTCCTATTCCCTTTTTAGTTTTATTTTATATAAAATTTACTTTATTATTTTACTATATTGCCTTTTTAGTTTTATTTTATATAAAATCTATTTTACTATTTTACTATATTGCCTTTTTAGCTTTTTTTTATATAAAATCTATTTTACTATTTTACTATTCCCTTATTACTTTTATTTCATATAAAATCTATTTTATTATTTTACTATTCTCTTTTTAGTTTTATTTTATATAAAATCTATTTTATTATTTTACTATTTTTTTTTATTTTTCTCTTTTTAGTTTTATTTCATATAAAATCTATTTTATTATTTTACTTTCCCTTTTCAGTTTTATTTCATATAAAATATATTTTATTATTTTACTATTCCGTTTTTACTTTTATTTCATATAAAATTTATTTTATTATTTTACTATTTCTTTTTTAGTTTTATTTTATATAAAATATATCTTATTATTTTACTGTTCCTTTTAGTTTCATTTTATATAAAATATATTTAATTATTTTACTATTCTCTTTTTCGTTTTATTTTATATAAAATATATTTTATTATTTTATTGTTCCCTTTTTACTTTTATTTTATATAAAATTTTTTTTATTACTTTAATATTCCCTTTTTAGTTTTATTTTATATAAAATATATTTAATTATTTTACTATTCCCTTTTTAGTTTTATTTTATATTAAATCTATTTTATTATTTTACTATTCCCTTTTTAGTTTTATTTTATATAAAATATATTTTATTATTTTATTGTTCACTTTTTAGTTTTATTTTATATAAAATATATTTTATTATTTTATTGTTCACTTTTTAGTTTTATTTTATATAAAATCTATTTTATTATTTTACTATTCCATTTTTAGTTTTATTTTATATAAAATATTGTTTATTTTTTCAATTTTATTTTATATAAAATATATTTTATTATTTTATTGTTCCCTTTTTCGTTTTATTTCATATAAAATCTATTTTAATATTTTACTATTCCGTTTTTACTTTTATTTCATATAAAATTTATTTTATTATTTTACTATTTCCTTTTTAGTTTTATTTTATATAAAATATATCTTATTATTTTACTGTTCCTTTTAGTTTCATTTTATATAAAATATATTTAATTATTTTACTATTCTCTTTTTCGTTTTATTTTATATTAAATCTATTTTATTATTTTACTATTCCCTTTTTAGTTTTATTTTATATAAAATATATTTAATTATTTAATTTAATTATTTTACTATTCCCTTTTTAGTTTTATTTTATATAAAATCTACTTTATTATTTTTTATTATTTTTCTCTTTTTAGTTTTATTTCATATAAAACTATTTTATTATTTTATTCTACCTTTTTTAGTTTCATTTTATATAAAATATATTTAATTATTTTACTATTCCCTTTTTAGTTTTATTTTATATAAAATCTATTGTATTATTTTTTATTATTTTTCTCTTTTTAGTTTTATTTCATATAAAATATATTTTATTATTTTACTGTTCCTTTTAGTTTTATTTTATATAAAATTTAATTTATTACTTTAATATTCCCTTTTTAGTTTTATTTCATATAAAATCTTTTTTATTATTTTACTTTCTCTTTTTAGTTTTATTTCATATAAAATCTATTTTATTATTTTACTTTCCCTTTTTAGTTTTATTTCATATAAAATATATTTTATTATTTTACTGTTCCTTTTAGTTTTATTTTATATAAAATCTATTTTATTATTTTACTATTCTCTTTTTACTTTTATTTCATATAAAATCTATTTTATTATTTTACTATTCTCTTTTTACTTTTATTTCATATAAAAGTTATTTTATTATTTTACTATTCCCTTTTTAGTTTTATTTCATATAACATCTATTTTTTTATTTAACTCTACCCTTTTTAGTTTTATTTTATATTAAATCTATTTTATTATTTTACTATACCCTTTTTAGTTTTATTTCATATAAAATCTATTTTATTATTTTCATATTCCTTTTCTAGTTATATTTTATATAAAATATATTTTATTATTTTATTGTTCCCTTTTTAGTTATATTTAATATAAAATCTATTTTGTTATTTTACTATTCTCTTTTTACTTTTATTTCATATAAAATCTATTTTATTATTTTACTATTCTCTTTTTACTTTTATTTCATATAAAATTTATTTTATTATTTTACTGTTGAACCCTTAAAATAATAAAATATTATTTTTATGAAATTCTGAACTTGAAATGTTAAAATTTTAAGCTGAACATGTTTTTTTAGAATGTTTTTTATCATTTCTATAACTTTATATTAATATTGTTTTACTGTTAGTAAAGTTTAAAACAAAATTTTATAAGTACGTAAATATTCCCCTTATGTATAACTGCATTCTAAATTAATACAATAAAATTATTTATTTTTTAATATAAAATTTTTTAGATTTTTTAACTCACCAATTATCTTAAAAGTGTAATTAAAGACGTGTGAATTTTTTTCATTTTTACTAAATTTTTTATTAATTGTAAATCTGAAAAGATAAAAAGTAGATTTTTACAAATTATTTATCTTGTTAACAAAATTTAAATCATAAAAAATAATAAGTGTTAATTGTTAATTAATAAATCGATATGAACATTTTTTAACCAAATTAAATTAACATATTTTAAAACTTATTTAAAGACAATATATATAAATATTATTTAAAAAATTTAAAAAATTGATTTTAAGTGTTGTTGTTTTTAAATAAATTAGAAATTTAATTTTATTTTTAATGTAAATATCGATATTTCACAAACAATTTATTTCGTTCATCAGCCATATTGCGATATTAGTAATTAGTTTTTTTTCTAAGAATAAAGCTTGTGTATAAAGCTCGGGTCTATTACGTTTCTAATAATATTTTTCAAATTTTTCATAAAGTAGATGATTAGTCGACAAACTGTCGTTCACTTCAACTATAATCTATAGTAGAAAAAATGAATTTTATTTCAAACAGGATTTTAATCCGTGCCTGTCATCGTTGGATTACTTTGTTTTTCATCCCATCGAGTAGGCTAGAGAAATAAATTTAAAATTGAATAAAATTAATTCATCACCATCATCCAGATTCTTTGAATCTCTTTAATTGCAGTATATATAACGCAAAAAATGGTCATTTGACATTTGATCATCTCTTATTTAGAATTAAAATTTTAAAGTAAAACAAAAAAAAAAAACGTTGACGATATCTGTACTGGACATTAAGAGATGGCAAATCGATGATGGCTTTAATTAATATTTTTAATCAAATTTTTAAACAATTCTGGATCCCTTATTCTTTGTGATAGAGACATTATTATACAGTTTTATATTATGAAACTACTTAATATTTGTTTTTCCAGCAATAACGAGTCGAGATAGTGGCAAATAAATTAATTGATAATTAACATCAAAGATTTAAATGCTTAACTTTTTGAAAAATACATATGTGATAGAAGGGTTGCATCTCATCACTTGATTCACAATTTTCTAAATTTTATTTTTTTTTTGCATATAAATTGTTGCGTATTTATTAAGCTTAAGCTTTTTGGTTATATTGAACCTTAAAAGCATTTAATTTCATTTTCCATAAATGATTTAGAACGGTGTTTATTTTGTGATGGAAAATATATGTATTATAGCCGTGTTCAGAAAACCCACTGACTATTTCTATATTTTCCAAATAAATTTTTTAAGAACATTTATTATGTAACAGGGCCATTTTTCTACAAAATTTATATCAAAAAATATAAAGTTATGGTATAAAGCCCAGTTTATAAATTTTTATGTTCTTCAAATTTGTATTTGTTATAGAAAATTTTGTGTATTTCCTGGATAGAAGACAATGGCATAATGTGCCTATTATAATTTAAATTTTACATTACCATTTATGTTGTGAGATTTTTATGATAAAATAACACTAACATTAAGAGTTGTTGGTCAGTAGTCACTAATCATAATCACATTACAAATATTTTTTACTCCATCAAATTAATGACTTAAGAAGTCAAATACGCGTATCTGTCTGATAAGCATATTTAGTAAAAATTAAAAGGAAAATATTCGACTATTTTCGACAATTCTTCAATAATTTTTGTAATTTTCATAAATTACACCATTTTGAATTAATTTGTAATCTGATATGATCAATGATTTATGTTGTATTCTCTCAATTTCAATTACGAATACAGATTTATTATGTACCTCTGTTCATAAATAATAACAATACTTAATACTAGAAAATTAACTTACCAGTTTTGTTTTGATTTCAAATCATATTATGTGCATTCACATCCCATATTTATCAATAGGTTGCTACTGGCACAAAATTTCATTTGGATTATTAATTTGGATAGTTAGAGCCATCATAAGAGAGGAAAGAAATAGGATAAGCTTTGTTACTAGCTTTGTCCTTTTGTTTTTTCTTTTATGTTATAAAAAATCTGTAATATAAACATGGTTTAATTTTGAACTTAAATTAAGCAAGGTCTGAACCTGCTTCATTTGTATTAATATTTAATAAATCTTACCAGTATTTGTTATTAATTTTTGAATTCAAAAAATGTTGAAAATATGTGAGTTTTCTTAAATTTATATATAAGCAAAATATTTTTATTGATATCTCAATATTTTAATAATTTATATGAATTAAAACTAAAATGTAGGCTGTGCTGTTTGTGTATGCATTTTTTTTTTTTTTTTAATGTTTAAATTATTATAATTTGTTAATATTAGTTCTTATATTGTTCATGCGATTGTTATACAAATGTTATTTCTCCACTTTCTCTTATATTTGAAAAGTTTGTATTAGCTGGGAGAAGAGGAGAAATTTGCAAATCTATTTTTAAGATTTCTTAGTAGGGCTTATATCTATTGCTCTCAGCCCTATTTGAATTACGATAGCTTTTGGAAATCTCATCAGTTGATGAATTTTTTATTTCAATTGTTATTTGTGTAAAATTTAAAAATGGACGAAATCTTATTTCTTCCAAAGCTGGTATAGTTTCTTCATCAATCCAAAATGAAATTGTCAAATCACCATTATCTTCACAACGCATTCTTATAATTTCCCACAATTTGGTATTCAAGCTGGGATTTTGTTTTTGTATTCTATTGATAAATTGTTCCCTTGTCAGAGAATCAGTAGTATTGTCACGTCGTATATGAGTTACACACATATATTTTTTAGGGTTATTATAACCCCCATCTACAACTTTTATGTTCGCCCTTTCCCAAGGCTCAATTTTATTTCCAACATTAAGAATCCAATCTTTTGAATGCTCATTATTGCATGTGATAGATAACGATCCATCATTCATTTCCTCAATAGATGCGAACTGAAGTTGAAAGCTTTTTGCTTTGTCAATTTCATTCAGAAGAGCAAATTTTATTTTTGACATTTCTTCATTTGTAAAGCTATATGCTGGATGTCGACCATGTATTATTCTGACTTTTAAAACATTATGTTTGGAAGGGGTATATGATGATGATGATGCTGCACTTGAATTGTCCCAAGGAAGTTTTTTATTAATCTTATTGTTTCTTTCAAAGTATCTGCTTGATTGAATATTATTTTCAACCTGATGATTGAATTGTCTTGAGGGACTTATTTCTGGTGAATATCTATGATCGAAATTTCTACGAAGGGAACGTGAATTATTCAATTTTGATTCCCAGGCCAAATTTTCATTAATTTCATAATTTCTATCTCGATGTCTAGATGGAGATTTTCCAATTCGATTTATTCGCTTTAAGAGATCCAATTCTCTCTGATCTATATCTCTGCGAGAGATTCTGGGTGCATTCGATTGTGAAATATTATTCGCAAATAATTTTTCATTATCAATTGCCTCCATCTTTCTGTGTTCTCTAGATACATCTTTGAAGGGATTGATATGTCTTGAAGAATGATCTGAAAGTTTATGAAACATTTCCCTGTTTTGGATATATGATTGACTTTGTTTTTTATTATTAAAAAGTAACTGTTCAAATAGTTTATGTCTTCTTTCCAAGTTGCTAGTTGAAGTATTTTCCATGAATTGAAAGAATTGTCGATGACCCATTCTACTTAGTAAGCTTTTAGGATTATGAAAAGCCTCTTCCAAGATTTCACAAATTCTCTTTTCCACTTTTGGGTCTTTTTTATATCCCAAATTTCTAAATTCTTTTATTTTGGCTTCCAATGGGGTCCATCCATCTCTAATATAACCCCTGATTCTTCGTTTGGTAGCTCCACACAAACGTGATTTTTCATTTTCAACTAACTTTCTAATTGCGGCTTCAACATCATAATCCAATTCATAATTCATTGCTCAAATTATGATGAAGACAAAATTTTTTGAAATGAGATGATAAATGAATAATGAGAATATATTATCGAAGATGGTTCGTTAATCCTTTTGATTCTAAAAAGAAATTCAAAATAATTATTTGTAATTTGCAGTTAAATATCATTTGCATTAAATATAAATAAGAGAGAGATAATAAGAGTAAATGCAAAAATGTTTATGTAAAATACTTGTAAAAATAAATTAAATATTAATAAGATTGTCTTTAAGTATAAACATTTACAATTTCAAATTATTTATACTACTTATCTATCTTGTCATATTCCTTTTTTTTTTTCAAATCAGTGCATGAATTTTTAAATAAATTATCTGAAAAGACATTTAATACTTGTACTTATTTGGGACGCTCGTACACATACAGAATACATATATGTATATATATATATAATACATATTTATTATAGCATATGTAGTAAATTTAGTTTCTGTTTTCATCAAATATAGAATATAAAATGGAATGCATTATGTATTTATCACTAAGTACACGTATTTATATAAAAAAAAAAAATAATAAAATTTATATTTTTGAAAGACTTACAATTCATTATCAAATTTTTACATTTTTCTTACTAAATTTTTCCATACTATTGCAATTCAATTGAAATTGACTTCCAATTTTATTTAGCTGCTAAATAAACAAAATATTAAGCTGTCAGTTAAAGTAGGTTGATAAGAAAAGAATAAACGATCTGCTGATTTTATTTTTTTTTTGTTCACTTTGTTACTATGAGATTTCTCAGAGAAATTTATGATAGAATAAACATTTATGAACTATATGTATATATATATATATATGAAGATAGAATTAAATATTAGAATATAAAAATATATATTAAATAAATTTTCGAAATCTTAATATTTAATCTGTTAATTGTGAAATGTACGGTACAAATATCTGATACATTTCTTCAATAGATTTTCTTTTTTGTTTGAAATTGTTTTTTTAAATAATAGATATTTACAACAAGACGTAACAAAACTACATTTAAAATTTTCTAATTTTGATTTAGAAGTTTTCAGCTAAAATAAAAATAATTTCCAGTCATATAAAAATATAATATTTGCATATACACATGTTCCTATTTTGTTTACATGTATCTATTTTGTTTTTAAAGATACAAGTGCAGAAATACAAATTGCGGGATCCTTGTCAAATTAAAGTTCAATTAAAATTATGTTGTTTTTAAACATAAAACAAGAAATATAATCTTATTGTCATCCTATTTTAATACCCAGAATTTTTGATTAACCTATTCTGGTACATATTTACTAACAATAAAACGAACACAATTTTCCATCATTTTAGCATTTGTGCTATGACCTCTCTAATAATCAAATTTATATGAAAATGCAATTAAAAAAATTATTTTCAATAAGTCAATAACCCTTTAATAGATTTGGTGTTCAAAACAAAATTCATAAATTAAATTTTAATAGATACAACAATTACAGACAAATGCTTTATTCTATATCATTAATATTTCATAAATTTGTAACATAAGAATATTTAATTTGATTGTCTCCATTAGTATTATGTATAATAATGTAAGTAGGTATGTATAGTTATGCATATATATCTAAAAATAATATACTAGCACTTAACATTTTTATAAATTTGTTAAATCCTTCAATCAAAATTACAAAATTTACAAATAAAAATGTCAAATGTCATGACTTCGATAGTACATATCTACTGAAATTCAGTATTGCTTTGAATAGTTGATTTTTTCTATGTGTGTGTGTGTGAGTATGTGCATTTCCAATTTCATATTGATTAATTTTATATTGAGCAAAAAGCAAATACAATTTCCATTCTTTTCTGTTTACTTTTAATTGAAGTAATCAGTGAATGAAAAGAAAATAAAAGGAACAAATCAAAACTATACTAAAACAAGAAAAAAAAAAAATGTCTCCTTACAATTTAAAAAATAAAAATTTGAAATTTTTCTTTATTTTATTTTTGAAATGAATATTTATTTGGTTTGATTTGCACTTAAATTGTTTTTTTTTTTTTTTTTTTTTTTTTTTCAAAATAGACCGGATATTTTTGAATAAGTTGTCTATAGCTGCAAAGTATAAAAATAAAGAAATATAAATTTACCGGTTCATATCGAAGAACGGAAGTTTATTAAATTAACAAAAATAAAATAAAAACGATTTTATAATTTTAATTTCAAATTAAATGCAGTTCGGTTTCAAATAAAGGTCTCATCCCATACTGATCGTGGTAAATTTATTATTATTGAGCTTTTGGAATATATTTTAAGGGTTCTAGGAGCATAAAATGATAGAACTAGAAGTGGTTTGGGACCTCATATTAAACAAGAAATTGGATTGGATCTATTTCCAACTAAGTATATAATTTTAGAAATTAGTTCAGTGTCTTGTATTTTTACTTATCAAATCTAAACCAAATAAATAAGATAATATAAAAGAAAAAGTATGTAATTCAAATTTTTTTACGCCTAATTCAAGTCCTTATTCGTATTACAAATCATTGTTTTAAAATTTAATTAAAGCTCTAAGTCAAAAAAAAAATAATTAATTTTATTAAAAAATTAACGTTATAACATTAAAAAAATTACAGTTATAACAGTAAAAAAATTCAATAAATTATCTTCCTTTTTAGAGTCAACAAAATATTTAAGATTTCAAAATATGGGCCAGTTAAAAGCCACTTTAAGTTTTACTTGAACAATTCATTATAATATAAGTAGATAAAAAATATATAAATTTTAAGTATAACACCAATTTTGTGGCTCAAAATTTATCGAAATTATTGTTATTTTTATTCTATTTGATCTAGTTGTGTCAACATATTACAATCAGGTATCAACCATAAATTCTTAATTTTTTACGAAACAATTTATTATTATTGTGTTTTTTTAATTTTGTAGTTTTTGATTTAAAAATTTTCAAATTTGTATATTTAAAAAATTATTATAAATTTTTTAATTTTTAAATACTTTATCTATTGATTTTTCAACAATTTAATTTTATTAAAACAGACAATTTTTTTAATTCAAATTGTTATAACAGATTCAGATGAGACAAAAATGTTTCAACATGTTGGACAAAATTATTTAATAAAAAAAATATAAAATGAATATTTAAACAGAATAAAAATAAAAATGAACTATTATTAACTAGATTGAAACAAAAAAAAAAAAAAAAAAAAAAAAAAAAAAAACGTAATAAAAAATTGCATGAATATTGAATTATGCTTACGTTTATCATCTCTCAAATTGGATTTACATTATTTTTGTGTTTTTCAAACTCTGGAGTTTATTGAAATCCAAACATTATTATCAAAAATTTACGTATAGATAAGTGTACAAACATACAGTGTGTATACAGTGTACAGACATACTTAAATACATAATATTATATATATATATATATATATATACACATAAATACATAATTATATATATATATATAATAAATACATAATTTTATATATATAAATAAATAAATATTATAATAGTATATAGATTTCGTTACAAAAAAGTTAGACTTTTATATTTTCTTTTCAAAAGACACAAATTACCAAACAATTTTTTTATCTGAAAATTTTTTCTATTTATCTTTCATAATGTACATATATATATACACATTTATATTTACATTTATTTTACGAAATACACAAAATTCAATAATAAAAAAATTTCCATTTGAACTTTTATAACTTTGATTATGACCTATGATAATAGTCCTTAAAACTATAGACTTCATATTTACTCTAGAATATATCATGTCATACAGTTCGATATAAACAGCTGACCAAAATCAATTAATCATACTATCAAATTCAGAAAAATGGCATTGAACTCTACAAAACAATAAAAAAAAAAAAACAATTTTTTTACCAAATATTTCTAATTTTAAAATCAATCGATACTGGTACGCAATAATATTTAAACAATCGACACTGTGAAAATAATAGAAAAAGATAAGGAAATTTCCTACATTTTAATTAAATCCATTTTTAATTTACATTTATCTACTTACAATGTCAATAAAAAAAACAAAAACCAATTTGTAATAATTCGATTTTTATAGCATATAATTAACATTTTAATTAGTTGTCAATAAAATATAAAAAAAAAAACAATGATTTCCTTGTTATGTCATTTGATTACAATTAGACAGTGATGATCATTAAATTGAGTCAATTAAAGGTACACACATTTTTATAACACTTTACATAATATAGCAAAGGTATCTGTCACCTATACATAACTATTCATTTTTTAAATTATGCATAATATATTTAGGTACTGTACATACATATAAAGTACATTTATACCAGAATATAATTTTGTAAAAGTATTTTCAATTCAATTTAATAATTGGAAAATTATGTAATGAGAATAAAAGAGACAGATAATATTTATTTAAATTAGATCATGCAAATTTGATGTTAAAAAAACAACTTAACGGAATTTATTTATTTACTTTTTTTTTCAAATGTTTATTTATAAAGGTATATAGTTATAGATAGAGCATCACACATCACTTCAAAATACAAGTGCACATTGAACATAAGTTTATTGACTTGATTATTTATTACGTGTATAATTTAATTTTATGTTTTTTTTTATCACTTTTTTTTTGTTTTTTATACATTCATTCTCTTTTAATATTTTTGGATCACATGAAATTTATGTTTCGTGACTATATAAAAATAATAAAAATATTAAACAATAACAAAACCAAAAAAAAAAAAAAAATATGTATTTCATTTTTTCGGGCTTTTTTGGATAACGAGTGCAGAATTTATAGATTTTTATCAGAAAATTATATTTAAATTTATCTGACTTTTTTGTAAAAGGGCAAATATTTGAGTAGTTTTACAACTTATCAATTTTTAATATAATTTGCAAGGTTTTATGGCTATGCGTGTGCTTATGGGGTAATTATAAAATGTGATCAGACATTTTTTGAACATCATAGCGACCATTTTTTTTTTTTTCCTTAATGTTATTTGTTAATGCCGGTGACATCGTAAATGTCTTAAAAAAGAGAACTTCAATTTGATGTAAAAAAAAATTAAGTTATCCGTAAAATAAATTGGCAATATTGTGTAATGAGAGGTTTCTGAGACATTAGGCGTTTTCGTTTTTTAGTTCAGAGCATAGATCTGAACGCGCTCTGACTTAAATGAGCACGCTCTGAGCAGAGCATGAACAGATAAGCTCCGAGCGCTCAGATTTAATAAAAAAACACAATTTGAGTAAATTGTCACTTTTATTTTATTGTTCTTTCAAATTGTCATTTGACATAATATATCGAATTTAAACTTTAAATTTTGAAATTTACAAAAGTTAAGATTTACAAAGAGTCTAAACATTATTTTTGATTAAATATTAATTATTTACTATCACAGCTTATATCGTCGTCCATTATTTCTTATATTGTAAAAATCACTGTGAATATTTATTTTAAATTTTAAAATTGTTTACTTTTTTTACTATTGTATAGTGGCGTCATCTATTTTGTTTTAAAATAAACATCTCTTTTTGACATTTAATATTTAAGCGCTCTACGTGCTCTACTAATTTAAGTCGAGCACATAGAGCACGTTCTGAGCGCGCTCTGAACGCATAAAAAAAAATACGGATTTAAAGCTCTGAACGCTCTGAGCAAAAAAAAAAACACGAATCTGTTTTTGACAGTTCGTGCTTTGCTCTGAATTAATAAACGAAAACGCCTATTGTGTTTTAATTCATTTGTGATCAAGCAAAATTAATAAAAAGTTTTTTTTAATACTGTTATTTTGTTAATTTTCATTGCCGGTCACGAAGACATCGTCCACAATAATTGTGATCATGGAATCAATGCATCAAGCTTTCTTTTAGCTTTTGCAAACATTTAAGATCATGTGGACATTGTATTCAGCTTTGTGTTGACGTATTTACGATGCCAAGGTGGCTTATATTCTCGAGTAAGTACTTATTTCTACTAGCATTTGTATTTATTCCTACGAAAATCTATATCTATATACATATATAGATATACATATAAAATATTCAATTATACTATTGAAAAACGAAATTTAGACATTCTGTATATTATACTTAATCAATTAATAAATTAAATTTTAAAAAACATACAAAACTCTCAAACAAGTGGATTGCTCTATTTGTATTGTAATATAAATATGTATATATATAACAGATAAAATACAAACCAAATTTTATTTATTTAAATTTTGATACAGATTATTTAAATCTCATATTATGGACTTGAATTTTACATTCATAGGTACATACATAGGTATATATATATGTATGTATATATTTTTCACAAACAACAAAAAGAAAAAAATTTCCGCTTCCTGTTTTAGTTCAAATTACATTTTGAAATAAAAAACAGCCAAATAGATGTTTTCTCTCCTCTTTAATCATAACATGAGAAATTTTGTTTTTATTTACAAGTTACACACATCTTTATTTACTTTATTTTTATTTTATTTTTTTTTTTTTTTTTTTGATAAAAATTATATAAAAACAAATATTTTAAAATTAATACTGATTAAGAGATTAGTAAAATATAGATAATAATTGTAAAATAAATGTTTAATGTGGTAATTTAGATTCGAAAAATAATCAAAGCATAATAAACAACATTAAAAGAAGGACTAGATTATAAAACGGACGTACGGAAAATGTTTTTGTAAGACCCTGCTATTAGATTAAAAATTTGTTGGAAAAATTGATAACAAATAAATTTAAAATACAAAAAAAAATCTCAATGTCTTACCTTTTATATTATCAACTTTTAATTCTATTTGATAAAATACTGTCATACTAAAATAATAAACTACATGTTATATATGTAGTTCATATTAAAATAATAAATTCAAATTAAACTGATAGTAAATTAAAAAAAAAAAATTGATAAATTTAAAAAAAAAAAACTGTTTGATACAGATTTAAGATACCCGGAATTCAGATATTTATAATACAAAATCAATGTACAAGAAATTTGAGGTTTACAAAACTGAAAAGTGGTAAAAATAAACACTCAAAATTATATAAACATATAAAATTTATATAACTACATATTGTAATCTTTTAACTAAATTATGATTTCTGAAACACCCTATATATAAAATTGTACAAACAAAATTACGTAATATTGAAGTGTAATTGGATTAAGAACAAATGAAAAAACATTTGATGATCTACATGTATGTTGTCTGACAATGTTGACACAATTTTTTTTTGTCTCAATTGTGTTGCAAGTGATTGTTGCAATGATTGGCTGGGATTGAAAATGCAATAGTAGAGTTTTAACTATACAATTTTGTATGTTCCATAATGAACTATATTCAATGAAAATAGTTCAAAAATTCTTGTATATCGCTTTGACTACGAAGAACGCAACATAATATAAACATTTTAGAATTAATTGCATTGAGTATACTATATAACATATTACAGGAACATACTACATTGTATTCAAAACAGTGAAACTACAGAATATAAACATCTTAGAATTAATTACATTGTATGTTACGTTATGGAACATACTACATTGTAGTTAAAACTGTAATATACATGCATTTTCGATGTTACGAATTTTAATTTTTACATTCTGACATTAGTTGACATCTTTCTCAATTAGTTGTATTAAATTTTTCAAGCTTTATTTTATATTTATCTTACATGATCCAGCACACTAATTTTAATATAAAACTGGATTTTATACATCAACATTTTTTTTTTGTTGATTAAATTGTAAAATTCAAAACATGCCAATGACGTGCGCATTTCGATTAAATGATTGTTGTTTTTAACAAATAATTGCAATAACTGCAAAATAATTCATCTATAAGATTGACATTAATCAAACTAAGTATGTACTATTTACAATCGATCAGAATGCAAATGCATTTATTTGATCTTAGTTCGACATTTCCGATTACATTTTTAGATCACTATATTTCCAGTGTAATTGATTATTTGGTAAAAAAAAAAAAATTATTTAATCGAAAATGTCATTTGCATGCCATTTGCATGTTTTCAAAATTGCAATTTAATAAAAAAAAAAATGTTGATAACTATACATGAGTTCAATTTTAATATTAAAAATAAATTATCTGGATCATGTAAGATAAATATAAAATAAAGTTTGTAAAATGTAATACACACAATTTGTTTGGACAAATGTCATTTTGAAAATCAAAATGATTTCAACAATCACTTACAATGTAATTGACACCAAAACATTTTTGTCAACATTGCCAAACTACATATTTTAGATCAACAAATTGTTTTGCATTTGATTTTAGTTTGGCATTTCCGAATTACAGCTTAGTAATAATTTTTAATTTTTAATTAGACCAAATTTCTACAATATTTGATAAAATTTTAATAAATTTTAATTAAATACTTTCAAAATACTTAAAACAAATTAAAAATAATAAAATTTTATACATTTTCTATGGTATTTTACAAATTTTAATTTAAATTCAACCAACCAAAACATTATCTAAATATTATGAATTTTTTCAAGCAATAGAAAAATTCCAACATATTTAAATTAGTTTTTTTTTTTTTTTGAAAATTTACAAAGCCATTTTATCAAAATTCAAATATATAAACAAGGCCTGAAAATCCACAAATTAAAAATCCACGTGAGTTTAATGACTTATATATACATACACACGTGTTACCAATCGTATCGTAAATAATTTAAATAATTAAAATAAAAATCAAAACAAAATAAACGATTTTTACAACTCATACAATATACATAATGTATCTGTTAAATGCATTTGGCCTTAATTCCAATTTAAACATGATAAACTAATTAATTAGTTTGATGCGTGAATCATATGGATATGTATATATATAGGCAAGTAACACAAAGCTGACTCACTTTAATTGTATTATTTTTTTGTAACTAAAATTTTCCAAAAGAATGATATTCTAAAATTTAGTTCACCATCAAACACACACACACACACACACACACACTCAAATCAAAAGTCATCGTTCTTTCTGAAAGTTTAATTGAGGTTGAAAAATAATAGACGGAAAAGAACTTTTATATAATTAAATATCAGTTAAGTTTAAAATTTTTTTTTTTTTAATGATATTAGAAAATAGTTAGTTATATAGCTGTAAAACCAATAACCAAACTTAAATGGAGGTCTTTTAAAAAAAAAAAAAATTATCTCTTTTGCAACATACTTAGTAAAAATAAAAATAATCGAAATATTTTAAAGCTTTAACAAATTTGTGAGAAACCGCTATGTTAAATTTTTTTATAGCTTCATCTTTTTTAGGTTAAACCTTTATTTTTATAATATTAGAGGAGTTGAAATAAAAAAAAATTAAAAAAAAAAGATTGAATTCAAAATATAAAACAGTGTTGTGACGTTTACAGATTTTTTTTTTTTAAAATTAAATGAGGTCGTATATAATTAAGACAGGTTGTCTATTGAATAGAAATATGTTTTTAAGTTTAGAACTTTTTTTCTGGATTAAAACAAATAACAAAAAAAAAAAATTAAAATAAAAACTACAACTGTTTATTTTTAATCTGTTATTTTTTAAATTTATATTTATATACATACATATTTATTAGAATTAATTTTTTATTATTAATTTTTAGATTTAATAATAAAAATTTTAAGTTTAAAGAATAAAAACAAAAGATTATCATTGTACATAATTACCTTCAGGCATTTTAAGTATAATTATTTTTATCAATAATTAATTTTTAATATTTTAATTTTTAGTTTTGTAACGGTAAATGATAATTTTTTTTATATGTACGTAATGTTTAATTTATTTATTTATATTTATATTGATTACATTACTTTTTTATTAAGCTATAGCTGCTTGGGCTATCGGCTTATATATATATATATAAAATAATTGAAATAAGTATTATGAAACGCACTGTAATTATTAATTAAAGATTATTGACCCATAATTGAACTAAAATTGCTTTAACGAAAATCTTGAAAAATATGATACATTATGTCAGTGATCGTTACAATCATTGAAGTAATCATCAGAAAATTAGTTTAAGTATGCTATTTTGTGGTATGGAAAAAAATTGAAAAAAAAATGATTGAATATACTTGGATGTAGGTACAAATTGAAAATGTTTTATATCCAATTTTTCAGTTTTGAGTTTCTGAACGTCTTCATATATTCTGGTAAAAAAAAATATTTGATGTTATTTCATTTAATGTTTATATATATATATACAATAAGTCATAATGTATTTAAAGTTGAATGAAAGGCCTATTAGGCCTTTAGGCATGTGAACCAGTCTGTGTTTCGTATAAAATATTTGTAGTTTTGTGAACATGGCTTAACCTGAAATATAGCAGGTTAAATAAGCTTTGCTAAAGCCCTATCTTATACAGAATTAATTCGATTTTAATTATTTTCAAAGACTGATATTACATAAATGTAAAAACGTAATTTTAAGCATCCTGAGTCATGTGGCATGGACCACCTCGGTTGTTAAGTGTGTTTAACATTTTTTTAATTTAATCTAATTTTAGTTTTAAGCTATAAATGTAAATTAAGTTTGTTCTTATTTTATTATTTTTATTTACTAGCTTAATGTAGCTCATGACTTATTATTTGTTGTTATAAATATTTGTTGTTTGCTCACTATATTGACTATTATAGGTTTTTCACTATATCAAGCTGCTCCTGGATGGAAAAAGTTTTTATATCAAACCAATAGTGGTCTGTCTCTGCACATTCCAGGATTATGTATTTGGTTGATTGCAGATTTGTTAATTTTTTCAAAGACGAATATTTTAAAGAATATACGGTATACTTTAGGTGTAGGATTTAGGTCAAAAAACTATAGGTATATTTCACTAAGTTTAATTAATATTTTGTTCGATTTCGGTTATTACATCATCATTAGAAGACTGTTGACGATTGACATCAATCTTTTGTTTTATTTTTAAAACAAATAAAAAAGATAAAATGTTGTTTTTTAACATATTTACAGTAAATAGTGTTATTAAAGAAACCAAGAAAGTTCTTTTTGCTAAAAAAAAAAAACACAAAATATTATATTTATACCCTGAAATACACTCGGAGCTGAATATAACAATTTCTTTTTAATAATCTCATTTAAAAACATCTCTTTTAAATGTGTACTATTATACAACAAAACACACACACACTACTATTTTTTAACCAAATATTAATATTAAGTAATAATATATTAAAATGTTTCTCAACATAATTCAACATTTGTTAGTTCAATTTTCATTGTATGTCAAATGTCAGCCATATTACTAATTAATTACAGTTATAGAAAAATAAATTCAATCAAGAGTGCTGCTATACTTTAAAATACCATTTTTTCTATGCAATAATCATTCTGTGCCATGTTTTTTTTTCTAACAGTTATTTTAATACATAATATGTTATATTATTTAATAATGTATATATATATCTACCTAAATGATCCCTATACATAACAAATTTTCATAAAGAAAAATAGAGTTAAGAAATTAAGAAAAAAAAAATTGCTGTCAAAACTAAATAACATGAAATTAAATTGTTGAAAAATGGCGTCGTATTGTTCCTTACCATTAAAAACCAAATTATTTTTTTTTTTTTAAACTTATATATTAAGTATATAGTAAAAAAAAATTGTTTAAAATTATTACAAAATTAATAATAAAAAAAAAATTATAATAATTTGGCAATGAAATTGTATCAGCTAGCCACACACACTGACAATGCAGACAAATGCATATCTTTTTTAAATTAAAATAAAATTAAAATAAAATTAAAATAAATCAAATTAATTTTGATTTAATTTTTTTTATTCTAACTTTTATAAAATTCCTATTTTTTTTTTTTTTTGCAACAAAATAAATAATAATTTTATTAGAAAGAAAATAAAAATAGTGTTTTTAATATAACGTCAAATGTTCTTGAAAGCATTAAATTTTTACAAAAAAAAAAAAAATCTGGCAAAAAAAAAAATGAAACAAAAAATTAATTGATTTTAGAAATAAATTGTTATTTGTGTTGTTTTGTTCGTTAATTAAAAAAACAAAAAAAAACATTAAACCAAAATAGATTAGATTTTTCATTAGAATTGGCTAAAGTACGTAATATTCCCACAGTTCGTAAGCTTATTGAACCATGAATTTTTAACCCTTGCAAATCTAAGAAAAAAAATGTATTTCAATTGATCGTCAGCTTATTGAACCGTGTGTTTAACGCTGTCAGATCTAAGAAAAAAAATCACTTCAATTAGTTTTATTGATTTAAAATTTAATACGTAACCGGGGCAGGTATAATAAATTTTTTTACATAACTAAGCAAGAGGTAGATAGATATTCAATATTTCAATATATCTCAATACATCTTCAAAAAGGTAGGTCTCAAATATCTAAATATGAAAACATTTTCAATAAAATTATTTGACTTCTGAATCAGATCAGTAAATTGACTTGACTTTGTATATTGTAAATCATTCATCTCCCAATCGCTTAAGCGAGATCTAAAAGATTTAATACCTACAAATATTCATATTTTCAAATTGATTTGATTTTTGAATCGCTAAATTGCCTTAACTCAGTATATTTCAATTATTCATTACACAAATCTGTTAAGTGGAGGTCTGAAAGGGTTAATTTTTTCATATGAAAGTATTTTTAGCATTTGATTTGACTTTTTAATCAATAAATTGACTTAACTTATATTATAAATTAAATCTTTAAAACAATTTAAAATCTTATTGAATAAATATTTTACAAAGGTTAACAATTTTAATCACTCTGAACCAAATAATTTATAATTAACTACTATTTTATTAAATAATTTATTATTAGGTACCACAATAGATTATAATTTATGCGGTAAGTTGTTCTTTATAAATAAATAAACAATTATTATCTCGCTATATAAGTCAAATATAATTATATACACCTTGTACGAGGCATTAGCCGCTTTTAGGTTATTTGAATAAATAAATAAAAATAAAGTAAATAAAATATCAATCAAAGTTCAAAATGAAAACTTGCCCAAGTAACTTTAACACTATAACTACAATACGTAACTACTGATAAATTCTAGTATATACTTTTTGATGAACAAGATGGCTCTTCAATAATGTATAACCATTTTTTTATATCGTTTTTGAATTTACTACAGCATCATCAAAAGACATGTGTATTAAATAGGTACACATTGTCCTACCCCACTTAAGCTTAACCCCTTACTTAACCCTAAATTGTTCTGTTGTTTAGATATACATATATACAATTTAACTCTATTAGAATATTATTTTTTCCACCAAAAATGTTTTGAAAATATTTTGTAACGCTTTTTTAACTGTTAATGAAATTGAAAAAAAATTTATGAATACATATACAAAAATTGTTGCCAAAAAAATTAAATCAAGATGTGCCAAGACAATAGAAAATGTCCTTTTCTGCATATATGATTATTAATGGTTAATTCTTATAATAGGTATCAATGTTATTTTTTATTTTTATTTTTTTTTATTAGTTTTTTTTTTTTTAATTCATATTTGTATAGGTATACATAACTATAATAATAAATATAAATACATGAAAATAAAATAATAAAATCAGAACAAGTATTTTCAATGCAGTTTTGTTTTTTTTTTAATATGGAAATGCGAAATTTTAGAGTTTTGTAATTAAAAAAATAATGATTGCAATCCAAATGCATGAATGGTTTAATATTTATAAATATATATATATATATATTTGTATGTACATATATATATATATAGATTCGTTAATAAGTGCATAATATTTACAGGAATATATATATATGTATATATATATTATCGTTAATAAGTGCATAATATTACAGGAATATATATATATATATATATATTGTATATATATACATAAATATTTACATGCACTTATTAACGAATGTATATATATATATAATATGTACATACAATTTGATTCTTGGTCCTAAAACATTTATTACAAACTAACCACACTCTATGAAAATACATAATTTCTAAAATATTTTTTTTTATTGACAAATAAAATAATAACATAAACAACCAATTATTACACTAAGTATGTGCAGCTATGTGTTTTGAATTTTTAATAAATTCCAAAATATGTTTTTTTAAGAAATACAAATATTTTTAAAAGGAAGCCCATGATACAACGAATACGATTTTCTTTTAAATGTCTGTAAAAAAAAAAAAAAAAAAATCAATGAACATGCCCCAATAACTATTTAAAGTAGATTTCTTCATACCATTCTTTATTATTTTATTTTATTTATTTTTTTTTTTAAATTATACTTCCCCGTATTTATTCAAGTGTGAATTATGAACTGAATTCTTCATTTTTTTTTTTTTTTTTTTGGTTTGCGTGTTTTTATTAATTAAATCAAGCATTTTTTAAATAACATTTTTTTTTATTTTTATTTCAAAGTCTCAACTTCAATTTTTAATTACAAGAAGAGGTTTCATACTTATGTAATTTGTATAGATTTTTTTTTTGTGATATGAAATATTTAATCTAATTTTTGAAATCTATATATTTATTATCTACCTTAAATTAGAATAAAAAATTTAAAATTGAAATTATTAAAATTTTAAGTAAATAAAATTTAATATTTTCATTTTAATTAGTACTAACAATATTTACGATCCACTTTACTATGTAAATAGTAAAAGTACTTTTATATATCAAAAAATCATCAATTTTAGTTAGTTCGTTGGTTTTGATTAGAATGAAAATTGTAATTTTGAAATAAAATAATCTAAAATTATTGCGTTATCAATTATCTACTCCAAGTCTAGATCGACTATAGATCTATATGTTTTTATTTCCATAAAAAAAAAAAAACAAAAATATTCCCAAAACATCTGATTTTGGAATATACTAAGTATATTACACTTCAGATTTAATTTCAATCTAAACAAAAAAAATTCATAATTTTATTTAGGTACAACATACAATTCTGTGAAATTTCCATTTCCCATCAACTATTCTTATTTATTTCAAATCTGAAATTAATAATTAATTAATTAATTAAAAAAAAATAAAAATTAAAATACTTACATATATAATTACGTACTTTTATATTCTAGTAAAATGATAACAACGACTTTGAAATTTTTTGATAACACTATATATTTTATTTAATAACAGTAAATGAACAAAGCCCTCATCAAATTGTATATGTGTAAACACTTAATTCCGGTCAGGGTAAAAAGGTTCAACAATTCTATTCGAATGTATTTATATTTAGTTATAATGAAAATACGAGATTATATTTATGTAATGTATTTATGTATGGGTGTATGCATACAGTGTAGTTATTGTATGTGACCCAAATGTTATTGAACAAGAACAATGACTTTCTGAAAGATTGAGTGTTAGAAATTAAATAACAGAAATAAATCAAAATTAATGAGAATAGCTATTTTATACTAGTTAAAGCAGTTTTTTTTGTTTTTATAACTAAGAAATAAATAATTAAATAAAAAATTAAAAACAAAGTAATTAGTTTTGGTTCAATATATTTAAAATTTATAATCAAAATCGATTGAATTATAAATATATATCATATCGATGGCATAGGTCACATTTAAACAAAATTTTTTCAAAAATTTAGATTTGTTCATTTCACTGGTTTTTCATGGTGTAAATATCAAAGACATTCAATACGTAATCTCTGAGATATAGAGTGTTAAAATAGGGTAAGTGAAAATGTTAGTGTTCATTTTAGTGTAAGTGTTTACTCTGAATATGAAGCATAAAAAAGGTATTTACTAATCCAACCACTTAGAATACTAACCATGTAAAAAATTACATAACTGCTAGTCCAAGTACTTAGATAGTATATGAAAGCAAATGAATAATTATACTAAGTGCCAAATTTTTAACCCAATGATATGCTAAGTACAAAACCTGTTACAAAATATACAAAATTTAAAACAAAAACAAAATCATTGAATTGTAAAAACTATTTTTAGCTATTATTTGACAGAAGACCAGAGTTCAAAAATAAAGTTGTTCCGGTTTTCTAACTTAAATAGTATGCTGTAGCCAAGCTATCAAACTTTCAAATTGCTGCCCTGCAAAATTATAATTTTGCGACTTAGCATAAGTGTGTTGTTCTAAGCCATCGATATATATGGTGCTAGTGTTTTATTTTAAAGACAACTTTAAAACCAAAAAAATATTAAAAAGAGTAAATATGTGTACCGTGACTTTCATATTGTAAAAAAAAAACGTTTTTTTCTAAAATGCATCATATTCCATATTGTACACAAAAAAAAAACCTTACAATCTAGTCTATTCCATATTGTTTGATATAAGTTTCAAATGCGAAAAAAAAGCAGAGCACGCATCGAAAAATTTTTCGATGCTTTTTATAACTTTATAAGTAATAAAATTCTCAAGAGCAAGGACCAATCGAAAATGTGGAAAACAATAAAAACGCTAGTACTAAAAGAAAAAAAAATAACATTATCGAAGTCAAGTTTAACGGTTTGATTTATAAAAACAGTACGGATGGATATAGCAACAAATTTTAATACATACTTTGTAAATAGTGTAGTAGAAATTAATAATAGTATTCCAAACATACCTTACCAAAATTTAATATTAAGAAATAATACAAATCAGTTTAATTTTAAAACAATGGAGGAAGATGATTTAAAAGGTATTTAAAAAAAAAATAAATAATAAAAAGGACTTTAATCATGTAAACTGTTATTGGATGTTTTTGACTTAATAACACATAATTTGATTGAAGTTATAAATGGCTCGTTACATATGGGAATTTATCCAGAAGCATGGAAGGAAACAGTAGTAACACCAATAGAAAAAGTAAAAAACACAAAAATTTGCAGTGAATTCCGTCCAATTAATATGACAAGCATAGAGTCAAAAATTATTGAGAAGTTTGTATATATTCAACTTGAAAGGTATTTGAATGAGAACAATTTAATATCTAAATTTCAATCAGGTTTTAGGAAAAACCACAGTTGTGAAGCAGTTCTGAATCTGATTGTAGCAAATTGGAAACAGCTTGTAGACGAAAAACAAACGATAGTAGCGGTCTTCCTTGACTTAAAAAGAGCATTTGAAACAGTAGACAGGAATATTCTATTATCGAAATTAGAAGCAATAGGCGTTGAAAATATAGAACTTAATTGGCTTAAGTCATATTTAAGTAATAGAAGTCAAACAACTAAAGTCAACGGTGTAGTCTCACAAGCAATTGAAGTTTTGTTGGGAGTTCCACAAGGATCTGTATTAGGGGTGTTATTGTTTCTGATATACATAAATGATATGGAGATAGCTATAATTTTTGCTCAACTGATCCTGTTTGCGGACGATGC
Source organism: Argyra leucocephala (assembly GCA_963942445.1). Classification (NCBI taxonomy): domain Eukaryota; kingdom Metazoa; phylum Arthropoda; class Insecta; order Diptera; family Dolichopodidae; genus Argyra; species Argyra leucocephala. Next base: position 130,280,040 of record OZ012680.1, read on the forward strand.
ACTTCTATATGTTTCAGGAAAATCAGCTAATGATTGCATAGAGAAAATAAATAATGATTTGGAAAGAGTCAACAAGTGGCTAAGAATTAAAGCTAAATTTAGATAAAACAAAGTTCATGATAATTAATGGTAGTTCAGAATACCAAGTAAAAATCGATGATGAACCTGTTGAAAAAATAAGCGAAATTAAGTACTTAGGGTTAATACTAGATGATCAATTAAAATTTCATAAGCATCTTGATTATACATGCAAAAAAATCTCGAAAAAAACATACTACTTCAACAAAATCAGAGATAAAATGTCTCAAAAATGTGCAATATCAGTATACAATGGAATTATTAAGCCTAATTTTGAACTATATTCGAGTTTAACAGCATTTTTAAATAATGAACAAATAAGTCGGTTGCAAAAGCTACAAAATAAAAATATGAGAAGTATTTTGAAATGTAATAGATTAACACATATAGACAATATGTTGAAATCATTTAATTGGCTGAATATTAAACAAAGATAAATATTTAATACACTTGTACTCATCTTCAAAATTAAGCACAATATGATGACGATATATTTATCAGAAAAATTAACATATGAAGGTGATGTTCAACATTATAGTTTAAGAAACATCTTCAACTTTAGATTACAGTTTTTTAGAACGGATCTGGCTCAAAAGAATTTAATGTATGAAGGGTTAAAGCTATTTAACAATTTACCTCCGGAAATAAAAACTGAAACTAGTATTGAAATGTACAAAAAAAAACTTATTAAAAGTATAAAAACATCTTATTTATTAAATTAAAATGAATGTAAAAAATATTGTAAGTAGTATTGTAATAGTTTATATATTTACATGTATAAAACTAAATAAATTAATAAATCTAAATCTAAACTTTTGGTATACAGTTTTTCATTTGACTGGATACTGGGATATGACCCTCGCAAATTTTTTTTTTTTATTTCTTAACTTGTTTTTAGTACAATGGCTCTTGAGCACGATGCAAACAAGAGATCCGGCCTTCAAGGTCGTTGGTCCCGACTTCTGAACGACGGACTTATCCGAAAAGTTTTTAAAAATGAATTTATAATAATTATTAATAACTTTTTTTCAGACAAGTACAATTCAAACCCGAAATATAGAGTTTCGGCCCCAATTCCTTGGACCTCGGACCTATTGTGTTCCTCAAATTTAAGGACCATTGAACTGATGACAAAAAAAATCAAGATCTTCGGTCCCGACACTTGGGACACCGGACCTCTTGTTTTTATATTCGGGGTGCTACCACCAAACCCCCACTACTCATTTAATAAAACTCTGTTTTTTGCCGACAACAGGTAAACGCAGACCGCAAGGTTTTTCAATAAATGCTGGACTTTTTCTGCTAAACTTTGGTAATAACAGAAAATGACAAAAACAAAATAGTTATGCGTCAAAGTTTTAAATTGTGCTCCATAATGTAAAAATATTACAGCAAATTTTTTACTATGTAGAAAGTAAGTTTTAAAAATTAAATTTAAAAACAGTTTAAGGGCGGTTTAAGATATGTTTTTTTTTCACAATATGGAAGTCACGGTACCTTGCAATCCATAAAACAATAATTGACAAAAAATAAAGAACAATATTTCAATAAATGAGTATAGAATGGATTTAAGGTGTCCCAAATTTTAAAAATACTGTTTGTTTTTTTTTTATATATTTTTTACTTTAAACTTAGATACTGTCTTGTGTTTACCTGGCATATGCAAAAACAGATATATATATATATACATTATATATTATTATTTACCCTTTTTTCAAGAAATCCCCATACAATTTTATGTTTTGGGATTTTGAATTTGGAAAATTTTTGTTTTTGGGAATTTTGAATTTGGAAATTTTAATTTGAGGATTTTTTTCATGTAATTAGAAAATTCAAGGGTAACCCTTATCAAAATGATAAATCTACAATTTATTTCAATTTGAATGTTCTGAATATTCATTCGCATGAAAATTAAGCAAACTAATAGCCATGATAACAATTATAATACTTTTATAATTATTAGTTTATGTATATTTATTTTTTTGTTGTGAAAAATATTTGAATTCGCCACGTCTCCTATCATTTAGCTATCATTTAAAAGAATAAAATAATGAAAATGGTTTTTAAAATGGTTCAGGTATTTGTAGATACCGTACTTTTTTTCTATTTTACAGATTAAATATAATGATTTAAATATTAATAATCACTCTGTATGAGCTAACTCTCTTTTTGACAACACAATAAATGAATTATTTTAGAAGATTTTAACATAAATTTAATAAATAAATAAGATAAAGTTAAACTGATATTAGAATAATTAATGATATTATAAATGAGTTAAAATCATATTGGAATAATAATTAATGATATTCTAATATGATTTTAGATAATAGTTTTGTAATTCAGAATAAAATTACAGCCTACAAAACTTCAGAAATCGTGATTGATTTTTAATACAAAACAAAGATTTTTCATAACACAATTTAACACTTAAAATAAAGTTGATTTATAAGTAGGTACATAAACATAACTATATTGATTTAATGATCATCAATAATATTTTCGTCAATTTTTTTTTAAAAAAAAAAAAGGTGTTCCCTATTATATAGGATATTTCTTTATTGTATTTAATTTATTCTAAATGGAAGCTTAATATTTGTTTTGATAAAATAAATATACTTATAAAAAAATATTTAAATTTAAAATTATAATAAAAAATATAGAAATTTAAGTATTTTAAAATAGAAAAACAAAATAAAGTACATATACAGCTAAAAGATAGATACTTAAAAATAATAAAAAAACAAATGAAAATGGAAGATGTTACGAGAGAAAACTCCTTGAACTAAGCCATATATATATGAATAAAAAATTTCAATTAATCCTTAAGGCTATACAAAAAGATGATATTAAAATGATGATTTTAATGTGTTTTTGTTGTTTTAACAATACAATAACGTAATATTATCTTTAAGAATTTTATAAAAAAAAAAATAAAATTAAAAAAACAAATAAAAAATAAAAGTAAAAAAAAAAAATTCTGATAATATAATCATAAAAAGAATATTTTTTTTAGGGTTACATTAAAAGACATTTAAATTTTTTTTTTTTATTTTTTTTTTTATTTTCATTTTTTGATTTCTTTTCAAAAAGAAAATTTTAAAAATTAAAGAATGAACAGCCACTAGACATACATCATACTATGGTCTTCTAATACATATACTACAGACATAAGGATATATATAATATATATATATTTTTTTTTTGTTTTTGTATTTGGTACAAGGATTAAAAAATTCAAGAGGAAAAATTTATGAAGTTGAATTTAAAGGGTGTTAAGTCATACTTATGATTTTCTTTATTTTGTTTGTCGTTTTTCTATAATTTATGTCAACGAAGCAGCAGTTCAATGAAACTAAATGCAAACAATGAAAATTTCTTTTCTTTGTTTTGTTATTTTACGCATTAAAAATTGCGTAAACAAAATATAAAATTTAAAAAAAAATTTTAAATTTTATTTATAAATTTTTATTTTTAATATTTTATTTATAAAAATTTTGCATATGTACATTAATTAACAAATTTAACACAAAATTTCCAACTCATTTGTATTGAGTGTTGATAAAAAAAAATTTTCTGTGGAAAATTAATATTTAAATTTCAAGACAAATATTCGAGAGTTTTGATTTTATTTTAATAAGTTAAAAACAATTTCTACATATTGAAAGACTTCCGTGTGAAGATATATATATATATATATTTTACCAAAAATATAACATTTACGTTCCAAACTTTAATTCTATAATTAATTTTTTCTCCCCATAATACATTTTGAACAAAATCGTAATTTTTCTAGTTAAAAAATAATAAATTATAGATAAAAAATTAACCCTTTCAGACCTGAGAAATTTTTTTTATTTCGATTAATTTTACACAATGAAATTTTAATACATAATCGATGCACTAATTCTAATATAATACTAATATCATCTATAATTATAATTGACAAGCATTTATGTGTCCTAAATAAAACTTATTAACCACAAAACTTTTTATTAAACACGAGTGGTTTCTGCTATATCGTGCGAAAAGTATGTCAGTACGTAAATTACTGTTTTTTTAAAAACTTTAAATTTGACTTCAACTTGAAATATAATTACTCAACAGGGGCCCCTAGTATATATTATAATGTAGTTCGTTGTCAACAATTCTCATCAAAATTATACAATAAAAATTTTATTCACCAAAAATAAGGGAAAATAAAAAAAATAAACCACCATACATGTGAGGTGGTGAGTGCATATGAAGTACAATTAATGTAGGTAGAAAAGGTAGGTGAAGATAAATATTAAATTTTCTTAAAATTTTCATTGAATTGCTGGAATAAATTTATTCTGCATACAGTCCATATCTTGATTTGTACAATGACAATCGGGTTCAACATAACTTATAATTAGGAGTATGAATAAAAAAACAAATAAAACAGACTAAATGTAAACGCACGGTAAATTCACATTGAATTAAAATATTCATTAGTACTTAGTATTTTCAATTGAACTTATTGAAATTCAAATTTTGACATAGAGATCTGTTCAGTCCCTGTCATTCATTAATTCATTCATTCAATTTAACATGCGATTTCTTGATAAAAAAAAAACCTGTATATACACAATTTTTACACAAAAGCTAATACTTAAACTTGGATTATAATTACTCAACAGGGGTTCCTAGTATATTATATATTTTTTAACAAGCAAAAAAGAGTTATGTTGATAAATGTTGTTGGGTTTTAAGATCGAAATATATTAATTATTACATTATAGTACAGAAACATTTCATGACGTTACACAATCGCTTAAAGTGGGCCTGAAAAGACGAATTTATACTTTTGTAAGACATACCAAGTGTTTAAAATAAACTTATACATCCCCCATACAAGATTTTTATGTTTTATTATAACCGTCTTAATCACCGTTAAATTATTGTAATTTATTTTTGTGTCACATTTCGTGCATGTATTGTATCAAATATTGGTATCAGTATGTGTATTTTTTTACCCCATGCTTCTTTAGAAGGTAATTCTAAAGATAAGATTACTTTTAATTCACTTTTTAACAGCTTCAAAGAGAAATTTAATTTTAAAGTCGATTAGACTGCTAGGTTTTTTCTTGTCAATGCTATATCTTAATTATTTTGGTTAAATATTTACTTAAACTGAGTTCAGGTTGTAATCATTATATTGAAGCTTTAATAATAAATTAAAAAGTTACCGATTGTTACAAAACAAAAAAATTAAAATGTATAATAATAATTTTTTTTTTATTTATTTATTTATTTTGCCCTACAGAATTAAGTAAATTTTTTATTTCAGGTGTTTCAAAATATCTCATTATAAGTCACAGATGATTTTATAACACATTGATATAAGTTATAAAATCAACCATATAGTTAAAAAACAGTAAATGCATAGGTAGTCTAACACTACAATATTTATACTGACTGACATATCTACTTAGATTAAAATATACTGATAAGTTTAAGTAGTTAGTTGTTTAGGTTTAGATGATGAAAAAAACGCTCCATTAATAATTCTACACTATGTTTTTAATTATATTTAAATTTCTGACATTCTATTTTCGATAAAAAATCAAATTGATAATACCAGTAAATTAAAATCTACTCAGCTTCATTAGTCTCTTATCGCTATTATAGCATAGCTTTTACAATAAATAGTTACTACAGAATAGCAGAGAAACGTTGTACTTACTTTGCTGGTCTCATCCCTTATCACGTATGAGATAATTATTTTTATTTGTATAAATAATTATTTTTATATTTTAATAAAATATATTTTTATTTACTATTGTACGGACAGTGACAGTAATTGTATATTCCGGAGAGAGCAAAACTCATTTTGTGTTGCTCTATTTATATTTCAACGTACTGCCACAAAAAAATTTTCAGATAAAAATTTAGTTCAAGTTTTTTGTTTTAGAACAGAAGGGGAAGTTACGGAAATTACAGAAAAATAGTAACCTCAGTGCAACCTCAGGTTGTTTCAAACAGTAAAATGTGTATTTTATTCAGTATATTACTCAAGAGTCTATGTCAAGTCGAGTCAAGTTCAAGTAATACAGATTTATTTTATTTTATTGTTATTTTTATAATTTTGAAGTTTACACCATGTCATTTTAAGAAATATCAGTTAAACTCCTTTTTTGTAGCAAACTACAAATTGAAATTTGCATTTATTTATCTAAATTAATTTGATTTAATAAAACCTTATACACTGAGAGAAAAATGCAAATTTAATTTCAACATTGAACAATGTAAAATATTGAAAATGTAAATTTTCATTTGAAACTTTTATTTTACATGTTTTGTAGTTAAAATATTAATATTCATTGTTAATTTGACATCTCCATTTTAAAATAACCCATGCACACGTTAATTTTACTATCATTCCATTTATTTTATTTCATTGTTTTAAATATTTTGTTGATTCTACTGTAATTTACGTTTAATTGATTAGTCATTGATGTATATTTCTACATTGTGAAATTGTATTTGCTAAATAGTTAATAAAATGTAAAATTAAATACAAAAACTTTTGAAAATAGATTGAAAAAATTTTAGTCCAACATGCATTAGAATGTGATAAATACAATGAATTACTCTTTTCAGATGTGTTTAAACATGTTTTAAATGTTAATTTTGCAATACTATCAAAAAATGTTAATTCTACATTACTATGATATAATTAAACAAGGTAATGTATACATATTGCATTGATACATTGTAAAAATAACATTGCTCGTATGATCTTTTAAATCGTTCTCAATAAAATTTGTATTTCGTTGCATCCTACAGTATCAATACAAACTTCGTGGTGTTCGTGTCAAGAGTTAATTATTTTGTGAATTTTGACAAAATAAAGTTTGATTTTAAAATAACGAAAAAAAATGAACAGAATGTATTTCAACTCTGCCCTTAATGCCTTTACGATTTCAATTTGAGGCTTTTTTTTCTCTTCCAAGTGTATTAAATTTAACCTTAGATAATATCAGATCTTTTCAGGAAAATCAAAATATAAAAAATTTTGTGTGTGGTGAAATTTTTAAGCAAAAACTGAGCAATTTGCCTTACAATTACGTTATTCCATACATATGACATACCGAATTTACTTAATGAAATTATTTTTTTTATTAGTTTTAAGATTAAGATTTTGTTATTTAATATTAAAACATATTAAAAATAATAAAAATAATATTTTAAAGAAACATATATAATTTATTCTTTTTATTTAAATATATTAAAACCAATGCATTTTCATTCAAGAATTATTATATCGGTTTGGTAGACCATACTCTCGTTATAATGGAGCGAATTTCAGTAAAATTGGAATTTTTTAACTAAATTATACTGTAAAATTTTCCTTTTATTTACATTTTTTGTGAAAGAAATAATTTTGCATTTGTAAGCTAAATTTATTGCTTTCTTAAAAAATGTAAATCAGAAAAAGAATTCTAAAAGCGTATACTCAAAAAGTTTGATTCTGGATATACGCCTTTTTTGACACGGGCGTAAAGTAAAATTAACAAATTTTCACAGTATAAATATAGTGGGCCGATGTTAAAATTACAATTAAAATAGGTAGAATGTTATTTCAACACTGTTATATTATCTTTTTCTAAATGTAAAGTTATCCGTTTTGCTTAGTAAAAACAACATTTATAAATATAATTCAACCATTAAAATTTGTAAAATTCAATTGAACCCTAGTTATATTTAACAATTATTTTGGTAGATTGAAAACTGCATCAATGTAGATGATTTAAAAACAAAGTTAAAAGTACATTTTTAATCGATTGGCATAAATTTACATTGTACGGTAATAAATTTACAAAAAACGTTAACAAAGCCAAATTAAGTTGAAAAATTGTAGAAACTACATTGTTTCTTAACAATTTACATTGAAATTTCTCTGTGTGTATGTACATAAATTGAAATCAACACTATAACTGCAATGACTTTACGGCTTTTGTTTGTTAAGTTGTATTAATTTATTACCAGTGATATTTTTTAGTTTATTTGTATCAATCTATAATATTAGAAGATTAAAAAAAAAATTAATTTCTAGTTAATAAATTAATAATAAAATCGTTTGATTATTTTTTCACTCAATATGAAGATTAAAACGTTGACTTTTTTGTTTAGACTCAAATACATACATTTTTTTTTTAAATATTTTAATGTTTTTTTTATTATTTATTTATTTTAAAAAATATGTACATAAATATAGTTGGGAGACTATATATATACGTATAACAAATCCGCCAAAGAAAATTCATTATCCAAAAGTCATCAAAGAGGTATTTTAAATATTTTTTTATTCTTTTCTTATTTTCTTTTATTTTTCAATTTTTATTTATTTCTGACAAAATCCATAAATATCTTTCACCCTAGAGATTGCACAATATTTATTATACAAATAGCACAAATGCAGCATAACCCAATAATAAGAAAATAAAAAAATTACAAATAAAAATAAAAAAAAATACCATACTTATGAATTTTTACGTTTTGCTTACCAGACTCGAAATTATTTATTAAAAATAATTTTTAATTTACAAAAAAAAAAAAAAAGAATAACAAAAAAACACAACAAATGGTTTTTTTTTCTCAAATGCAACAAAAGAATATGTCACCATAAATGTTTAGTTTATTTTAAAACTAAAAACATTAAAACATAATTAATGGTAATGTGTAGTGTACATATATATATATATATATATATATATATTATGTATAGAACAACTGAATAGAACGGTATTAGCATTGCAATTGCATAAGAATGAGTAATGAATTGAACACTAAATAAGTATATCTGATTTATTTTATTAGGGCTTTTATAAGTATCATATTTCAGATATTATTATTGAAGTCTATAGTGTATTTTACAAATTTATTTTTGAATTTTATTTTTTAATATTATCGAGTCCATAAAACTGTCTAGTTTTATAAAGTCTATACATTTTTAGTATTTTTTTTCTATGTATATAAATTTTCAAATTCCTAAGTAGAATTCAAATCAATTCAGTTCATCAATTTTTTTATATTATAAATTGACATATTAATTGTAGTATTCCTTGTTGGGTAGTAGAAATGACTCGACTTATTGTTGAAGAAAATTATTATAAAATAGCAATCAATGAATGAAATAAAAAAAAATTAAAATTTCTAACATGAAAGAGTTGAGTAGTTTACGAATAGAACAGTTTCATGCAGTAATGAAGTATTTGTTATTTTTTTTTACAGTTGAATAAATATTGAAAAAATAACTTGAGTTGCAATTGAACAGTAAATAAAGAGCGAAATATTGTGTTAAAAAATGAATGTGTCTTACGACTTGGATTTTATACCAAAAACTATACGTCAGTTTAAATTATAATTTTCTTGTATTATAAATGTAAATTAGGTGAATTTAGGTTCAGGTAAAAGAGTTTTTGAACCTTGTAACCATCACTAGTGCAAGAATGCTGTGTAAACAAGAATCCATTTTCAGAGCCCATATTAAATGTTAATACATAACAATTGAATATAGGGGGCCGTATATTATTACTTTTTTATAAATAGCTAAGAGTTAGGATGTAACGTTTAGTACTTGTGTATTTTTTGTTTGGAATAGGAGAGGATAGGAAGAAAGAAGAATTATGTAAAACTAACTGTATGAAATAAATACGAGTACATAGTAATTTATTAACAAAATCATTAATATTATAGAAGGTATTTACTATTGACCATTCATATGACACACACATTATATACTCGTATATTAATATCATATATTATAATAGAGTTAGTTGTCAACATTTCACCTCAAAATTATTCAATATATTCATCAAAAATGATAGAAAATAAATCACCACACCACTACCGCACCTACCGCAGTACACCAACACCATCCTATTTAAATACAAATTTCAAGAGAGTGCATCCGCATCGCTTAGGTAGCATATGAGTTTTATTTTCATAATTAAATGTAGGTAGGTATACTTAGGTTAGGTATAGACAATATAATGTGGGTGTATCGTAATAAATTGTAAATAAAATTATTACTGTTTTTTTTTTATACCTATTCATTGATAGTGAAAAATATCGCTATATTTATATAAATCCCTATTCTGTTAAAAACGTTAAATTTGGCTTTAACTTGAATTATAATTAATAAATAGGGGGCTCTAGTATGGGTTTAAGTTCAGTTAGCCGAATTCGAGAGTGTAAAATGTCATTTCGCCTTCAAAATGATAAAATTGATATTTTGCAACCGATTCTATATGACATAATGAAACATGGATTATATATACCGGGTGTTCCAGACCATGTGTATCAGCTTTTTAAGAGGGGAAGGAGCCGTTATTTATTAAATTTAGAAAAAAGTTTGTTAGCTAAATCGAGGGTGCTCTATCGATTGGTGGTATTTTCAAACTTTCGGAAAGGACCGCAAATCGGTTTTTTAAGATCAAAAATCGCCGAAATTGGCCGAAATCGAGATTTTTAGAGCATCCTCGATTTAGTTAACACACTTTTTTCTAAATTTTAAAATAACGGCTCCTTCCCCTCTTAAAAAGCTGATATGCATGGTCTGGAACACCCGATATATGTATGTATATATGTTTATTACATTATATTACATATGTATATTATATATGTAGTAATATATATATATATTGAAAAAATTAGATTACTAATCAGTTGAGATTTTATTTAGTATTGTGAAGTGTTACTGACAAAATTTTGTTCTATTGCGAATACTGAGAAAATTGACGTTTTTTGACAGTTAAAATTTTAAATTTTTAGTTTGTTTTAGTTTTTTTTAGAAAAGAAATAATTATTTCAATTAAAATGTTTTATTAATAAAATACAAATAGTTATGTCGTCAACCGATTTTTGTATAATAATTTGTCTATTGTCCAATAATTCAACTAATCGCTTTAATTGAATTTTATTGCTGTAATTTTTCGTTATTTTATTTAAAAAAAAATATGTATTTTAAACTTATAAAGCAGATAAAATAAAAAAAATATTTAATACAATATAAAAAACGAACAATTTAAAAAGAAAACAAAAAAAAAATACAATTTAAGTAAGACATATTTTTTTTTAGCACAATAAATTTTGTCATGCTAAAATTTACAACTGAAAAAAACAAATCTGATTTTTATTGACATTCACAATAGGAATATTTGTCAGTATTCACATTTTATTAATAGTTTACTGGCAAGTAATAATCCCAGTATCGATTTTGAATATCTGCTGGCATTTCTCAGATATTTACTGAAAACTGACACTTCACAATAAGGGCCATACTCAGTAACTATTCGATATTTTTGAAATAGGGTATAATTATGTATTATAGAACATAGTTAATAATTTAAGACATATTCAAAATGAAGATATGTGTACATTCAGATTTCGGAATTTTCAAATATTTTATTAAATGGTATGCTATGAGTAGTACAATGATCGTCTCGTGATGAGAATATTCATGAACGCCTGTTGAACATCTGATTGACAAACAGTGTTTAAACAAAATTTTTAAAAAAGAAAATATATCCATTTTTTAGAGCACTCTACCCAGTAAAATAAACACAATTTGATATAACTGAAAAATTTAAATTTCTGAAATTTTTTTTTGTGTAGGGACAGCGTCTTTGAAAACTTCAAAAATACCCTGAAAATTTTATATTTTTTTATCCATTTCAGAGTTTTTTTCTCACCCATTTTGTCTTGGTTTTAATGAGTATATAGTTAGTATCGAATAGTCAGTAGTTCTGTATAATTTGAATGTAGTATGAAGTAATTCCATTGATTAAATCTTTAAAGCATTTTGTCTCAAAATTTCCCAATTTATTTTAACAATCCAATCTCAATGAAAAATTGTTAGTTATATAGTCTATTTATGCATAAATATCACACTCTTGTGAGAGTATATATAAATCCATATTTAACACTTAAAAAATATGATCTACTTAAATCCCATCGTTCTTTTTGCAAACACATTCAATTATTATAATTTTATATATTTTTCAATTACAGTTAAGAATACATAAATTTCGTTATTTATAATATCCACATGTGAAATTGATTCTCACGTTTTTCATTTGAAATTTTTTTTTTTTTTTTTCAATTTTCACAAAAATGTTAAAACTTTATAATTCCCAATTTGCATATGAAAAATAAATTTACGTCAATTTGTTGATAAGTTCTTTTCCATTTAAATATTATGAAATTCTCATGTGAAACATAATAAATAGTTATTCTCGTGGATTTATTATTACCCTGCATCATAATTTTCATTTAATTTATTGGTTATTTATATATATATACTAATTTATATACTTAATATATGTATTTGTAGTTAATAATAAATGTTTGTAAATAAGGAGTTGAAAAATAAATAAATCTAATCCCTAATGGTAATTTTGACAATATTAAATTCTAAAAATGTTTTCAGTTAATATAATCAATTTAACTATGTATTGATTACAGCTCTTAATTCAAAGTAATCTAAATTAAAATAACCATTTTAGTTGGTATATATAATCAGAAAATAATATTTAGCCAAGGACCTCGATAATTACGATTAAGTTTAAAAATTAATTAAACCTATTACCAATGATCTAATGAACATTTTTTTTATACATAGCCAAAACACTAGGTCCAGTCCATATGTAAAAATTGTATTTCATTTTGGTATTCGTATGAAAGCTTTATAAATTTTCAAGAGGTCACAAGAGGATAAGTAAGCTTTACAGCGGCTAAGAAAACCTAAACATTTGGCTGCGTTTTTGTAACATCGAATATATGATAATTTTAGACCATTATTTTCGATTTAAGTGTATAACTAGTGCATTAATCGAAAGATCAATATCAAAAATGGAAATTTTCCTGGAAATAGTACAGCTCTGAGTTTTTTAAGTCTTAAACTCGACTCTGTCTTTTAAGCCTTTTAAATAGCTATTGAGACCAAGCCATGGCCACGATTGGTTTTTTGGTTGATACAGCGATAGATGTAGATTCAGATTTTTTATGAAAATCGTAGAATGCTATTAGAGTGCTGTCGTCTACAAAGCTGTGGATTGGATTGAAATGATATAAATATTTATTATTTATAGATATCTTGTAGAAACAAAATATCTTCCAAACTATGAAACATATACGTATATATGTATATCTATTCAAAATCCTATTTCTAGGCTATTAAGTAGACTATGAAAAATTTCAAATCAATGCATTATTTCATTTGGCATTTAACTAACAACCTACTGCTAATCATTTTAAAATTTTTAGTTAATACGAATGATTTCATTGACTTAAATCCGGTATTAATATACCGGCGTTATATTACGTAACGGCATTATGCTATATTGCTTTATATTATTTAGACAAAATTTTGGCTACGCTTTTAAACATTTGTAAAGTTAGCTACAGCTAAATGGACAAGGTTGATGTGTTAGACCCAGAACCTACATGATCTGTTGGTAATCTAAGTAAGTAGTAAAGTATAATTAGTGTCATCTATCCCGAATATTTAGTGTCACTATCCCGCATATAGAGTGTAAATAGGCCACAACGTATATGAAGTATAAATAGGTCTACAAAATACTACTTTTTAGAAATTTGAAAATCTACGACCCTATAAAAAAAATAGTTAAAAAATTTGACATTGAGGTTTCAAAAGGATTTTGACATATTTTAGATTTCGAAAATTTTGACGACCCGGACCCTATAAAAAAAAATAGTTAAAAAATTTGAAATTTTCAAATTTTTGAAATTGATTTGATTTTGTTGCTTATTTTTAGAACATTCATTAAAACAAGCAAAAAATATGAAAAATCTTTATAATCGGTTGAAAAATGAGTTTTTTAAAGGATTTTAAGATTTTTTAAATTTTGAAAATTTGGACGACCCCAACCATATAAAAAAAAAATAGTTTAAAAATACGAAATTTTCAAATTTTTGAAATTGATCTGATTTTGGTGCTTATTTTTAGAACATTCATTAAAACAAGCAAAAAATATAAAAAATCTTTATAATCGGTTGAAAAATGAGTTTTTTAAAGGATTTTCAGATTTTTTAAATTTTAAAAATTTTGACGACCCCGAGCCTATAAAAAAAAATAATTAAAAAATGTGAAATTTTCAAATTTTTGAAATTGATCTGATTTTATTGCTTATTTTTAGAGCATTCATTAAAACAAGTAAAAAATATGAAAAATGTTTACAATCAGTCAAAAAATGAGGTTTTTAAAGGATTTTCAGATTTTTTAAATTTTGAAAATTTTGACGATAAAAAAAATTGTTAAAAAATGTGAAAATCCGTGTTGAAAATCTAAGTTAAAACATATAAAAATAACAATGGATATTAATTGCATAAATATGGTATATGTAAGTACCTATGGGTAAATTTATGTTCAATTGTTTTATCGTTGGTATTTAATTTTAGCTGTCTCGAGAGTGCTTAATTCTAATCATTAAATCGTATTTTGCTTTATCCCCTTACTTTACGTCTTTTAAATACCTTTTTTTTTACAATTTCGGTTAAAGTAGACAGAGTGTATCTTTCATTATTTTTTTTATATGCATTTTTTTCGTTTGGAAAAGAAAATTATGGCTGGGTCATACAGAGCAAGGACCACGTCGTCGAAGAAGAATACCCATTCATTGGAGCACAATAATTTAATAGATGAAATATCAACGTATATTAAAAACTTTCAAATCTACAATTAGGGATAGTCCAGTCAATCCAGTACAATATTTCAGTCCAATATTCTAAAGCCCAGTATTTTTTTAAGTCTATATCAATTGCACAACTGAAAAAAGTCCAGTCAATACATGACAATATTTGAACAAGTCCAGTTTTTTTTTTTATCAACCAAAAAGATGAGTAATTAAGTATTTTTAAATATAAAAAGTCCAAACAAATTTAGTAAATTTTAGAAAATTAATAAATAAAAGAAAAATAAGAACAACAAAAATATGACACGAATCTTAATGGAAACAAGGTCAAACAATTTTCAGTTGATTAGAAATATAAATTGTTTTTTTTTGTTTTTGTTTGAACTTCCTCGATTTAACTATTTTTTTTTTTTTTAAAACGGATCAAGAAGTATTTAAAAATGATATTTTAAATTTTTATAGTAGAAGGAACTCGGTAAAATATAGAATAAATAAATATAACAAAACTATTTTGAATAATTTATGAAAGTGTATAGGTAGTAAAATGGTGACAATAAATGTCATTTTAAAGATTGTTAATTCAAAATTTCTATATTAATTATTACAAAGGCTAATAAATAATAATTATTGCATGCATTAGGTCCAATAACACAATAGACGAAAGAGCATATTTACTAGAATAATAATTGTGTTCACAGAACATCTCCGTTTGCTGTAATGTTCTTGAAAAAATCAAAATAGTTTTTATATTTTCACGAACATATTAGTGCGTCTATTGTGACCTTAATAAAAAGTTAGCATTTGATACATGAATCTAGTAAATTTAAATCAGAATTGATATTTCATATTAGTGATATTTAAGTGATAGTTTGAGTACGCTTTATAATTAATATATTTCAAAAAATTTCCTATTTTACAAAATAATAATATTGCGTCACAAAATTTATACATAATTAAAATTAATTAATTACATGAATGAAAATCAATTTTATATTGATTTGTATATACAGTATAGTTACATATGAACATATCTATACTTACATACATTTTTTTGTTTTTTCTTTCTTATTTTTTAAATTTTTTTATGTAAATAAAAAACAAAACTTGAAAATAGTCTGGTAAACAACTTAATTAAAAAAAAAAAAAACATAGAGAATTATTTAGAAATAAAAAGAAGAGCTAAGAACATATACTTACTTACATACTTAATGTATGTATACCGAAAATTTAACAGTCACTGAATGTAAGATTAATCATAATTTAAAAACATTAGGATTAAATTTTTTCCATCAGTAAAATGAAATTTAAAACCACTGATTTTATTAATCTGAAGATTTTTATTTAAGTACAATATAAATTTAAATTTATGTGTACACGTAGATATCTATAGTATTTTATTCAAGAGGTTTAAAAATATATTTTGTACTGGTTGGTAGGTACTCCTCACTCATCAACCTCATTTGATTATTTTGTATTAAATATTTATTTTTTTTTTCAATGGATTTAGTAACAGTTTTTTATTTTAACAAATACAGTAAAAAACAATTTTCTTTGTTCTAACACAACTATACTGGTATTATCACTATATAAATTCAAATCTCTACAAAGTCTCCGGAACAACAAAAGTAAAATCTAATAACACACCAATATTGAAATTTATTCATACATTCACAATATTATACTGAATTTTAGTACTATAGCTACTTTTTTAAATACTGAAAACTGAACTGATGCCAATTTGCAATTTCCACTTTGGTACTGGGACTGAATGATGCTGTGTGGTATTGGTGAGCATTTATAAATTAGATTAGATCGAGATATATATGTATGAATTATGAAAAAAAAAATATGAACTTATACCAGTTCAAAAAGTTGTTTGTTTCGCAATAATGTTGTTGGATAGATACAACAATAATGTAAAATAAAAAGCAACAAACAAAATCAGATGTTTGAATTTTATCTAAATAATATGGGAATGGAAGACATGATTTTAAATTGTAAGAATTTAAAAAATTAGGGTTACATTTACTTCAATCATCAGCTGATTTTATTTTCTTCGTACATATTAATATACTTATGTATATACATTTTATAATTTTTATTTTTGTTTGTATTCGATAATGTGCGTCTTAGAAAAAAAAAAAATAATAACAAAAACAAAATTATGTATTTTAAAGAGATATTTAAATTTAATATATTTAATTTATATTCATATGATTAAAGAGATTTTCTGTATTTTGAATTTATCAAGTATTTATGTGGAACATATAGATAGATATTATTACGTTGTATATATACATATATATTTTTAATTTATGAATATGGGACTACGATACTAGAGTATTTATTTTTCTACATCAAAATATTATCAATTTTTTAAATTGATATTTACTAATGATAACTAGTTAAGGAAAGGAAAATAAATTAAATCGATTCGTTCAAAATTCACCATTAAAATTATAAATTATAAATTGAAAATATTTATTAATCTACAGATAATAAAAATAATATAACAATAATTATAATTTGTGTTTACATCAAGCTGAAAAAAATATTATATAGGTATACGATTATAGTTAAACAGTGGAAAAATTTCTCAGGCAAATAAAAACTGACAAGTCAATATGAAAATTATCTAATGGAAAAAAAATTGTATTTACAAAATTTGTGGTTGATTTATTAAAATTAGATTAAGAGAAAAATTAAATGAATCTTGGGATGTTTTTTTTTTTTTTAATTTTTAAATAAATTTGTAGGTATTTTACATTTAATAATATGTATATTATACCGATCTAATATATCTAATATAATCTAATAACTATACCTATATTATTTAATAGCAAAACATTATACTTAAAATAGATTAACTCATAAACGAATTGTTTAAATTAGGTATGTCAAAGATAAGATAAATAGGAAATTGAAAAATAAAAAAATTTCAATTAAAGAATTAAAAAATTAAAAAAAAATACAAAAATGTTTTAAAATATTGGATTTTTTTTTTGTTTTTGTTGGAAAGGAAATTATTATCTTGAATTCATAAATAAATAACAGGAAATTTAGGTTTTTTTTTTATGTAGTTATGGCGATATAATTTATTTCCCAAAATATTTAACAAATTTATAAAAAAAAAAATATCGTAGTAATTACAGAAAATACCGAAAACTTTGGTTTAAGATTTAAGTACTTAAATAATAAAATTAGATTATATAGTTAACTATACAGAAACTGAGACAATTAAGAAAAACTACAATAGACTATAAATCTTTGTGAAAATATAAATATTCCTGGAAAACATAAGCTCTTAAAAGGAATAACGAATCTGTTTAGACATTATTATAATAAATAAAATATCATATGTACCTGCACTTAATACCTATAACTTACTACATTATTACAGAATTATTTTAGGCAATAGTTCCGAAAATCTCTTGATAAATATTTGAAATATTTAAAAAAAAGTTTGTTCTTTTTTTTATCAAATTTGAAGCTTTTTAAGAATAATGTTTTAACTAAAATCTAGAGCAACTATAGTTATACCATCATTGTGGTATAGGGACTGGGCAAGACTGAGCTTTTCAGAAAATAATTAATTCAATAGCGAAAGTCTTAAAATAATTTTTTTTCACATAATTAAAAAATTTTCCTTCAAAAAAAAGTTCTCAAAAGGCTATACAGTGATCAGTGTTACAGAAGTTATGATAAATTTTGTCTGAAATTTTCCTGTTTTTTTTTGCAGTAAATTTTTTTATTTTCATTTTTTAATAGTTACAAGAATTTTTATTTTATTCATAAAAAAAAAAATTCATTTAGTAGGTAGATACGCATCATATAATGTGTATGTTTTTTTTTTATAATTTACACTTTACTTTTGTACTTGTGATTTGTTTTTTTCTAATAAACATGCAAAATCGAAATTGAATCTTTTTCTATGGGTTAAAAGAATGAACCACGATTTTTTAAACAATGTACATATATTTCAATTTGATCATAATCATATCATATATTATCATTTCGCTCTGCCTACTATGCTAATTCTATGAAAATATTTTTGCGAGATTTTTCATCAAAATTTAGCTGACAGCTATAAAACTTTAACTTAAAACAGCTATAAAATGTTTTAACAGGTCAGAAAATTGTTTTTACATACAAAATTATTTTCATGTTAAAAATTTAAGAAATAATACCACAGAGGCTGGGCCAAGACAACTGGGCTGGGAATAAAGCAAAATAAAAAAATCGTTAAACATTTTATCATTTATTAAATTTATTATTTAAAATTGTTTAATTGGACGGTAACTAAATGATTTCAAATAAACGTAGGAATGTATTAGGATTAAATAAAACAGTGAAAAGTTTTTTTTCGAAATTCACAAAATTTGTCTATACTAAATTTAAATATGTGGCAATAATTTACGAAAATAAATATTTTTTTTTGCTACATTTCAAAATAAATTTTTTAAATTGTGAAAATAGAAAATATTTTTTGTTTTTGTATTTTTTTATATAAGTATACATGTATTATTTTGTTTTTGACGTTCGAAGCGTACAGACTTCAAACCGATGATGAACCGATGATGAACCGATCAAAAAATTGGAATGATAAAAATTGGAATGATTTACACACACATATGAAGATGTAATTGCAATTGATGACATAATCTAAACGCTAAGAGCTGGATTTTACAACATAGTTTGTTAACTGCAATTGCAATTCAATGTGAACACATCCAATTACCCGGCAATCTATTATTTCATTATTCTCTATAATAATTCTATTATATCATAAAAGAAAGAGATTTGGTTTATATAAATTAAAATATAATTTTGTGATAAAATTTATTTAAATGATTAAACCGTTCGTGAGTGATGGGACGTTCGACTAGTCTACATGATATATTTATGTATATTGGTTTGAGGTAAATATCTGCAAAAAGTAAATGTCTAACTTATTACTGACATTAAATAATTGTTAACAATTGTTAATAATTGATAACAGTTTTTTAGTGCAAAATTTCAAGTGTTTTCGGAACTATTTTCTTTCTTTCTTGATTTTTGTATTCACAAGAATAATTATTTAATTTCAAAGTATGTATTGTATAATATTAAGTATACATTTTATATATATATATTTTAATCTTTATTTATTCATTAATTTTTTATTTATTTATTTTACTGAATATTTTCTATATAAACTGAATATTATCTTTCAGAAGTTATTCGTATTCAGTTTACAAAAAAAAGTTAATATTTATTTTTTTCATTTTCCTCACAAAATTATATAATATTAAAATCGCAAAATCAAGAAACAAATAAATTATATTTAATTTTTTAGATTAATTAGTATAAGATTTGATGAAGTCTGTAAAATTCAATAGAAAAATTTATATACATATATGTAAATATATATATAGTTATATGTATAAATGTTGATTTAATAGTAAATAAATGAAAATATTTTGAATCTAGATATGAGTTGTACTAATCAGTACAATTAATGTGAATAACTGTGAATGAAACTAATCAAAATTAACTAGAAGTTGTTAGGGTAGTCCAACACTAGACTAACGATAATACCTACAACTGATGAGTTCCAATGGTGTTAGTGAACGAAAAATTCGTTTCATTTAAATAAATTAAATGAACAAATTAATTAACTAACTCATAATAACGTATTCGCTTTATAATTATTAAAACAGTAATAAAATCAGTTACCATTAAAAAAAAATTAATATCTGATTATATTTTATTTGTAAATTTAACTAAAAATATTTTTTTTTTTAGTAATTCGAAACTTTTCTATAGCAATATGTAAACCTCAATTATATTTTTAGAGTAGGTACCTATTGGCTATTTATAATATTTGATATTTCAGGTACCATTTATGGAAGAATAAACACACATGCACTTATTACGTATATACACAATATATTTATATTATATAAACACAAAATTTATTTATATAACTTTTATGCAATGACTCACCTAAAAATGTGCAATAAAAATCAATGCATTTCACTTTTTTATTTTTTTGCATTTTCTTTTTCATATACTTTTTTTTTTTAAATGATTACGACCTATTATATTCGGTGCATATGTCCTTAACATAACATCATATTATTATACATTATTTTTCTCTCTTTACATAATTTTCAACAAAATTTTCTTTTCTCTTTATTCACATTTGATTCATTCATTGTTTTTGTTTTGTATTCATATAAATATAATTTTGCTCTTTTATATAAAAACAATTTTTTTTTTTATTTTTTATATTATTAAAAGAAAAATCACGAAGTCACAAATTAACAGCAAAATAAAAAAACGCTTAAAAAAAAATTATAATTTTATTTTTTATCCTTTAGGAAAATCCCTCCGGTACAGTACATAATAATTATATATAGTATTATAGTCTCTGGTTATACATTCTATTATGCGTCATATATCTAATATGTGTATATATACATAGCTTTAAACTCCCATTGCAGTCTGATAAAGTTTTATAATTGAATCCGAAATTTTAAAGAGTAAAAAAAATATATTTCCATTCATTTTAAGAATAAATTTTATAAAAAAATATATTCATTTGTTTTTATAAAGTCCTTTTTGATATTAATGTAAAAATGTAGGTATGAATTTAATTTAAAATAAAAGGAAAAATTATTATCAAAACAGCTGGTAGCCAAATATGAATTTAATAATATACAAACGTGTATACGAATACAAAAATAATATTGTCTTTTTTTTTTGTTTTTATATTTATGAATTCAAGAGCAAGGAACTTTGACATTTCACAAAAAAATAAAAATTTTTGTATTTAAAAATAAAGAGAAATTTTCCAGGATAAAATTATAATCATCGTCACTGTATTGTGTACTTACGGCGTATACAGAAATAATAATGTAGATACATACTTATTTACAATGACGTCTAATTCTTTGTAACATTATATTGACGATATCAAATCCTTGATATTATTAAATAGTAAAAAAATTTATTAATAATTTTTTGTTATTGTGTTTGTTTTTGTCTGGAAAACATATTTTTATCCTTTTTCAACAGAAATATATATCCTTTATCTTGAATAAATATACAACAACAACAAAAAATGATATAGCTTTGATAAGAGAAGTAAACAAATATACGTAAGTATAACTGAATGTGCAAATAAATAAAAATTAATTTTTGATCGATTTTTACCCAAAATAAAGGAAAAAGGACATTTTAAGGACATATTTTATTATATTTGATATAATCCTGATATATATGTTTGTTATCTTATCATATATTATTTAAATATTTTATCTTATCTTATTTTATTCTAATAACTAGTTATACATTATTTTGTTTTTCTTAATTTGAAATTATATATATACATTTAACTATATTTATTTATATTTAGTTATATGTATATACATTGTATGTAAATATAACATACATAAACGTATTTAGGTTGTGGTTTAAAATATTTTGCGCCTTTTATTATTCATATAATGTAATACCATAATAATTAATATCCATGAGAATTAAATGCGAATTAAATGTAGTCAAGAAGATTAATGCAAAATTTTAAATGAAATTCGTATTATAGTTTTTATATGTATTCGTAATACGCAATTAAAACATATAAAAAATAATTGAAAATCATACTTAACACATTCATAGTATATATATATGTACACATCGCTATGGGTAAATTGGTAAGTAAAATGTATTCGTACTATAATTACTATATTGCTATTAAAATGGTAAAAAGATGGTAAAAAATCCTAGCACCATCGTAACCATAGTAATTATAATATACCTTTAACTATATTTTTATAAGTAATAAGTAGTTTAAAAATTATTCGAATTCAACTTAAGTAAACCAAATTTAAATCTATCTACTTTTTTTATTCATATTCTTCGTTTACTTTTATTTGTCATATGAAGTTGACGAAATAACTTAAATTGCTATTATTTTTATATTTTTATATATGTACATGAAATATGTTCTATAAAATTACATTTTAATACATTTTGTGAGCGAATGCAATATAAGATAGAGACTATAATGATGTATTTAATCAATTTTTTAGCTTAAGTCGACTTAAAACACTAATCTTCAACCTAATATAATTATGACAATAATTTTTCAAAATTCAATGACAACAACCAATTAGTTGTTCCAAATACGATATACTTTTTCGAACAGCTAAAGCCAACAATCATTGGAAATCTATTTTTTGATAGCTATCAAATCTAAGGCATTTGAATTAGAAGAAAAAATCAATTATAGCATTAAACATGATCTCAGTAAAATGTTTTAAAAATCATAAAAACAACAAAAATTCATTAGTGTTTGGTGCGATTTATGTTCGAATATAAACGGTATTAAAAATAAAAATTAAATAGTAAATTTTAATTTTATCAATAGTATTATCTTAATAAAACAAAGTTTCAATTATATCCAGTTACATTTTTTTCTTGTACAGAGAAATGTATATTTTACATTCAGTACTAGCATTTACAGTATTTTAGTATCCTTTTTTTTTGCTTAGATGCAGTAAACTCTATTTCTTAATTTATATTATTCCGTTATTTTTTTCTTCATATTAATCATATACATATATATATAAATTTAGATTATTAAATGAGAATTGGTACATTAGTACTAATAGTACAGTGAGTGGCCTTTAAGTCTATTGCTGCTTCCCTCTATAGACCTACCAGTCTATGTTATCCGGTTTTTTCAATCAAACAGTAAGTATATATTTTTTAGTGATGATATGGTTCTTCTGATTGAATATATATCTTATATGTACATATATTATATATATATATATATATGTATGCATATATATATAATATATATATATATAGCTATCTTTAAAACCCAAAAGCCTATGTAAGTACATATTTAATTTTGATATTTTTAAATTACAATTTAGCTTGTAAAAAAATATATACAATGAGAAATGAGGGAAGCTTAAACAACGTTACAAAAAAGATAAGAAAGAAAGAATAAAAACCGAATTGATAAAATTACACCAGTAACATGGATTAGATGAATGTTAAGAAGCAGGAGATCAGGATTATTAAAAACGAAAAAAATTCCAAAAACATTGCTTCAAAACTAAAAAACCAAATTTTTTTTAAATCAGAATTTTTTCTGTGCCTTAAAAAAACAATCTAAAAAAAAATTAAAGTAAATTTCAAAGAAGAGAGAAAAAGAAAAACAAACTTTAAATTCTAGTCACGATTTACTCAATATTTAAATAAATCCTATCATATATATATACTTAAGAAGGATTTACAAAAGAAAATACCGACATAAGTAAATGTAAAAAAAAAAAAAAAAATAATACCGTTATCGAGAAAAAAAACTCATTTTCCTGGTTTTCTTCTGTTTATCTAGAAAATATTTCAAAACATTGAAAATTTTCAGTTTTCTATTTTTCTTCTTTAACTAACTGAGTTGCAGCCCACCTGTATGCCTATTGAAATATGACACAAAAAAAAAAATTTTTTTTTTTTTAATTTATTTAATTTTTTATTGTTGAATTTTTTTTTTGTCTCTCCTCTTTTCTTTTTTTGATTTCAAAATTTCTGTATTCTCTTTAAATCTTGAATACAAAAAAAAAAAAAAATTCTATTACCATTTTTTGCTTTTAGTGGGAATTGATATCAAGGTTTTTTCATTTTCATATAACACATATTTAGGCTAAAGCTAAAAAACTGTGCGCCTGGTATCAAATCCTTGAGAAAATATGCAAACACATAAAAACGTATGAAATACAAAAATAAAAAAAAAATAAAGCCAACCAACAAAATAAGGATAAAATGACTATATGGATAAAATATAAATAAAAAAAAAAACAAAAACAAAAACCACGAACTAAAATGAAAAGCAAAAATATTAAAAAGGACTAAAGAAAAAAAAAACCAAAACAAAATTATATGTATACACAAAGGAAAAAAAACGAAAAACAAAAAAAAAATTATTATGAAAATTATGAAAAACAGAAAAAAAAAATACGCACAGACTGAATAACCTAAACGAATAACCCATAGGAAATGTGTACGGAATGTAGGAGTTGGAAAAATCAAATTTAAATGTAAAATTATTATAAATTTGAGCAAACGTCGGATTTCAGATTTATACACAAAAAATTTAAAAGCTTTTACAGTTATTTTAATGCACATATTATGAAGTTACAATTTTTATTTTGTATATGGAATTTTCCTCCAATGGAATTTTTAATTAAAATCAATGATTATTACAAAGATAATGATAGGAATAGGCTGTCAATGTAATGTTACGAGTTTAGTTAAATAATAAAATTAGTTAGATAATTTACCAAAAACCTAAATAAAGCGTAAAACAAAAAATACAAAAAATTAGATTGAAAGTAGTACAAACCATTTTAAAATAATTGTTGAAAATAGTTAAATAATTGCCTACATTGCGTTATACAACAAAACAATTACAACCTATACATTTGCATATAACTATATTATAAGTATTATAAATCATCATCATCATTGCCCTGTATTAATATCATGTACTAATATCCTGGGTAGTGTCCTGGGTCCATAGGGTAAAAATAAAATATTTCCATCGGTGTTTATTTGCGGCTAATCTCTTCAATTGTGGCCACGTTCTTTGTTAAGTACATGCTATATTTTATAAATGCAATTTATAAAATACTAATTTTGGTTTTCTTCAATTCAAACCATTTCATAGTTTTGATAAACTCTACTAACTATATACTATACAACAAATTTTAATTTAATATTTAGAAAAATAAACCCCAAAGATTGGGAATAAGCGTAGTAGATGTTCGTAAATAAATGATGTCTAAGAGGAGACTATTCTAACCAAAAATTACATAAGCTTAATAGATGTAGTACAGTATCAGTAGGTAGTAGATGAAAAGTAGCTATCTACAAACAAAAATTTCTGAATTCACCTACAAGTACTCAATAATAAAATTTTCGCCACTCTTTCGTCAGCAACAAAATAGCACAATTTCAAATACCTGGTCTCTAAATAATCAAACAACGGTGGCCAACATCTTCCATAATTAAAATTTGTAATAACTTCCTTCAACTTCCTAATACTATACCTAAATCTATCTCCATTTTTTTCTTCCTAAATTATCCTATTCTACCCTATCCCAACCCAGCGGCATGTAAGTGCTAAAGATATTTTCCAATCTAACGCTTTGGCTGTTCATAAAAAAAAATGAAGCAAATAAGAAAAAATATTAATGAAGAAGGATAGATAGATAAAAATATAAGTAAAATAACCGAAATTATAACCAAAGTTGTAATTAAAATGGAGTAAAATTGAAAACTAGAAAAATTTAAAAAATTATAAATATCTTGATTCATTCAGAGCTACAAAGCTGTCAACAAATGTAAGAACGAAAATAAACAAAAATATTATCTCTAGATACTTAATATCTATTTCGCCCAATTAAACAAATTAATATCTTCTAATAGCAAGAATTAAAAAAACATATTCTAAACAAAAATTAACTGACTAACTACTATTTCTATATATATATATACTTACTTACATATATTTTTTACACCCATTTACTCAAATATTAATTTTCAGCATTCCCAAAATTTCATTGCCATTGAATTTATATTACAAAGAGATTTAATTTATGATCCTTTATTACTTATTCAGATATTTATCTTCAAGGACAAACAATACAAGCTATACTTACTTAGTATTTTTTTTTACATATATATGTATACATACTACAATTCTATATATTATTTGTAAGCAAGTGTAAGTATAAGTATTTGAATTTTGTAATTGTAATTTTTTTCTTTATGTTATCATAATAGTTAACCTTTACTGTTGTCCATACTTCTAGAGGTCATTTTTACTTTAATGAATTACGAGAAAAAATATTGTAAATATGTATATATATATATATAATGGAAAAAAAAACAAAAAATCCATTTAAAAGGACTCACTCTACATAAATATTTTATTAAGGGTTGTTGTTTTTTTAATAAAATGGAAAATAATTCAAGTAAAAAAAAAACCAAACCCAAATGTGAAATATGACAAGTAAGTATGCTTATTAATATTGTAAGTAACTACTTACTTAGATTTCTTTGAAATATGTTTTTACTATTATTTTTATTGTAAACAACAGAAATTTGATTAGACTTTAAAAATTTATAAATAAATATTTAAAATAATGAAATAATTAATTGAAGAAATTGCTTATATTAATAATTTATTTTAATTTTATTTGTTTATTTATATTTAAGAATATATTATTTAAATAAAGCGTCTGAATTTTTTATAATCTAAATAATGATTTATATTGAAGTATATTATTTTTTAATTTTATTTATATTTATTGTTATGAGTATACAAAATTATTTACAGCATAACATTTTGACTAAAAATAGCTACTTAATTATAGCAAAACTATATTTAAGTAAATATTAAAACAAAAATTATTATAATTTCATGTAGATTCAACTATTACTGGCCACAATATCGAAATAAAGAATAAAAATATGAATATCGAAAATTATCTGTTTTTTCGAATTAACAATTTAATTTATTATTTTTTTAAAAGTACACTTAGTAATATTCGTAACAAATTTACTGAATGCAATAATTATAGCTTATAGCTTATATAGGGTTTTAATGCTTGATTGAATATATTTGAATATAAGTAAGTAACTACCTAACTATTTATTATTTACTTTAGAAAACTGAGAACAATGTACTGACCTAGTTGAAATGAATTCTTTAATGCATATTCCACGATTGAAATAGAAAAAATAACTAACTAACGTAAATCTACCAATCACCGCTCTAGTACATTATGCCGCGCGAACCCTTTTTTTGTAAATACAATACTCCCATGCTTTATATTTCAAATTTATTTTTAGAATAAAAAAAGAATATTATTTCCTCGTTGTAATGCAAAATAATGCACATTTGTATTCATATTAATAAATAAGTTATTGATAGAAAACTAAACTAGGTAGACATTTTAGTGAAAATATTGGTTCAAACGTTTGAATTTTTTTTTATTTTGTTAAGACCATAATAATTAAACTATGATGTTCACTTATTTATTTTATTCAAATAATTGTAAAAAATATATTATTAAATAGATTCTAATACATACTTTCTTTAATTTATAAATAGAAAATATTTAAAATTGCTAATTTGTTTTGGGCGGGAATTAGGGACACGTAAATTTATGCTGTACGTATTTACGATCGAACGGGCGGAATTAGGAAAATGATATATCGAAATAATTAATTAAGTTATTCACCTATTTTTGATTATATCAGGATGCAACTGGAAGATTTTAAATTGAAATTAAACAAACTAAGCTGGACATAATTACGACCTATTAATTTAATTTCGCATATGTGTTTTTTGTTACAACTAAATTTTAAGTTTTTATAAAAATTTGTATGAAAAAGTGGGTCGGTAATACTGGCAATATGTCCTAATTCCGAACTAAATATGCAGGTGTAAGCTATTTTCACTAAATTCATACCAAGTCTTATATTAAAGAAAAAACTATATTTTAATTGTTGAAAATAAGAGAATATTTGCCTTTTATTAGTAGACGAAGTACGCGTATCCTGTATATGATAAGCATATTTAGTAAAATTAAAAGGAAAAGATTCGACTATTTTTAACAATAAGATAAATTTTACTCTAACGCTAACCCTAAAGAATAAGTTTTTCCAAAACTATGTTTTTCTTATATTATATATATATATTTTGTATAATTTCAAAAATCTCTGGAATTATCTTGCCTTCTCACCAAAATTTTATTAAAGCGTCCATTATAAATTACCAAAATAATTTCTTTGTACACATTTCACAATAAGTTTAATAGAGGAGTGAAAATCATAACCATGTCTGGCACATTTTGGAGATGGCCTGTAAAAGAAGATATTCTAATATATTCAGACAGTGACATAGTCTGCAAAATTGAGCCTCCAGTTTTAATGAACATCAGAAGACAATATAAAGTACCTGAAATCATACAAATGTAAAAATACCAAAACTATGAGGTAGTAAATGTGATTTTTACTTTGTATGTGTATATGAAATATTTTGTATTTTTATTTATTTATTTTAAATGTGCATTGTTATAATATTTAAGTTAATTATGTTATATTGAATTATATTTTTTTTGTTTGAAATACTGAATCGTTGAATTGTTTATTTATTTTTAATTTTCATATTGAAATAAATGTATATTTTTATGTGTAACAAATAATTTTATTTACATTATAACTATTTTTTTTTTTTTCAAATTACTGATTTTATAATTTAACTAAGTACTAGTTAATTATTTAAAAAATTGATTATTAATTTTACTCTTAATAATTATTTTAAATACCTTTTTTAAATAAAATCGTAAATAGGTAAGTGCGAATCGCAAATAAGTTGAAAAACGGAATTGAGTTCATGTAAGGGCGGAATTAGTTCAGATTGAAATTGTCAAGTGAAAATACGTACAATCAAACTTTTTTTGCCAGTTATAATATTTTATTATTTATTTAGAAAAAATTAAATAATAATTAGATGAAAATATTTTTTTTTTTAATTAAAAAATAGTAATTATTGTAATTTGAAAAAAAAAAAAATAAAAAAAAGCTTATATTTGGCTTATTTTGTCAACTTTAACTAATTTTTCCTTAAGGTGGCGGAAATTGGTACATTTACGTTAATAAATATAGTTTAGGGATTAGGTAATGTGTGGGGAGATAATTTACAAAGCTAAAGCCTAATATCAGAATTTAGCACCATATAAGAAAGTAAAAGAAACTACTATAAACATCTAATATCGGTTTTATTTTTTTTGCAAAACTTCAAAGCTACTTCAAACAAGTTAAGTATAGTATTTGAGTGATATTAGGGACATTATACTTATTTAATACTCGCATAGAAGAACATATCAAATTTAAATCCTGCTTTTTTATACTGAAATTTGTGGGCTAAGTCGTTTTAAACAACTAGAACTTTATAAAATAAATATGTAATTATAAGAATATGAATTTAATAGCTTCATACATATAATTTTACAACACTCTCATGACATTATTGTCCTGCAATTACATTCGTGGGGCATAGGGCGGATTATCCATCCCTCTTATTTTAATTTAAAAAAAACTTATTTCAATTTTAAGAAGTACCATCACTTCCCAAACTAACGTTTTACGTCCTAAATTACTTGTATAAAATTTATAAACTCGAATTTGTTACTCGAAGTACTAAAAAAATTGTTTTACCTCCTCAAATTAGCAAATTTTTAATTTTATTAACAATTTTGAATTATAAGGTGCCGATTACACATCAATGTTCTCATCAATATTATTGTCCATATATTAACAATATATATATTGATGTATTATTACACATCAATGTTGAACTCATCAATATTTTTATCTATTTTTTGACATTTTGCAATGACATATTTTGGAAGTGTTCTGAATATATAACTATATTGATAATTTCGAAACATATATATATATGAATATTGAAAATATAATTTCTGGTGGAATGTTTTTGACTTCAATTTAAATTAAATTTTTAACGTAACTAAATGTTATGTATAAAAAACAACAAATTATTTTTTTGTACATTTTAATATAATATATTAATGGATATATTACAATAATTGCTGTAATTATTAAAATTAATATAAAAATTGTTCTTTTTTAGAGTTACATTATAAAATAACATTATAATCTGAACATTAAAACACTGTTCAGATAATGATATTATATATATATATATATACCCAAAAAAATATGTATATATATATAGACCTAACCTTATCTGAACATTCCCTGAAAAAAAGTCATTTTTTCACCTCAGTTGATTTTGACACAAATATTGATAAGAATAGAATCACCATCAATATTTTTTCATCAACATATTGACAATACTTAATTGATGAAAACATATTGATGTGTAATTTAAATTTTTTTTATTTTTAATTTATACATTTTTTTTAAAGGACATTTACAACTGTTTACTAAATAAACATAAAATGTTTCATTCTTCTTTCCTTTTAGTATAACTGGTTACATATTGTAATTTAAATTATATGTCAGCATACAAAATATTGTACAAAAATATGAAATTAAAAGAAATGAAATGATGAAAAATAGTTAAATAATAAAAAGAAACAAACGAAAATTTAATTTAACCTTTGTTTTAAAGAGTCCACCCAATTGATTACACATAATTTATTACAGCAATTAAATCTAGAAACGAATTGAAAAACCGTTATACTCATGTTAATCCTTTTTTTTTTATTGTACACACTAAATTGTAAAAATAAAAAATCCAAAAATTTGATTTAAATATAGTTTATATGTATATATGTATATATATATATATATATAACTTATAAATATAAGTATGTAAAAAATTTCTTTCTACTTCAATAACAGTAAAAAACAATAAAATAAAAATAAATCATAAACACTTTCACCCACGCACAAACATTTTATTTTCTTCTACCAAAATCAATTCAGTTGAAGGCCATCACATAACTATAGATAAGCTTCGAACTGAATATAACATATATATTATATATGATTATAACTTAAATTTTTTTTTTATTTAACTCAAATATCAACTAACTACTACCAATACTAGTTATATATGATTTAAAAAGCTTAATAAAAACCAGTGAAGAACACGTTTTACTACAATACAATGTTGAATGAATGAATACTCAATATATAAAATTTGATATAACCGCTAAGTTTTATATATCGTGTTGCCATTAATTTAAAGAAAAAAATAAAAACAAAAATAAAAAATTGTTAATAATATTACAAAAAAAAAACAATAAATAAAACAAAAGAAAAAAGCTTAAAAAATTATAACCGAAAAGCAAAACTGAGTAAATAATAGTGATATATTTTGTGTAATTCGCGTAATAACGGTTAAAATTGCAGAATTTTGCGTAATACATAGATTTTTTATTTTGTTTTGTTTTTTTTAATAATTTTTCAGTTATTTGAATTTTTCTTTCATTAAAAAAAATAATGCTTTTAAGTCTAATTAATGTTTTGATTTCATAATAGGCTTACCCAAAATGAAAGTGTTATGATTTTTTTTCCTTTTGTTTTGTTTTATTTTATTTTTTTTTCGAAATAACTCAAATTTTTAATAATCGGGTCAAAAATGGGAATAAAAAATGTGTGTATTTTTGTTGTTGTTGTTTTTTTCTTTTATTTTGTTCGTATTCATTTGTTTAATTTTGATGATTTTTAAAGTAACAAGTTAAGTGCTTTATATAAAATATTATAAAAATTAATTAAAAAAAAAAGTAATTACATTTTCTAAATTGTGTTTTTAAAGTCGAATGCTGCACTGAAAATTAAAACCATAAAAAAAACAACAACAGTATTTCATAGTTAAGGTAGTTAAATTATAAGTAGTTAGTTATACTAATTGTATACTTATTTATAATTTATCTGATTACATATATTTATTTATTTATTTTTTAATATGCAAGTGAAAATGACTTTAAGATATTGTTAATAAGTCAGTTGGTTTTCTTCCAAAGTAAAACAATTTTCACCAATATATTCCTAGTATAATTGAGTAAACATGTAACCCTTATTTTAAGCAGTTAGTTATGTTTGGACTATAAATTAAGGGAAAATGGTAAATTCTTATTAACTCATTATCATCATCATTGTCCTGTCCTGTAACGCCATCCGTGGGCATAGGGTGGATAATAGTTAGTTAAATAAAATCATGGAAACGATTAAAATAAAATGGAAAATTGAAAATATAACGGTTAAATAATAAATAGCAATATTTATTTTAAAATTATTTAAATTTATTAATTTACATAGAGAATTTACAACTATTCACCAGCTTTTATTTAACTTTAGATTTTATTATGAAGGTCAGGAGTAATTTACTTGATAAACGAATAAATAAATAAGTATAGAGTTAAATAAACAAAAATAAATAAAAATAAACAGTAACTACTAGGTAAGTAGTTATTGATAATAAAAAATTACAAATATTTTTATTAATTAAAATTATTCCATATTTGTTTAAATTAAATTAATTTTTCAGTTTAATTTCAATATGTGGGATGAGATGATTCAGTAAGTAAGTAATATAGAATTTGCAGTTTATGTTTTATTTTCATTCAGTAAATTTTTTTTTAACTTTATTTATGTTTTTTTGCTGTTGTAAACTACAAATGTTATTATGACGAAATTGGACTTCAAGAACGATTGTAAATAAGTAGATAAGTAATGTCAAGTTGAACAACTTAACCTAACTTACATATACTAAATTTATAAAATTATATAACAAATTAATTATGAAAATCAAATCAAAAAATTTTATCAATCATTAGAATTATCAAAATGATCGTTTAACAAATATAATACTAACTAGTTAGTTAGTTAGTTAACAGTAGTTAGTTATCAATAGAATATAATTTCAAATAAAGTAGGTGTCAACTACAACTAGTGATAGATGACTTGGATGTGTTCAAATTGTATGTGTAAATTTATTTGCGATACACAGTGTAATACATCAAATAGGTGTTAAATGTCAAACAAAATTCGAATATAGTTGATTTATTATGAAAAAATGATAAACTGAATTGAGTTGATTTTTAACGTCGTAAATGTCATTTATGAAAAAATGTCATTTTGAAAAAAACAACATAAAAACTTCAATTAAAATTTGAAATATTGAATAGCGTCGAACTTATCAGCTAAATCAATATTACAAAATTTCATTGCTTCAATACTATTAGTTGTGTTGAGACTATTTGAGCATTAATATACAAAATAAATTTTTAAAATATTATTTCAAGTATCACTAAAACCCTGCAGTTGTATATTCATCGTTACCTATATATCGTATTTTAAACTAACGGTTTTTTAACAATTAACTGATCCAAATGCAATATAAAATGAGCTTAATATGAAATTGTGAGTCGTAGGATATTTAAATAGGTTAATACATAACTATTGGTAATAAAGCAAATATAGCAGTTATGAAGGACATAAACCTGCAATTCTAAGATAATAAACGGGGAAGTAGGAAGTACAATAGATCTGAAGAGATCGCATTTACATAGAACTCCATGTCAAAAATAAAATTATTGGTAAGAGATATTTTAACCGTAGATAGTACTACAATGGACAGACAAATTTATTAATATAACTATAGGATATAGGTTATTACATTTTGCGATGGTTTGAAATTAACCTCCAGAATAGTTTATAGCTATATTTATTCAGATAGTAGTTCAATTATATTAAAATTATAATTTTCATGACTCTGAATTAAATTTGAATTATAAAATGTGATCAAATGCATCAACTATCTAAGTGATGTTTGTGCAAGTCTTACTCTTTCAACGTTTATAATCAAATTCAAACTTAGTTATTTATCTTTTCAAATGATCAAAAACTGTAACAACACTTTTTTTCATCTCGAATATATTTAAAAAAATTAGTTATTAGCTCTGAAACCACCAAATCCATATTAAGATACAATTTATTTTTAATAAACGTAAACGTATTGACCTAATTGACTAAAAATAGTTAAAAGTTATAACAATAATAGTTATGTGTAAAAGTATATACAGTGAATATGAATTGTTAAATATTTTTAAATAAAAAAAAATAAAATTTAAATATAACACCGATGGTATAAGCAGTTAAATAAATAATAAAAAAATATATGTATATTTAAGTAGATAGTTATTTTCTTTATTTAAGTAAATGAAAATTGAAATAACAAGGAACACTTAAATAGTTACATTTTATACAAAATTCAAATAGTTACTTAGCAAAATTTAAATGTCAAACAAATTTTGTTTTTAATATAAATTTAACATAATAGCAACGCACCAAATAACTACATATATTTGAAACCGTTTATGAAAGTAAAATCGATTTGTATTATTAAAACAATTTCAAGAACCCCTATCTGAGACAGAAAAAAAACCCGTATCAAACAATTTTTACTTTTGTATTTTCAAAAGCAATGATTGACATAATGACGTAAATTATTTCGAAATTATATTTGTATAAAATAAATACGTCATTATGTCAAGATAAACACAAGACTTTAATGTCGTATCAAAAACAATAAGCGCCATCTACATTTATATACTTGTATACTATATATCGACTGCGTGGTCACTTTTAAGTTAACTATGATTTTCATTAGTGACAAGTTGTTATTAATTTTTTAATATTTCAATATTTGATGATGAACAGATGTATACAGGACCCAAAAAACAGTTTAAATTTTCTTTAAGATTGACAGAGTATAAAACAACAACAAAAATGCTGCTTAAATATCTTCAGAGGTAAAATTTTGATAGACTTGTTGTAGAGTGTTTATACAAGCTTTTAAACATCATTATCTTATGTAATAAAAATATTGGTTATCAAAAATAGTTAAATATAAACTTTTAAAAGTTCATAAATATATTTTATTATTTATTTATTTAAGTATTTGTGAAGAAGTTATTTTATTACTTTTTAAGCATAATATCAACAATAATTGTACAACTTTTTAGTTTAATGATACAAGATTTTAATAATCACAATCATCTCTTGAAAATGATTATTAAAAAATTGTTGTTCAATTGGTTATTACCAAATTGAAAATTTCCAAGAATTTAAATTAATATTTTATTAACTAATTTAAGAAAACGAAATGGCATAACACAAAAAAAAATAAAAATTAATTGAGCCTGGGAATTATACAACTGTATAACAATGTATAATATTATGTAAGTTTGCAATTCGATCCACTGTAAATATATAGGTGGTAGTGGCTACCGGTATGCAACAACACATTTATACCATTGAGACCAATTGTGGTACCGCAAGAAATTTGGCCTAATAAACCTACTCCATAAACTAAACTGAGCTTTTATAAAGTGATGAAAATCCTGGATTTCAGCATTCAGTGAGTCCAGAAAAATGGTTTTTTGATGGATTTTCCTTTTATGATAAAGATTGAGGCAGGTGTAGAGAAGATGCAGGACTGTTTCATCTTCTTCCTCATCTCTGCAGATCATTTGAGGGCAGTTTAAGCCTTTTGGAATTTTTTGCCGATCAGATTTGGTATAACCCCTACAATAATTGTGCTAATTTGACGTCTTGTTAACGCCAGTAAATTAAGAAATCATTTCTGATTATCATAGGTCATTGTTTTTTTTTTGCATTACGATCTATTCGACCATTTGACATTTTGATTGCTTCTTTGTCAATGGCTAGAGGTTCATCCAGATTAATCCTTCCCGGAAGGATTTCTAAGATGTTACCCTCTCTAGCGAGTTAATTCGCATTACAGTTTTCACTTTGAACTGATCCGCCATTTTGTTGAGAGAACTGCGGCAGTCCATTACGATCTTTTAGTTGAAAGTAACCAGTTCTAGTGATTTTATTCCGGCTTTTATATATATATATATATATATATATGCAGATATTTCTAACATATAATATGCTGTATTTAAGCCAGTAAGGCTTGTTATTACAGTAATTATTTGTGCCTGAAATACATTGTAGACATTTTTAGCATATAATACACTGTATTTCAGCCCGTAAGTAAGGCTTACTTTTACAATCATTATACCTCCGCCTGAAACACACTGTGGTGTTTTGACACTGTAAAACAAAGCAGATATTTCTAACATATAATAAGCCGTATTTCAGCCAGTAAGGCTTACTTTTACAAACATTACCTCCGCCTGAAATACACTGTGGTGTTTTGATAGGTCGAATAAAAAGCTGATATTTAAATGTTCTGAGAAGACTACACCACCACCCACTTTGTCATTCGTTTTAGAACTATTTGTGTACAGGTGGCATAGTTTTTTACCAGAACCATAATGTTTCCATATTATTTCGGTTTGATATGATCTTTGACCTGAAACTATATGCTATAACTACCCATTAATTTTAGTTACTTACTTTCTGTTTGTTTGATTTTGAAAGATGTTATTATATATATATATATATCTATTACTTATGTATACTTATATATTGTTATTTTATTTATTAATACATCTGTGAGTTATAAAAATCGACCAAAATTTGAATGTAAAATCTATTGTTTGATTTTTGAGTATTTGAGTTTACTTCTTTATAACTAAGAATAATTTTTAAAACTAAGTAAGTATTTAGGTACTAAAAATTATTTTAAAACAAAAATAAGTAATGAAAATTGACTATAGAAATAAATTTATGTAATTATAGTTAAATTTAATTAGATCTTATTAAAAGATGTAATTAATACATCTGTGAGTTATAAAAATAGAACAAAATTTCAACGTAAGATTTATTATAGCTATAAAAATAAATTTATATAATTAAAAATATTATTAAAAGAACAAGTTAGATTTTTTTATTTACATTGATACATAGATATATAATTGTATTACTTACTTATCGTAAGTTGTTTATAATAACAAAAATTATTTTTAAGAGTTGTTTCGTTCATCATAGATAAATAGATATTCATTATGTTCATTTTAGATATAATGGTGATATAATTTTACATCTATGTATCAATGTAAATCAATAAATCGAACTTACTCTTTATATTTTTTTATTAAAAATCAAAATCTTATAGAAATTTTAATAATTTCTAATTAAATTTATAAACTACATAAATTTATTTTTGTATAACTACTTAGTTAATTTTCATTACTTATTTTTGTTTTAAAATAATTTTTAGCACCTAAGTAAATAGTTTTAAAAATTATTCTTAGTTATAAAGAAGTAAAATTAAACACCTTATTTTAAGTATAGCTATAAATAGATTTTACATTGAAATTTTGGTCGATTTTTATAACTCACAGATGTAAGTATTAATAAATATAATAACAATTGATAGTAATAGATAGAATAATATCTTTTGATAAGTTATAAAATCAATCTGTAAATATAAAAATCAGAAGTTATATATATATATATATATATATATATATATATATATATACTTGTATAGGTAGTCTAACACTATAAATACCTACTGATGAGCTTAAGAAGTGTTATAATGAACGAACTTCTAAATAATTATTGTTAATATAAACGAAGTTTTAAACGAAGTAAAGCGAAGTAAAACGAAGTTTAATTAATTTAATATATAATAATAAGTTTATCCCAATGACACACAGGGTACTAGACCAGATCGAAAAATCTACAAAGCATTTTGCTTTCATTGGGAATCGAACCTGGGTTTAAAAACAGTGCAATGTAGATTTTATATACACTTTTTTGGTCTTCATCAAATCGACTCACTTTATTAAACCAATATGCTTATCTTATACCGAAAATCTTCAGATTTGTACAAATAATATTTAAGCAAAACAACTTCAGGTAATTAATTACTTAAAATAAATGTTTGTTTGCATAAGTAAATATAACTGCTGTTTGTTTTGTAATAAATGTAAAGACAATATGGGTTTTATTTAATATAAAATAAATAAAAAAAAAACAAAGTAGTTATATAAGTAATATTTATATTAAAAATTTATTAACTTACCTCTTTTTGTATATTAGAAGTAATTTTACGGTTGTAACAATACAACTTATCCAAATAATAAATGTTTATTTTTTTTCTTATTGTTTTTTTTTTTTCAATATAACGTAAATTCTAATAACAAGAATTTAAGTTAAGAAAATATCTGAAAATGTTTAATTTTGAAGTGCATAATATGTAAATATAAAAATTTATATTGGTATAACTGTAGTTATAAATATATATATATGTATATAATATACCTTCAATAATATTCCAGATGATAAGAATAATTTAAAAAAAAATCGATAACGATTTTTCTATATTATGCAAATATATTAGGTGTAGGTACCTACCTAAATATATTTTTATTATTTTTTGTTATAATAATATTATTGATGTATGTAGATTTACTTTGTTTCGGTATTTTGTATTTTATTATTATATTAACGAAAAAAACAAGAACTATTTATTTTTTTCTACACAAAATATTTTTATATAATTTTTCTTTTTTTACTTTTATATTTTACCTATTTGCATGCAAATTTCGAATAATATTTTAATATATTATATACTATATAATAAATTTATATATATAATAATATAATATTTAATAATGAAAATAATAAATTTAAAATATAAATCCAAAAATACTATATGTAAACGTGTATAATATAAAACTTAAGAACACGAAATTCACCTTTAATTAATTATAAAAAAAAAAAACAATAATAATATGTATTTACACCTTTATATATATTTTATTTCGTATGATGGCCTTATTTTGAATAAAAAAAATAAACCAAAATTACTATATATACTTTTATATAGATTTATTTATTTATAATTATGGAATTGAAGAAATAGAAGAAAAAAAAAACAAATTAAATATACAAAAAGGCCTTTTGTACATACATAAATATATATATATATATTTTTTTTAATATTTATGTAACACTTTTATCTTATAAACATTAATTTATTTTTATATTATTGTTGTTTTGATTTTAAATTTCTTATTATATTTTTTTTTTTATTTTACAAATTCATATCAGTAAATATTAAAAATATTAAATTTAATTTCATTCTAAATTAATATTTATTTAATTTAAATATAAAACTTAAATAAGCAAAAAAAAAAATAACAATAATCAAATTACCGTACTATAAAAATTATTTCGAACCGAACTATGAGAACGTCTATAATCGACTAGTCTAAAATAAATTTACGAATCGTGAAAATTAATTCTCTTTTTCAGATGAACCAAACCAGTGCACTACTACTACCAGACGCAGCAAGCACCAGGCCAGCGCCATACCAGAAAACATAAAAAAACGTTAGATTTCATAAAAATAATTTATGTATAGGTTATATGTATAATAGTATGTGTTCAAAATAAACTGGTTTTTCTTTTGTTTATAGAAGAAAATTATAAAAATTAAGAGAATACCGTTATATATACTAATTTAATAATTTTTTGTACTTATGTTGTTCTTTCTCTCTCAATTTTCTACATCAAAACGTCAAACGTCAAACTATCAAACTTAAAACATGCATACTAAAATATATTTTTTCACATATGCATTTGCACTTTAAATTTCTTTATTTAAATTTAATTTTATAATAATTAAAATTACACTTACCTACAAATTGATAATTATTGTAATGTAATTTAATTGATTTATTATTTTGAAATATGTAAAAAATTTCTTTTTCTGCCTGAACTGAATATGATGAAAATAAGCGGCTTGTATAAAAAAATGTGTGATTCTGATTGCCGAACCAAACGATTCTGTTTCTTTACTTGACTATAGTGTGTGTGCAATGCCACACACAGGTACAAGGTACAGCTGAGAATATATTTTCTAATTTTGATTTGACATTTCTGATTATGTTTTTTTGCTTGTGTAGATTGTTTCGATCTAAATGCATAGGAAATAATTTTCTTTTGTTTTGATTTAAAATTATTATGATTGTATATTTTACCTAATTTTAAATAGGTATGCGTATACGGTATAAATATCTCATTTTTTGTTTCGAATATAGATACGAATTGGTAGGAATAAATACAAATGCATAAATACAAATGTGAAAAAAATTAACAAAAAAATAAATTAAAAACGCGCATGGTTATAAATGAGGAAGTCTACAAAAAGAAAATAAAATTGTTTCTTTCTATCAATTTTTAGCTATTCGTGACACAAACCATATAAGTAAATTAAAGGAAATTTATTTTAGTTTATTTTTAATTTGTGTGGCGCTGTAATCAATTGAGAGTTTATTTAAAATTGTTAATATTGATTTCGTTCGTTTATTTTAAAAGAAAATTGTCCGTTATTTTAAAATTTTAAATTTTAATTAGTAAAATGTGTTTCATTCTAATAGAATTAAAATTTGTTAATTACAGTTAATTTTTTGTTAAAAATTAAATTAAGAAAATGAATCAATATTTTTATTAAATATATATGGATTTTTTTTTTTGACTTATTTCAAAATTCATATTATGTGGTTGTAGGTAAAGTAGGTAGGTATATATCAAAAACTTAAAT
This sequence comes from Argyra leucocephala, assembly GCA_963942445.1. Classification (NCBI taxonomy): domain Eukaryota; kingdom Metazoa; phylum Arthropoda; class Insecta; order Diptera; family Dolichopodidae; genus Argyra; species Argyra leucocephala. The sequence goes on from OZ012680.1 coordinate 130,320,888, forward strand.
TTAAAAATTAAATATTTATGTAAATATTTTTTTAATCGACTAAGGCCTATAAACAAATTAAAGATCTTAATACAACACCTGTTTCAATATTTTCATATTTTTTATTAACTTAAAATATTAATATAGAAATACTAAAGATGAATTTGTACGAGCACTAATGAGAAATTTGACTAAATAATTAAAAAAAAATGTATACATATTGATTAAAATATTTAAAAATATTTGAAATTATTTTGGTTCAAAACAAAAAAAAAAAACACAAAAACAAATGGATATAATTTACTTATTCTTCGTTTTTGTACCGATTTTACTGTTTTTTCAACTGTTTCAATTTATTTAATAAATATTCTAAAATATAGTAACAAAATAAAACAATTTTGAAAAAATTGAAAATTTGAAAATTTTCGTATTTATTTTTTATGATGTTGGCATCGTTACAAATTTTAAAAATTAACAAAATGAAAAAATACTCTAAATTCTTGGTTTTCGGACCGATTTCAATGTTTTTTCAATTGTTTTACTTTGTTAGTGTTTGGATATAGAATCAAACCGAGACAGAGGCGAAGTACGGAGCTTTTATAAAAAAGCCAAGCAGCTTGCAGCTGGTTTCAAGCCCCGTACACACGCGCTGAGGGATGATTCGGGAAATTTGGTAACCGATACGCAAGGGATATTAGAGACATGGAAACAGCATTTTAAGAACCTGCTGAATGGCGCAAACATAGAAAACACAGATACGCCTCGCCCTAACCCAGTCAACTCCGAAGATACAGATACACCCAGTCCTGCAGAAGTGGAAGCAGCCATCCGAAAATTAAAGAACAACAAAGCTGCTGGACAAGATAACCTGCCAGCTGAACTTTTTAAGGCAGGAGGTGAAGTGATGATTGAATTCATGCACCAAATCATCAAACAAATCTGGATCGAGGAGAGCATGCCTGATGGCTGGAGTTTAAGTTCAATATCTCCAATATTCAAAAAGGGCGATTCCATGTCCTGCGCCAACTATAGAGGAATATCCCTATTAAACGTTGCGTATAAGATCCTTTCCAATATTCTGTGCGAACGATTGAAGCCCCATTGTAACGCTGTGATAGGAAACTATCAGTGCGGCTTCCGTCCTGGTAAATCAACCGCCGACCAGGTGTTCGCATTAAGGCAGATCCTGGAGAAGGCCCTCGAATTTCAAATCGATACGCACCATCTTTTTATCGATTTTAAATCTGCCTATGACAGAATACATCGATCAGTGTTTTACGAATCAATGTCGGAATTTGGTTTCCCAGCCAAGCTTATCCGTTTGTCAAAAATGACCCTGGAATACACCCGGGGTGCTGTGGTGATTGGGAGGCACATTTCTGATTCATTTCGAACGTGCTCCGGATTTCGACAAGGCGATGCGCTGTCATGTAATTTCATTAATCTGGTGTTGGAGCATATAGTGCGACGTTCCGGTGTGAACACGCAGGGCACTATATTTTACAAATCGGTGCAGCTCCTGGGTTTCGCTGATGACGTCGATATTATCGGAACATCACGACGAGCAGTCATCGAAGTCTTTACACAGATTGAAGAGGAAGCAGGTAAAGCGGGTCTTCTCATAAATGAGAATAAAACAAAATATATGCTGTCGACAAATAAAATGTCCTCACAACATCATATAGGACACAACATCACTGTCGGCTCATATAATTTTGAGGTAGTTCAGGAGTTTATCTACCTTGGAACCAACATCAACTCCATCAATAACATCGATGTTGAAGTAAGGCGAAGAATTACCCTTGCAAACCGTTGCTACTTCGGTTTGTCGAAACAACTGGGTTCAAAGCTCCTATCCCAAAATACCGAGGCACAATTATACAAAACGCTCATCCTTCCGGTGCTGCTATATGGTTCTGAATCGTGGACATTACCAAAAGCAAGCGAGCATGCACTTGGTATCTTTGAGAGAAAATTTCTTCGTCGCATTTATGGTCCTGTGTCTGACGAAGGGGTTTGGAGAAGAAGATATAATGCCGAACTATACCAGCTGTACAACGACATGGACCTAGCTAAAAAAGTCAGAATAAGACGGCTTCATTGGCTAGGCCATGTAGAGCGTATGGATGAAAATGCTCCGGCTAGGAAACTCTTCGAATCCAAACCCCAGGGAACGCGTCGTCGAGGGAGGCCACACCTTCGTTGGAGAGATGAAGTATCGGCAGATATGAAAAAACTTCAAATCACCAACTGGAGAGATTCCGCTCGTGACCGAAATCAGTGGAGGACAATTTTGCGCCAGGCCCAGGACCTTCAAGGTCTGTAGCGCCCAACAAGTAAGTAAGTACTTTGTTAGTGTATAGTCCTTATATTGACCAAACTATTCAATTGGAGTTAGTAAATCATTAAGCAATTGAAACTCTTTATGAAGTAAGTTATTGTTGTATGTGGATTTTATTTCCACTGAACAAATTTACTAATCTTAAATTATAGTTATTGATTCTCTTCCATCATTTAACAAGCTGGATAGATAATCAGAAAACATGTTATATTTCATCTTATTCACAATTATTATTATAGTACATTGTTATTTAGTCTTTAACAAATAGACATTCATTTTAAACGTCCAATCGTTACTTATAGTGATAAAACATGAACCATAACAAATCAATTTTACTAAAAATCTTTCAACGGAAAATCTTAGGCAAAATATACGGTCCAAAACTACCAGTCGTACCAGTCTTAATAGAAGAAAGTATAAGGTATATTTAAATAAGCCGAAAACGTTTTATATTTCCAGAAAAAATGCTATAAAAATTCATCTTTGAAGTAAGGTCAAACAGAACACAACCCACAGAGGTCGCTCAAGAAACAGATGGTTAAATAACATGCAAGAATGAGATTGAATAAAAGTTTATTCTGTTCTCAATGAAACTATTTAAGAGTGGAAAAACATTCAAATAAATTAAAATCACTAATTAGTGAAACAAGACAACAGAAATGGCTAAAGACAAATATTGTATGGGTTTAAGACTTATTTAAGGTTCTACTGCCAATGGAATGATGATGGATCTTTGGATCTATGTGACATTTTAGGATACAATCAGTTGATGAATTTGTGTTGAATCTTGGCTAAATGTATCGACAAAAATCGTTTATAAATAATTTAATTGCCAAAATTATCAAACCTTAAGCCTTTTATCAATTTTACTTCTTATTCTTCGTGATTCGCATGGAGTAGCTCAAGTTTTAAGAATAATGAAGTCTGCTCTGTTGGTATTAAGCCAGACATTCCTGAAGATCTTTATTTTATAATAAAGAAGGCTGTAGCTATTCGTAAGCATTTAGAAAGAAATCGCAAAGACAAGAATGGTAAATTTAGACTAATTTTGGTTTTTTTTTTTTTTTTTTTTTTACACGCTACCCAAACACTAGGAAAGAATTCCTTTATACAAAATTATTGTAGGTGTGGGTCAGGAAAAAAAGGATTTGGAGGGAAAAAGGATGATAGAGGAGAATTGGAAGGTAAGTTGGAGACGAACCTGAAGAGGTTCTTTTTGAAAAGTTGCAAATTGTATAATGGAGCATTTTTGTCGGTGGGGAACACGTGAGATGGGTCCATGTTCCATATTTTAGCAGTTCTTACAATAAAAGAATTTCCAAAACCAATTTTTGACCACCTAGATATTTCCACAGTGTAGAAATGTGCACTTGAAGCCTCCCTAGTGTTACGCCGGAATAGTTTGAGGGGAGGCATTAGTGATTTTATTTCATTAGAACAAGTGTCATTTCCAACAAGATATCTATAACAAAAAAGGGAGAGAGCTCCAACATTTCGACGTGTGCTAAGAGGAGTAAAAGTCAACTGGACGGTAGGGTCGCCAAATAGGCGTAAGGCGCGATTTTGGATTTTATCCAGGAAACCTAGTGAAGTTAGGGAGGCCAGCCCATATGTAAGAATTGTACTCCATCTTAGGTCGGATATATGCTTTATAGATATTAACCAGATCTCTTGGAGAAAAGTAGGCTTTACATTGAGAAAGGAAACACAAATATTTGGCAGCCTTCTTAGCTATATCAAAAATATGCTCATTCCATTGCATTTTTTGGTTTAGCTTCATGCCTAAAATATTTAAATTTTCTGACTTTTGTAAGTTTTCTCCTTGAAATCGCAGGGTGTGGAACGAGTTGATCACTTTTACAGAGATCAAACAACTTTGAGTTTTGGACGTGTTGAACTCAACTCTGTTTACGATACCCCAATCGGCTATTTTTGCTAGGTCATGGTTAAGTGAGCTTGTCATTATGTTTCTCTTTGAGCTGATTGAGGTAGAGGTGACGTTTGATTTCCTTAAAAAGTCGTAGGATGCAACTAATGTACTGTCATCAGGTTGAATCAAGAATTCACAGAATAGCTCGCTATTGCAAAACTAACAGTGTACCTCCACCAAACTGGAAATATGAATCAAGCTCGGTTTATGCTTTGGTTGCTTAGATAATATTTTCTATATTAAAACCAAAATAGCTCCTCTGCATAAATAAATGTTAAACTTCCAAAAGAGTAATAATTTAGGTTCACAGTTCTTAAAAATTTAGTACTAAGATGCATTTGTGGGAACTTTATTTAAGGAAAATATTATTTCATATACCATTTTTAAATTTTTCGATTTTCATAGATGAAAGGTCTAATCCTAAAATATCCAACTATGTAAAACCAATACCTACTTTAATGCTTTCTTTAACAAAAAGTAAAACTTTTAAATTTTTTAAATGTAAATTTTTACAACAAAAAGTCTTAAAATCAAGCAACGCTTAAATTAATTCTGCTCCATTTGTGTCTAACGGTATATGCATAAATCTTATGCATAATAAAAATATTCTAATTTAAGTAATATCTGAGTACAGCATATTTACTTGAGATATTCTCAAATATCAGTCCCTGCTAAAAATGCATTTTTTTTCTCTTATTACTCCGCGTGGTAGCATAGGGCTTCGATAGTGAACCTCCATTCCTCTCTGTTGAGTACTACTTCCTTAATATCGTCCCAGGTATAATTGTTGATTGTTAATTCTTGATCGACTGTGCGTCTCCATGTGTTGTATGGTCTGCCGGGTCTCCTTTGTCCTTGTGGATTCCACTCTAGAGCTCTTCTTGCTATATTCTGATTTCCTTAGTGTATGACCTATCCATTTCCATTTTTTCCTATTTATCTGTCTGTTGATAGGTTCTTCTACAGTTATCATCCATAAATCCTCGTTGCTAATTCTTGCCGGCCAGAATATTCTGCATATAATTTCCAAGCACTTGTTGATGAATACTTGTAGCTTCTGTTTGATTCTGACCGAAGTGAGCCATGTTTCACTGCCATATATTAATGTTGACTTAACACATGCTCTGAATATTGTTAGCTTCGTTGTTCTCGATATTTGGTTTCTCCGCCATATCTTCATTAGGCTCCCAAATGTTCTTCTTGCCTTATTTATATGGCTGTTGACATCTTCTGTTGTACCTCCTCTTGATGTTATGATGCTCCCCAGGTAGTTGAATTCTTCTACGTATTCTATCTGTTGTCCACTCACTGTTATTGGCTCACTATCCACTCACTGTGTTTGTCCTCATTGCCTTGGTTTTCTCGATATTTAATTCCAGTCCCGATTTCTTTGCTTCTTTCTGTAATCTGTTGACTTTGTTCTGTAGGTCCCTTTGATTCCTTAATATGAGGCATACATCATCTGCGTAATCTAAGTCTTCTAAGTTGCCGAAGAGATCCCATTCTATGCCGTTTATTCCAGTGCAAACTTCTCTTAGAATGTCGTCTAGTATTGTGTTGAAGAGAAGTGGTGATAGTGGACATCCTTTTCTAACTCCTATATTGGTGTAGAATGGATCACTGATGTTACCTCTGGGTTGAACTGTTGTCTCTGCATCTTTATACATCGCTTTGATGATGTTGATGATTTTTTCAGGAACTCCCTTCTTTGTAAGTGTTCTCCATATTGCGCATCTCTTGACTGTGTCGAATGCTTTCTTAAAATCTATGAATAGTAGATATAGTGGGGTATTCCATTCTACTGATTGTTCAACTATGACCCGTAAAGTATTTTACTGGTCAACACAGCTTCGGTTTGGTCTGAAACCTGCCTGCTCTTTCCGTAGTATTGGTTCTATTGGTTCTAGTACTTCTTCTAATTTTTGCTTTATAATAATTGCTATTATCTTATGAATAGTATTTAGAAAAGTGCATTAATCAGCCAAAATTCTATAGTACTGAACATATCGCCAGTTTGTAACCAAAACGATAAAAAATATCAGTCCCGGATAAAAATGAATTAATCAGCCAAAATACTGAACATATCGCCAGTTTGTAACCAAAACTATATAAAACCAGTAAAACATGCATCCGCCAGAACATGATTAACAATACCAGTGAAACAAATATTCACCAGTGGACATGTATTTTTTCAGTAAACCAGTAAATACAAAAGATTACGATTAATACTGTTTTACTGGAAAAATACTGGAGTGGAATTGTGTAAGAAGATATTGATAGCGACTGTAACAAAAAGTAAAATCGATCAGAAATGTTGATGAAATTTTTGGAATTTTGTAAGGTGATCATTTTTAAAACTAGCAACATTAAGCAACATCTAAACATGACTATTAAAATCCAAGTAAAACATATAATAATTATAACAAAAAATAAATAAAAAGAAAAACAATAAACAAATAAAGAGCAAAAATAATATTTTGTGTATCCCAGTGACCCAGACAAAAACCCTAACAAAATGCCTCTATTGATCTTACTGGTGTATACATACAATAAAATTTAGGTATATGTAAATTCTTATATAAATAAATACATAATTTTCTAATATTTTAATTAGGACAGTATTCAACACACTGTAGTCCCAATTCGAGCTCATAACCATGATTATTTTTTGTTTTTCCCGTTTTAAATAAGTACATTTATTTTGGTATTATTTTAAAATGTCTGAGGTCAATGATCTGAATTAAATAAAATATTTTTATTTAATAGCTACCTCATTTTAATCTAGATTGCCCCTACAGTTGATTGTAGGAAGTGTATATTTAATTTCTCTAAACTAATATGAACATTTTCTTTATTCGTTTTTATTTGAATTACTTAAAACAATTAATAATTGTTTTACGACTTTCTTAAAAGGTCTCAAGGTTATCATTTAAAATACTATACTATCCAATAGTGCTATCTCTCTCTCTCTTCTAATTATTGCTATATATTATGTACATATTTCTAATTTTTTTCTAATTTATAAATCGGTTTATCTAAAATGTTTCATGTTTTCTTTAAAAAAATCCAATCCGCTTTGGTATTTTAGACAATAATGTAAATCCAAAAAAAAAACCGTAAAATGATAAAAAATTGAAAATTTCATTAAAACTCACGTTCCTGATTTTGAAAACAATATAATGAAATACAAAATATATTCTATTAAATAATATCTAGTATATTGAAAAATTTCACCACTATATTTTATCTTCAGATTTAATAGATGTTTAGACAGAAAAACAGAAAACGAAAATAAAAAATATTGCACTATACCGTCATAAAACGTGGTGGTTGACCAGGAAAGTAGGTATAAACAAAAGAAAAATAATATAAAATGTAGTCAGTCGGGTCCGTGCAATTAACAATGACGAAATTTTTTTAAGAAGATTTTTGATCGTGAATTTCTATTTATTTGATAACAAATAAACGGAAATTCTCTTTAAATTAAAAAAAAAAAAAAACAAAAACAAAAAAAATTATTTTTTTTTGTTAATTTTAAGTTTTATATTGATGACTAGCTATACAATATAATATTTAAATAATAAAAATTTAATAAATCAGTGACACAGTCCCGATCCAATCTAAATAAATTTAGTTTATTTTATTGTCTGACTCAGTCTATTTAAATCTCGAAGAAAATTCTTATGAATTGGAAAAATAAATTTCATAATTGGAAGCTATTGTAAAATTATTATTAATTTATTGCGAAATTAATTAAATTGTTAAAATAAATAAATTACTGTTAGATTGTTATGGGTCGATCTCAATTCAATCAAAATGTGTACTAAATTTATTTATACAATAATTAACGTTTTTATATCAATATGTAGTAACTGAAATGGATAGATAATGTTAATATGCACCAATTAAAATTATCAATAGACATAATTAAATATATTAAGTATAATGCCACTGCTAACCTGCTAACCAGCTGGATAGTAAAGTTTTAGTGCAATTTATAATAAAAGTATACACCACTGTATTGTAGAGGTTGTTATGTACAAACCCTAATTAAGATATGAGTATTTAATAGAAGTAAAAACAATTATCAAAATGAGTTTATTACTTTGTTTAACTTATTCAAAATAGTACTTACCTTCAGATTGTTTAATAAGGTACCTACCTAACTTCGAGTAATTTCGACAAAGAGGGTATTATACGATTACCACATAATTATTTATTTGTGTTATAATATTATGAAAAAATTCTTCTTTAATTGAACTGAAATTTTCCCTATATGTCTCACACATTACTAATTTAATGATTAACTCAAAACATCAACAACATTGTGAAGAAAATATGTATCATCTCTCGATATAAAGCATTAATATTTCTCTTTACATTCTACATTGCACCTATATACTTACTCTTTCTTTCATTTATACCGAACTATTTGTCATTATTATTTTTACGGTTGAATTGGTTGTTACGAATATACATGCAAACTAAGTACGGTAACATGTACAGTAACTAAGGCCTCAGACAACATAATATATAAATAATACAAGATATATAAAATTTCTATTTTTGCAATATTTTTACATTTTAATTGTAAATATGAGAATAAAAGACTTAAGCTTAGGCAGTCAACTGACAATTAAAATTCGAACACTTCGATTTTCAAATATTGTCTTTCTTGTTTCATAGAAGAAAATATGGATCGATTATAGGCTATGAGATATATTGTTAATGCGATCTCATCATTAGGTTATTTAAAATATGTGTATTTGAAAATGAATTAGAAGAAAAACTATATATAGACTATATTTTACTGAGTTAAAAAATAAAAAAGGGTATAAAAAATAAAAAAAGCTTAAATTTGTAAAATGTAACATTTTAATTTTTTTTAAATTATATTTGATTAAATTATGTGCACCAAGTCTGCGCGGAAAGATCTATAAATTTTTTGATAAAAAATTAAATGAAAATACGGAGTACGGAATGAATATATTCGTGGTAAACTAACTACTTCATCGGCTTTCATGGAATTCAAAGTCATTAAAACACAAAATCTGCAAAAAAGAATTGGAAAAAAAATTGTTTTAACAAATGCGGTTAAAATTGAGGGCAGCTATCGACTTTGAAAATATATAATTATTATATTTTACTAAAACCTTAAAGTCTGTGTTTTCCTGTCGTCAGCAAAAACAGGTATGTTTATAGAATTCAACTATTGTGTAGGAAAAATTTTCTATTTAGAGATTTTATGTTTCGGTAATTTTGAATTTGTGATTTTGTTATTGGGAATATTGTATTTAAGGATTTGATAATTGGAAATTTGTTCTTTTCAAACCATTCAAAACCAATATTTTCGGGCCGAGTCTTTTTCGGATAATTTTCTTTTTCTTTTAAATATACGTAGGCTGTTCTTCTCGACTACATTCATCGTCCATAGTACCTGGGATCTATAAATCATTATGGGTCGTATTTTATTTTTATATATCGTCATCTTTGCTTTTCTTAATATACCTATACTTTGACTGTAGCAAATTTCAAAATTCTGTTTGCATAGTAACATTCGCTTCCAGCCTGAATTCTGTTATTAGTACAGTACTGTATACTATTATCACTTCGTATTGTTGTTCCGAGTTGTATGAAGCTTGTGATTTCTCCAAAGTTTTACTCTCCGATTGTTATATTCAGATAACTTCTTATTTGCTCGTTTCTAGACATTTTTAAATATTTAGTTTTGTTGTGTTTCAATCCAACTTTTTTTGCATCGATTTTATAATTGCACAAATATTTCTGACATATATAACAGTTTTTTTTTTGCCGCATATGCTCTTATGTGGGTTGTCATATTAAATATACTGACTTTCTTTTCTAATTTGCCTATGGCATATTGAAGCATTAAGTTGAATAATAACGAGGATAGTGCATTTCCTGGTCATACTCCCGTTTCTGATGTAAATTACGGGTTATTTGGTTTGTGTTATTACTTTAGCTTTTGATGTTATGTTATGTTATGTTATGTTATGTTATGTTATGTTATGTTATGTTATGTTATGTTATGTTATGTTATGTTATGTTATGTTATGTTTTGTTATGTTATGTTATGTTATGTTATGTTATGTTATGTTATGTTATGTTATGTTATGTTATGTTATGTTATGTTATGTTATGTTATGCTATGTTATGTTATGTTATGTTATGTTATGTTATGTTATGTTATGTTATGTTATGTTATGTTATGTTATGTTATGTTATGTTATGTTATGTTATGTTATGTTATGTTTTGTTATGTTATGTTATGTTATGTTATGTTATGTTATGTTATGTTATGTTATGTTATGTTATGTTATGTTATGTTATGTTATGTTATGTTATGTTATGTTATGTTATGTTATGCTATGTTATGTTATGTTATGTTTTGTTATGTTATGTTATGTTATGTTATGTTATGTTATGTTATGTTATGTTATGTTATGTTATGTTATGTTATGTTATGTTATGTTATATTATGTTATGTTATGTTATATTATGTTATGCTATGCTATGCTATGTTATGTTATGTTATATTATGTTATATTAAAATTATGTTTCTGTTTATGCTGTCAAAGGCTTGTCAAAGGTTTGTTTGAAGTAAATGTCATCATCTGAATGCTCTTCTATAATATTTATCTCAAATGATTATTGTTGATTGAATTGATTTTTAATGATATTTTAATTAAAGTCGGGTTTCCGCTCACAAACAATTATTTTGATATTTGATTTGATTGCAAACCTCGATAGTTCGCAATCAACATACCTCCTTTATCAGAGCTTGTCACGAACTTCTTATGGTTTTTAATGATTTTTTAATTAGGTTTCCTTTTACTAATTTTATTTTAATTGATTGCAAAACTTATATACATTACATACCTATATTCATAAGTTTGATAGGAACATGAAACATACATAATGTATATAAATAGGTTACCGATATTTTGATAGGAAATAATAATTCTAAATCAGTGCTTGCGACTATTACATTTCTCAGGCTAATTCACCATATTCGATCATTTGATGAAAATATTTAAATATAACTTTAAGTACAACTATTGCACTTCTTGATTGCCCTAAAAAAAATTTTTCTCTCTAATTTTATAAATTTTACATATATTCAAATTTTAAAGCTCTTTTAGAATTAAACTAAAATAACTCAATTCTGACAAATCGTGCAATTATATAATTATATCTATTAGATTGTACTTAACGGAATTAATTCTATGGTCCAGCATTATTGATGAAGATGATGAGTAGGTAGATTTGAAATTAAAAAGTCTTGAAAAAATAATAATAATAATAAAAAATTTATTTGAAATTGTTTTTTTTTTTTTTTTTTTTTTTTTTTTTTTTGTGGCCTCGGTAGCCGAGTGGTAAAGCACTCGAGTGTAGTAATGTAACGACCGAAGGAGCACGGGTTCAAACCCCGTGAGAACCGAAAAATTTTTCAAATGGTGAAAATTACTGAAAAATGTAATTTTCTATACAACCACATCGGTTCAAATATAATTTAATAATTAATAAAGATATAATATAACTAATAAAAAAAAAATAATATAAATATATAATATACAAAATATATACCAAATAATTAATATAGTTTAATTAAAAAGGCCCACATTTCGAAAGGGAAAAGGACCTATAAAGTTGACCTACAGATTTATTTGTAGGATCAACTGTTAAAATAAATAAATAAATAAATGTTTTTTTTTTTTTTTTTATTATTACAAAAGTCATTCTCATTATTTTTTGTAGACAAATTTTTTTTTTTTTATTTGTCTGTTTGTTTTGAAAAGAAATAAAAAAAAAATGTTTTTTTTTCCGGATGATATGATGATTAATAAAATGATTTGAGATCTGTTTCATTTCAAAATTAAAACCTGACTCAAATAGAATAGAAATTTATGTATTAGGTATCTTTAAAACCCAAAATATATCTATGAGAACCATTTATATAAATACTTTTTATTTTTGTTATCTTTGGAGGGGTTGAACAATTTTTCGGTTTATGAAAACAAAACAGCGTGATAAGTGAAAATAATTTCTAGTTCTAGTCTCGTTATATAATATACATACATACATACATAATATTCCAAAGCATGCGTATTATTAAAAGGAATTTTGAAATTGTAATATAAAACTACATATTGTATATGAGGAAATAATCTTGTAAATAGATTTAATTTGATGAAGTGATTGTGATAGTTTCTGAAGATTAATTTTAATTTATAAACAAAATTTTACGACTTAGATTAAAGAAAATTTTTATATTTTATAATTTAAAAATTCAAATAAAATTAGTTAAATAATAATTTGAGTATCTAATTATTGATGACATGTGCTAAGTATAGATATTGGGTATACTACTGCATACTAAGTATTAAAATATTATTGGTTATAATAATCTAGGTTAAGATTATCTATATAATATCATAGAAATATTGTTAATACAGATTAAAGATGATCTATATAATACGAATATATATATCTATAATTATAATAGACAAGCATTTAAGGACCTGCGCAGTAGACACCTTTTCATTTTATCTTACTTATTCTTAATGTACTCTTAATATTTAATTAAGTTGTATATACAACAATAAAGAGCACTAAGTTGAAATTTTTCAATCATATAGTTTTATTGTTTACCAAATACATTATGCATATATGAGGTGAGTTCTTATTAAAATAAAAAACAAAAACAAACAAATCAGTTATTATTATTACTTGTGCAATGAACCCATGCATGCACATGTAATCACATATAATGTATCCCTTTTTAATTACAAAAATATTTTATTTTTAGTAATTTTATCTATTAAATGCCGCTGGCTAGGAAATATATCAGAAACGAATCAGTGCAGTATATGAGGGAAGTGTATTTATGTGTCCAAAATAAAATTTACTATCATAAAAACTTTTTATTAAACATCAGTGGTTTGTGCTTTTCAAAACTTTAAATTTGGCTTCAACTTGAATTATATATATTTACTCAACAGGGGCACCTAGTAAAATTATATTTAATAATATTATTATTTCATATAGAGTATGTGTTAAGCTTATATTTATTAGACAATCCGTCATAAGGCTGGTATAATCTATACAATATGACATTTTAATTTTTCTAATAATAATAATTGAAATACTCTCATATGTTTGCCTCAACATTTTATTTTCAACATATGTTTTTATGTTTATATAGATTTGCTAGTTACACGTATATATGTTCTATCTTTAATAGCATTATCGCTAATAAACTAAAAGAAACTTTAATGTAATATATTATTCGAACGGAGATACCATGAAACACTCATAATACCAGAATCTGTACATACACTTACCTATAAGTAAATTAGTGTATTATGAAGCAAACTACTTCAAAATTTAATGTTTTTCTACTCCCTTTTGGGAGCATTCATTTATTAGAAATATTTGCCTCGGGTAATGATTAATCAATTTTATTGTTGTTTTATGTAGCATGTTTTTTAAACTCTAATATATAAGAGAATATCTAATATATAAGAGAATATATATATATGAGTTTTACAAAACAATGTAGTCCAAAAATTAATTCAAAGTGTAACACAATTGCCATTACAAAAATATATTTTTTTCTTGTCTCTCATGTATTAACCTGGAAGGATTCAATCAGAATACCAAACAATGTATTTCAAAATATTGCTACTATGTAAAAGTGGCATTTTTCTGCATGAGATCCCATCCTGTTCATCAAATTACATATAATTTTCCATTGTTTAAAAACACATAAAGGCAAGATATACTAAGAATAAGAAAATTTATTTATTCAATTCAATTTCAATTTTATTCAATTTAATTTTTATATTTACATTTGAGTTTTATTACATTTATATATAGAGTTCAGATGTACTTACCTACACAAATGAAATATTACACAACTGAAATATTTTTGTTTAATTCACTAATATTTACGAGTTCATATAAGAAAATATTTTAAAATACATTAAAATTACATAAGATTTCCCTTAAGGAGTCCATTATTCAAAAACTAAACAAAAAATGTAAACAAATCTAAAGTGATAAGAAATTTTTATGTTTTTATGAATGAAAAAATCATCGTCACAACAAACCAAAATAATCCAGCGTGGTTTTTTTTTAACCAGGTTTGTTTTTATTTTCCTTCAAGGATATAAGCAGAACCAATATTTTATACGATAAAAACAAAAATAAATAAACATAATAAAAATGTATTCAAAATACAAGTGTGTTGAATAAAATTTTACGTCTGCTGCTAGTGCTATACTATTTATGTTGATGTGGTGAATATTTTTATTATAAAAAATATTTTACTGTAATTTCAATAAATCCGTTTCATTTGAAAACGGCAGTAATAATCATAATCAGTTACGATTCTCGTTTCGTACCGTTAAGACGTGTTTTTAAATTAAATAAATAAATAATTGTTTAATTTCAAGTAAAAAGTATCATTAAAGTTTTATAATAATTGGAACAAATTAATTTTTTTAATATAAATTTGAATGTACTGACATAAAAACTAATAAATTTAATAACAAAAAAAAAAAATAACTATTAAAATTATTAATCTAAGATAAATAGTGACATTTTAATTATTAATAATTTTAATGGTAATTCAAATGAAATTATTTGAATAAAATTCAAATTAACCAATTTTAATTTCTATATTGTATTTAATTGTATTTAAAATACTTCAATCATAAATTAGTAATTAAAGTATTTAAATTATTTACAAATTAATTAAATTATAAATTATTGTAAATAATTAAAAATATTTAAATTACTTAAAATAAACTTTTATTTTATTTATTTAAATTTTTATTTTCTATATACAAAAAAAATTAATAATTTAACAGTTCAATGTACATTAAAATAAATTTTAACTAAAAATTAAATTTTAACTTTATTTTTTTATTAAAACAATTTATTTTCTATAACAAATAATTAGTTAAAAATATACATGGATTAAAACAAATTATTGTGATGAAAAATCAATTTGAAATTTTATATTAATTAATTAAATATAATTTTTCATTTACATTTCGTTTCAATATATTTCAACATCATCATTGTCCTGCAACCCGATCCGTGGGGTTATTTAATAATTATTTAATAATTTGTTTATATAATAAAATAACAATATGTATATTTAATTATTTAATATACATGAGTTCACAAAATTGTATATATAAATTTATTGTTAGATATTTAATACAATTAAGACCTATAAGTTTTATTTATTTATTTATTTACATTTATTACAATTAAAACTACAATAAATTTATTTCATATTTATTTTATTACTTGAGCTATCTGTTTATTTACGACTCATTATTGTTACAAAATTGGTATCGGTTTACTGTACATTACATAGTTCTATCATTTTATTTTTCTAATAAGTATAAAATAACTATATTTATAGAGTATAGTGCCTCACTTTTAGCATCTCATAATCGATGAGATTAATTTAAATAACTTCTATATGAAGTTTTATATTTTAATATTTAAATAAAGTTTAATTCTATTTATGATGCCAATTAGATCAAAGTTTATGTGATAGTGTAATTAATTATTTTTATATTATGATAGTCTAAGAGTTATTATTTAAATTATGTTATTACAAAGTTCAAGAATGTAAATTAAGTAATATTAACTGTATAATATGTTTCAATTATTATACATCACAATTGATTTGAAATATCAATGATTTGCTGTCTGTATCAATAATTTCCCTATATTTAAAAAATTAGTTATATGCTATAAAATTTTATTGGTCTAAAATTTTATGAAAAAAAAAAATAACAAAAACAAATCACTTTTAAAATTAGTTATTGGTGTAAAAAAGTATACAAATACTATAGCCCTTTCAGACCCATGAAAAAAAATTTCAGTTCGGGTTTTATACAACTAAAATTTAATACGTTACAGTTGAACTTAATAATTTTTTTTTTACACAATATTAAATAAGAGTTATGGAACGATAAATATATATATTACTACGCAGTATAAAAGTATTTCATTACATTTCACAATCGCTTAAGGTGGATCTGAAAAAGTGATAGATTCACAAGTTAATTGAAAAATTTATTTTAATTGAGCAAAGTATAGTTTGAGAGCTTATTTCTGGGGTCCGATTTTTTTCAAAGTTTGAACAAACATGCTTGGCATTAATACATGTTTTTTGTTGTCGTTCTGGGTCCCAATTACATCACTAATGAGATCAACATTTAATTTTATGTTTTGTATTTTTTTTTATCAAATCTCTTGAACTAGTTCTGAAGAAACAAGAAATAATTTTTTTTAATTAAATTTGATAAATTAAAAAATAATATTTTTTATTTAAATAAAATAAAAAAAAAACATTATGAATTTAGAAGCCACGTTTTGCTAACATTTTATGCTTATCTGAAAGGTTACAAAATTCGTTTCCTAATTTCAATTAATTTATTTAGTTATAGAAAAAATAGAAAAATTAAATTTTTGTTTTTTTTCATATAACTCTATGGGACAACCAACTGTTTTTAGAAAGAGATTGGAATACTTCGTCTTCATAATATCATAGTTGCATTTTTATTTTTATCAAAAATAAAGAAATTCTTTAATAAATTACTTATATCAATTAATAAATTATTCAAAGGCTATTCAATACTAACCAAAATCTGCTGACAGGGGCCATTTTGAGGTAATTTCGAACGAAATATCGATCAAAAAAAAAATATACTCTTTAGATTTTATTTAAATTGTTTTTAAAGGACATTAAAGGGCTTCATTGAAGGATAGTTCTTTTCCATGTATTGTGCAGTCTACCCGTACTGCGTTGTGGGATTGAATCAACAGTGATTCTCTATTGATGTTAAGATCAGAATATATTTCACTGGAAGCGTTACTGATGATTTGATATTATTTTTTTTTTTTAATTTGTCTCAATTATACCAGTCTGGACTAAAATAACTTTTTAATAGGAAAATAATTTTTTTATGTTTATTAATTTTATTAACGCGTAAAACAATTAAAATTAATAGAGTTTGTTAAAAGCTAATAATAAATTATTTCCTCTTTTAAAACCAAAACTATATGATTGGAAATTGTTTTCATTTTTGTTTATATTTTACTAACTCTTAGTGCACTCAAATAGAATGATAAGAATTTAAGTAAATAATTAACAAAATATAAACATGGTAGTAAAAAATATTTTTGTAATATTAATCAATTTTTCAATTTTTTAAAATAATCTTATCTAAATTATTTTAATACTTCAATATTATCTAAGTTATATGGAAATGATCACGTTTCTTTATGATTTCCTTTTTTTTCTAAATAAATATTATAAACAATACGAATTGTATAGTAGAATGCGTGGGTTATTAAACTGATTCGATTTTAAATTAAAATAAAAGCATAAATAGAAAAAGAACAGGGTCCTAACAGCATAAAAAATTCAAATACGCTTAGCATAATTTGAAATGTATCCGTACCGCATTACAAATACGCAACACGTAGTACAAAAATGCGTTAATATATTGAAAAACAAAAATATTTTGCGCCCATTGTTCGATAAGCAAATTTAATGTCTAAATATTAGATTTATGTATGTCAAAAAACATACACAAGGTAGTTAGAGTTTATTACAGTAGTTTAAGTTTTTAAATTGTTTTGGCATTACATTGATTTTCATTTTGTAATACAAGATACGGAATGTTAAAATGCGAAAATAATTTTTCGATATACGGGGTTATGTAGCAGAACCTATATCCGTAATTCGATATATTATAGAATGTATAACAATTCAATAGTTAAAGCTTTCTTATAGGATCTAAGATGAAGTAAAATACTGTATATTGCCTGGTGTGGTACCTCCAATAATGAATTAAACATTTTTGATAAAGTTCGAAAAACTTTCATTCGCCTTATCAAGGACAAAAAATTATACTACCTTTTTTACTCCTCTTGAACATCTTCATTTTGTTGGAGGAGCTTTAACTTTAATTTTTTTTTAAAATATCTAAAGCATGGATATGTGCTCAAAAATAGCAATCAAATCTATATATTATGTCCACTGAATTGTTTCTCTCGTTAAGCATAAGGAGTGGTATGAACTCGTCCTTACAAACAGGTGAAACCAGTTAATGCAAAAAAAAAACATTTGGTGGAAATTAATTTCAAAAATCGCATAAGAACATTTTTTTACCTTTTATATGTATATAAATTCAAAACGGACATTAACAGCTTCAGTTGTAATTCTCCTCTTATATTTTCACTTTAAGAGGAGATGTTATTATAGAAACGTTTTCTACCTCATCTCTGGAGGCTCTTCAAAAATCGTTTGAGTAAAATTTAAGCCTTCTGGCATGCTTGTTTATAAGACAGTGTTTTGTGATAAACTCTAACTACTTTGTGTATATTTTCTGACATTCATAAATCTAATATTTAGACATTGAATTGCTAATCGAACAATGGGCTCAAAATATTTTTGTTTTTCAAAAAATGTTATTATGAAATTTATATAATTATATTCGATTAATATATTCGTGTACTAATAATTAGCGAGATAATATTCGTATTCTATTAATAAGTCTGTCGGTTAAAGTAAGTCTAATTAATTATGTTATAAGAGAGAGTGTTTATGTGTCCTTCCTTTTGTATTGATATTAAGCCCTATATAGATTTAAATTTTTTCAATTATTTTGACTATTTATTTACTTCAATAATAATATAATTACTAATAAAGTGATAGCATTATTAGAATTAAAATGTATGTAATTTTATGTGCTTAGTTGACGACTGACATGTACATGACATTTTGGCTATTATTTGATCATTTGATCTTTTACTTCTTATTTTTTTGTTCACATTTGAATTAATTTTTTTTTTACATTTTTTACACTTCAAATACATTTTGATTTAAATAAATATGGTACATATGAATATACCCTAACTCTATACTAGTTTTGTAATTAATTTTGAGAACTGTAATAAATAATAATAAATAAATTAAAAAAAACGTTGTATGCTTGTCCAATTTCTGTGTTTAGAAATGCATCTTAATTTGTTTGAATGTTTTAATTTACTGTCGCGCAAAGAATGCTTTTAATTATTTATACTAGGGTCAGTTAATCTCTTTAGCTTTGTATGTCAAAACTGAACGAATTCAAGTTTTGTATATTTTAACATAAGCTTCCCTTCATTTTAAAAAAAAAACACGGTTTTATAAGAAAAGCCCACATCCCGAAAGGGAAAAGGACCTGAAGTGGGTCTACAGATTTATTTGTATATATATATATATATATTATTAAATAAATAAATAAAAAAGACCGACAGTCAACACTATTAAAAAAGTCAATTCAAATATTGAAAATCATTTATTATTTTTTTTTTCAACTTGAACTTATACCCATCATTATATTATTCTATAACATATTCATCTATGTAAATCTATGATCTCTATATAAGTAAATAAATCAAAAAACATTGTAATAATTTGTATTTTATAATTTAAAAATTAGATTCAGTATTCTAAAAATGCGGGATAACAAATTTATTATGTGTGTAACTATAATAAATTTTTATTAATGAATAAAAATAAATTATAAATTGACAAATAATAACGATTAATATAATACAAAAAAAAAAAAATAAAAAAAATAACAAAACCAAACATTTAAATATCATTCTTTAAGTGTAAAATAAAAAAAAACAAACTTAAATAGATTCATTCATTATTCATTAGATTCAAAATGATCATGAATGTTAGTAAAAATGATCATTCTGGTTGTTTACCATTATTACAACAACCAGTATCAAAATCAATAAATGATAATAAATTATTAACAAATAATGGTCCAATATCATCACCAACATCATTAATTATTACAGATGGTAATAATAGTAGTAATGGTAAAAAATTTTTAAGTGTTCATAATAATTTGAAATCATCATCATCAGTATTAACAAATAATAATAAACATGATTTTGATAATAATGATAATAGTAATAATGTTAATATTGATGATGATGATGATGCTCATGCTGATGGTAATGGTTCTATTAAAAATGATGAATTTGAAATAAGGCAACAACAACAACAACTACAAAATAAAATTTATGGTTGGGGTAAATTTCAACCAAAATTCTTACAAAGATTTTGTACTGCAAAATGGGCTCTATTTTGGTTATGTTGGGCCGGTGCAATGCAAGGTATGTATATATGAATTAATTATATTTTAATGTATTTTTTATTTAAAATATATTATTAAATTAAATAAAGGACAATTATAGAGAAAGGATATTAGAATAAATATATATATATATATATATATATATATATATATAAATTTCAAAAATGTTTGTTATATTAATTTATTTAGTATTAATCCAATTCCAATAGTATAATATTTAGTAGATGTATTACATTTATTTAGTATAATTCCAATATTATAACAATTTATACAATTTTTATTAAATTAAATAAAGGACAATTATAGAGAAAGGATAATAGAATAAATATATTAATATATATGTTTATATATATATATACATTTCAAAAATGTTTGTTATATTCATTTATTTAGTATTAATCCAATTCCAATAGTATAATTTTAGTATATTAAATTTATTTAGTATATAATTCCAATATTATAGTAATTTATACAATTTTTTAATGAAAGCTTGTGTTTAAATTTTTTCAATTAAATTTTAAAATTTAGTTAGCTAATAATGAAATTTATTTATTTAAATACTGCTTAGCACAAACAGTTTACAAAACAAAATTATTATATGTATAATTTTTTTGCTTCAAATCAAATTAAAATTAAAAATTAAAACTAAAATTAAAGTTGATTAAACAATTACATATACACTTTAATAAAACAACAAAACAAAATAAAAGAATAGCAAATTGTATATTTTTTGTTTTTGGGGAATGTTTTGATAGTGTAAAATCAATGTTGAATTTATATTTGTTACCTATAATAAGCATTCTAGTAATAAACATTCATATTTTCCATAATTAATCCTATGAGAACTGATTTTAAATAAATTGAATAAGCGTAGATAGTGCAGATTTCCAATAATAATGAGCAAAATAAAGTTATAATAATGAAATGAAAATCTTATTGTTAGGCTGACAAAATATATTATATAATTTTATATTTGAATTTAATATAGTTAGTTTTCAGTTTGAGCCCAGTGGATACCTAGGGTTTGTTAAACATCTTTAGACCATCATACACTAATTATATTTTTTCACAGCTTCATTTCTAAAGATATCAAGTCTGCAATAGAATATATTTCTTAATATACAATGTTGAACATCTTGAACATAATATAAGTTTGGAACTAAGATAATTCGATAGGATAGTCTGTTCTTTATCTTAAATACAAAAAATAGTATGTGTAGATTGTAAGCGAAATCTTTACCTTATGTTGAGCCATCTTAACATAAAACGTATTAATGCATTATTATTACATTTCAGTAGTTTTATAGATTTTGTGATATTTCTATCACTTCATTATTTGCGAAATGCACAATACCCAAAATGGAGGTTAAATTATGGTATTTAAGACCCTCTTACAATACTTATAATATACATTTTATTTCTTATTCAATTTAAAAACGTAATTTTTTCTTTAATTTACTTGCTTATAAATTAACACGGTTAATACCATTAACACTTTGAATTTTAATTTATTATTAAATATACAGAATATTATTAAATAAACCCAATTATTATTACATATTATTATTTATTTAATATACCCAAATATTATTAAATATACCCAAATATTAAATATGCTCAAATATAATTGAATAATGAAATATACATATATATATATATATTATTTACTAAATAATGGGGATTTCTGAAGGATTATAAAAATATAACTTGTATGTTCTTTTTCGTTGCAACGACTGGAATGTTACCCATTTGTTAATGCAGTTCATTTTAAGAATACTTTATTTAATCTCTACACGAAATTCAATATACACGGTTGAAAAAGTAAAAGTATAGATTTCCAATTTTGATCTGCCATATATCCAAACTATTATAATAAAATTGAACAAAACAATAAAAACCATATTAAAGATGCTCAAAGCTAGCATCAGAAAGCTAGTAGAAATTCAAAAAATAAAATATAATAAATATAAATATATTTTTTGTTAAAATATTACAAAAATAAAATTATACTTTGTGAAACTGGATAAAAACTATTGTTTTGATTAAATTTTCAAATAATTTTTTTGTTGTTTTATAATTAAAAATATAAAATAAAAATAAATTATAATTTACATAATTAGATATATACAAAAACATTACATTTATTTATTTCACTAATATTATTAAATATTTTGATCAAATTTATTGTTTTACCATTAGCATAATACTGATATATTGTTCTAAACAAGCTGATCCAATTTCTTAGAATAATTCGTACTTTCAATTCTAGCTCTATACTAAATATTTTAAATTTAAAATTAAATTCTAATAAATACGAGTAAAATTTTAATTAATATATAATTTAATGAGTATATGATTAATGCAATTAATCATATTCAATCAATACGATTTAAATAAAATGTACCATTAACAATTTAATCAATACAATTCAACCAGTACGATTAATTAATACGATATACGATTTATTCAGTATAATTTTAATTAACACAAAAACAATATACTAACATTGTTAACCAACACAATGTCTACTCAAATAGGATAACTCAAATCTATGTTTTAAAACACTCAAATGTATGTTTTCAAAATATTAATTAATTTTATTAAATTTTTAATATTAAATAATTATAAAAATATTTATATAAATTTTAACTGATTGTTACTATTTTGTTTTTCTATGGTTTTGTATACATTTAATTTTTATAAATATACACTGTTGTGTACGAACCGAATTGCTCTTTTGAGATGATGGTGATGATGAATTAAATAAATAAATAAATGTAGACGTTAGTATATGTAATACTTACTTTAGGTGGCCAACAGGTCCTGACTCATCACAGCTCTCCATTTTCGTAGTGGCGGATAGTATGTATGTATGTTATAGTATATCATACTTTAACTTGATATGCAATACTCATTCATACCCTTAAGCGGTCTATATAATGTTTCAAAGCCAAACCTAATCTCACCGTCAAACTAAAAAAAATTATAAGATTTTTTTAATATCATATCAAATATCATATCAAATATGATATAAAACCATTTATTACAGGTACTTAAAATCTATAGATCCCGCTGTATTATATTCTATTCATTTTGTATCTATACAGAACACTTTTATTTATACTGATGAAACATTTTAAAAACACTAAATGATTTAAATGATTAGATATATACTTCTTAAATTAAATGCATATACTTATAATTAAATACAACATGTCAGTCAACAGATTGTATACAATTTCCTAAGTGATACAACTGTACACAAAAAAAAAAATAATAAAAAACCCCAAAAATACATCCTTATTTTTTTGTTTGTGCAAAAATTTACAATAGAAAAAATTTAATTCAATACACGTACAAAACTCATAAAACAAATAAACAAAATAATAATAAAATAAAAAAAAAAAAACAAAATGTTTCATAACCAACTGCTTCTTTGACACTTAATAGTATTCCAAATCTTATATACCTATATTGTTCTGAAGTATCTTGAATTTAATAACCGATTGTTAACAAGGATCAAATATTATGCAATATTTTAGAAAAAATTTTATGATCATTTTTCTCTTCCTGCCTTAGGACTACAATATAATAAAAAAAAAAACACGCAAGAAAACACCCACCATCAACAGTTGAAGATAGAATGAAGTAGAATCTCTCCTCTTCTAAAACAATTCATATATAAAACTGGTTGATGTTAAAAGATTTATTACAAAAGAATGGTGTTTTTGTTCATAATTTTGATTCTTTGACCCGATATTTTTGTAATAAGGTCAAATCGATGTCACTTTTTTTTGTTTTTGTTTTTATTTTTATTTTTGTTTTTATTTTTTTTTTTTTTTTACTTGTAAATAATCGATTTATCATAAATTTCACATCACAAAATTAATTCTGTAACTAATTTGGTTAAACAGATGAATTAAGGATCACGTAGGTATAGTATTGGCACTAAGCTAAAACAAAAAAAAAAAATGCGTACGTGATTAGATTTAAAGAAGTTATTGAATACCATGTTAGAAATTGAATGACAAATTGTCATGATTCGCATGATTATTAATTTGAAAATGAATTATAAATGTAGGTCAAATAAAGCTATTAAAATGAAGTTATTGGACATTATAATATTAATTACAGAATTTATTAGAACAAAAAAAATTTGAATTTAGATTAGTATCAGGATCACAGGTTTAATCCTGATATCTATCTAAGTTTGTGTTTTTGAATATTTTTGTAATATTTTGATATTTTGCAAATTGAGTTTTTATAAGTCTGTTTATCGTCATTATAGTCCTTTTTTTACAAATGATAGTGTTTAATAATATTAAATTGGTTAGTTTCTATTCTTAAAACATTCTTTTGTAACGATTTATTATAGACATTGCAGTATTTTTATTCATTCCCGCTATTTAACTTGACTCAATTATGGTTTTGCCTTCTTCATATCATGAATGATTTAAGCTAATTTTACTGTATGGTTGCCTATGGTATCCTCTACGACGTACAACCAAGTTAGATGTAATTTCTACAGTGCTATCATCAGAGAATATTATTAGTCGATAATTCCGTTCATTGGGACTGATCAAAGGACTAGATTCTCTGGACGAAGTGTTATTCATTTTGTGTAGGTGACCATTGTGCCAGACAGTGTCAAAAGTTGCATTGGATAATGAAAGCAAATTAACAAGACTACTGCAATTATATTGCAAAATCTATTTTTGTTTGTATACTTAGTTTGTTTTCTTTCAAAAATTTAATAATAAAAATAACAAAATTTACAAATATTGAATTTGAAATAAAAAAATTTGAATTTGAAATAAAAAAAACTTGAATTTAGAAGTGAAAAACCCATAATAACGTCTAAACTAATGAAAATGGGACTAAGGGAGTTTTCATGTAATAAGTTTTGGACTACCAATATTTTTACACCGGGTCAACCCCAATATCTCGAAGAAAAGAATCTCAAACGAACAAAAATCTGGAAGAAAAACAAATCTCGAATTACAAAAATCTCGAAAAAAAAATCTCGAATTACAAAAATATCGAATTAACAAAAATCTAGAAAAAAAAAATATCGAATTAGAAAAGTTGAATAACAAAATGTTGAAAAAATATCGAATGAAAAAATGTGGAAAAACAAAATGCTGAAGAAAAAAATGTCGAATAAGGAAAAATATACTCGTATGTTAATTTAAAATAATTTTTGTCTTAATTTTATTTATCTACTTTCATACGACCCTAATCATTATTAATTCGGACACTGCAGATTTTAAAAATATTTCATAAAAGTTTCAGAAACTATACGAAGTTACTTTCCGTTATTACTGACAGCAATTTCTAGATCTGCGTTAAAAGCCAAATTTTAAAATCCAACTTTCAAAATCCAAATATTAAAATTCAAACTTTCAATTTCCAAACTTCCAAATTTCAAACTTTTCCAACCCATATGGGTCACAAAATCCAAACTTTCAACATTTTTTTCCAAACTTGGCTCACATAATGAACAACGCTTAGAGAAATTTTTCAAAGATGTCTAAGTCCCAGAATTTGAAGTCAAAGGCCATAGAAAAACTTTTACCAAACTTTCCAGACGTAATTATGATGGCTTAAAGACATTATTGGAAAGGTCCAGTATTCCAGATATTAGGTATATATTCTGGAAAAAGAGAATATCTTTAGTAGTTCAGAATCTTGCATATACACTTGCATAAATATTCTGGAAAAAGGGAATAGCCTGTAATATTTTGATTGGCTTATTCTGAATCCTACTCTTTAAATCCCTCTAATTTATTTTATATTTAATGTGAAAATTGATTAGCGAGTTTTTACAGAACTGCCATATTTTGAGTTTATATTTCTGCAAACCTTTGATGGTGAATTTTTATATGTTTAAAAAAAGTGTAGGTTTTGTAAACTGACACAATTTCCATAAAAAATTTAAATGTAATAATAAATTTTTTTTCCCTAACTTCCAAAGCATAATTTCTAAAAGTGACAAATTTCTTTGAAACCGCAAATGACAAAACTACTGACACAATAACAAAACTCCTACGTCATAACAGTTAAAAAAAACTAATATTGTGTACATTTTAATGCAAAAAAAAAAAAATAGAGTGAACACATACACGGCTGCTAGCACGAATAATTTTCATTTTTATTTGTTCTTTAAGTTTTCTGATATCATGTTGATTATCTAGCAGAGTTCCCCTCCAAACGAGCTATATGCTTTACTGCATATATTTTTATTCCATTTGCTTTGCAAGGAATTTTCAACTCTCTGTGCAAGTCACTATTGCGAAAGTGTACATACCAATGGGCGTCATTTACCTTGTTGCGCAAGACTTTATTTTGGAATTTTTGTATACAAAATACATGTGTTTGGTAGCCGTACAACCATATTGGTTGGATTATCTGATTATATAAGAATATTTTGTTATGTACAGGTAATTTTGAATTTTGACCTAAGAGCCGATATATTTCTCTATATTTATTATCAAGCTTAATTTTTTTCTTTTTGACGTGCTCTTTCCATCTAAGTTTGACATCTAATGTCATTCCTAGGTGTTTAGCGTTGTTTTCTTGGGGTATATTTACCCCATTCAGATTTAACGATGGTTTGTTTTCTAATTTTTTTAATTGTAAAATTAAATGTAAAAATTTGGCTATTAGATAGCATTTAATTCGTATTTGCGGCCACTCGGATCCATCGGTTCGGATTAGCTTTCTTGGATGGCAAAAATTAGAAATTTAATGGAATTTAATTTAATGGAGGTAGTGATACGTTTTATCATCATTGCATATCCGGTTTATGCCATGATACAAAACAATATCGTTCAGTTACAGGACAAAAAAAATTCAGTCTGAAAAAATCCCTGTATGATAGAGGTTGATACTTGAACGTGTAGATCTTTGATTCAAGAAATAAATAATAAATTCACTCTGTTTCACTCTAATGGGCTTACAAAAAAATGATGGTGATGACTTATGACACCTATATTATCCTTTTTTAATTCTTATTGATTTTGTGATTCGTTTATCATAACAAGATAATTGCAATTCATTTTATTTTAATATTTTGTTGTATATTCCAGTTGGTATAAATGCTCTACAAAATAATATTTTATCATATTTTTCTTCTTCTTATTGATGACACATTTATAATTGCTGTTTTCGCTTCTGTATTTTCATTTTGATTAACTGTTTTAATTATGCAATTTATTTCCTTATTTTAGTTCTTATTGTTCATAACTAACTGTTACTCATAGATATATAAAATATAGAATTTCCAGCTTGGTATTGCTTTCTCTTTCTCTCTAATACATTATCATATTAATTATTAAATGTCAGATTTAACCAAAAATGAGCATATGTTTTTCAATATTTCAACTCAGCTCAGATTTGATTTTATAAATTTAACAGCCATTTCTTAATATTTTGATGGTTTTGTAGAATAGATTCTTTTAAATTTTTTCTTATTGAATTTAAAATTAGTTTTGTTTTTTAACATTTTTATCTACACATATTTACTAACTACTTATTTTTTATAGTTTTTCTGTTTTAAATATATTATTTACGTTAATACGATAATTTGAAAATCATTTTATTTCATTTTATTAATTGCAATTTTAGAGCATTGGAAAACGTTTTCAAAGAAAAATAGAGGGAAAAACTTTAAATATGATGTGAATGATAAATATTATATATATGCATATAATACAAGTTATTAGATATACATTGATTATTAAATAATAATAATAATACTTATAAATAATATAAATTTGTATACGTATCATCTAATATGTTTTAATATTATCAATATATATGTAGACATAAAATTTCACGGGAATGTATAAATAATAGAATCTATGTGAATTTAGTTTTATAAAACAATTGTATACGATAAAGTAAAAGAATTGTTTCCCGCTCTTGGTCATTTTATTTAGTTTAACATCAAACTGTATCAGCCCATGTATCAATTTAATTAATTTTGTTTATATAATTCTTATCAAGAACATAAATATACATATACGTGTATCAAAACATCTTTTTTTAACCTTACTTTTTGATTTGTTAATTATATAACATTATTGTGAATTTTGTATAAATATACACATATCTATGTTTTTAAAAGAAAATTTAAATTTATTTATTTAGTTTAGCTCAAACTTCATTACAATAATTATTATTTTTTTTTGTTTTTTTTTTGTTTTTACAATACAACATAACACATTCAATTAAAGGTAAAATCTCAATTAATTTAAAAAATTCAATAAAAAAAATTATATTAAATTAATTGAGATTTTACGTATAAAATAATCGAATTATTAAAATTATTGTAATTTTATATTTTTTTTACTCTAAAACTTTTCTAATTACATTGGTGCGAAGTTTCCATTTTCAAGGGAGTAGGATTTGCAGTAGTAACTAAATTGTTTGAACTCAGATTTTTCAAAAACATCTGACCAAAAGGGGCTTAAAATTTGTATTCTAACTGCCAATCTATATTTTTTATATCTATGCTGTTACTAGTCAATATATGGATTATTGAATGGAATAATGATATTCGTATATATTAATGAAAAGCTGTTTGGCATGACTTAATCTTTGTTTCTAATAAAATTTTAATCGTTAATTTACATTTTCTTCTATTTTTATTTAAACAAAAATTATATTCATTTATTTAATTAATTTTTTTTTATATTGCATAAACAACTAAACCAATACTATTATTAATTTATTCATTAAAATATATTATTTTTGAATTTTACAAAATATTATATCTCATTTCCATATCACATTTTTTTTTAACTTTTACTACCTTAAATTATTACCCTTTTAGTCAATTTAAGAGTACTTAAAATAATTTTTCTTTTTTTTTTACTACTTTTGCCATTTCCTTACTCACTTCTTCTCAATAAAACTTTAGTACGTGTCAGTTTTTCATAATTTTTTTTGTTTTTTTATTTTACCATCAAATGTACACTTAAAACGTATCCTAACCGAAAAAAATAAAAATAACAAAATAGGGATAAATGATTGAACTGAACTCAAAATTCACATAAAATTTATTGCAAATTTTTATATCAATCGATCACCATTCGATCGTTATAAAAAAAAAAAAAAAAACAAAAAAAAAAATAAAATAAAATAAAGTGAAATATATGAAAAACCATTAGCCAGTAAATATCCTGCCAAAAAGCATGTCAAAACAAAGCAAAAAAAAAGTACAAGTTATCAAAGAGTGAAAAAAATATACTGTTATATCCCGATGTCACCAATTTCTTCTCCCTTCCAAAATTAAGAAAAGTGCATGATTGAATAATGAACTCAACATATTTTTTTTTTTTTATATAGGAATAATAAAAACAACAACAATTGTACAGAAAAAAAAACAAAAAAAAAACCCATCTCATTAAATATTTTCAGTTTAATGAAACTGATTCCTGCAGGATACACTGATATAAAGGTTAATTTACTAAAAGAGGGTGGTAAAAATTTTTATGTTTTATTTGTTTGTTGGTAAAATTATTGTTGCTTTTATTATTATTATTTTTTTATTTTTTATTTTTTATTTTTCGTATATATGAAGTATTTATGTCTGCCTTGGGGATTTATAAAATTCATTGCATAAGTGGCATCATAATATGTGTGAGTATTTGATATATGAATAAATATTGTAGATTTTGTATAACATCAGTATATCGGATACAAATTAGCATCCTTTCATACAAAATTTAATACTCATATGTATGGAATATTCAGGTATATAGTCGTAGTGGTAGTAGTAGTAGAAGTAGTAGCTGGTGATGTGGTAATAATATTTAACTTAGATATATAATACATTATAAATTTGTTTATTTGTTGGGAGAGCAATAAATAAATAATAAATATCAACAAGTTAATTTGTTAAAATGTATGTATATGTATATGTATATTTTGTGTGCATTTTTTTTTTCACTTTTAAATAAATTAAATAATAATAATACAATTATAAAATTTGTAAATTCATTTTTAAGGATTTTAATTTAATTTAATAATAACAATAATAATAAAAATTGTTTTTATACAATATGGGTATATATGTGATATTAAATCCTGTTGATATTATTGAGACTATAACGACTAAATTGTCATGGTAAAATTATTAATGAGATGGAAAAATTGTTCTGAAAATTTTGTTGTTTTTTTTTTTAGGTATTTACTGGAGGGTGGTAAATATTGGAAATATTAATATATTTTTAATGAATCATCATGCCATATGATGTCTCTCAAATAAAAAGTTATAGTAATTGGTTATGTCATTGTCATACAATTTAATGATAATTGTTGTTTTGTATACTATAAATGTATTTGATCCGATGTACTGACTTACAGATAAAAGAATGTAACATACTACTTAAATTCAAGAATTCAACACGACTTGATAGACGTCTCAGTTTTATAACACTAAAACAATAAAGTAAAACAATTTTTTATGAGACATTAATCACAATAAGCCCATTTGAAGCAAATGGTGATGTGAAGCAAATTTTTTAGTGAAAAAATTATGTATTTTTTTATTGTATGAATAGCCAGAATTTAGGTTAGAGTAGGCTACATATTATAGACTTGTTACCATTTTTTTTTTATTTTTTTTTTTGTCTATTCTAGCTGTACTGCAATAATAGACCAACCCGTGATAGAGGTAGAGCAAGCCTCTAGTATTCACAAAAATCAGGTTAACATTTGTGACTTCTTTGAAGTCTATCAGATGTTAAGCTGATAAGAACAGATACTACACTTTGATCTTAGCCATAAGGCCGAGAAGCGTAGCTTGGAAAAGAAGAAGGAAGAGTTATAAAGAAGTAGAAAATTTAGACAGACTGAAATGTGTGAAGTGGACTACAATTGGAATACAATTGTACATTCTAAATGTTATATAAACGAATTTTCATAAACAGTCTTGAACCATCTCAATATTTCCACGACTCAATAGTTGATTTAAAACCTTGAATTTTTTTAATTTAATCGATACTCAGAAGTCAGAAGTTGAAGTTAAGATTTGAATTCATCCAAAAATAAATAATATTCTATGAAATAGAGTTAGTTAACCTCCAGCAATATGATCATGGCCAAGTAAAACAATTTTTGATAAGACATTAACCACAAATAAGCCCATTTGCGGTTGTAGTGGTATAGGGATCAGATCCCCTTCCGAAATTACCTAATCTAATCTAATCTCATTTATGTATCAACTGACGTATTTTTTTACGGTCTTAAGAAGCTTATTTTGTAATTTTGAAGAGCCCGTTGATAAATGGAAATTCATAATTAAAAATGCAAACTATATTGTGATTCCCTTCCGAAATTATCTGGTCAGATCCTCTTCCGAAATTACCTAATCTAATCTAATCTCATCTTTGTATCAACTGAAATATGTTTTTACGGTCTTAAGATGATTATAGACATTTTGAAGAGCCCGTTGATAAATGAAAAATAAATTAAAAATGCAAACTATATGTGATTGCGTATGTCAAGTCTACAGCTTAAAAACAGTTAGGATGTTCATCCCATCACAGTCTTGAAATTATAAAAACAATATTGAATTGTATGTAGGCTATTTTTATTGTTGTTGATTGAATGTCGGTATAATTTTTGTATAAAAAAATATTTATTAAATAAATTTATAAAATTGTCAGAGCATATTTTATTTACTTACATTCCGTGAATTTTTAGGTCTTCCACTGGATGTAAGTTTTTATCTTGAAACTTTGAAAAGTCGATTTAAATTGTATCAGATTTGCTTAATAATATAGCTTCGAATTTCGAAAGTGTTGAACCCACAACTCTATTTGTTTTACTTCAATGAATAATAATTTAGATAAGTCATAGCTTATCATGCAGGCTATCATTGGTCTATTATTGCAGCTGTATAGTATTAAATCTTTGATCGAAATAATATAATACTACCAGACAATTATTGTCTATAAAATTTGAAATTCGGAATGATTCGGATTAAACGTTGTGTGAAAAGGATGATTAATAAAAATAAAAAGTAGAGTTGGAGAAAGATAAATCTTTGTGGAACACCAACTTTAATTTGTCATTAATTGATCGAATAAAAATCCGAACAGAAACTAGGGTGTCCTATTCGAAAAAAAAATATAGTCAACATTAAACCCGTTGAACAATAAATTGTATTTTAATATAATAAACAAAATCTACCTTACCTTCCTAGAATAGAAAGTAAAATAAACCGAAAGAGTTAAAATAATATAGACGCGTATTTATCTTATCTCATCATAAGTCATTTATACGGAAATTGGAAAATATATTTAATGACTAAACGTTGATCGATATTTATTTATATATACTTTGATTTTGGGAATAGATTTACGTTTTTAGAATTTATTCCGAATTTATTTTTAAATTGATACTATAAAGATTTTATATAGGGATTGTTATTTTAATTTTAAAATTACTAAGAAATAGTTTAAAATATAACTCAGTTGATATGATAATCATATAAAGCCAATATAAGTCGACATTGTCTATTAAAATATTATTATGGTAGCCTGAAATATAATTAGCAATAATTATCTTTAAAAATATTTGTTTTGATAAATTTATCTAAAATGTTTTCAAATACCGACGTTAAAGTGATTCAATTCAATGTTTTAATTGATTTCTAGGTCATACAATTTCCATTCAAATTCGTATGTTCTGTTCAATTGCGGACGTTAACTGATTTTTAAACGACGTTTAATGGACGTTTAATAGTTGATAAGCCAGAAATTTAATAAATGATTGCTTGAAAAAAAATATTGCATTAAAATATGTCGTAAAACTTGCAGTATACCCGTACTTAATTAAGCAGGAAAGGTAATTCTACATAAATTACTGTCAAGACCATAAAAAATACCATGACCCAAATACAGGTCGAAACAAAGATTGCTGTTATTGAACCACTGACGTAGATCTTTCAACCACGGTATTCTACTTCTTCCAGGGTCTCAGTTTCCTTTGATAAATAATTTTAATTAATTTTATTTCTCTGAATATCGAACTATTTGTCCGAAATATTCAAGCTTACTGGATTTGATAATGTTTACGATTATTTTGGTTTTTATTATCCACAACCATACTTGTGTTGGTTAATTAATCTCTCCGTCCAACAACTACATTTCGAATGCTCTAATTTTTTCAGGCAGACTTTCAGGCTTTAAACCCCTTCTAGAACTCCGGTTCGTAATTTGAAGTTTAAATCGTGAGTTGTAATCTCTTTTAAAATGTCCCATTGCTCATTTAATTCACACCCCAAATTTATAATTCTCTCAATTATAGGTTTATTCTGCTTGCTACCACAGCGTTATTATATATATCCGTGACTTGCTTATACAACCATATGTTTTGCACATTTAGTTTTAGAGCACAGTTGTTTCTGTAGTTCTTCTTGTATTTTTGTTTCGTTATTATTGGAACACCGTTTACTCTTACACCTCCTATTGTGTTTTCTAATCATTCACAATCACGAAACATATAGTATTTGCCTATCAACTGAATCAAATGGTTAAATCAATGAAAATTCAACTCTTTTTCTTTTACCAATACATTCTTGAATTTCAACAATAACGTCAAATAAAGCAGCCTTTGTATTTGAAATGTTGGTAAAACCATATTGTATATACTACAAATTAGCTTATTCTGTGTTAAATAATTAACTAGTTGCACATTTATATTTATTTATTTAAGAATTCTCAGGTGAGCCCAATTGCTCGTACAAGATTGTATAGGTTGCTCGGTTGTATAAATTTCAATTATTTTACTGAAAAATTACAAGATAGATATCGGTCTGAAATTATTAATGTCACTTTTTTCACCACTATTTTTGTATATTGGTATGACCTTATTAGTTTTAAGTACTTCTGGAACTTCACAGTTTTGTATTGATAGATAGATAGATTTACTAATTTTGTTATTGGTTTTGCCAGTTCATCTTTTACACGACCTTATTAATTTAGTAGAAATTCTGTCTATTCCTTCCTTAATGAACTAATAAGCTTTAATATTTTTTTTTTCTTTATTTTGTTTTAAATAATACATTTTGTGTTATAATTCATGTGTATCAAATACGTAATAGATAATTAAATATATAATTCATTTTAATTTAAATAAGCTAACGAGTTTTTATTAAGAAGACGAAAAGGAAAATTATATAAAATTAATAAAAAAAATTAATATACAAAAAAAAAAACAAATTTGTAAATAAATTTATAATTGTTAAGTTGAATAGTTTCATTTTTTCCTGTTTTTTTTTTTTTTTTTTTTTAATTATTGCATTATAAGTCTTTAATTTTTTTCACAATATTGTTTCCATACAATTTTTATCATAAATCATAATCATTACCATTACATTATTATAATTATCACATAGTTTATTATTACCTATTGATTTTGATTTATTGGGTTTTGATTTAATATATATATATATATAGTTATATATTTTTATTTCATTTTTGAAAATTCTAATTGAATCAATTTGTTTCAATTTTTTCTGAAGTTCATTATATAACTTCAAGCATTTAAACAAACAATTATTCTTTTGTTGGTTTGTTCCAAATAATGAAAAGTAAAAATTAGAACAATTTCATGTTTATCATTCCATTTAGAATAAAATTATATTTAATGTTATTTTTTATAATTTTAAAGGCCATACAGTATAGCTCACGTATGCAAATATTGTGAAGGCTAATATATTTTTCTGAATACAGCATATTTGTATTTGGATAAAAGTGAATTATTTTGATAGCTTTCTTATGTAAGATATCTAATTGAAGTAATATTTGCTGATTTGCTCTACTCCATATTGGGTTCAGATAAGTTATGTGCGATAATATAAAGGAAGCATTTTTATTTCACACTCTATAATGAGTGATTACGTAACATTTGAGAATTGAAATAGTTCGAACAAATAACATAAACAAATAGTTCGAACTATGAACGAATTCCCGTAATCTGTTTTGTGCTATTGTATAGAATTTTCATAGTGTAAAAATGATCACTTGTGGCTCCCCTTGTTCCATATTGGAATTGTTTAAGACGAGATATAACATTGTTAAAACAATGAAACATAAAAATTAAGCCGAACACATAAAACTTCTGGAATATTTTTATACTTAAGTATAAAAGTTAGAATATTTTAATTGAATTATACTTCCTCTGCAGCCCAGATTTGTTTAAAGAGTTTTAAATAACTAAAAAGAGAATTTTAAACTCATAAAAATTTTTATTATCTCACCCACTTTCATTTGCATAAACATTTTTAATTTACTCAATTTTATTAACTAGTTATTATTAAAAACAAAGCAATGACGTTCAAATAACTAAATTATTTTAGTTAAATTTATGATAAAAACAAAAACAAAATCTGATTTCCTTCGAATTAAAAAATTTTCAACAAAATTTAAAAAAAAAATATTAATTTGAAAAGTTAAGTACAAAATAAAAAAATTTATTTTTTCAATTCACCAAAAAAAAAAACATTAGTTTAATTCCTCTTTATTAATTTTAAAGAATTGACTGTAGGCGTCTCAAAACATACCAATACGTAACTCCCAACATTGAAAAAATGATTTCAAAGAGAAAATAAATTTTCACTTTACATTTAAATTATTGGAATTTATGTGATTTTTTTTTTTTTTTATCTTCAAATTCTTTTAGCACGTGATACGATAATAAAAAAAAAAATGTTCTAAATTGAATTAAATATTTCAATTCTCACTATTTCAAAAATTATATAAAAACAAATCAGTGAAAAAATAGTACCAGTACTTAAAAGAAAATTAAAAATTTATTTTACTTTTATGTGTTTCTGGGGAGGTGGCGGCAAGGCCATAAATCAATAAATATTTGGAAATAACACGACTTTTATAACATTAAAAATCGGGAGGGAGAGATTAAATGTTAATTAAAGTGTAGAGCAGTGAAATGAATGATTTCGGAAATGTATAAATCTCATCTATTGAAGAGATAATTTATATTCCTTTGTTAAGTGTAAAAATCGGAAGTTAAGAGATTTTTGTTTTAAATTTTTTTAAATGCATGCAACAGCGGAGTTGCTGTGATAAATTATTTAAATTAGAGGTTAAATTACAAGTTAATATCATTTTTAAGATTTATAATAATTTGAAATACAATCAAATTAATTTTTAAAGAATTTTTATAATTAAACTGGGTTTATAGCGAAAGGGAGAAGTATTTGAATATTGAATTTTAAAACGTAAATCAATCATTTTCAATTTTTTTGGAACAAATGTATTGAACCTGTTTCACAGAGTAAATTTTTATTCCAATGATTCATTGTATTTCTTATGTCAATCATTTATTCAAGTTGTTTTTTTTTTTAATAAATATAAATAAACAAATTAAAGTTTGCTTAATATTTCCTGCTAAAATAAACAATAATACATGAGAGGTTTTAAAACTTTAAAAAAGCTTAAATATTGAAGTTCTTGGAATTATCATATAAAAATATAAAAATATAAATGTATTTCAACATAAATTTGTCTCTAAGTTAATTGAAGTTAAATTTTTAAACATTAATAAATAAATAAAAATAATTAATAAAAAAATAAATAATTTGCTATTTGTATTTATGCTGAATGAAGTAAAAGAAATAAATAAATAAAATAACAATTCTAGATTTGTTCACCAAATTTATCAATTATTTTAATCAATTTCGATTGTTACACTATCATCTGATGATGATGAAATTATTTACATTTATGAACAGAAATTAAAAAAAAAAAAAAAACAACAGAATGTAGTTATTATTTTATATATTAATTTAATTTAAAATTTTGGAAACAATTCTGAAACAAAGGGTTATTTACTCGATCATTTTAACGACATCGTATTTGCCATCATTGGAAATTTAAACATAAATTATCCTAAGACCTCAATAATTCTAAATAATCAATATTCTTAGACATTCTATTGTATTCAATTAATTATAATATAAGTTCAATTTAAATTGATATAGAAATACTAAATTCAAATAATATTTTTAATTAAAACAAAATCTAACTATATAATATAAACTTACAATAATTTTATATATTTACAATCATAGATGAAATTAATTAAGACATGATAAAAGTAAAATGTTCTATGGCGCCATCTACATTTAACACTTGAATGACATGACATACATTATGAAATGATGAGCAAATGACACATATAACAGATGACAGATGACAGATGACAGATGACAGATGACAGATGACAGATGACAGATGACAGATGACAAATGACAAATGACAAATGACAAATGACAAATGACAAATGACAAATGACAAATGACAAATGACAAATGACAAATGACAAATGACAAATGACAAATGACAAATGACAGTTGACAGATGATAGATTACAGATGACAGATGACAGATGACAGATGACAGATGACAGATGACAGATGACAGATGACAGATGACAGATGACAGATGACAGATGACAGATGACAAATGACAAATGACAAATGACAAATGACAAATGACAAATGACAAATGACAAATGACAAATGACAAATGACAAATGACAGTTGACAGATGATAGATTACAGATGACAGATGACAGATGACAGATGACAGATGACAGATGACAGATGACAGATGACAGATGACAGATGACAAATGACAAATGACAAATGACAAATGACAAATGACAAATGACAAATGACAAATGACAAATGACAAATGACAAATGACAAATGACAAATGACAAATGACAGTTGACAGATGATAGATTACAGATGACAAATGACAGATATAAGCATATATAAGCAATAAAAACAGATACTATGTTTATGACAATTACATGATGTGACAATTTGTATATATATTGTAATTTGTATATGTGTTGAAGTACTCCGTCGAACTTACAAATGCAGATAATTATATCCAGATAAATGCAGAAAATTATATACATATATAATATGTTATTTATTTATTCAAATACCTAAAAGAGCCTAATGGCTCGTACAAGGTGTATATAATTGTTATGTTTTACAATTGGGCCAAGCAATAACGAAAAATGGTTAGTGCAAGTTAACAATAAATCGAAAAATAAAAGTTAAAAAAAATTTAATTTTAAAACATTTAATTTTATAATATACAAAAAGAAAGAAAGAGAATAAAAAGAAGCAAAAAAAGAAAAAATAACTTCACATAATATGATTGAGCTAAGATTGATAGTGATATTTAATATTGAATTTACTCATTATTATACTTAGACAATAACCTATTTCTGACTGAATTTTAAATTTTTTGTACGATAAAGCTTTAAGTCACCTGATGGAACTGTATTATATAGAGTTTAATTGACTGGTTTATTATTGAGTTATGTCCTGAGATCATACACAGATTATTTGCCGATCTAGTGTTGTAGTTATGCATTTCATTGTTAGTAATTAGCTTTGTGTTCGATTTTATATTTTTTATTTGCATGTTATGTACTTGTAATGTTTGAGCCAAATTTCTGCTGTCTTCCACTTTAAGGATTTTGTATTGCTGATATATACGATTTGTAGATTTTTAGAAATTTAATTATATTCTTAGCGTATGTGTTACCCCAGATAGCTACACCAGAAATATACCTAAAAATATATCTCGTTTTAGCTTTTGTGGAACCCGATTTCCAATTTTTTTAAATATCCCAGCTATTCTTCGCGTTTGCTTGATTAATTCATACACATGACAGTTTCAATTTAAATTTTCATCAACAACAGTACCCAGGTATTTATATTTATACTGCCTTACTTTTTCAATTTGACAATTATTATCAAGATAAATTTGCAAATATAGATAAATTTACATTTGTTTCTTTAATCATTATAAACTTAGTTTTGCACTCATTCACTATTAATTTTATGAATAGTTATCATATCCTGGTTTATTTTTATTTTCAATACTTCTAAATTATTCTCAGCATATATTACACATCAGCGTACATAAACTGCCTTCCATTGAGACTGAGATTTGATAAAGCACTCACATAACAGTTAAATAATGCTGGCTCCAAAGAGCTTCATTGTTTTACGCCGTAGTCAATATTTTTGTTAGTGCTTTTGATATCCTCACACTCTGCGTACTGTTTTCTGTCCTTAAAATAACTTGCAAACCAGTTGTACTCCTTACCCATTATTCCAAATTCAAAGAAGATTCTTAACAATATTTTCCTATCAATTGAATCAAATGCTTTAGTCAGATCGAAGAACACTAAAGTTATTTTTTTTATATTGAATATGGTATTTTGAGCGTATGTTAAATAGTAACATTAAGCATGACTTCAAACCCATGAAACTGAAAGTAATTTTGAATACAACTACATCGGTCCTAATATAATATAATCATTAATAAACATATAATAGTTAAAAACTAATAAAAATAATATTAATATACAAAATATATACCAAATAATTACTATATATAAAAATTCACATCCTGAAAGCAAAAAAGACCTTTAATTGGTGTGAAGATTATATCATTACATATTACAATACACTAGTTACATAAATAAATAAATAAACGGTTCCGAAAAACTATATAATGTCTAATATGAACCAAATTTTGCGCAAAGAAACTATTGTAATGAATGCCTGGTCCAATTATATTTACACTCAGAGATTAAAATTTACTTTGCAATTAAAAACAAAATGTGCTGTGCAGTTAAATTGTAAATATTTACTGAATTTGTAAAATAATTGCTTGCTTGAAAGCAAGACCTTGAAAATGATATACATATTGACATTTAGTATATAGCATTAAGCTAAAAATTATTTCCAAAACACCAATGACTTATATTTAGTCAAAGTTATTTAAGTTGTTTTGGAATAAATTGCAATCACAGACGGACAAGATTTTACTTCACCTTTTTGAGTCATTCAGAACTGTTACAAAAAAATTTTAAAAATCTCTAACAAATTTAAAAAAAATTTAATCCCATTATCATTTATTATTACTAAATTATTTTAATTTTACTCATGAGCGATTATAATTTTTTAATTAATATAATTTTCTTATATAGCATCACTTCTATATATCAGAATTTTCCACTGTATTTTTTTTTTTTTTTTATTATCAAATCTTACTTATTAAGAAATCCTTCAATTCAATTTTCTTTTCAATATTGAGCAAACGAAAAAAAAAAATATCTCATCAATTTATATTTAAATCAAATCCATCCAATCCATTATCATGTCATTTTACGGTACATATTTTTATTCACTAATTTCACGCCAATATAAACGTCAATAAAAATTATTTTCTTTAATAAAAAAAAAAAAAAAAAAAAATTTTCTTAAATATTGAGGAAAATTGTAATCACATAATGAACCAAATTTTCTCTTTTACCTAACTAGACTCAAGCTATTTCGAATTTAAAATATTAAAATTAGCTTGAGATGAATTTTTATACTTGAAGTAAATAAACATCAGGTGTATTCCGTGTATTGGAATTTGTTATTATCATGATAATCAGAATCACAAAATAAAAATTAAAATATAGAAAATTTAAATTTGACTGAGAAAAACAATTTGGTATTTTGTGGTCACATTTAAAAAAAAAAAAATTTGCTTAAGCTCGTATTACACTGTGCATTTGCGGTACATATATGAATATTTTCTCAGGTCTTATTATTTATTTACTATTTTTGGTTCTATTTTGTAATTTGTTTATTTGTTTTTTTTTTTGTCGGAAAATCCAATAAGTAAACTGTCATAAACAGGAATAAACGTCAAAATTCAGAATTCTTAGGATGCACGAATTATGTTTTTTTTTTGTAAAAAAATAAATAAATAAGCAGTGTGTGGAAAAATATTAGACTTGGAAAATAAATTTTCTTTGTGTTTACATGTACCTGAACATAATAATTTGAAATTTTATACAGTTTTTGTGTCGGTAATAAATTGAATTTGGTTTTTAACCACAGAATTTAAATAATTTAAAATTATATTTTTAAAATATAAATTTTAATTTGATTTTATAAAATTGTTTTTTAAAAATATTTCAATGTTGTTGAGTTACACAACACTGTACACAATTTAATATTTTTAAAGAATTGTCGGAATATTTTATTTGTTTTAAAATTTTTATATTTTTATTATCATTCTATATATATATATATATTCTTATAATCAGCTAAAGCGTTAAGATATTTACAGGGGTGGCTCTACCATATAGGCAGCAGAGGCGGTTGTCTAGGGTGCTAAACTGTTGAGGGCGCCAAAATTCGACAGAAAAAATAAAAAACTCCTTCTTTTTTAGTTATACGTTTTTTAAAAACTGTTGAGGGCGCCAAAAAATTTCGAGAGAAAAATAAAAGTACTTTTTTAAAAGTTTTACATAAAAACAAAATATTCAAATTTTGAAATTTTCTAAAAAAGCGGCGCTCTTTTATAATATATTTCAAAAAATAAGGAAGGCGATACGAATTCCTCCAGCTCTAGTTTGACCAAAAGCAGTACAATTATTGTCAACTCGGAAAAAAATGTTTGTATAGTAGAGAATCAGGAATCTGTTATGGAAGTAGATGCGATAGATTCAGAACTTGTGAATCAAAATGATCTATGTGAAGAAAATTTAACATCAGAGTACGATTCGAAAGATACTGGTACATGGCCTATCAAATGCACCACTAAAGTTCGTGATATCATAGTTCAAAATCAGATCAATATATGACAGAAACTGTTTTAAAAGAGTTGAAAGATATGTCTTTGGATATTCAGCAGCTACATGGACTAGATTATGATAACGGAAGTAACATGAAAGGAAAGGAAAATGGAGTACAGAAAAGAATATTGAAGATCAATTCTAAGGGCTTTTTTTGTGCCTTGCAATGCGCATTCATTAAATTTGGTAGTTAATGATGCTGCTATAAGTGTTGCATTGAAGTAATAAATTTTTTTGATGTCGTACAATGTATGTATACGTTTTTCTCTGGCTCATCACGTAGATGGTGGTGTTGGTGCGTTATGTAAAGTCGATGACTTTAAAACCATTAAGAAAACACAAGATGGGAAAGCCCAATTGATGCTTTGAAGTCTCTTCGTTACGAACTAGGAAACAAATATGATGACCTTATAGATATGTTTTTAGAAACAATTTTCATATAAACGGCAAGATTCTTTCGTCCAGAATCCTCAGCAACGATTTAAAGTGAATTTTTACTTTGCAGTCCTTGATATTGCTTTTAACTCCGTCAGTGATAGATTTGAGAGCAAATGCAAAATCTTGAGTAAATTTTTGTATTCATTTTTGACATTCACTAAGAACAATTTCAGGAGCAAGATTATTTTCTTTACGTATCTGTTTTCATTAGTAGAGAGGGCGCCACAAAAAAGATTGCCTAGGGCGCGAGAAAAAAAAATATTTTTGAGCCACCGCTGGATATTTATCTTCAATTCTTACGTAATACTTTGTTGTGGCACAACAAGATAAAATTAGATAGAAATACAGGTATGAGAGGTATTAGTAGGAAGCTGTGGAATAAATTTACTCAATTTGGTTTTAGAAAAAAAAGAAATACCCGAGGGATGCACTAATAAAGTTGCAGTGATATTTACAGTGGTATTAACAATAATAATTTCTGTAGTGATTTCATAAAAATATTTCTAAATATTTTTAAATCAGGTTAGTCTGAATAATTACAAATCAAAGGTGTAAATATTCTAGTAAATATAAGCTCTTGAAATATATAATTAAAATACATGAAAATAACAACATTGTACAAATACATTAAAGCAATAAATAAAATAATAATAATAAAAATTTGTCACAGTAAGTCATACACCCATATTCTCTTAGACCCATCGTTGACGAGAAGAAAAAATTCATCTCGTCTCGTCTCGTTGAATATGCTTTTGTAAGCGGCGCGATAGAACATTTTATTTGTTGGTAGTACTGATCATTTGTTACTGTCAACCAAAATTATTGGTATATAAATAAAATATGGTTTATAAAATGTTTGGAAAGTATTAGTGGGGTTTAGTTTTAAAATATTTTTTAAATAAAAAATAAATATAAATATATTTGTTTTAAATATTTTTTAGTTCAGTACATAAACAGTAGTAAAACAGTAATAGTAAAGATGGTTTTTTTTTTTTTTTCAAAACAAAAACACAATTTTAATAATAATGCAAAAAAAAATAATGAAAAATTGTTTATTAATTTTTACTTAACTATTTTATCTATTCAATTTATTAATTTAATT
Source organism: Argyra leucocephala (assembly GCA_963942445.1). NCBI lineage: Eukaryota > Metazoa > Arthropoda > Insecta > Diptera > Dolichopodidae > Argyra > Argyra leucocephala. The sequence continues at coordinate 130,364,597 of OZ012680.1, forward strand.
CAATTTTTTGATAAAAAAAAACACAAAATGCTTTGAAGTGAGATAGAGTATGCTTACAATTTTTGACGAGATAAAAAATGGCTATCTCGTCTCGTCAAAGGTCTAATAGAAATTACTCACGAGACTGTTTTGACATTTGAATTTGACTGTCTGTCTGTCGTCAGAGATATTTTCACGCGATCTCGCGAGATGGGTCTAACAGAATTTAGTTTACTTTTAGCTAAAATTTATAATGTGGATTTTAAAAGATTTATTTTTAAATAGTTTGAGTAATATTTTAATAATATGAAGCAAAGAGTAAAATTAAATAGAAAATTCAGTTAGTTTCTAAATATCAAGATTGGTGTATTACAAAAGGTTTAGTATTAGGTCCTGTTCTGTTTCTAATTTTTATCAATTCATTATTACAACATTTCAAGGGTATACCTAATATAGATCAATGTCTAGTTTTACTTTATTTAACAAGTTGAATATTCTACCACTTAGGCATTTATATTTGTTTCAAACACTGATAAATTTTTTTTAATAGGTCGGGCTATTTTTTTCCACTGATTCAGAACTAGATATAATCTTAGAATGAATTAAATTGAATTGAAAAAAGCAGAAAGATATAGGTTATATTATATAGAAATGGACCTCTACAGCCTAAAGATAATTTCGTAGGAATGAAATCATCCCAGATCGTTCATAATATTCTTAAATGGAAAAGTCTACTACGACTGAGACCCTGACAGCATTCATAAAGCATAATTTTCAATTGATTCTTCCTCCACCTCACATATTTTGCTAAATTTGTTTAAGTTTTTTGTTTAAAATTATATTTGTTGTTGTTGGGGAAAGAAGAATTATAACCTTTGATCATTATTTTAATGACCAACAGATCATGTAAGTACGGGGTATGCCTTATCAGTGCTCTTTATTCCTGCCGTTAACGGTAACAGGGCACAGGGAATTTTTAAATGAATTTATTAATATTACTCTTGAAATTTTCCACGTGGCTGACTTTAACTTAACCTCCTATCCTCTCCGTGGTTCTGTTCTATCAAACTTTAAATATACATTTTATATTCACTTTATTCTAAAATGTCACAAAATTTAATTTAATAACATTTTTTAGAGTATATTTAATTTTTTTTTTTTTAAAACAACTCTAATAAAGTTTATATTTTTATTATTCGTTTTGAATAACATATTGACAAGACGAACGACTTTTTAATTCACTATCAGTATCCTTTTCAAAAAAAAAAAAAAAAACAAAAAATAAACCCAAAAACTTAGAATTCAATTTGTAAATTTAATTATAGTTTTTTATTAAAACTCAATTTAAAAATATCTATCTAAGAAATTTCAATAGATTCAATTTTTATTCTCATAGACAAAATTCTCAATTATAGTTTAACTACTGAATTCATTGATATATCCTCCATCATTAAATTAATACCATTTTGATCAAAAAAAGGATATTTTAAAACAATGTTCAATGATAATGACAAATAATTTTGATATATTCAACTGTAGGATAGAATATTTTATTTAAGTTATCCTTAAATATCCTTGTGGTTCTACATTTTGGACTTACTATACTATAATATACTAATATAAATTTACAAATTAATTTTTAATTAGATTTTATTGCAAATTGAACTAATGTGGAAAACAATATCTATTCTAGAGTAACTTCGTCATCATAATATCTGAGTTCAGTGCTTGTTCCAGAATAAAATAAAATAAAAACATAACATGATTTTAGGTTATGCACAGATATTCAATACTTAGTTTTGCAACGGTTTGTTTGCACATATGTGTTCCATAAGTTTATATGAAAGCGCGCACACCTGCTACTGGTTTTATCATTTTATCCATATTCATAATTCCATTTATTCCAAAAAAAAATCCCAAACTTTCTTTTATCCAACAGCGGCTACGGATAAAAATAATGAAGTCAAATATTCTGGAAAAGCAGATATCCTCTTTTTTGTATCCAGAAGCAGCTACGCACAAAAATAATTATGTAAATATTCTGTAAATTCTGTAACAGCTTTCATTTTGAATCCAACTCTAAAATCATTCATACATGTGTGGAACATTTTTTATTTTGGAATTATTTTTTTTCAGTCTTGGGAATTTTGTAGCTTTGGAATTTTTTTTTTGGAATTATGACACCATCCTACCAAACACTTATAAAATTAAAATTTACATTTCTATTCCTAGCCCAAAGGAACGGATGTAAAATAAATATTTTTAGTGTTTATTTTACATCTTGATTTTTTGATTTCAAGATTTTTTTCAAGATGAAGTTCGGTTTTATTATTGGTTCAACTATCGTGTATAAATTCAATGTCAAAGCCCTTATATCGAAACACTAAATATCAAATTGACAAAACGCAAATATTCTCGGTTCTGCTCTGCAGATTAAAATTATAAAAAGGACCAACGGTAAATGAACTTGCTTTCTTCGAATATTATGGTCCTGAAAACAGACGACAGATTCTGAAAGAGAAGATATAATGCCAAAATCTATTTCACAAAATCTAATCACAAGTAAATATTCCAATCCAGTCTACAAGGTACAAGACCTTCGTTTAAGACATGACATATAGTTAGTTATGAAACATTTCATATCTTCAACCTGCGACTGGCAGAAAAGGAGAACGCTGATTAATCAGACCCCCATAATATGTTGGCCAAGTAATATAAAATTTTCTGAACAATTATAAACGAAATATTTATTTTAACAGTTAGTAGTATTACAAAAAATTTAAATCATACCTAAACAAAAAAAAAAAAACACGATATCTTCTTTCTATCCATATGTAACGTGTATTGTTCTGTGTCTTGTATTCCAATCCAATACAAAACACTATCGAACATGACATCTTTATTCATCCAAACAAACAAAACATTTAGTCTATGTTTCTATAGATCTCAATATAGATCACAGAATATATTGTGTGTGTATGGATGTATGTGTATATAATATAAAATTTTCGTTTTTCATTTTTCAATGAATTCAATATACAAAATGTAGAGATATAAAGAGATACAGAGAATAACAGTATTTTTTCTATTGCAAAAAATCTTACTTAAAGCTTAAATCGAAAACAGAAAAGAAACAAAAAAAAAAAAAAACAGGAAAAATATATATAAAAAAGGATAATAAAATTCTTAACTATATTTATAACCCCTTTAAAATAAAAAAATACAACCCAAGGATATAAATTCAAGTATAACTTGGTTATTGGTTAGTTTATAACTCATAGATCCTTGTAAGTTGGATCAATTGGTATGAAAATTTGATTTTCAATTTTCTTTTTCTTTTGTTGGATTTTTTTTATTTTTATTTTTTTTTATTGATGGATTGAATTATCCTAAGTGACTGACAATTGGATTGTTGTCCTATTATTGATGGCAAGTATTTAGCACTATTTTATTGTATGGATCGATGATTTTGGTTATTTTTTTTATTCTTTTTTTATTTCTGTTATTAGATTTTTGAATATCAAACATGATGTAGGGCTTTAGTATTATTCAAAAAAAAAAAAATGAAGAGAATTTAAATGATTGAATGTCGATTTTAAAATGAAGTTTCTACAAATTTTATATGGAACTGAATTAAATGCGATAAAATTTTGATGAATAATTAAAATGTTAGAATTTGTTATTTTAAGAAAAATAAAAATGGTGGAAGGATTTGTAAAAAAACGTGTCTTGTTAAGTAATAGGGGATACAAAAGTAAAGAGATTTCAATTACTAGGACACAGAGCGAATGGGTAAAAATACTACTGCCAATACAATAATTTTCGAGCCCAGATCAAATAAAACCTTTATTGGAGATATGAAATATCGGCTGTCATGAAACAATTTCGTAACTTCAACTGAAGAGAAATCGCCCGTAAAGCAATCTATAGTTAGGAAAAGTGATGTAAAAAAAACAATCGTGATATTCAAAATGGCAAACAAAAATGGAAATTATATATATTTTTAATAAATTTATTTCAGTCAGTGGGTAGAAATATATAGCATACATATTCATGATGCTGATGCCATTGGTGTACTTCTATTTTTGATGTATTGGTGTACTTCGTTTTCTATTAAAATCATACGATAGCAATATAGCTGCATTCTTCAGTTTTTTTCAGTCGGAAATGACATGTTACATTCCCAGCTACTAATACTAAATATAACATGATGGTCAGCACGCTAAGGTATAACTTGGACAATAACTTAAATAATTTCAACCGCGAAAAGCATAATCGAGTTGAGTTTAACGTTTCTAAAGCAGTCTTGAAACTAATTTTTTTTTGTTTTTACATTTTTATTTGCATACTTTAGAGCCCTAACTAAATAGTCATTTGATATCATGTATAATACTTCATTAAATGTTCGTTATAATTGTATATGAATATAACAAAACCATAACCAATCATAATCTTAACTATATTTGTCATACATAATCATATCAAAACATCAAAGTCGTTATATGTTTTAAATTATTCAATAATCGAATATTAATTGATATGCACTAAAAAATTTACCTATAATGAAACATGTGAAATTCACCTCCTATAATTTTAATATCTATAGTATTATAAGTTGGTTAAATTTATACGCTGCAATCTGGTGTGTTTTATATGGCTTCTGATCAATATATACTTGTTATTATATTTCATCATCATCATCAATGTCCTGCAACGCCATCCGTGGGGCTTAGGACGGATATTTACAATACGCTAATGGCAATATACCCAGCCTGGTGCATGTTACATAACTTGTCATCATCATCATATTTCCATTGTATATGATTAATTTTTCAATCTACAACGATAATTCCTAATATTGGCAAATTAATACTTAGAGCAAGCACATCCGGCATCTAATTTCTAATAACTGTCAAATTGCTAAGCTTAGCACAAGCACATTTAGACATCTATTACCAAAGGAAAGCTTGCTACAATTGATTCTGCAGTATATCATCACCCAGTAAAGTTAGTAAATACCATCACCGTTAATGAAAAATATGTTAGTAAAATATAGCACTGAAATTGGACTGTCACAATTTTTTAATCCCTATATAAATTAAATGGTTTGTCACAAGCCATTATGAATCAGCTACTACTACTCGTACTGATTTATTTTGAAAATAGCGTATATAATTTCAATATTGAAATTTTTCTCTGTACCCTAAAATTTGATACTCTTAGTCCAAACAGGCTTAGGTATGTCCTTATATCTGGGATTTCATTCTAATTATCTAGCACATTTTTATGAACAGCAATTTTAATTTTTGTACATATATTATGTTTTCCTCAAGTTCGTCATCGATCCAGATGCATATCAAGATATTTTTACATAATCAGATTATGTTATGATTTTCTTAAACAACAAAAATTCTAAAAATCGAATGTTGTTTAGATTTTACTTCGCATTTACTTTAATTTTGATAAATTATCTTGATATTGCATTTAAGTTGTTTTGTACGAAATCCGATCGTTGTGAGACATAAAACTAAATCTGTCACCACAACTAAAAATCACTTTGAAAGAGTTATTTAGAAATTGAATTATTTTCAAATAATTTCAATTCTAATTTGATGAAATTTTTAAATACAAATTTTTAAATTAAATTTAAATAATGTCATATAAAATATGTGTAAAAGAGAACTCAACCAATAAAACCAATTTTAACGAAAGTATCATAAACATTAAATTTTATAAATTTCAGATTGTCAAAATTAAAAATAAAATCTTAATTATTACCTCGGATTAATTTTTGGTTACTTGAGGTTACTTATTTGATCCAATTCTTACCGACTAACTATTTTAGTATTAACCTAACAAATTTAATATAATCAGTGATCCTAGACTATACACATACTATGGAGTTCAAAATTATTAAAAATGATTCGGTGAACTTAAAATTGTTGACTAACTTCCCACGTAACATTTTATTATTATAAAAACAAAATTAGTTCTATAAGACTCCTATATGACTCCCGACAAGGACTATAGGTGTAATTATGTTTTTATAGGAATAATGTGATTAATATTGTGTTCTTATAGCAATTGCGGGAGTTGTTATAATGCGCGACTTTCAGCAAGTGCTACAGTAATATTGTTATAAGTTTCAAAGCGCGTAATCCTATGTTGCTATACGAATAGAATTGCTAGAAAAGCAGTAGTAGTGTTATTATTTTACAGTATTCCTACAATTTTACTTAGCGTAGCTTTTGAATTAATATTTTGCGACGGCCATTATTTTCTCCGAACATGGTGAAAAAACAATTTTTTAAATAAACAAAAACTGAAAAGCTTTATTTTGCATTCTTTTCGAAAAAGTATCTATCATTTTTACTTAAAAGAATAATTATGTAAATATCAAATTTGATGTTATGCATTAATTAAAACGTACATTATTTAACATTTTAAAGATGCCCACCCCTATTCTAAATTCCCTCGTAGAGCTACGTCGGAGAGAATCTACGAAAAAGCGATTCTAAATTCCGAAAAAAAATGCCTTCTAAGACTTTTTTCGAACTTTCGTAGGCTGACTGTTCTCAATTCCGATGTAATTGAATTTTTTCGGAATTTAGAATCGCTTTTTCGTAGATTCTCTCCGACGTAGCTCTACGAGGAAGTATAGAATAGGAGTGGCCATTTAAAAATATATTTTCCCTTATTTATTTAAAAATTGATTATTTTTGAAGGGCACTGTATTTTTTCGAATTATTGGTATAATAAATGTCAATGATATTTCTTTCCCAGCCAAATTTTGCATTTTGTCACAATAATTATAAATAAATATAAATACAATTATTCTTAACCGCAAATTATTACTTATTAATAAGACATTTTTTTTTTATTATAAATTATTAACATACAAATATAAATATATGTAATTAATATCTAATAATAATAATATAAACTTCATAAAATTATTATTTTGAAATAAAAAATAATACCTTTCTCACTATCGCATAACATAAATTATTTAAAATGAATTTCATTTTAAAATAAAACCATAATGTATATACTAATCCTATAACAATATTACAGCAATTGTTCCGGTGCCTTATAGGATTCTCCATTTTAGTGCTATAAAGTATTTATAACGTTTCGTAAAATTTGCGGAGCACTAAAATTAACACTAATACTGCTATAAGAGTGTCGTTTAATAGTGTTATAAGAGTGCGCAAGAGTTTAATAGCAAAATAAAATTGTTACGTGGGCTTTTTAGTATTATAACCAAATTTAAATTGATCAGTGATCCTGGAATACACATACTATGTATGGAGTTCAAAATTATTCGAAATGTTTCTGTGGATTTGATATTGTTGACTAACTTTTTTAGTATTATAACCTAGCAAATTTAAATTGATCAGTGATTCTGGACTACACATACTACAATTCTGTTTGTTCAAAATTATCAAAAATGCTTCTGCGGACTTAAAATTGTTAACTAACTTTTTTAGTATTATAACCTAGCAAATTTAAATTGATTAGTCCGACATACACATACTTTGGACTATGGATTTCAAATTCATTAATAGTACTTCCATTGACTCCAAATGTTTGTCTGTAAAACCTACTTGAAATCAAAATCTACTGAACAAACCCAATAATAGTAACAATAAACAACTTTCTAGAGTTAAAAATACCATCATAAAAACAACTCAAAACATCTACCATCAGAATATAATTAAAACTTTCAGATTATAGATTACATAAAACTGCTAACCTTGCAATTGCAATTTTTCTAAGTAGGTACTATTAATATAATAGTCTACGAATAAGTAAGACTAATATGTATATTCAATTTAAAAACACAAAACATTACAAAAAAATAATAATAATAAATATAACCTGATCTACACTTTACTCATTTTTATTAGAATATACGAGTTGAAAACTAGTAATAATTTATTAAACAACACTTTTATTATTATTTTAAGTATCATGAAATATTTTATCTAAAGTATAGGTACTTCTAAAAGAGCCCTTTTCCTTGAATTAAATCAGAATTTCTCAACTTTATTGTACACACAATACAGGTTAAATCCTTCCAACGACCTCTAACATTTTTTTTTTTTTTTTTTATTATTATTGAGGTAAGAAAATCAAAAAGGAATTGTTTTAAACGTTATTATCCCTGATATTTTGATTCTGTTACTAAAGATTAAGTCAAAGGGATTTTATAATATAATATAGAACAAAAAAAAAAAATGATAATAAAAAAAAGGAAAGAAAAAATAATAAAAAGAAGTTTCGCGTTTGGTTCAATTCAATTATTAATGAAATTTGCTTAAAAGATCCTAATATACAAATATAAAAAAAAAAAAAATGATATCCTTTTGTTTTTATGACAATATTTTTGTTTTTTTTTTTTTATAACATTATATAAGAGGTGTATTGACCGGCAAACTACTCATTCTATTTTTCTTTTTTTTTTGTTTTTCTAATTTTTTATTTTTTGCATGAAACATACATGTACATATGCATGTATCTATGTATATACAAGAAAAAAATGAATTTATTGTAAAGTAGATGCTGTAAGTCCTTTTTTTTGTTTTTGTTTTATTTTTAAATTTTTCTTTTGTATCTCAACACAATTTTGATGATGGTAATCGAAATTATGACGTGCTAAAGTTTATTCAATATTTAGGGCATGACTTTGCAGGATAATAATCTACTTCTAGTATCTCTTTCTCTAGCTCTATCTCTTTCTATCTCTCTCATTCTTCACTATATATATATATATATATATATATATAGTTATAAAAGAAAAACTTTGTTTTTTATTGACTCATTGAAAGTTTTATTTCCCAAAAGAGGTTGGTTAGTATATAGTAGACGAGATGTTGTTACTTGGGTGTAAGAACAATAAAGTTTAAGAGTTTTATAATTTTTTTGTTTTTGTTATTATTATATAACTGGATTAAAGGATTTTTACAATGGGATATATATATATATATAAATATAATATGTTTTTGTTTCTATTTTTTTTTTTTGCTGTTAATTAATTTTGATATTAAGTTTATGATTTTTTAGTAAGTCACGTGATAAATCACTTATTATTATGGATATCATAAAGTTTTATGATTGTTTACAATTTGACTTTTAACATCAGAATCGTTTTAAGAGGGATCCCAGAATTTACATTTTGGAGTATCAGAAATCAATAAAAAATTAATTTAAAAACATTTTCAACAAAAACTACTATAAAAAATGAATGGTTGTTATGAAGCCTAAAAATAAACAAAAACCGAAAATTTTTATTTTCTATGATCCCAAAATTAATTCGTTTAATGAGAGAATTTCATTTTCATTATAATATTGTTTACTAGCTGCTGTTATATGTCCTTTATTGCCATAAAATCTATACCAAAAACTTATGATAAATAAATATAAGTGTATATTATCCGCCCTTCCCCATATTTAAATTCTTTATTCAAGTTTTTCAATTCTAATCTTTATTCTTATAATTGGATTTCGAAAATATTATTTTTTTTTTTGAAAAATTATCGTAATTTCAAAATCAAATATTGATTTTGAAGATGTTATTATAAGATTGGTATCTTTGTAATAAATATATTCGGAAAATTATATTACTTTTATTTTCTACTTTCTACTTTCTATATGTATATACGCAATACAATTTGAAAAATTGTGATATTATCTTCATTTCTTAATATTTATGGTTGGGTCTTAAAGTGAAAAAAAAAAAAAATAATAATAAGAAAAAATATGATAAAAACCAGAAATAAATTCTTTATGAACCAATTTAAGGATTTGAACTACTCTGATGCTACTGATAAAAATAAGTGTTGTAAATAAATAGAAAAAAAATGTTTGAATAAAATTTTAGTCAGGGCTGTATTAAGAACATAGATATATTTTTTATTAGAAGGAATGGTTTAAAGATCGGATTCGGCTTCATAGTTTCTATTATGACTAGTCGTAGGAAAATTTCGTATGTACCTATAAATGTTCAGCATATATTCAATTAGATTAGATTATTTAATTTCGAGAGGGGGTCTGTCTCCTAATATAACCACAGCCGTAAATGGGCTTATTGTTATTCCCCTTTTAGTCATCTTAGTCCTTAAGAATACAGAATTTTGTGACCTTACTCAGGATATTCTTCAATGATATGTTTCTGTATGCTCAGCATACTACAGGACTGGATATGCTACACCTGGAGCTTTTGTAGATCATTAGGAAAATAATTTTCAAAAAAATGTTTTGTACTTTAAAATTTAATTAAATCAGAAAAGTTCATACAAATCCTACTTTTATACACATATATAATATATATTTATCTCTCTCTTTCATTATTAATAGTTGTTTTTTTTTGTTTGACAATTTTTTGTAGTAGTAGTAGTAGATGAAGTGAAAGTTTCTGGAACTATGTTGGAACTTAGCTGGAACATTTTTATTACACACCCAGCTACGTTCCAACATAAGGTTTAACCAACAAAATATGTTCCCCATTTTGGTTCCAATCACGTTTCAAACACATACCTGCTTAGTTCCTAACACTCGTCACAGTTACGTTATTGTAGCAAAATAAGCACGTGTCAATGTAAAAATTGCTACTTAAGATTTTAGAGTTAGGATGTAAATACAAACGTTATTTAGAGCGTATAATATCGTTCTTCTTCTTATAGTGCACTAAATTTCTTTACAATACTTCTTCAATTCTGCCAATGATCTTGCACAATTATTGTTCTACAATTAATTATATTTATAAAGTTTTGACATTTTTCTGCAGAAAATTAACTGTCTTGTATTATAGAATTTATGATAATGAGTTGGGAATCATATCTCATAACCTTCAATAAATTTAGTTTGATTATACTTCCAATGAATCAACGACCTTTTTATAATGGGTTTTGGGTTATTATGAGCAACATCAACTTCATAAATAAATATTGAAAATTTTATTTTGTGCTTTATTTTCATCTCAAATTTTGTATTGACGAGGTAATCGAAGACGATAGTGAAACAAACATTATAATCCTTCTCATCAAATTCATTAGTATATTGCTTATAATACTCTATTTCAAGCCTTCTATACCAATCTAGGATTCTGTAGAACATTTAATTTTCAAGCCATCCATGATGGCATTAAAATGTGTAATATGAAATTTATAAATTTTTTGTTGTTGTTTTCTGAATGATATCTTTTTTGTTGTCTGTATTATATTTCGCAATATATTTCGCAATATATTTCGCAATATATTTCGCAATATATTTTTGCTTTATTTTATATCAATTCGTTTTCGTTTGGTGGTATTAGTGTCAATCTTTAATATCGATACGGTACTATCCGTATACTCATAGCTGATTTGAGCATGGAATACTTGTCTGCCACAAGGATTTTGATTGAATTTTTATTTGCAAAGAACCAGAGATTGCTTTCTCTATTACTTATATTATGTTTAATATTAAATTACTGCTAAAAAATTTCTAAAATTCTGTTATGTTTGGGCAAATGCATGTATATATTATCGTTATGGTAGAAAAAGCGTTGAGAGTTTTATAACTTCTTGTCGTTATATTTTGCAGTAGTTTTCTGTGTTGATCCTGAAACATTGTTTAATATATTTTGTTTTGTATATATATTCGTTTGCGTTAAAGTTTAATTTGTAGCTTCACTAGCCTTATAATTTCTAAAGATAGTTATAACATCATCGGCATCATAACCAAATAATTGATATACAATTTTATAAATGATTTTATTTTTTGTCTAGTTTTGCCAATTGCATATTCGATACCATTATATTAGAGTAGGATGTAAGGTAGACTAGTCGCAACTACATTCAGCATTGTACATATCTATAGAGAGAAATAGAAGTTTAATATATAGTGATTTAATTTATTAATCTACTTTAATTAATTTATTTATTTCTTTATTAAGCGCAAAAAACCAGTGAAGTTTTCAAAATCTCAAAATCTCGTAAATTAACAGCTTTGCTAGTAAAAATTCTGACAATTTTAAATTTAGATATACAATGAACAAATTTTCAGTTCTAACAAAAGAAATACAGTTCGATAATTGTTAATGTTATAGCAGGAGCCGTAAGTAGCTAAGTAAGTAATTGTAGCCGCTTACGAACACAATATTTTTCTGTGTACAAATAATAATTATTTGTGAAGTAAGTAGATTGATATAGGGCTACAAAATATGCATTAAACAATTATTTTGAAATAAGCTTAATATACCTTTTTTTAATTGTATATTTAAATTTCAATTCAATTATTTTGAAATAAGCTATTGAATTGTATATTTATAGAATTAACTACATTCATTTTGTTCTAATTAAATACTCTACAATCTTTCAAAAAAATCATCTCGTTCTCTGGAATTCAAAAATACTCACTTTATACAATGAAATTTTTATTACAAAAATATTAGATTTAGACAACCTCTATAATATATGTATTACACCCCCATTTTCTGTTCCATTTTCATTTAATAACAACGAATTACTTAAATCTAATATCAATGAATGGATAAACAATTTAGTTTTCTAATATCTTTTGACAATTTACTAAAAAAATATAAAGAAAAAAAAAAAAACAAGAAAATCAAAAATTCATAAAAAAAATAACCAACATTTACAAAATAAAAATTTAAAAAAAAAAAAAATAAAACAAACAACAAAAAGCAAAAAAAAAAAACAAAAACATAAATTAGAGGGAGTCAAACCCTTATTAAATTGCAGAAAATAAACAGTAAATTAGATTTTTGAACTCAATTTGCACTTAATACAAATTCATTTCAGCACAGATCAAAAAATGAACAAAAACAAAATATATGAACAAAAAAAAAAAAATTTGTTGTCCTTTTGAAGAAGATGAGATAATTTTTTTTTTTATTATTTGATTTTGAATTTTTGTTTGTTTGTTTTCTTTTTGTCGTTTTTTTTTTTTTTGTAATGTCACTGGGGAAAACCATAAATGGTATAAAAATTAAAGAAAAAAAAAAAATTAAAATATCAAATAAAAATGTTAAAAAATGGAATGAGATGTCACTTTTGATGAATTGCGATTTGTTATTTTCGTATAAAATATAATTTTGTATAACTAAACTTTTCCAAGGACATAATAAATTTAAATTGTATCATTTATAATAACTGTAAGAAAATATTATTTTTGCTTTAAAATAAATTACGGTAATGAATACTAAATCGAATAAAACAAGGAGATAGAACAGTAAATTATTATAACACCTAAATATTTAATACTCGTAACAGGTTTAATGGTCTCATTACTAATATAAAAGCAGCAACAATAGAAACTTTAGAGCTAATACCGATATGCATTTTATTTTAGTGAAATTAAGCTTTAACTTGTTCATACAAGTTATGTATGTTTTGAAGGTTGTGTTTAGATTTAGAACTAAAACTGCTAAATTTCTACCACTAATATATACCAGACATACATCTGCGAACATGCAACATCTGCGAACTGCGATACGGCAAAGTTTAAGAATTCGTACAACTTTATTATTATATAGCAAGAATTTTATAAACGCCCAACACTCTGGAACCACCTAGCCAAACATCATTTTGTCTAGATAGAGTATAATTTTGTAAGCTGCTTATACTAAATATTTTCTAAACCAATTCAGCTCGTTGTTTCTGTTACCATTATATCTTACCATTATATTAAATACTTGGGAAATGTATCTTAGAGTAGAATAGATCACTTTTATTATTATAGGTGTAAGGTATTTAGAAAAAAAAACAGAACAATAAAACCAACCGTTTTTTGTATCTAAATTTTAGTTAATTTATAAAGAAAAATGGCAAAATATTTAATTTTTTTCTATTTTTGAGGAAAAGTTAATGAAGTTGTCATTATTAAAAAAAAAAATAAAAATAAAAATAAAACAAAAACAAAAACAAAAACTAAGCTAAGAAATAATGAAATGCTATAAATTTAATTTAAAAAAATAATCACCGTTGAGAAAATTAATATTTCTACAAACGTTTCTATAAAGTGTAATATTAGGTAAGAAAATAAGTTATATATATTTCATCATAATCATCATGGCTTTATACCTCTGAAGAAAGGGGGTAAAGGTTATCAATTGTAAATCATATTTTCGTTTATATTCCATTACAATACGACTTACTACGCATTCTTGTAGAACACTAAACTTGTACCTTATCCAGATCTATTTTATTTACCTCTTTATATATATATAGGCTGATTTATTCAAAGCCAGTCACGTTATATAGTTTGTAATTATTATATGCCTACATTTTGAAATGGAAAAAAACCTGAAGTTGGCTTGCAGATATCTGCAGATCCATCACTGAATAAATAAATAAATAAAATAAATGGACAAAATTGTTTTAGTATTCGCAACAATCATTATATTTACAATCATGTCTGTCCTATACCGTTCGGATGGGGTTGTAAGACAATGATGATGATGATGTGTTTACAAATACTTAGTTGCAGTTTATTATATTTATAGTTATACTTTCTTTTATTTCTATATTTACTTTTACTTTCTATGGTTCATATAAATTTGATCAACAGAAAAATGCAGGGAAAGCTCTCTCAGTAAAAATAAATAAAGTTGACACATAATATGACAACATCACAACATACTTGAATATGTCACTAAATGATAAGCTTCTATCGAAATGATATGTCAAGAAAAATAAAACGGAAGTTAAACATAAATACAGAGAGATGATTTGGTTGATCGATCGCAAACCGAAATTATATCGATGTAAAAACAAAGCTTTTGTGTTATATAATCAAATATTAACGACAGTCGGGACGTACACGTTATTTCATTATGTGGTTGTGCTAAACAAATTCAAACATTTTTATTACAAAATATAGTATTATGAATATGCAAAAAAAATGTAAATTGTAGTTGATAAGATGACTTAACCTAAGCTCTAAATTAATATAAGTCGATAATGTCAGTGTATGTTAACTATATTTTGGAATGAATAAACAAAAATTAAATTAAATTAAAAATTACCGAATTACGTATTAATGCAAGTTGGCAATACTGATATTGATGGTGATCTCAAGATTATTTCCATAACAGACGAAATCAAAAGGTACTTTATTCAACATAAAATTTGTTCATCTAAACATGATAAACAATTAAAACTTTACATTTGTATGACATTCAAAATTTTATAAGACCTCAAACCGTTCGAACTGTGTTAGATTAAAATTCTAAATCCTTCAAAAACATTTTATACAGCTTTTGTTGAATTAAAAATTATCGTGATATAAAAATAATGGTAAGAGAGAAATAATTAATGGTTAGTCAAATTTGACCAATCTAAATAATTATGAATTAAGTGATATGAGTTGTTACTGTTCTACAGTATTCTAGAAGATACCAACCTCAATAATACACATTTTCTGTTTATCTTTCGATAATTTCCTTCAACCTCGAAAACACGAAAAAAAATTTTTTTTGACCTCGTACCTATTGTCTTCATCACATTTAAGGGCTATTGTATTGATGACAAAAAAAAAAATTTCAAGGTCTTCGGTTTCGACACTTGGCATGCCAGATCTCTTGTCTTTTATATTCGGGGGCTGCCGCCCTCAAGCCACTATATTCATTAATTGGAACTTTGTTTTTGCCGACGGTAAACACATACGACACAGTAATTTTTTCAAATATGGAATTTTGTCCATATGTGATTTTGTCCATATGTAGTTTTATCCCTATGTTATTTTGTCCATGTGTAATTTTATCCCTATGTTATTTTGTCCATATGTGATTTTCTCTCTTCAATAAATATTTTCCTTATAAATGATGTTTAAGGATGGTATGACATTGTTAAGTATGGTAAGAAACGACTAATGCGTGGGGGCGGTACTGACAAAAATGATTATTATGTTATAAAAATAGTACTTAAGAATAAATCATGAGCACCAAATAAGAGAACCAGGAGCACCAAATAGGAGAACCAGAACCAGGAGCACCAAATAAAAGAACAAAAAATACAGTAAATTTTAAACCCTGGCTATACAAAAAATCTTTATAATTATCCTGAAACTCTAACAGTGTCGTGTGGGGTGTATAGAACGAAAATGACTGACCCACAAAAAGCGCAAATACAAAGAGAGAAAAACAAGATTAAAAATGGTATTAATAGTAACAGGAAATTATTATTCAACTAAAAATCCCAGACCGTGAGCGAATAAATTCTCAAAATTTTTTTTTTTTTAAATTAGTTTCTAAACAATTTTCTCATCTATTTTAGAATCACTTTTTTTTTTATTTTTTTCTTCTTCTTTTATTATTGGTTGTCATGTACAATCTATAATAAAATTATGTATTGTAAAAATATAATATTTTCTTTTGATTTCCTAATCAAATGATCTAAAATTGTCCTTAAATGTCCTTACACATATTTTTTTATTTTTATTTTGTAATTTTCTATATTGTGTCTAAAGATTTCTATCAACAATTGAAAATTCTAGTCTCCGTCTAGGATATTTTTTTTCTCATTTTTTTTTTTTATATTTGTAAAAGCAATGAAATAAAATATACTAAATTTAATTTTAAGTTTAGAATTTCACTTCAAGTTGTTTTAAAAAGCATAGTTGAATTCAGAAAAAGTTAAATGATTACAGATTTCCAATGTCACCGTTATAAGATTTTAAACCTTTATTCAGTTTTCTTCAAAAAGGAAGATTTTGAAGAAGTTTGGATAAGTTTGGAAATTTTTATTAAATTTCTGTATTCCAATATGTGACTGGATCAACTCTTTATTATGAAGATGTTTAGTACAAGAGGGTTCAAATTAGTTTTACCAAAGAATAAAAAAGATGAGTAAAAATATTGATACAGTAATTTACAGACGGATATTAATGTGTATCCTGAAATTAAGAAGAAAGAAACAAAATAGATATAAATTTGTATCGAATGAAATTGGCAAAAAAAAATTGGAATTTGTTCAAAGATTAGAGTGGGTTCTATAAATTTAAAAATTACTTTGACAAAAAAAAATATGTGGGGTAATAAATAATATCGACTAATTGATTTTATTTATTTATTACGTCTATTAATTTAAATTTTTTTTATTTATTGTTTTAGTTTTCACAAAACAAAGATTATTTTAAAGTTTAAATTAATTTTAAATGCCTACATATTTATCCTCTTTCGTTGGCGAAACCAGTTCAAATCGGTCTTTGACCTCTTCTGTAAACCTCCTGAATAGTTTTTTAGACTTGACAGTTACTCTCCAATATAATCTCGATACTTGCGTTATCCAGCTGGTCTATTTCCATGAATTTTATTACAAAACCTCATTTCAGGAATTCGCTTTTCAGCCATACGTTCCAAATTTTCCGCGGAAACAAAGTCTGATTATGCTTATATAGTTCGATAATGTTTGTTGTATGATATTATTGATGATATTGTTATTTTTGGGAATAATGGTTTCAATTCATACAATTTTGTCCAGTTTTCATCTACATCAAATTAAAGTTATTAGTCAATCACTCCAATCGTGGTTGTCAGTTATCAGTATTATTTATCAGTATTTATGATAAGTTTCAGAAATTCTGATACGCCCTATCGTGGGTTGTCAGAACTATAATTTTTTCTGATCGATTATGAATTTTATTACCGTCACTGGTAACGGGATGCTTAAAATATGTCATATTTTCTGATAATTGTCATTATCTGTATCAGTTACAAATAAGTTGTGTGATAAAAATAAATTTACAAAACAATGTATATTAGAAGGATAATATTAAAATTGTCAAATAAAATTCATTTAGATTAAAAAAAAACGTTAAGTATAATTTTAAAATGAAAAAAAAAAAACAAAAAAAGTGACTTGAAAATAAAAGAAAATCATCAAGGACTAAAAGAAAAAGACTAGAGAACCAATAAAAATTAGAACGGGATTCAATTAACAATTTTTTCATATGAAATAATTTTTAATTGGTTTTGTTTTTTTTTTGTTTTGATATGAATTAAGTGTATATTTTCTATAAATATGTAGGTGTGTGATATAGCAAATAAAAAATTGATAGTAAGTTTGATTCAACCACAATATTTAAATTTTTAATTTTATTTACATTTGATTTATATTTTATTTCACAAAACCTCCTTTTGTTTACTGAAAAAAAAAAAAACAATTTTCAAATTTATTTTGTTTCACTTATATTTTTCTCTTTTCTATGAAATTACTTTATTTTATAACTTCTTTTTTATTTTATTTATATTAGATTAACACTTTTATTTTATATTTTATTTCACAAAACCAAACAAAAAATAATTAATTCAATGAATTAGCTGATGTTTGAAATATCAAATTATCAGTATTCACAATAGTAAATTTTTTTCAGTAAGTTTATCAGTATGTATCAGTATCAGTACCACGATTCCATTTCTGATAAATTTTTTTAGTTATCAGTTTACTGATAACTGACAACCACGATTGACCTCAGTATAAAAAAACATGATTCCTAACGTTCCGGCCAACCTATTTTTTATTTTTCTTCTGAAGGATAGAGTGATTCCAACAACTGGATACTGTGTCAGATTTTTTACTAAATACTAAAATATTTCATCTCTTTATTTGGTCAGAAAAATTAACACTATTTAATTGACAATTAATTAAATATTTTCTGGGTCTCAATTCTATTGTGGGAGATATTTGCTTTCTTTTTTCCCTCTCTTAAGATTAGATTAAGTCAGATTTGATTTGATAATAGATACGAAATGTAATTAGACAGAGATATTAAGATATGATTAGATCAAGAGATGCAGAATACTTACAGAACTATACAAAGTTGGAATACAAAATATAGGAGTGCACAAATCAATATATAATAAAAACTGTTCAGGGAATAAATTTAACAGGAAAGAGTATTAAAAAAATTAAAAGCCATATTTATTTATTTATTTATTTATCAGTGTACCAGCAGATAAATTCGCAAGCCTACTTCAGGTCCTTTTCCCTTTCGGAATGTGGGCATTTCTAATAAAAAAAAAAACTTTACAAATAAAAAGAAAATTAGGAAAATTAGTTACAATTCATTGTTAAGCTTAAGAGCTATTTTATGTACTACAAAATAAAATTAAAATCGCATTTCAATGACTTAATATCTAAATTCTTATTATCGGCTAATTTAGGTCCTAAAAATTAATTCAAAAAATGTTATCTTACATATTAAATAAAAAGAAAATAAAGAAAAAAAATAAAAAGATTTCATTGTGTTATAAACCAGGTGTAGATAGAAATTTATATGATGGTTGAATGAATTTGAGATGATTATATGAAGTTGATGTGAAGGTAAATCTGTAGGCCAGTTCACTATATTTTATTCCATATGTTGTGGTGGGTTAAGAGTGCCTTAGTAAAGGTTATGCGGCATGCATTGGAAAGTTGTAGGGCTTTTAACGGGGTAAAAGTGTATTGGGTCGTGATTGGATTATTGCATGGGCATTGAATACCAATAATATTTGTTGAAAACTAAAAACTAAAAACCTTAATCTAGCCTAACTTAATCTATCTCAAAAATGCTTAACCTAATTAAAAACAAAATAATGTGTTACATTTTAGGGCTAATTCTAATTAGAGTTTTCCAACCACCAGTATAGCTTGGTTCAATTAATGAAAAACTCCGCCCTATGCCACACGAATGGGGTTGCAGGACATTGATGAGAAGCTGGGTTCAATACAGGTTTCACATACATTCAAGTGAGGCCTTTGATTTCTTCCTCATTTCGTAGTTCTAAAATTAAAAAAAAAAAAAAATGGAATTCCCTCCTTCTTTGATCATAATAAATTTGTTCTAATCTGGTATGGACATTTCAAATTTTCTCCGTTTATATTGACCGGATTATATATATATAATAGTTTTACATATAACTCGTTTATTATAATGATACAATAGAGGTTTTTAATATCTCTTATGTATATCATTAGAGGTTTTTATACCTTAATAAATGATTACGGTTTTTAATATAACCACGTTTTTGTCTAAAAAGATAAAATGCTCTGAATCTATAAAGCCCGTGAGATCCCCTTTTCGATGTACTCCTCATTGTGAGTAGAATATAATGAAATATTAAACAATATTCCGGAATGTTTTGTGCTTTATCATAATGTTTTCTATAATTATGTTTGCCTCCTTATACAAGTATTCATTAGAGTACTAATGCTTGTATTCGGAATTTCTATATATATATATTAGTGCAAATGCACCCTATGCATTAGTGCAAATCAATGCACCCTAATGCATTTGGCTTACACTGATGGTGTACCATATTGGTATACCATATACAAGCGTTGGTCTTATTAATGTTTGGTAACATATTATTTTGACATTTTTACTAACGATTTTGTTGCAGAAAAATTTTTTTGAAGGCATGAAAGTTTTGTTAGTTGAGCAGAACAAATAATTTAAGTTACAATGTAATTGTATTTAGCCTAGGTACTTAACTACTTTTTTATTAGTTAAAATGACATTTTCTTCTGATTTTATTGCAAAAATTTTCCAGAGTTTTTTTGATATTTACACTGGTTTTTACAAACAGTCTTACGAAACAAAAATAATCATAATTACTATTTGTTGGTGTTGATTTGCAGATGACATGCTTTACAATATTCACGAGCCTTTTTCTTTATTGGATTTCCAAATTATAGACCTCCTATCTAGGTAATCAAAAATGGGAGGGTACTTATATATGCAAGAGCTCTATCGCAAAAAGCAAAGTGATGTTATGCGGTATTTATTACATATTCGTGTAGGACAATATATTCAAATGACAAAAATGCACAGCGCTCCACGTCTATCTCGTCCGGATACAGATCATTGCTTAGGATATCGTTCTAAACAAGGTTATATTATTTATAGAATACATGTATGTCGTGGTGGCCGCAAACGTCTAGTACCAAAAGGTTGCACATATGGTAAACCAAAAAGTCATATGGTGTTAATGAATTAAAACCATATCGTTGTTTGCAATCAATTACTGAGGAGTAGCAAAAGACAAGGTATATGTATTGGTTAATAGAAAGACAGTCCAAACTAAGCCTGTACTCCAAGCTTCAAATATATAATAGTATAATTAAGCCCATTTGGACTTATGGCAGGCAGCTTTGGGGTTGCACTAAGACATCTAACTTATTAATTGTACAGCGCTGTCAAAATAAATTCTTTAGAAATATAACAAACGCATACCGGTATGATTCAAATTATGATATACACAGAGATCTCAAGGTAAAAACAATAAATGAAGTCATTAGCAACCATGCTTTGAATTACGAACACAGATTGGTTCAATACATCAATTCAAAGGCGATTGAGATATTAAATAGAACAGAAGATATAAGAAGGCTGAAGAGGCTAAAACGCCACGATTTAGTGGGATAAAATAAAAATACAGGGGAGCAGAAATATTGATTCCTGTAAACCCACATGGGTCTTGCTTTTTAAGTACTGCTTAAATGTAGTAATAATTTATAACTACTATAATAACCTTAAGGTTGCCAAAAAAAAAATTACTGAGAAGCGTGTTGGCCATATAATTGGTAGTGTTAGAGTATTGAAATCATATTGGGTAGCTCAAGATGCTTTATACAAATATTTTGAAACTATATATATTAATTGATATCCATCATAATGCAATTCATCGCTATCATAAAATGAATTGAATTTGCAAGGATGTTTACAAGCATCGTGAACTTCGTGGTCTTACTTCAGCTGGAAATAGCTCAAGAGGTATTGGCAAAGTTTATAGATTCTCGCAAACAATTGGTGGATCACGCTGGGCTGCTTGGAAATGCAGGAATCGCCTACATTTACACAGAAAACTTTAAAATGTGTACTATTATTTTCAATTATGTTATATCCTACAATACCTAAAATCATAAAAATTTTAAGCATTTTTTGTACACTGTGTTTGTGATATGCAATCTACTGAACTATCTCGGCACAGTAGAATATGATATCATAGGCAAACGCCAATGTATAATTATTATTTCCTGAAACTCGATCTAGTAAGGTTAATAATTCTGACAAATATTGTATTAAAAAAAGTATAAAAATCTTGGCAAAAGTATGATAGAAGTATGAATTATGGTAAAAACACTTTTAATTATCAAAATTTATAAAAGACTCAGTTTCAAATAATTTTTAATTATTATTTTCATTGTTTAACAACAACTTAGAAATCACTCATGTTAATTTATCATGATAATGATGTTGATAGGTTTATTCACATATAGAGTATATATGTATATATATATATATACATATACATAGATTTCATTAAAAACAATAACAACAACAAAATTTCAGGATAAATGATAACAACGTGACTTGTTGAATTTCGATTAACTCTCATTTATCACACCCAGTTTCTCCACCCATAAACACTTAAGCTTTTATATGTAGTTGTTTTTGTTTTGTTTTCTTTCTTTCATTTTTTTTTTTTTGAGTTCTATGGAACATCAGATAGTCACAAAAAAAATTAACTTAAACCCAATGTACATTGTTAAAATGTGACCAAAAGATCGGTCTCTTCTTGATGTTATTTTTTCTTTTTGTTATTTAATGAATTCTTATTGTAATAAAAAAGGACTTTTTTTTCAAGTCCTTTTTTTTTTTTGATTCTTAAGCAATATATTTTATAAGAATGAAAAATAAAGGAATAAAATTAATTTCAAATTTTCGATTATCACGTTGAATTTTAACTATTTTTTTTTTTTTTTATTAATGTATGTGAATTCAATAATATTAGAATCGTAAGAATTGTGAGGGGAAGGAAAAAATGTTATCAATGAAAGAATTAGAAATATTCTTATGGAGAGTTATGAGATAAGTTACTTGGAAATTAGAGTATAGTAAATGTATATAAAAAAAAATTAAAGTCAATGGTAAAGAAAAAACTATTAATAGAAATTTTATATACGAATTGAATACAAAAGTAGATGATGATTATTTTAAATGTAAATTTGAATATATTTTGTTGGGATCACTGAATTTAATAGATTTTTAATTTTATGATAATTCATTCGCATTTTCAATTCTAGTATTTTGTTCATTTTTGATAAGAGAATTTTATTTCTGACTGTGATGTTGTTTTAAGGAAGGAAAATTTTTTTTTCTATAAAATTT
The DNA here is from genome assembly GCA_963942445.1 of Argyra leucocephala. NCBI lineage: Eukaryota > Metazoa > Arthropoda > Insecta > Diptera > Dolichopodidae > Argyra > Argyra leucocephala. The sequence continues at coordinate 130,387,736 of OZ012680.1, forward strand.
TTATTAAGTTGGTGAATTTTAATAAAAAAATTATTGAAAATTGTTAATTATTGCTCATAAAGGTGTAAATTTTTTATTTATCAGAGTTTGGAATTGACTTCTGACTGATAAGATATTGAAGAAAATTATTCATAAGGTAATAAAAATCAGACAGAGATCTTATGAATGTATTTATGAAAAATTATAGAAGAGAAAGTAAAAATAAAATAAAGTTTCATTTGAGAATGTATTTTACATTATAGATCTAAAGGTCATTCAATAAATCGTATAGAAGTTGATAACTCATTTATTCATAATTTAATTTAATTTGAAATTTTTAAATAAAAATAAATCAACGTAGTATGGCTCAATATTGTAGGGCAAAACATAGTAGGGCTCAACATAATAGGGTTTAATATGTCTCAACACAGTAGGGCTCAGCTTAGTGGGGCTCAACACAGTAGGGCTCAAATGTAGTAGGGCTCAACATATATAGTAGTCTTCTAATCATATTGGAGTAGTTTTATATAAATTTCTATCATTCTAAAGTAAAAAAACTTGTCATAGAAAAAACTAAATTTAATAATTTTTGTTGTCTATCTGAACCTACATATTATTTTCCTTAACTCACATCAAATATTTCCTTAACTCACATCAAAAGACAACGTCAACGTTTATGATTCTATCAATATCAGATTTTCTCAATAAAAAATTTCAAAAATTCAAAAAATTTTTAAATAAAAATAAATTATTAATTTATTGTTTTAATAAATGATTGACTTAAAAAAAATTATTACTCCTTTAATAATAATATTCAATATTTGATCCCATGACTCGATTGACCCATTGGCAGAATAGGTGGAATTCATTATTCCAGTTGCTATTAGAAAGCCAATTTTTTATTCCATGGCTTGATTAATTTGTTAGTAGGATAGATGGAAGTTACTATACTCCAGTTTCTTCTGGAAAATAAATTAGCTCTTAATTATTGTTCCATTTTGATGATTAGTAGAATAACAACTTACGTATTATTATTCAAACTTTAAGTAATGCCAATTATCAATCAAGTAATGAAAATTTTGTACTATCGTAAATTATGTTTACACATGGACAATATTGGTTATATTTACCCCTAGGCTCTGGTAATACAATTTTTACATTAAATTTGTAAATTGTAATACCAAAATCAGACTATAACTAAAAAATAATTTCAAAAGAAAAGCCCCGTCTTGTTCAAATTACTATATCTTGTCAATTATTATTAAATAACATCAGCTATTGTTAAAAATAATTTTTAAACATAATATATTAAAAGAAGTATCCTTTTCAAAAATTTTCTATAATTTTTCATTCTATTCTAAAAAAAATAAACTTAAGGAGAAAGATGAGAAAATAATTTATAGAGTCATTTATGTCCTCGTTAAATTTTTTTTTTTATATTTAACGAGAACATTTTCTGCTTAAGCTTATCATTCAATTTTCAACTGAAATAACAGTCATAATTTTAAAAGAAAATATTTGATGTGAGTTAAGGAAAATAATATGTAGGTTCAGATAGACAACAAAAATTATTAAATTTAGTTTTTTCTATGACAAGTTTTTTTACTTTATTTTAAATATTTTGATTGACAAATAAGCGACAGGTTCTTATAATTTACCTATTATTAAATATTTATATACTATATTATTATTAGTTTATTAAAATATTTACTCTCAACCCCAACTCTATATAGAATTATTGAAGTTGACATGATTTTATTTAAATTTTTAAATGATTTTTTAAAATTTATTGATTTTTTGTAATGAAAAACTCCCCACTGAAATTACACAGTAGAAAATGATTTTCAATTGAATTTTCAGCAACCCTCTTTATACAAGTTAAAGAATTTTTGTTTTTTTTTTTGTAAAAATTAATTTTTTTTGTTCCTTTGTAACTTTTATAATTTGTTTGCTTCTCAACATAGTATTTGAAACATAGTAGAGATCAGTATAGTAGGGCTGAACATAGTATGGTTCAACATAGTAGGGCTCAACGTAGTAGAGTTCAACATAGTAAGACTCAACATAGTAGGGATCAATATAGTATTGGGCTCAACGTAAAGCACAACATAGTATGTCTCAACATAGTAGGGCTCAACTGAGTATGGATCAAATATAGTAGGGCTCAACTGAGTAGGGCTCAAACATAGTGGACCTCAACTGAGTGGAGCTCAAACATAGTAGGGCTCAACTGAGTAGAGCTCAAGCATAGTAGGGCTCAACTGAGTATGTATCAAATATAGTAAGGCTCAACTGAGTAGGGCTCAAACATAGTAGACCTCAACTGAGTAGAGCTCAAACAAAGTAGGGCTCAACTGAGTAGAGCTCAAGCATAGTAGGGCTCAACATAGTAGTTTTCTAATCATATTGGATTGGAGTAGTTTTATATAATTTTTTATCATTCTGAAAACGTCGGCGTTTATGATTCTATCAATATTAGATTTTCTCAATAAAATATTACAAAAATACAAGTTTTCCAAATACAATTCCGAACAATAATTATAAATGTGGGTGCACCTTTAAATGCAAGCAAGACTTTAAATGCAGACAACTAAAGGACAAAACCAGTATCTTCTCCGCAGAAGCGCATGCTATAATGAAAGCAATCGAATATGTGATCGTTAACTCAACCAAAGGGAAAATACCTTGTATACTGCTCAGGAAATCGGTACAAATGATGTCCAACTTTCTGAGCAGTATACAAGGTATTTCATCACTCACCGCAACACATCCAACTATTCTAAGGGTTCTAAGAGCTTATATACCAAACAAAAAGCTCAATCTTGTTGTTTTTTGGTTACCTGGCCACACCAATATGGCAATGAGCAATCTAATAAGCTTGCCAAAAATATTACGGACATAAATCGGATTCCGCAGCAGTTTATGGTAGTCGACAATTATAGAGGGTTGATTAAAAGAAATGTTTCACATGTATATGAAGCTAGATGTAATAACGAACCCCCAACTATTAAACTAAAATAAAGAAAAAGGTCTACCGCAGTTTCGAAGAGCATTGATTCTGTAAGCCGAAAGAGGCAACTATATAATCATAAGATTTGGAATATGATACTCGCGACTGACACATAAGTACTTATTTGACGGGCCAACATCAATTGTACCTAAATGTTCCTGTGTATCACATCAATCCTGTCCACGCAAGGTATACATAGTATCGGGGGGTTAAATACTCTTCTGGAGACTCTGAACATTCACTTAACCATACTATTCAGCTCACCAAAACAATCACCATCTTCAGTGAAATTTATTTAGTGTTTTCATTTTTAAAGTCAAAGCTTCTGCTTTTATTATATTATATATATATATCTATATTTTTTTTTTATATATAATTTCAACTGAATATATTATGTTTATTAGAAAAATTCAAAAATGATCATAACTATAACAGTAAAAATTTGCTTCAAAAATGTTCAACATGAAAATATTGTAAATTTTCAATACCAATAAAGTACCACCCAACATTATGGCAGACAGTTGTAAAATTTAATACGTAAATTACATTTCTTAACTACTTAACAAAATATTTCAAGGTATTCTGACGAACCCAGAAATAAAAAAACAAATCTCTATTATTTTCTCAATAATAATCTAAGTTAAGAAAACTGTGATCCACGTATCTAAATTGCCTATCGTGTCAATAGTATATAATATTAATAAAAAATAAACAATAATGTATATTGTACAACATGATTTTTATGTACATAATAATATTTAATAATATTTACAAATAAATTGTTTTGCTTTTTTTTTATCTAAATATAATGAAAAAAAAATTTTATTATCCTTTCTAATGTCCTTTTCTTAAAAATTATTTGTATGTATTGTAATAGTAGTTATTTATATTTTACTTTAAATTTCTCTATATTCAATTTCTTTATCGTTATTATTTTTTTTTTTTTATAAATATTATATATATATATATATACATAAATTCACATATACATATATAATATATATATATATATATATATATATATATATATAAATATATTTACAGGACTAATCGTTAATGGTTTTATAAATGTGGTAATAACAACAATAGAACGTCGTTATGGATTACGTTCAAGACAAACAGGACTTGTAGCAAGTGGTTATGATATTGCATCATTTATATGCCTAGTACCGGTAACATATTTTGGTGGTAGATTAAATGCATCAAAACCACGTTGGTTAGGATGGGGTGTTATATTAATGGGCTTGGGATCACTAACATTTGCTTTACCACATTTTTTAGTTGGACAATATCGTGCTAGCTCAGCTGATATAAATGTTTGTTCAAGCAATAATGGAACCGTGCAGGTGAATATTTATTAAGGATATTTTCTTTTTTTCCACTTTAATTTTTATCTGTTTTTTTTTCTTTTTGAGTTTGATTAAAGATTATTTATACATATGTGTGTGTATGTGATGTTTTAGTCTAAATGGTTACAATTTTGATTGTTGTATTGTGTAATATAGGTAAATTACTAAAAAAATGAAATTTTGCACAGATAAATAAAATAAATAAAAGAAAATGTATTTAAGAATATAGAAAATTGCAATCTGAATATTTTTTAAGTTAGGAAAAAATGTTGATTGAATTTTTAAATTTCAATAAAATATAAAAAAAAATAAGAATTGAAGTACTTTAAAATTTAAAATTTTTGGTACGTTTTCGTTATAAATTTCCAAAATACAAAATTTTAAAAAAAAATCACTCTAAAAACATGATTTTTGAAACGATTTTAAAAGATTTTCAACGGATTCTGTTATTTTTATGATTATCCTAAGCTCAAAATGCAATAAAGTCAATTTGAGAAATTTTAAAATTTGAAATTTTTCGTATTTTTTTATGATGCTAGCATCGTTACAAATTTTAAAATTATCAAAATTAAAAAACATCCTAAAAACATCTATTTTGGACCGATTTTAAAAATTTTTCAACTGATTCACTTGTTTTAATGATTATTCTGAAAGTTGGCAATTAAATAAAGTCAATTTGAAAAATTTGAAAATTTGAGATTTTTCGTATTTTTTTTGCGATGCTATCATCATAAAAAATTTTGTATTTTAGGTTTGATACAATAATTTACATACAATTTTCACATTCAATTTGGTCCTCATTACAAGCTTACAATCTTTATTTGTTTAAAATTGTATAAACATAAAGCTTAAACATTATATTTTTTATAAATAACGGCTTATGGTCTCAATATTCTATAGATTATTTAGACCAATAAGAACAATCCCTACCGACCATCAATTTTACTTGCTATCACTTTATCATCAGACATATCCATTTATATTTTTATGTATATTCCTAATGCAGTGAACTTCAGACCTCTACAAAATTTATCAAATTAAATGCGATAAAATATCCTGTTTTAAGCTTTAATATTTTAATTAAAATTACAATAATTATAATTCTTACTTTCTTAATAAACTTGTAAAACATTCAATTTATACCAATTCTAAAAATCAAAATTCTCTTAACCACAATTTATATTCCAATTTTGTAGTGAAATAAATTCAGATGTCATTATGTTACTTTATTCAGACTTCTATTATTAAAATTGAAATTATGGAATGAAGTTGAAGTGACCAGAGGCATAATACCGCAAAAATAACTGCTAATAATGAAGTGTTATGTTTCATACAAAATAACAAATCACAACTGACAATGAATTTCAAAATATATATTTGTAAAAAAAAAAAATTTCAGTTAATAAACTGACAACAAAAAAATAAAATAAAAAATAAAGTATATATATATAGATAGTCCTTTTCTATTTAAAATAATTTTGCTATCCTTAATATTTCTTTATAATATCATGCAAAAAAAAAAATTGGAATAAGTGAGAATGACCATTAAAAAAATTCTTAAAGAGTTTCAATGTAGTCAATTTAATGTAAATCTGAATTTATCGCGTATCATAAGCAAAGTAAAGAGCCTTGAATAATTATTCAAGAAAACATATTGGCATATTTTTCTATTTAAATTAAAATTTAATTAAATTCAACAATTGAGAATTTTCTTAGACTTGTGGAGAAATTTTCACTAAGAAAAAATTATTTTTTTTTTGTTTTGTTTATTTTTTATTTGATTGGGTTGTAACTAATTAAATAAATTATGAAGAAAAACACTGCACATCTAAAAAAAAAACATGAATACTTATATAATATAAATTACAGTTCCGAAACAGTTCTATTTGATTCTATTCTAAATCTACTGAATTAGAATTGACTAATTTTAATCTCCCTAGTTTGAGTCTTGGATTTAGTCAACTCGAAATATTTCTAAATGATGAAAGCTTAATTCAAATTAAAAAATATATAAATCAAAAATAAAATTGTCACTTCAAATTGTGTCTAGGGAAGGAAATTGGATTTAAAATTAATCTTTCATTAGAGACACACCTTTAGTATAAATATCCAGCATTATCTTAATCGATTTTACGATAGTTTGCCAACTACTTATCAAAAAACTGAATGTTAAATATAATAACGAATGTCGTTATAATGTACGTATAGCTGAGACTAATAACTTTTTTTTTTATTTGTGTTGATATTTACCAGTTCGGTCTAAGTATTTAAAGTATTTTTTATTAATGTATAGTTTTTAACATAATATGTACCTATGTATTAATTTATGATTTTTACTTTTCTACTAACATCATGTAATGTATCTGGATTCTGGTTTAGTTTATTTTAACATTTTTTTAATCAAGGGTGGCGGTACTTTATAGGCTGTTTTCACATTGTAGTGCAATTGTCTTCTACAAACATGGATGCAAAGCTCAAAATTTGATTGAAAAGCTCTCCAGCGTTTACATTATGCCTCAATTGCGAGTGCATCTTTATATGTGTGCGTAAATGTTTATATTCGAAATTAATATACAAACTGAACAAAGCAAATTAACAAACTGAAACATATTCTAACAATATGAATGAAAACTTATAATATTGATATTATAAAACTTATTTTATTTCAATTGAAAAAAAATTAAATATTTTTTCATTTATAAAATTACTAACAAAAAATGGCTTGGTTTGATATTTAAAGTGGATTCTTTAACATTGTTATTTTAAAATTTAGTTCTTCTTTATTTTTTTTTTATTTTATTTATTTATGATATTACATTTCATATAATAATTAAAATACAATTATATTTACTTAGTATACATTCAAAAATAATAAAATTCGTAATACGAAAATAATAATATTATTTTTTTAATATAAATTAAAAAACTCAGGTTATCAAAATATTCAATTAATTTCACATCATTTTCGTCTTAAGGACAAGTATCTTTAGATATTGAAAAATTTATACTGTTCTTATATTTTTTTTATAATAGTATAAATGCATTTAAAACATTGTAATCAAGTAAAAATATATAAAAAATTGTTACGTAGATAAAAATATTTTGTTTTCAAAAATATGTTCGTACATATATGTATTGAAATAAAAGCCAATATTTATTTTAATATAATATGTACTAGGGGCCCCTGTTGAGCAATTATAATCCAAGTTAAAGCCAAATTTAAAGCTTTTAAAATAACAGGGATTTGCATGGACTGATATAAACTTCTCATTACAAAGCAGAAAACACTCATGTTTCAATGAAAAGCTTTGAAATTAGTATGTTTTCGTTAAAAAACATAAATACCTTACTTCGCATTTTCTGTTTCGTTTCTACCTATTTCTTAATGTATTTGGTGAATAATAAAACCATATGATTATACAAATTTCAACTGTGTGCGCATTATTGTTTTATTTACAACTTACTTATTATATATTAAGAGTTCATTATGGAGAAGAGAGATAAAATAAAAAGGTGTCTACTGCGCAGGTCCTTAAATGCTTGTCAATTATAATTATTATAGATGATGAACATATTATAGTACAATAAAAATTGGCGGTTAGCTATGTATTCAAACAAAAATAATAAAATATTGTCTAGTACCTATATACATATTATGTACGTAAAAATAAAAAAATTGATTTGAAAGTTTAAATATGTGCCTTATTATTGTACATGTAATCAATGCTGTATCTTCTACTCCAAATGTACATATACTATATACTATGTATTTACATATGAATGAAGTTGATTTATGTAGATATGTAATTTCATAAAAGTAAAAAAAAATAATTTTGGTGAAAATTGTAGGTATATAAATATGTATGTACTATGTATGTATGTAATTCTGAAACAGATTAAGCTCACAATTCTGTAAGAGAATTAGTAAAATTTGGGTCAATATTTTCATTAACCAAAACGGTGTACATTTATAAACTTAGAATATTTTTTGTAAATTAAAAAAATAATATAAAGTTAAAATGATTGTAAATTATAATTATTATAGATAGCTACTTTAACTCTACTATGTAAAGTTGAAATTACCCGTCATATGAAGAGTTCAACTGATTTTGTTTTTGTATTTATTTTTGTTTTTTTATATTTTTTATATTTGAGATGAATTTTTGTTTTTTGTTTTTATTTGACATAATATGTACACATAGGTTCATTGCAAGTAATAATAATAACTGATTTGTTTGTTTTTGTTTTTTATTTTAATAAGAACTCACGCATAATGTATTTGGTGAATAATAAAACCATATGATTAAAAAAATTTCAAGTGTGTGCGCATTATTGCACAACTTACTTATTATATATTAAGAGTTCATTATGGAGAAGAGAGATAAAATAAAAAGGTGTCTACTGCGCAGGTCCTTAAATGCTTGTCAATTATAATTATAGATATAATAATGTAGTAATAATAATTTAAAATTCATGTAATATAAAATAATATACATACCTAAAATATGTATTGAACAAAACTATGAATGATTTTGTTTATTTCGCTTTCTTTCAGCCGATTTGATATTTTTTCTTCAATTTTTAATATGAGAATGACAATAATGTATAACAAAAAATTCATGTATTTTTCTGACCTTTTAAGAGTTTATATTGCTATTTTACTTGTGCTGGTAAGTTACAATTGGTGAGGCAGCTAAATTTTTTAAAATTTTGCACCAGCTTTTTTGTCGTTTTTTCTTGTTTTTTTTTGTTTTTTTAAGCTTTTTATAAAAAAAACGCATAAGTGGGAAAGAGAAAGAATATTTGGAGAACGCAATTGCACTACAATGTGAACCCAGGGACTAAAGTCGGATTTCCTCTTAATGGACGAACGTCCGGACAAATTTTTTAACCAAACAAAACCAACACATACACAAAAAATCCTCTCCGGGCAATTTTCTTCATCCACTTTTTTAGTTAAAATATTTTTAACTATTGGCTGAAGGACGAAGTAAAAGAAAAGGGATAGATATATAATTATTTGATAAATATTTATTGCTATCTCGATTTATGTATGAACGCATTCACACATAGAATTTCAAATGTTTTTTAAGAAAAAGATATGAAGTGTATTTTTTTTTTGTTTTTTGTTTTTTAGTATAAGATTATTTTGTTTCTAACAAATTATTTATATTTTAAGATAAAAGCAAAGCGCTATATTTAATTTTTTCGAATAGTACAAAGTTATTATTCATTATTACTCTTAACAAAATTTTAAATTTTTTTAATAAAAGTAATATCAACGCATGTAAACATATTTTCAAACGTCAACCTTGTTTGACTACATAACAAATGTCAGTCTTTCGCGCATTGAGAGGAAATCATGAAATTTTCTTTAATGGTGTTTCATTTATAGTGTAAAATAAAATTGTCCGGACATTTGTCCATGAAGAGGAAATCCACCATAACTCTACTGAATGATGATGATATAAATATAATGCACAACGAAATGTAGCAAGCTTTCGTCTAGTAGTAAACGTCTGATGTGCTTGCTCTACTAAGCATTAATTTGACAGTATTTAAATTTAAAAAACAAAAAAATAAAATAATTTACAATTCAATTACTTTCTATTTACAAAAACATTTATTTAAATAAACATTTAATTGTTTATATATTTATTTTTTGTTCAAAAATTTCACCTCTAATTTACTATCATCCTTTATGAATTCCTTTCAATATTTTTATTTTGTTTTTTTTTTGTTTTTCTTAATATACTGCTAATTTATATTTATAAAAGCGAAATAAAAACAATAATAACAAAAAAAAATAGCAACATAATTTAATTAAATTCATTTCAAATAATTTACTTACTAAAAAATTATGTATTACCATCGTTCAACAAAACTTTAAGAAAAATTTAATAGAATACTCAAACCCATGAATTAAAATATATTATATGTAACAACAACAACAACAACAACACAAAAGTGAAAAACGAGAAAAGAAAATATATTACAAGAAAAACATTTTATTTCATTTTTAAATTTTTACAAATACACAAAAAAAAAAACAAAAAAAAACGGAAAATATTATTTTTATTTGAAATAATAATAATGTAACCCCCCCATTAACAGAAATTATTATAACATCCGTTTTTTTTTTTCAAATTCCAACTCCAATATATAAGATTTATAAGAAACCGTAGTAGGTAGGTATCATATATAAATGGTATGGTATGATACTATGGTAAGTACATTATATTTATTATCCACCTTTAAAGCCCAAAGGCTATAAATAATCAAATCAAATTATGAAATTTCATACCTGACTTAATGTTATTACAACAATACAATTCCGTATAATAATATGGTAAGAGGATGATGAAGTCAGAGGTTTCAAAACACTGTTAATTATTACATTTACAAAAATTAAATGAAATAGGAAAATAAAAGAAAATCTGGAAAATTAGATGTGAATATTAAAGTATGAAAGTGGGAAAAAATATAAATTTGAATTGTGAAGGAAATGATATTTTGCACAATAATTTTATTTTAAAGAATAAAATTAAAATTTTTATGTTGAAAAATTTAAATAGAATTTTTTGAAAAACAATTATTTAATTCTACACCTTCTTTTCTATGGAAATTTTATATAAATATTTTTTATTATTTTATTATTTTAAACGTCGTATGTAATAATTAAATCCAGGAACATACCGACAGTAAATTAAATTGGAACAAATTTCTTATTAAGTTAGTAGTGAATAATCTATACTTCCATGTTTTCATAAAAAAATTAATCCGTTAAAAAATAACTGAATCGATCTGATTACACGAACTGATTAAATCACGACTAGTACAGAATAAAACACATCAGTGGGCTGCATAATGAGCCACAATACAACGATATATTATTTATCAAGCTGGAATACGTTAAATGAAGCAGGCATATCGTATATCGATGAATCATATACCGAAAATAGAATTGAATGGCAACACAAATAGAAAAAAAACACTGATAAATCAAAACTGATTGGAGTATGATATAAGTTGGCTCTGAAATGAGATTTTTGTCCTTTTCCGAATACTAGGAAACTGTATTTCTTTATACAAAATTATTGTAGGGTTGAGTAGGGTTTGGAATACATAATACAGAATTGGTACGTAAGTTGGAAACAAACATTTCTTTTTTCAAAAACTGCAAGTTGTAAAAAGAAGTATTTCTATTGGGTAAGAAGATGTTTGGAGGTGGGAGCATGTTCCACATTTGAACTGTTTTAAGTAAATAAATGAGTTATCTAAAACATGTTTTGGACTACCTGGGGATTTCAACGGTATATAATAAAGATTATTTAAAGTCTTCTTTGTGATGTGATTGAATTGTTTGAAGACGGTACATTATTGATTTTATAGTTATAGAATAAATGTAATGTCCAGCAAAATATCAAATGTTACGATATATTATGATTTTAAATTTCATCGAAGCTTATTAGGCTAAGCTAGGAATGTACCAGTTCAAATTTGATATTTATACTCCATCTTAGGTTGTATATATATGCTTTATAAAAATTGTACAGATCTATTAGAGAAAAGTAGGACTTAGATTGTGAAAGAAAGTGTAAACATTTGGTAGCATTCTTAGTTACCAATTGGAGAGATAGACAGAAACTGATATAATCATTTTTTTGTTTAACTGGATATAAAATGATTTGGACAAAAATATTTAGAATTTCACACCTTTGTCGATTTTCTACTTGAAATACATATATAAACATTAATCGGGTATGATCAGATACATTTGGTAAGCTATTATAAAAATATTTAGAATTTCGGACCTTAGTAGATTTTCTCCTTGAAATACATATATAAACATTAATCGGGTATGATCAGATACATTTCGTAAGCTATTATAAAAATATTTAGAATTTCGGACCTTTGTAGATTTTTTCCTTGAAATACATATATAAACAATAATCGGGTATGATCAGATACATTTGGTAAGCTATTATAAAAATATTTAGAATTTCGGACCTTTGTAGATTTTATCCTTGAAATACATGTACTACATAAACATTAATCGGGTATGATCAGATACATTTAGTAAGCTATTATAAAAATATTAAGAATTTCGGACCTTAGTAGATTTTCTCCTTGAAATACATATATAAACATTTATCGGGTACGATCAGATACATTTGGTAAGCTATTATAAAAATATTAAGAATTTCGGACCTTTGTAAATTTTTTCCTTGAAATACATATATAAACATTAATCGGGTATGATCAGATACATTTGGTAAGCTATTATAAAAATATTTAGAATTTCGGACATTTGTAGATTTTATCCTTGAAATACATGTACTACATAAACATTAATTGGGTATGATCAGATACATTTAGTAAGCTATTATAAAAATATTAAGAATTTCGGACCTTAGTAGATTTTCTCCTTGAAATACATATATAAACATTTATCGGGTACGATCAGATACATTTGGTAAGCTATTATAAAAATATTAAGAATTTCGGACCTTAGTAGATTTTCTCCTTGAAATACATATATAAACATTTATCGGGTACGATCAGATACATTTGGTAAGCTATTATAAAAATATTAAGAATTTCGGACCTTTGTAGATTTTCTCCTTGAAATACATATATAAACATTAATCGGGTATGATCAGATACATTTGGTAAGCTATTATAAAAATATTAAGAATTTCGGACCTTTGTAGATTTTCTCCATGAAATACATATATAAACATTAATCGGGTATGATCAGATACATTTGGTAAACTATTATATCAAGTATGACTAAGGATACAATTTGTTCCAATGATTGTACCACCTACTAGTGACTATACCATTCTTATTAGATTTGGATTGATTACTCAATTGTGCTAAATATTATGTCAAGTATGTTCAGATACTACATTTGGTAAGACAGTATATGGACAGATATTATAGCAAAACAGTATGGCCAGATATTATAGCTAGATAAATTTTCTTCTAAAATGATTGTCCCACCTTCTACTGACCTACCATTAGTCTTATTAGATTTGGTTCGATTACTCAATTGTATATTTATTTCTACGAAATATTAGATTCGAATTTGTTATTATGCAAAAAAATGAATTATTTTAAAAACAATAACTGTCACTTAATTTTCGTATAAAAATTTAATTTTTATTTTAAACATTTTGTTTTTTTTTCTTAAAATTTCTTTATTTTTATTTTTTTTTGAATATTTTAATTTTAAATTAATTTTTTTTTCTATTTTCAGAATTGTAACAGTCTATCAACGACATCACATAGTACAGAGAATTTAACATGGAATGTATGGTTTTTCTTTGCTGCTCAATTATTACATGGTGCAGGAGCATCACCACTATTTACATTGGGAGTCACTTATTTAGATGAGAATGTATCAAAGAAAATGTCATCAGTTTATTTGGGTAAAAAACGAAGAATATACAATATTTTGTATGTAATATATGGGTTTGTGTGTATATTGGTGTTTGTATTAAATTTTTTTTTATTTTTGTTATTTTTTAATTTTAAAAAGAAATAATATATATATATCCTTTAAAGAAGGATCATCATCAATCATTTTCGGTTAAATAATTTTCTTCAGAAGTGAATAGATATATTATATATATATATATCTATATATATTATATATATATATATTTTTTCTTATTTAAAGTAATTACAACTAAATTTGTGAATATTTTCTTTTCTATATCTACTACTACTCATAGTTATGTATGCGATGTTCCATTAAGTTATATGATATCCTTATTTTAATAACGGTTTATTTTTTTTTGTCTCTATGTATGAGTATCTTTAAAATTGTGCTGATAAATATTTTGAAATTTCCTTTATATGATAATTTAAAACGGATAAGATGGATCTAATGTAAATAAATACCTTTATTGTTGTTTACATTTAACAAAAAAAAAAACAAAAACAATAACAAAATGAGAGGAAATTTTTTAAAGAAAATGAATATAAGGAAAATACGAAATTAATGCATTTAATTTGCCTAAGAATAACAACATTTTGAATCTTTTCATCTTCCTATTTTTATTTTTTTTTTTTGAGAAAAAAAAATTGGAGGTGGGGTTAGTATTTATATTTTGTAATATGGCAAACGCCCCTATGTTTATATTAAACAATATAAAGCATATGACAATTGAGGTCCATTTTAGTGTATTTATTGAATTATATATTGTTGTGTTATCTCTATCATTAATATTTTCTATCTCTTTTAATCTTTTGATATTTAGAAATATATTTTTTTAATATATTGAAAATAGAATGGGATGGTTGGAAAATAAAATAATAATATTGATAAAATTTCTTTCTCAATATAATTTTTTTACCATTTTTTTGTTTTTTTTTTTAATTTAAATATTGTAACGGTAGTGTTTTTTTTTTAACTAATACAAATAAATATTTAATAAGGACGGAGTAAAAAGTGAGAAATTTAGCTTTTTTGTTTTCATTCATTTTTTTTTATTTTTTTTACAATTTATAATGCCTTTTGTATTTCATTCAGTCTCTGTTGATATTGCCTGGAGTAAATTCTATTTTTTTTATACGGAGCCACTAGCCAGTCTATTATATTGAAATAATATAGGGACGAAATTTTGGTTTTGGATATAGCCTTTACTATCTAGATAAATAAAATGTTCGGGTGCTATAAAACCAGTTTTAATGTGATTTTGTATGTATTCCTCATTATGGTAAAATACATTTGTTATTAAAAAAATGTCTGAGGTTTGTTGAACTCTATTGAAATGATTTCTAATCAATTTTATAATAAAATTGTCGATCCTATTTATGTTAGATTCATTATAGAATATATCTAATTTGAATAATAATTAATATATCCAGTTTCAGGCTTACAGAATTTGTTATGCAAACCCAAATGCACTTTCTACGAAAGAGAGCTATTCAAAATTACAGACAAGCTGTTTTGATCATACATGTTCATTAATTAAAGCTGTTGGGAATGTCACAAAGCTGAGAAATTAATTTTAAAATATAACTATGTTTGAATATCATTTTATACTTAACAAAATTACTGGATGGGTTAATTAAATTTCTGAATTAATGAAACCTTAAATACTTCAATTATTGAATAAATCTATCTTTTGTCAAGAAACCTCAAACAATTCCGATATTAGTTGTTATGATTCAAATTATTATTAGTGAAATCAGTACCGTTTACTTTTATGAATTAAAACGAGGCTTTAATATGTGTCAGTGAAGGTGTAAGATTGTTTCTAGCTATTCTTCATCATTGCATATTTCGCACAAATCATTTGAGTGAAAACTAATCTTTCTGGAATGTCTATAAGGTTGTATATCCTGTAATAAACCCTAAATCTAAGTTCTACCCCATCGTATTGATTTATAATTTTTTAAGTCTGGCAACTTTTGCAGTCAAGTCTGTTATACTATCTGCGACTGCAAACTCTGATTGTTTTTTTAATTTGAGGCCAAAATAAAGCGGTAAACACAATTGCGACCACCGACTACCGACTACCAACGAAATTCGCTTCGCTCAACTATTTTTCGTCAAATGAAACACAATTGTAGCGAAACGAAAAATAAAAATAAACAAACAAACAAAACAGAAAGGCAAATGTCGGAATTTCAAAATGAAAAAATCATTTTGAGTAATTTATTAATATTTCGCTAATAAATCTGATATTATATATGTTTCTAATAAAAAAATAAATAAGTATAAATTGCAGAACATAATATAAAACTTAAAAAACAGAACAATAATATTCTAATATCAGATTTCAGAATAATTGTTTTGTTCTTAATTTTTTTATGTTTAAAAAGATTGTCAGAAATGTCAAATCCGACTACCAGCGAAAAAAATAGAAAATAGCCTTATTTTGATGATTACGGAAATGTGGTTGAGCGATTGTAGTTGGAATTGTGAGCATATATATAAGAGCGTTTGTATTTTAATTTTTTCGTTCGTCGGTAGTCGCAATTGTGTTTATCGCTTAATGGGGTATAAGTGAGCCTTCGCAGAATTTAAGCCATTTAAAGAACTAAAAACGAGGATAGAGATTGTAAAGAAATAAACGTGAAGTAATAAATTACATGTAGGTCCTGGTACACGTATGCACAAATTACCTAAAGGTTGTGACACCTCTAGCAATTTCATCGATTTTGCAGTTGTCTGAAAGAGACTAAAATGTCAGTGTAAAGTTTTAGATAGTCTTTCGCCACTACCGTGTTGTTTTCGCATCTTTTTCTGTCTGGAATATCGATTTGCCGTGAGTTGTTGAAGAAGTATACTTAGTTAAAGTATGAGCTATAAGCTTTCTAGAAAACAGTTTTGATATTTTAAAACTGTTGGATAGCTATTGTATATTGTTTTCCGTTGCGTGTTTGTCTAATGGCAGTCTAATGGCAGTTCTGGCTTTTACATAATAATTTCAATAAAAGACAAATTCAACGATATTAAATCTGACGATTTTGATGACGAAATATTTTTCGCGAAACAATAGCATATTCTAGCAATTCTGTATAGAAGAATATTTGTCAAAAAATTTTTTGTACCGCATCAGATTTTAGACATAATATTTACTTCAATTATATTTCATATATTAAAAAAAAAAAAATCATTAGACCCATCCTAAAAACAATTTTTTATTTTCTACATTTTATTATTTTTCGCCAACTCAATTCCCATCTCAAAAAAAAAAAATAAATTTTATTTTTTCATTTTTTTATTTCAATTTCAATTTCAATTTCGAGCTATTTCACAACCAAGTTAAAAACGTTTATCGGGATTGAGTGAATTTAACTAAATTACATTTTTGTTTTTTATGTATATATCTATCTCATACTCGTAAATCATTCTACGGCAACAGTTTATTATTTACTGTATTTTTTTTTTTACAGTTATATGAAAACATATATATATTGTAATACAAATACAATAGAATTTTGTATTTAGGATAAAATTGACTTGTACATTAATTTTTATTGGAATTCATATAAAAAAGAAATGAATAGTACTAAAAAAGAAAGTATATAGACTTGCTACATATGGAATGGATGTATGTCAAATGAAAATTTATGAAATATATCTAGTTGAGTATTAGAATTGATCCTTTTAGGTACCAATAAATGTATACGGTGTATATATATATCGTATATATGTATATCTAAGGATATGGGGGATACAAATATTCATTTTGAAGAATTATATTTTCATGTTATGGAATAATATTTTTTGGTTAGTTGATGGGCGCCGCCTTATTGGCTCTCATTCCGTTGCTAATTTTGATTTTTTATCTTTTTTCCTTGTTATGACTTATATATTTTCTTCAATTATTCTTTTTGGTTGCTTTCAAGTATCTAAGTATATGGTATAAAATAAATTCACTTATAATATGTAACATTTTATATTGTATATCTACCCTCCAAAATCTTAAGAAACATTTTTTTTTTGTTTTGTTCTAAAATTGACAAATAAAATTTAAATCAAACAAAAATGTGATATCCAGAAAAATAATTCTTTCACGCTATCTTAATCTTTATTGTAATACTAACATGTACATATATGTGGGTATAAAATAGAAATTTATTGATTTACGGTAATTTTATCTTATAGATTTTTTCTATTTTCAGAATGTCAAAGTAAAAAAAAAATTTCATAAAATTAATTTAAAACAATTCAATTTATTTCAATTACTCAATTATTATAAAATGTTTGGAAATTGTTTATTTAAAATTTTTATTAAAAATAGAATATTAAAATTATAATTTTCTAGTTTTGAATTTTAAATTGTATTATTTTTAAAATCGCAAGTGTGTGTAACAGACGAATGATGGCAATTATAACAATGATAGTAAATTTGCAAATCAGTTTGTATAGTTCTCAATATGGTATAGCTTATGAAGACAACATTGAAATAATGTTAAACAGTGTTAATAAACGTTAAGTGTAACGGAATAACAAAATATTTTCCAAAATATTCCGTTATGAATTTTTAAAATTACGGTGTTACGGTGGTAGATTACAATTCTGATCAAAAAATGCAAAAATATCAAAACTTCCAATTTATTAATCAGTTTAACAAAATAAGTTATTTAAATTCAAATCAAACCCGAGTTTGATCGATATAGCTTTAATGACATGACAATTATTAAAAAAATAAATTTATTTGAATCTGAATTCAAATTACGAAACAGCGACTCAGATGTCGGTTAAAAGATTTTGGATATCTGAATGTAAAGAAAATATATGAATAAATATAAATAAATATAAAAAACAATTGTACAGAAGGTTAACATTAACTCCGATTCATAGCGCTAGTGTTGGTGATGAATTTAACTTCTGTTTCTGTGATGATAATGTAGAGAAAAGAAAAGTCAAGGTAATTTTAAAATTGTTAATTCTATGGTTTTAACGCTATTTTAGAGTACATATAGATATTTAACAAAGATTTTCAAAGCATTTATAGCAAATTGATATTTTTTTTCTAATACCAGACCTCTGAAAATCTATTATACTTCCCTGTTAGCAAATTGATATATTTTAGCTCATATTGTTCCGTACTCGTTTAGTTTCCATTAATATCTTCCTTTTTATATTGCTATGGGTTTATATTGTTTTTTGTAAATTAACAATTATGTCGTTTGTCATTGGTTTGACTGGACAGTTTAATTTTTCATAAAACCTTGAAATATTTTACCTTATTTGTTGTTACAATATTAACATTATGATATTAAAGTAATTTTATCTGTATACCGGGTGTTCCAGAGCATGCGTATACAGCTTTTTAAGATGGGAAGAGCCCTATTGTTTTGTAAACAAACAAAATATCTCGTTTGTCATTGATTTGACTGGACAGATAATTTTTCATATGACCTTGAAACATTTTACCCAATTTACTGTTACAATATTAACATTATGATATTAAAATAATTTGATCTGTATACCGGTTGCCAGAGCATGCATTTCAGCTTTTTAAGATGGGAAGACGCCGTTTTAAAAATTAAAAAAAAGTCTGTTTACTAAATCGAGGGAACTCTATCGATTGGTGGTATTTTTAATTTCCGAAAAGGACTGTAAGTCTGTTTTTTAAGACTAAAAATCGCCGAAATTGGCCGAAATCGAGATTTTGAAATAGGAAGAGGTACTTTTTAATGCACATCGGTATATGAATATCCGGTATTGGATAATCCGGTATATTTCTAATCACATTTATTTTATTAGGCTTAAATTGAACTTAATGTACTAACTTTTCGAAGATTTAATGTTCAAATATGTTTCAATTATCGATAGATGGGCTCAGGATGATATAGAAAATAAAATAAAGTAAGGCAAGCCTTCGAGCAACTGCAGCATCCAATATGGCGAAATACCAAGATATCCAAAAATACAAAGTTCAAATAATTTTGGTCTTGTACTAGTATTAAGTATCTCATATTAAGCTAACGTAACCAGTTTTCACTAATAAATACTTAAAAGTAATATACCGAATATTCTAGTTAGGAATTATGGTGCATATAAATAATCATTCATAAGTATTTGTTCTACAACGACAATGTTGATATTTGTATCAGTTTTCTGTAGCTTCATATCATATCTCTAAATCGATTTGAAGTGCCGAATTATAAATCTTATATAATACAAACGTATTTGAAAACCTAAAATTGAGTATAATTCGACCAAAATTGTATTACAAACATAATTAGAAATAAACCACATAACCACCACTTCAGAATATATTTGATACAATTTTTAAAATGACTAATAAAAAAAAGGGAGTGTTAAAATTGCAAAATTAAATTTACACACACTGGGCGTTCAAAATTACACATATATATAGCTAATAGCAATTTTTTTTTTGATTCTCAATTTAAATCCTTTTTATTTTTAACAAACAAAAAAAAAAAAAGTTATACACTGGAAAATTGAATCAATGACCATAAAACTCATTTGAAGTTTACGTTTATTTTATACCATTTTTGTTTTTTTTTTATTTCTCAAAGAGTTAGAGTGATTTTATTTTTTATTAAAATTTTATTATTATTAATTTTTTTTTTTTTTTTTTTTAGTTGCCATAAAATATTACAATTGAAAAGTCAAAGGTAAATTTTATAAAAAAAAAAAAAAAAAAAAAAAAAAAAATTATTGAAATAATCATTTTTATTCTTTGAAGTTAATTTATTTGGAATCTCGACGCAAAAAAAAAAAAGAACACAAAAACCATAGAAAAAGTGTAATAATTATACATAAAATATAAGTAACAAACAATGAGGGGTTAAAAACAAAAATATTTTTATAAGAAGAAAATTTTTTAGGGAGAATGAGATAACAACAATTATTTTTACTATATAATAAATGTGACATTAAAGAAAAAAAATAACTGTAAATGAGTGAAAATGTAAATTAAGGATTTGAAATATCACCACAGGAGTTCTGCTGATGGTATAAAACGAATTGTTATATATGATAAAATAAAAAAATAAGTATATATGTATGTACAGGATGTATAGGAAATAATATGTCACAATTCATGACAAATTCTACATTTATGACCTAAAATAAATTCAAGACGACCTTCGTTCATAATTGTCCCTTCGTTCCCTTTTACCATCTTTTTTTCCTAATTTTAGTTTTACACTCTAGTCAAACGTAGCAATCGGTGTTTTGGCTATGTATAAAAAAAAAAAAAATCAAAAAATACATTTTTCCGAAAGTTAAGGCAAACAAAAAAGTTGTTAGAAATCGGATATTATTATTAACCGCCTATGAATGACATAATCCATAAGAGTCTAACAATTTTTTAATTTTCAAACTGTACTATATTAATTTAGTTTTATGATAATGAACTCTGCAAGGAGAAGTACAAGACTGAATTAAATTTATATAAATATAAATTATAAGTATTATCAAATTGATGGGTACTACATTTTCAAATCGATCGTTTGCGACGTTTTGGATTTAGTAATTATTATTTTTTTGTTTTTTGAGATACAAGCATACTGTAAGTTCAATAATAATAAGCTCGATTTTGCTTTTATTTTGTTTTTGTTATCTAATGAAGAGATTTTACAAAGCTTCATATATACAATTTTTTTATGCGTTACAATTAAAAATTCAATTCATCCCTCATAAGCTAAAAAAAATTTTTTTTTTTCGAAACACCATGTAAATTTATTAATAAATTATAAATAATAGTTTATTATTTTGTTATTTAAATTAAATTCAAATACAAAATACATTTTCTAATATTAGAGGTTAATTTAAATTTTATTGAATAAAATAAATCGTTAAAGAACTATAAAAAAAAATGAAGAAAAAAAACAATAGAGGTAACTACTACTATAATAGCATTTAAATTTTGAATTTTTTTTTTTACAACTGTGATAATCCAATTTTTCTTAATTTTTATTTTTAATTTATTTTGAAATATGATTTATTGTATAATCTACTGTGGATATGTATTAGTATTCAGAATAATATTTAAACAGTTTGATAGAAAATGATAGAAAATTGAAATCTGAAGGATTAAATCTTTAGTTTGCTTTTACCGAATATATAAGTGATGTATACCAAACCCAATATACAAGCATTGTATAATGGGTCATTAAGTTGACCAAAAAATGAAAATTCCAAAATAAATTTTAAAATCCAGAATAAAACCAGCCATGTCAGAATCCAGAAATATTTATTAATTTATTATAATAATTAATATTTATTTTTAAAAATATTCTTATTCTATAATCCAAGTTATTATACAAATTATATACATTACATATTTGTATATGCATTTGCATGTATTTGCATCTGCAAAAACTGGTTTCTTTACAAAAATATTAATATAATTTTTACCATAATTTATTTTGGAAAAATCAAATATGTATGAGTAGCCGCTGTTGGATACAAAAAGTAAACTTTTACCTTAATTCATTTTAAAACTAAGGGTTCCAGTTGGATACAGAATCTATAGAAATAAGATTGTTATTTTTTTTTTTAACATTTTAGCTGTAATTTAGTAAATTTGGATTCTCCTATTTTCTTTTTCAATTTTTGTGGATGGGGAACTACAATGAATTACCTGTTTCTGCATTTAGGGGTTCATTAAGCCGTCAAAATGATCTTTGAAAGTTATTATTACATACTGAAATCACCATAAACATTTTCTTTAGTGTGTTAAAGGTGCTAAAGGTGCTAAAGGTATTTTCCTACCTAGCGCTTTGGCTGTTTGTATAAAAAAAAGAATTTGTAGTCGAAATCAATATCTTATTGTCTTTCATATACACACAAATATTGCAGTATTAACTTCTATTAGACTCCATGATATTTCGCAGAAAATATAATCGATTAAGTCACTAATATGCCAAGTTACACAATAAAAGCTTAAAACGACTTAGGAATTTAATATTTGCACAGGCAATATTTTTTATGAAAACTTTACAGTCTACGTTTACTTGAACTAAACAGTGCCAGCACTTACTAGCACTTTTTGGATTTTACAACCCAAAAGTTGATTCAATCAATAATATTTGTTATCATTATTAATTATTATTAAAAGAAATGACCATTTTGAAATTTTTCGATGGTTCGTGTCTTCGATATCGCCAACTTGATATCGACATACTTTCTAAATATTTTTTTTACATTAATTTATATATTTTCAATTGATAATAATTTAAAATATTTGGGTTGTTTATTGCCAATTTAAATATTGCTGAATAATTGTACATTTTTGTGAAATCTAAAGAATTAGAATTAGTATTAGTGTTTGATTAGGCATAGAATCCTTAGTTATTTAAAGTTAATATAAGATTGTAAATTAAACGGAATTCAACTATAATTTAAAAGCTTTTAATTTGTATCTTTCGTCTTTTTCATTCCCTTCAATTTTACACATTAAGTTTTTTAGAACTTTAACATTATAGCTATATGCCATGCGTATCAAGAGGGGAAGAAGCCGTTATTTTGAAATTAAAAAAAAAATTATTAACTAAATGGAGTGCTCTATCGATTGGAGATATTTTCAACTGCAGAAGTTTCTTATTTTTTCACGTAGAATCCGAATTTGTATAAAAAAGTACCTCTTCGCATTTGAAAATATCAATTTCGGCGAATTTCGACGAGTTTTGGTTTTAAAAAATCCTTTTTGGATCCTTTTCGGAAGTTGAAAATATCACCAACCGATAGAGCACCCTCGATTTAATTAACAAATTTTTTTTTAAATTTTAAAATAACTGTTCCTTTACCTCTTAAAAAGCTGATACGCATGCTCTGGAAGACCCGGTATATAAGCTAAATTTGGTGCCAAAATTTATATATTTACCAAAAATACTGAAATAAATTAACCATACTATCAATAAAGTTGTTGTGACTTATAATTATTCATAAATTTCACTTCAGCCAATATAACTCACAGTGTAATATGGAAACAAAATAATATATACAATTTAAGAATTACAACCAAAAATGATAAAAAATCATGAGATAAGTTATTAAATAGCGTTTTTATTAATTGATAGTTAGAAAACTGAGTTTCAAAACACACCCACCCACCGTATTAGATAAAAATAGAAATCCCCTTAATTCCGTATTGTAAAAAAATCGAAAACTTTGACTCTGTTTCGAGTTCCATATTGTATGTCAAAAATATTTTACAATGTTCTAAATTCCGAATTGTAAAATATTGGTTTTTAAAACGCAGAAAAAAGTAAATCGTGCTTCAAAAATTTTTGCATCGTTTCGTAAAACTTTTACACGTTACCGCTATATAAATTTATTTTTATTATTATTTAAAAAAAAATATTATTATTAAATTTATTTACATATTTTGGTAGAGAAAAAAAGTGGACACAGCCAAAAAAAAAAATTATTAATTATTATAGTACCTACGGTTGGAATTTGTACTGGATTCAACATAAAAAATTTGCGTTCCGAAATATAAAAAAAAACTTTGTATTTGTCTTAATAAGTATTGTAATGGTTTCCAATTTTAAATATTAGTTCGGTTTAACGGCGGTTTAAAAACATTTTTTTTTACAATACGGAACTCGACAATCCTTTAAGGACATATAAAGGCTTAAAAAAACGCTTTTACTTTTGTAATAAGACAAAATTTTGTTTTTGTTGTTAGACAGCTAAGGTCTTCTTTTTTAATTTGCAGTTAGTTGTGATACTCATCAGTAGGTATCTTGCCAATGAACTTAAATGATGCGTAAATCTGTTGATATTGTTCAAATGTTTGTATAAATTTTCACATATCATGGGGGCATACCATGGAACATTTCACATTCTATTAGTTATAACTCTAAAGATTTTTGATTGCATTCTTTGTATTATCTTCATATTAGAGTTAGAACTACTTCTCCATATCTGGCATTTGTATATAACCAGACGGGTTGAATATGGAATTGTATATCAGAGAAATAAATAAAAAACCAAATATATTAAAATTGGATAACAAGCTAAACTACATAATTAGTGGCAACCACTATATACATTTTTTGAAAAAATTTAAATTGTATTCGATTAGCAGTGCTATAATAATTCATAGCTTAAAAATAAAAATGTTTTATATCTAAACTCTTCAAATATAAATATAACAAAAATATCTTACTAAACTAAATACATTTTCATATTATGCATTTCCATATATACTCTATATTATATATTTTTTGAAATAGAAAAATTCAATTAAATTCTATATTATATATATATATATATAGCTATTCAAATATAATCTATGACTTCAAAATAAATATCCTGAATTCAGTTCAAATCCTTTTAAATATACCTTAAATACCTATTATGCAAAAATTCTATGCATCCATATGTATATATACATATCTATATATGTGTACCTATAGTAAATAAATTATAGATTTATATCGTAAAGGGCCTATATAAATGTCTCGGATCAAGAAGGACATATTTTTCACTTCCTTTATCGTTTAATGCCTAAACACTTGTTCTGTTTTACTTTTGTTTTTCACATTTAATGTACTTTATTTTTTTTCTTCTTATTACCCTTTACTTTTTTCTTGATTTGAATTGATGTACTGTAAAACTACATCGATAACTTGAAATAAAAAAAAAAAAAAAGGATTTCAAATAATATGTTTTATTTTTATTTTTTGCTTTTTTTAAATACCAACGATACATTTCTTTTTATTTTTTTAGTTATTTACCACCACTTATTTGATTCAAGAAGAAGATTGAAAGTTACAATTCGATGTACAATCTCGTATATATATTTTGTATCAAAGTTGTAAAGTTGTTCTTATTATTTTTGTTTTAAGCATATGTATTTACTTTCAGAGAGTTGGGAGGGATCATAATATAGGAACAAAAAAAACAAAATATCCTTTAAATATTTATATGAGCATTCCTTGAGACTCAAGTAGGTTTATTCATTGCTGGAAGGCTTACTTCTTTTATTATAAAGACACCACTATATAATCTGAAATATTGTATACATATATATATATATATATATATATATAAGTATAAATAAAATAAAAATCCTTTCGATCTCATTCCTTTTCAATTACAATTTGTTAAGAGCTTTAAAATAATTCTTTATATATATATACATATATGTATACATATACCTATATAAAGTGTATTTTAAAAGCTACATATACCACAGATATTTAAAAAAAAAAAAAAAAAAAAATTAGAAATGCAAAAAAGAAACAAAATATTGAATAGTAGGAGAATCGAAAGGATTTCTTTTTTTCATACCTATATTTTAATCGTTTGGTTCTTCTACAATTTACATACATACAAACATGTACACATATATATTTGACTTTATTTTAAAATAATAGAGTCTCTATATATAAAAGAGGATGAGATGTCATATCAAGATGTTGACTATGTTTTTTTTTTTCTTTCTTTTTAGTAATATGCAAACGATACTTATAGCACCAGGATAATAATATTGTATGTAGGTATAGGATGAGACTATAAAATTTCGCGCTTAAACTTGCATTTTAAATCGTTTTTTAAATCTTTTGAAAATATAAATGTGAGTTATATATGTAGGTAGGTACAAGTAAATTGGTATCTTTTAGATCTTATAAAGTATAGAATATTTAGATACATTTGATAAAATATTTTTTTTTTTACATAGAAAAATTTAAATGAATTCGTAAATACCGTTAATAGAAAAAATATAGAATGAACATAGCAATAAATTGTATTCAATGACTTTTAAACCACCTGTGACACTACTTTCTAAAATATAATTCATAAATTTTAAACGGGTCGCTATTTAAATGGCGGTGGTGCTGTAAGATATACAAGCAGCTTTTAAATTTTAAATTTTTTTTTTCCTATTTTATTGTGTATATATGTATGTGTATATAGAGATAGATAGATAAAGAAATAAGGATAATAGGAATATTTTTAATATTATTTTTTGTTATTTTTCTTTTATTTCTATTATGATAAAAGGAATTTCTTAAATGGAACAATTCTTTTATCAAAAGTAAAAAATTTTAAACTTTAATTTTTTATTTTTTTGTTATTATTGATTTTATGTAGGTACTTAATGTTAATATTTTTTTTGTTTAAATTTTACATAGGTAAATCAACATATTTAGAATTAATTTTGAAGTTAGTTATTTTGTGATGCTGTGTAGTCATAGAAAAAATTAAAAATAAATTATTTAAAGTAGATTTTATCAAAAAAAATGTAGTTATTGTGGGCTATATAGTGACAAGTCGGATTGGTGACTAAATCCACAAAAACCAAAATCCATAATGGCTTTTGCCACAAAAAAAAATTTACGCATTTCACTTTAGCGGCACTAAAGGCACTTTCAGCGAAATTCTGGGGCAGGACAGATCTTACAGCTGGATTCAAAATCAAAGTTCTATGCCTTTTACATAATATTTATATAAATTGTTTTTATGCATAGTCCCTGTTGGATTTTTTTTCTCCGTACTCCTCTTGGGAGCATAGGTATTCCACTTGGCATTTTCATCGTACTCGACTTCTAGCTGCTACTTTCACTTGTATTTCCGAGGCAATGTCTAATTTCATTTTTAATCTGTTTGTACTGTCTAAGTATGTAAGACGACGCCATATTTTTCTGCAAGTTGTCGCTGCGATTTTATCCATCTTTGACGTTAAGATGCCTGATGTTACTATGTTTACTGGGGTACGACATGTCACATACTTTTGTCAGTTGTTGTCAATTGTGTAATTATTATTAGTGTTTGTACAATATTATTTATTGTGTTATTTGGTTATTGTGTTGTATGATATATATGAGTATTGATATAGATATTGATATAGGTAATATTTTTAGTTATATAAAGTATTAATTATATTAATTATTTTTATTGATTATTAATTTTACATATAACATTTTACCGTGACCCGTGACTATACAAAATGTATAAAGTTTACTTGAATCAAATTTTATTTATTAGAACTGAATTTAAAAACAAAATGGATTCTGAAAAATATTCTAGAAGTTAAATAAAAGCTAATTAAGCACATACAAAATCTATAGATAGATAATTTATGCTTCAATAACATGAGATATACAATGGTTTTTAATCTGGTTATCATTATCACGGTTAAAAAAATAAACCGTTACACTGTTATAAAAAAAATGTTGGTTTTGGAATATCAAAACATAGTTTTGACTAATTGAAAACGTGTAGAAGCATTATTGGAACTCCTATTTAGTCTTTAATTGTAGCTTGTGAGCGAGAAATATCTTAAAACGCCTATCAAATTCAATTATAATAGATAAATAATTATTTTCACTACAAATTCTTTCTAGGATATGGTAGTTTAAAGTTTAAAAATTAGATCGACCCTTCCTGGTAAAGTATTGTGATGAAGGCCAAAATTCACCCAGAACTGTAGCGCTATAAGACAATTATGAAGATTCAACACAGTTTTTATATGTATGTTTGTGTATGGTATGTTTGTGTACTTTAATACAATAAAAACGGTTACTACCATTGTTCGAAGAAGTGTGCTATTTGCAGGTAGTGAAGTCCCGCATTCACAGAATAAATATTTTAACTCTATAATAGATAAGAATTATTTTCACTACAAATTCTTGCTCGCATGTTAGTTTAAAGTTTAAACATTATATTCTTGTGCCAAAACAAGAAGAAATGACTTGAATTTCATCTGATGCTTTCATTCCTTTGTATATATATGTGTAATGATAACTGGCAATACTTAAACAATCAGAATTTTGGAAAAGACGTGATTTGTTTTTTTTTGAAATAGTAAGTAGCTGATTACCGATATTTAGGTCTGTAATATTTTTGATTTGTGAAATATTCCTAATAAGTATATACATATTAGAAATTGTATGGTAGGTATTTGAACTATGTAGTATGAATTTTTGTAAAACGTGAGTATTAAAAATTGTATGGGAGCTAGTCCAAATTTTTTCAAAACGGTACAAAGCACATTTGTTTGTTTATTTATGAAAGACTGACTGAATACCAATTTTTAGGTCTGTTATATACATCTACGGTCCTTGAAATATTCATTATGAGTGCTGGAAGTTATATGTGAAGGAGATGTAGATATTTCGTTTTATTTTTGAGAGAGTAGGTACCAATTTTGCAGCTCTGGAACACAATTGGAATTTTTGAAATATTTCTGATAGTCTTTTATTATGATTTTAAGTCCGTCAATACTTTACAGATACAACCAAACATATACATTCAATTTTATAAATAACATAGATGATAGACAGCAAAATGGCATTAATATTGGTATTCGCAAGTTAAGTATATTTGTAATGTTAGAACTGTAATTTTACACAATCATAGATTTGCAATATTCTTCTTCTACTTCGTGAATTTGATCCATTTGTGGACAGTTGACCTACTATATAATCACAATTTTCAATTTATCAGATGCATCTTTAAAAACAAAGATTTTGTACTTTCATTAAACCTAACTAATCACCCACAAGTAAATTTTTCAATTCAATTACAGTATATTTCTACTTTCGGAGGCTCGGTTTATTTTGATTTTTGGAAATCTATTTTTTGGGAACACTAATTTAATATTTTTTTGGATTTTCTTATTTTGGATTTTTTTTTTTTAATAACGACATTAACAACTTCTTAGAATTCATTTAAATAAATAATAGAAATCTGGTTGATATTCCACGTTCTCGTAGACACCACTTTTGCCATTTTTACAGTATTATTGCACCGAGAATTTTCAATAGATTGCCAGCTAATATTAGAGATATAGGAGTACTTTATAAATTTAAAAAAAAAATTAAATCTTGGTTGTTCCAACTAAATTTGTATGATTCGGAAAGTCCTTTAGATGTGTTTATATAGAAATCAAAATTAAAATTCCATTTTATATTTGTTTTTTGTTGTTTTCTCTCTTTTTTTGTCCTGTTAAATTATTTTAAAATAATCCCCAAAAAAAAAAAAAAAATTTATTAAGTTTATAGTTGGTAATTTAATTTTGTGGACCATTCGAGACTTATTATTATAGTACCGGAATGGTTTTCTACTATTATTTTATTCTATGTTAATATTGTAATCTTGTTCAAATTAACTTAAGTATTATAATTGCTTTACAAAAGATGAAATATAAAGATTAAAAAAAAAAAAAAAATTTTCATGGGGGCTTTGACCAGCGGGATTATGTCGCCCATGCCTAAACACCAAAATATGTTCATTCTAGAATTGTGAATATTTTGAAATAGCATTTATATGTGATGGAAAAATTATAGTTTATCATCAAAAGCCATTCATATGGAATTAGCAATGAATGGTGGGCAGTGCGGTGGATGAAAGAAATGAAATCGTATTTGTTAATATTTAATAAGAGGTTGCTATAGCTGTATGCATCAGTTCATCAAATTATTAAAATCACGTTAAAGTAGGGTTGAATCATTTGATATTGCGACTTATTTTAATACCTTCATTTCATCATTCGCATAAATGATGAGCTTAGTTAGATTACTTTATAAATAACGGGTTCGGTTCTGGTCCCACATTCGCGGCTGCAAATTGGTTTAATATATTTAATCATAATAATGTATTTATTATTATGTATTTGATATTACAGCAACTACTTTAAATATCTTCATTTCATCCACAATAACAATTAGTTAATTAGATTAGTTGGGTCAAGTCCCACATTATCGCAGCTGCAAATTAGCTTATTAAATTTACCCATAGTAATGCACTTTGTATTATGTATGTGATTTTTTAAAACATGTCTGATTTATTGATTACACTCAGGACAATCTTTAATGGTATATTGGGTAGCTCCCATCTTACAATTTTCACAAATTCTATTATGAATGAGACACTTACAATCATGGTCTGGTCTATTGAATAGACACTTACAATCATGGTCAACATGGTCTATTGAATAGATGCTTTCTTTACTTCACATATTCTGTACAACTTGTTTTTAGGTATTCCAATTTTATGTAGATGCTTCTTGAGTAGTCAGTAGGCAGTTGTTATCCTTATCATGATTCGCATCTGTTCATACTGTTAAAACCTATCTAGTTAACTGTTAATTATTTTTAACAAAAAATGTATGTCTTGTATGAATCCACTTTTAATAATAATCATTTTCTGTGATCATTCAACAAACACCATACCCAACTTAATTTAAAATTCAATTTTACTAATCTTTGATGATTTTAAATGAAAGAATTTATCTTATAATAATTACTTATTTATTTAATTTCTAATTGGAATTTATTTATTTAGACAAGCTTCTTACAATAAAAAAAAAAAACGTTTAAAACGTTTCCCAATTTCATGGTACTTAATTAAAAATTCTGCAATTCATTTAAAACCAACCATATTGCATCAATTTTTGTACCCTTTGAAAAAATTTAATCGACAATATAATAATTACAAAAACAATATAATATGTATACACTTTGAAGGACTCTCATTATTAAACGGCTTGGCAATTAATTTTTTTATTATTATGTATTTTGTTTTTATAAATAATTTTACTTAAAAATTACTTTGTTGTTTTTTTTTTGTTTTTTTCTAAATACAAGATAAGAAAAGTCCTCTTTAATATTCTTAATGAAAATTAAATTTTTAATTTTATATTTTTGTTTATTGTCCTCATGAATGGCAGTATGTATGTATGTATGTATAAAATATATGAATGTGTTGATATTATTTTATTTAAAAATATATGAAATGTATTGAATATATAATTACATATAAATAATATTTGCTCAATTTTTGTTTTTTTTTGTTTTTCTTCCTTATATAGGAATTTATTATACAATGGCAATAATTGGACCAGCTGTTGGTTATGTACTTGGAGGGCAGTTACTTTTAATTTATACTGATTTTATGACAGTAGATTCAAATTTGTAAGTATAATCAAAATTTATGAATGAATATATATATATATATACATAATATAAATTTGTATAATAAAATATATATATATAGTATATATATATATAGATTTATATACATTAAGAGGGTATGAATATTCTATAATTTCTTTTGTGGTAAATAGCAAACACTTTGTTTTTAGATTCTTTGAATGTTATTTGAGATTTAAGAGCCTTCCTAATGTATATTAAAAGTAATTTAAATTTTGTAAGGACTTCAAAAATAGGGAGATGTAATACAAAAAAAAAAAAAAATAAGTAAGAACCGATTATATTTTTAAATATATTCTATAAAATAAAAAATTAATTAGAAGTATAATTTGTGTCTTAATAAAAAAATGTACTTGTTGAAAGCAGTTTCGGGACACCATCAGTAAAAAATATGTTTGATTAATTTCAATTTAATGAGTTATTGGTCGGAATTATACAAAATTAACTGATAAATTAAAATAGTTCAAATGAAGGTCAATAAATCAACAAATCAACATACAAATGGTGCTAAGAAGATTCCATATAGACAATAAAGTAGATATTATGTTAATATCAGAAATATATTTTACTAGTAAAATCTTTTTTAATATTAATAACTACATAGTTTATGATACAAAACACCCGAATGGCACTGTACATGGACCATAAAAGTAAAAAAAATAATCAAGCATTTTGAGCTTCAAAAATATAATAAAGAAGCAAGCTACAAGCATAGTAATAGAAGATTGGAGTAGTCCACTTACGATCTCAGCCTTATATTGTGCTCCTAAACATATCATCAGCAAAAAGCAATGATTTTCTTTTTATAAAATCCTTGGAACTAGATTTCTGGTTGACGGAGCCTATAACGCCAAACACACACATTGGGGGTCAAGAATAATCACGCAAAACTATTAATGGCAGAATACAAAGTCAAGCTTTTATCAACAGACCAACCTACCTATTGGCCAAACAGATAGGAACAAAACTCCAGATTTAATAGATTGTTGTGTAACCAAAGATATTTTCTACAATCAGAGTCGAATACTGATTTATCGTCAGATCACACACCTATAATTATTACGGCATCAACCAGACTAGAATAGATGTAAAGCCTTCACTCAAAAAATACAAACTGGAATACCTATATAGAAATAATCTCAATGTTACTATAACACTAGATATACCGTTGAAAAATATTGTAAATATAGAGGAAGCAATCGAAAAATTTAATAAGGAGATATCAGCAGCAGTGACGGTAGTAACACCAAAACAAGATCCCCAAGCTGAGTATGAAATTTGTTCAGAAATTATAAAGGAAAAAAATAGAGAAAAAATGAAAATCGTGGCAGAAATTAAGAATGCCAGAAAACAAAACAAAGCTAAATCAAGCGGTAAAAAAATTGAGGCGACTAATGAAATCCATAAGAGATGAAGTTGGATACACAAATATTTAAAAGAATTATCAGTAACAACAAACAAAGATTACGCATTATGAAAGATGATGAAGAATTCAAGTCGTTCCCCAGCAACATGAACCCCCATTGAAAAAAAGTTATGGTAGTTGGGCTTGAAGCCAAAGAGAAAATGCAGAATTATTTACTTTACATCTAGAAAGTACATTTACTCCATACCTCAAAAAATCACAGAATCGCTGAATAAGAAAATAACTTGATATACCGTTAGATCTACCAATGAAAAAATATAGCTTGAAAGAAGTAAAAGCCGTCATTAAAAATGAAATAAACCCAAAGAAAGCGCCCAAAGTGCTTCCAGAAATAGATATAAAGTACATCACATATCTATTCAAAGGTTAAGTTATTTCCCAGACCAATGGAAGAAAATCCAAGTTATTTTATTTCCAAAACCGGGTAAGAATCCAAGTGTAGTAACCTCATACAGGACACTTAGTTATATACTTAGCTATATACTATCAAACGTTTTTGAAAAATTAGTGATGACAAGACTAATAGGAGCCAATATTGATGAAAGAATAGTTTTTTTTTTTTTCTAAATACAAGATAAGAAAAGTCATCGGTAGAAAGAAAACCAAACCGTCAATTTGGGTTTAGACAAAATCATTCAACGATTGAACAAATTCATAGATTAGTAACGAAATTCTAAATTTGAAAAAAACAAAAAAAGGCCTTCTGAGGGAGATATTGTATCGACGTAGGACCTAACGACCATATTAGATAATTATAGGATACTTTCAAATGTCCTTTTCGTCTTTAAAGGATAAGAAGCGCCACTAAAGCCATATATTTTTAGAATGCTAGCAGCTATTCTTGGGATATGGCCATTAGGTCTTACGCCGATACCACATCTCCCTCAGAATCCCCCAAAAAAATACTGCACAAATAGCAGTAAGCTGTACACAATACTCTTGCAGCTTAAGGACTTTCCACATCACATTAAACTGTCTATGTCCTGTAAATTGTTGAAGAAAAACGAAACTATTTTTTTTATTTTTAAATTATTTTATTAGGTACTTTAACTATTTCCAATTTACAAAATAGTAAAAATAAAAATTGAAATATCAAAAAGAAAAAGTATAACTACATCTTTAATTTTGAAATATCCCCTTCGGCTAATAATCACGTACAAGAATGTTATTAGCTTTCCTATTGTATATTGAGTGTTTTTCTTTTTTGCTTTGTCAATTTTTATGGGTCGTTCTTATACAAATACATGAAAGAATGAATGAATCAATTTCAAATTTAAAAAAAAAACTCAATATTAAAAATTTTTAAATTAAATAAAAACAAAAAAATAAGACACTAACATGTCCCCCCGCTAAGAAAATAATAAGGAAATCAATTTCAGTAAGTATTTTAATATCCTTTGAAAAATTCATATGTTTATGCGTATTTGTAAATAATTTGTTTTTTTGTCTTAACAACAACTAACAAGTACACAGACGAATATTGGTGGGTTCTACAGGGGTTCACAAAGATGTTGTTCACAATGTTGGCAATGTTCACAATGTTGGCTAAAAAGAATGAGAAAGTTTAGATTTATTTGTAAGAGTTGGATACTAGCATCATATATCATCGCAGCCACAAGTTGATTTATTGCGTGCGATTATCCGAAACATTAAAATTATGGATCGCAGTTTGTAAGGATATCTACGCTATTTATTGATTAGATTCAATACATTCTAGAAATATAGAATAGTATGTAGTTCTGTATTAATAACAGAATTCAGACCGGAAACAGAATATGTTATTAAGCAAACAGGAATTTGCTACAATCAAAAACTGCTCAGAAAAGCAAATATGACAATATATAAATGCGAGATATGGATACAAGATGGCCCCTGAATATAGCCGAGTAGAACAGGCTACATATATTTCAAAGAAAAGTTATTGGAAAAATACTCGGCCCAAAAATATTGAAGAATATATAATGATTGAAGGAAGACATCAGAATGAATAATCAGAATGAATGAAACTCAAAAACAAGCAGTGGTATTAAATAAAAAGCCCGATAGTAATTGTGGTAGGGGAAAACCAAGAAAAAGATGGGAAGACATATTGTTCAATATGATTCCCAAGTTCTACAAAACCCAGGAATTGAACAGAAGCGGCGCTAGATCCAACCCTTCGTGGTAAAGTATTGTGATGAAGGCCAAAACCTTCATCCAGAGCTTTAGCGCTATAAGACAATTATGAAGATTCAACACATTTTTTATAAGTATGTTTGTATATGGTATGTTTGTGTACTTCAATACAATAATAATGGCCATTGTTCGAAGAATGCTATTTGTTGGTAGTGAAGTCCCGCATTCACATAATAAATATTTTATCTCTGTTTCACACATTATTTCTATTGAAATCAAGCTATTTTCGAACAACCAATGTGTAGATGCTTCTTGACAGATCATAAGCCAGTTATAGTCTCTACCATGATGCGTATACTTGATTTCAGTTAAGACAAAATTATTTTGTTTTATTTGTTCAACTTGTTGGCCTATAAAGCATATACCAATGGCATATGATTCAACTTGTTGGCATTTGTTTTATTTTTTCAACGCATAATAATTTTTGTTCGACGATTACCACATAAATTTATCTAGTAATCCTCAGTTTTGTTCTCCAGTCATATTTTGATCTGCAATTTGGCTATACTAAGAACTATTTTGCATAATCGACGACACTTTATAGAATTTAGAACTTTTGTCGCTATGTAATCTACAATTTCTATCAGTACGATGCCATATTGGTTATATTTATATAACTTGGTGATGTATTTCCGCCAGGCATTTAAGTATTGCCATATAATCCAAATACTAATTTTGATATGATAATGAGCAAATTTATAGCTAGTTTAGCCCCTATTATATCTGAAAGAATATATAGGTTTTACATTTTATGTTTTTATACATTTTGCGGTGATGTATGGACTGGATCCCTCTCGGAATAAATTAAATCGAAAGCTAATCGAATCTAATACATTTTGTTCTTAAATTCTACTCGTACACAGAGTTCAATTGTGTAAACCTTAGCTTGAAAGGCTATATGTTTGTAGGTTCTAGATGATATGCATGAGCATGAGCCCTGAAAATTTTACCATGTATATGTGTATGCGTTTATGTATTTCTACTTCTACGTTTATGAGAGCCATCAGTAAAACATACTAAAATGCTCTATCCTAAAAAAAACTGTGAACACTTCACGTTTTTCTGTCTGACAAAATTATTTCAAGCTATTTTTTAAAATTATTTCTTCGCAGGATGTATAGTTGGTTAGTCCTATCAAAGAAAGAAAAACAACTTGTCATTCTCTAATTCAAAAAAATAGTTTGGGGTTCAAAATATTAAAATGGCTTTAGAGGCAATATCTGGAGTAAACTGTGCTCCATTTATGCAATCAAGAATTGATAGCTTAAAAAATTTTGACGATGACTTGGCCAAATATTCAAAAATTTAGGACCAAAAAAATCTTTAAAATTTTTGTAAGAAAGTAATTTAAACGAAATCTATGCAAATATATATGTTGTATTAAGAGTTCTTCTTACATTACCAATTACGATATAGCATGTGCAGAGAGAAGCTTTTCAAAGCTAAAAATTATAAAAAACTATTTAAGATCAAGCATGAGTCAAGATAGACTAAACAATTTGGCTACTATTTCGATTGAAAGCGACATCGTGAATTACTTGAATATTGAAGATTTGCGATTAAAATGAAAGCCAGTAAAGCTTTATTTTCAAAGTAGCTATATATTAAGATTTTTATGTTTTTATAATAAATATGAATTCAATTAAAAGAAATAAATTGTTATGTATTTTTTTTTTTCGTTTTTTTTTTAATTTTATTATGGAAAACGAAGACGGTAATATAAATTTTTCACACATCGTCGAAAACTCTAGCGCCGGTCCTGCCCATACCAACCACTGCCTTTTTAATTCTATATTAAATCTACATATATAATTCTAAATGACAATAACAAAATACTTTAATTTTGTTTTGTGTTTTGACGAGTTCACTAAAATTCATTTATTTAATTTTCATTGTTCTAAAATTGAAATTTAAAGACAAACCTTTGAAATAGATTTAAATTAATAGGTTTAGACCTTTTTTTTGTTTTAAAAAAATGTTTGAAAATTTTTCATTTTATATTAACTTGTTGTCCTTAAAAATATCCTTGTGAAAACGGTAGATAGTAAAATTTATACTATTATTACCCAATTTACGCATAATGGCACACACAACTCTTAGAAGTTTTTGAAATGGAATTGGAATGGGAAGTAAATTTCCAAAATTTAATGGTTGATCTTTCAGTTAATGTAATAAACTTATTATTATATAATATAATATATTTAATAAACTGTTATTTGATACTTTAGATAATGTATACGTATATAATCAGAACGTCGGCCTTCTATATTTACAATTACAATTAATACCAAATTTATTACTGTAGGAATAAAATCAAGATGAAAAAGATCCGAATTACGATATTAATAAAAAAAATATATATATATATATTGTAAATATTATCAACAGGAGGGTGTTGCTATCACAATTTTCAATTTTTAACTAAGCAACAACCTTACTCAATTTTAAAATAAAAATGTATGTATATATACAAGCTCATACCCATGCAAGAATCCTTTAAGGAAGCAATCAAATTGTTTATCATAATTATAACTATTTTTTTTTTTTGATAACTGCTCTGCTGATTTCGACAGGTTTTTATATTCTTCCGTCTCTATAGCATATGATATTTTATATGTATGTGCGTGTATGTATGCAGATGGAAGAAAATAAGAACGATTACTTACCATTATAACAGCATTTTATTATACCCTTGGGTATTATTTTTTTTTTTTAAAAACTTGTTATGTTTTTCTTTACGTTTTTCTATGGTTTTATTTTTCTGGTATTCAATATTCACATTACAAACAAAAAAAAAAAAAAAACAAAAATAGAAAATAAAAATATTGTTTTTCATCATCATCGCATCGCACAAAACGGTAGTTAATATCAACTAAAAGTAACCCTCTTGTTTACTACCTTTTATACATTATATTATTATTGTTTAAGTTGGCATCATAAACAGAAGCAAAAGGTGTCACATCAACACTCTATATTGCATGTACATAATTTGAAAAAAAAAAAAAAAAAAAACAAAAAAACAAAAATAATAAGAAAATTGTAAGAGAAAAATGTAAACAAACAACATAGAAAATAAATTTGATTCATTTTTAATGTTTTTTTGTTGTTGTTGTTGTTGTTGTTTTTTATTTTAAATAATTTTTATTTTTAAATCTTAACAATTTTTCTAGTCTTATAACATTTTCATTATACCAACATAAATACTATAGTATTATATGTTTTTTTTAATTATGCTGACATAAATTTAAAAAACTAAAGAAAATTTGAGAAACTGTAAATTAGAATGACTACTAAATTGTATATAAATTTTGTCAATCTATTTTTATTCAAACTTAGAAACGCACATTCAAAACATCAAAAAAAATAAACAAAAAAAAAATGTGTTTGGAAATAACAAAAAATTGATTAAAACAAGCATAAAAGTGTAAAAAATGAAATATATTTAAATTAATTTATTGCTATAAACATGAATCGAGTTTTGTTTATATATATATGTATATATATTGTCTAAATTGCATATATATATGTATGTCATTATATAATCTGGGGGATTCTGAAGGAGATGGTGTACCCGCGTAGGACCTAATAAATAATAATGATATCTGGTGCTCATAACTATCCATAAATATATAAATATATCTTTACATCGCATCTTATCCTTTAAGGACGAAAAGGTCATTTGAAAGTATCCTTGTTGTTTTGATGTTTTTGTATATAAACAATTTTATACCTGTTTAGTGTTTATATGTACGTTTGGACAAATTCAAACATTTTTTTTCTCATTCCTATATATTGAAAATAAATTTGAAATGGATTCATCTAAATTGTTACATCTATCAATTTATACACCAATCCCGATTATATCAATTGCGTCTATTAAGCAAATTGTGAACTAAAACGCTATTTAGATAATATGAGTAGCAATACTATTCCAGACAATCCCTGAAATAACATTAAAAAAATATTCTGGGTCACGTGCAAACCCTTTATCAATTTTATTTAATCTGTCTCTTAAAGTTGGACTATTCCCTTGAATTTGGAAAACGACCTATATTAAACCAATTCATAAAAAACGATAAAAAAAAGTTATATCGCGAACTATCGTCCAATTGCATAGTTATCCAGCATCTCAAAACTATTTGCATTTATGGTGTACGATACAATGTACTAGGACTGCGCTACTTGCTTCAAATCAACATGGTTTTATGAAAAATAGATCAACGGTCTTAAACTCGTTCGAATCCAGCTCAACATTTTTATTTTTTTTGAAACAGATGCTATAATGTAGTCTTTATGTAGTCTAACCTGGCGTTCCTCAGGACAGCCATTTGGACCCTTTAATCTGTATCATTTACATAAACAATTAAATTACGGTCATCAAGAGCAATAAAGTCATCACTTATACGGACAGTATGAAATTTTTTAAAGAGATTGCAACAATTATTGACTCAACCCTACTTTAAGAAGACCTAATAAAACGTCTTCATGAACTGGTGTATAGTTAATAACTTTCACTGTGAATTTTGACAAATGCAATGTCATTTCTTTCACTCGCCACCGCATCTCACCTATCGCTAATTACCACCTTTGATAATAAAGTCGTCAAACGTGTAATTCAATTCAAGGACGTGGGGGTAATTTTTGATGATAAATTATATCATTTGTTCATCATTTAAATGCTATTATAAATAAAGCAAATCGAATGCGAGGATTCATTAAGAGACGGATGAAAAGAATTTAATTATCCATATATTTTTAAATTTCTTTACACTTCCCTCCAAAGACCCTATTTGGAATATGCTATTCCCGTTTGGATACGCTACTCATTAAAATAGAATTAAGGCAGTTCTAAAGTGATTTCTACGGTTCGTTCTTCACCTCTTACATTGGTCGAATCCATTAGTTTTACCACCATTTACCCATTGCCTTAATCTTTTGCAATTAAATACCTTAGAAACGAGAAGAACCAGGGTTGATATCCTATTTATTTTTCTATTTTTCCATAGTCTAATATAGATTCCAGCACTCTTTCAAATCGACAATAGTCGACTTACACCTTAATTCCAGTACTCAATTCCGTTCAAATAATATATTTTTAACGCTACCTTCCACCATAGGACCAATTACAGGAAATCAAAACCATTAACCAGAATGATCGTTACCACCAATAAATTCCAATACCTTTTTGATTTTTTCCGTAACCGTTCCCCAGCTGAAAAATATATTTTTATCCCAGTTACCATAGTTTCAGCCCGTTATTATATTCGAGAATTATACTCTATTTTTGAGTCGCATGAAAGCTTTATTTAGATTTTCAAGAGATCACAGTAGGAGAAGTGTAAGTCTTACATCGGCTCAAAAAACCTTAAACATTTGGCTGCCTTTTTTTACAACAACAAATATATGAGAATTCCAGATAATTTTTCGATTTAAGTGTATGTACGATACCTAATATATGTTTAAGCTTTCAAACCGCTGAAGTTTATCTTATTGAAATCAGGAACAAAAATGAAAATTTTTCTGAAGACAGTACAACTCTAAATCTTTTCAAGGGTTAAACTCAACTCTGTTTTGTCAGCCCCAATTAACTATTGCAACCAAATCATGGCTGAGGCAACTGGCCATGATATCCCTGTTGGTTGATATATTGCGATAGATAATTGTTTCAAATTTTTGATGAAAATCGTAAGAGGCCACTAGAGTGCTGTCTGTTGTCTGTAAACTTGTGGATTCGATTGAAAGTGATTTAGTTTTTTAGATTTTGATTTGGGTTTTACAGGATAAGAATTAATCCTTGTTGATTGAAATTTTTTTTTCAAGATTTTTAAATATCAAGGTACTCTCTACATATTTCAGTATGGTTAGAGAAGGTAATGTAGTTTAACAAATATGTTTCCGAAATGTGTACGTCTTTTTTAGAAATTATAAATGCTGGACATAATCAATATAGACATCTTTACTTACGGAAATGAATAAATATAATCAGTTTGATATGCAAATTTAGATAATCGGTTTGAATTTTTTAATAACACTTGCATTGTGATACAATTGTATTAGTGTTAACACTTTTTAAATAAAACAATTCAATTAAATTATTTTCAAACGTCGTTATATTTTGAATTATTTCGAATTTTTTAAGAGATAAAATTATTGCCAAAAACTTAATCCATTTCTAGAATTATATGGAAGGATATATTGTACAAACAATCATATATAAAAGAAGACCTAGAAATATATTATAGATATATAAATGGTGGGTGAATGTATAACATTATTATATTACCACAATTTTGTATTTCAGTTACATTTCCACAGTTTTGTTATTATTTCGTGTGATGATTACCTGTACCGTTTTTATTCATTGATGTTGCATAAGATTTAAAAATATTTTTCCAACAAAACATAACGACTCTCATTTTACATAATAATTTTTATTTAGCTTTTTGTTACAATTTTTTATTTTTTTGTTTTGTTTTTTTTTTTTTTTTTTTTGAACTTTCGTATGAGAAGAAAACATAAAATTTCATTTTTACTGACGTAATAAAAAGTGCAAATATCCCGTAGGCAATTTAATTTTTTTGTTGTTCTTGTTGTGCTTTTTTCTTTTATTTTGAAAGAAAATAACGGTATCTCTGGAAAATTTTCTTTAATAATTTTTTTTTTTATTTTTAATAGTGTTGATGGTATTATATGGTATATATATGGATTTTAATGCGTACAAGGACCTTATTTTTAAATGTAAATAAATATATTTGTATTGTTTTGTTCCTGTTGTTATTTTTGTTTTTGTTTTTTTTTAATAAAATTTCTAAAAATGATTTATTGTCGGATTAAAAAGCAGTAAAACATAATTGGACATTATGATAATGAACATAAAAAAATTTTTTTTGAGCATTAAAGAAACAAAAAAAAAATGGTAAACAAGGATTTTTTTAAAATTAAAATTTTTGAAAATGTTAAAATTAACTGCCAGGAGAGAATGGAAATTTTTTTTATTTTTAATTGAATGCAGTAATAATAATGTTATGTTGAATTAGGTTAATAAGAGATTCACCTAAATATAATAATCATATTTTATGATTCTTTTCCTCATATGATCTCATGGTTTATATTTTAGTTATGTAAACAAAAATAATAAAAATTATGTTTAAATTTAATTCCAACAAAAAAATGTAATTTTATTTGTGAGAGTAGAACATTTAGCAGCTAGTTGTTTATGTTTCATCATAAATTTAAATTATGATCAATTCAATAATCATAATCATCATCATCATCATTATAATATGATATTACAGTTTTTGGTCAATTTTAGTTTTTTTTACAATAATTACTTTAGCGGCCTGAAGTGTTATATAGTATATCGGTTGTGACCACATCCCGTAATTGTGGATCAAAATAAAGAAAATTAAAAATCGTACTGATTAAAATTGAAATATGAAAATCCTTTTGTGGTAACAATATTTCACAAATTGTCGCTTGTCTCATTAATTGTGTAATAGGCTTAAACTAAACAAATGTGAAGCATTTAGTTGGATCCACCGATTTAGTACATCTCATTAGTAACTTATGCGTCAATATGATTTCTCAAACGTTTTTGGGCACCATCCCGATCACAAGAGTATACTAATTGTGTTGGGCTCAAATCTACTTTTGAGACCATAACGTCTCAACCCGGACGCATAAAGATATAACGGTACTTTACCACAATATATACCGAAATACAGCGCCATATGTTTTATTTTTGTGTGGCGACTGAGTGGAAGCAAACGGTCGCATTTTAGGTCTCAAACCGGACGCATGTAACGGTATTATACCACAATTTATACCAAAATGCGATGCCATATGTTGAACTTTTGTGTGACGACTGAGTAGAAGCAAACGGTCGCTTTTCTGGTTTCATTTCAATTCGCAGTATTTGTTGGGTTAGTTCATTATTTCTAGCATTCAGGACACACGTTATTTTTCTACCTATTTCACTGTTTGTTCTTATCACTTCTGTTCTCATGGGCTGAGTAGAGTATATTATCAACTTATTTCTCTTTTCTTTAATTCTTATCTGACTTATCTGACTTGTCTTTGGTTTTTAATGCACTTTATTATAGTCATTGTTCAGCTCATACAGCTACTTCTTTTTTTGTGTCAGAGATAAAGTAGAGCTCAGTCGGGTTTAGTCAGAAAACAAAAAATTAGAGCTAAGTAGAGGAAGAAGCGTATGTAGAGGTTATTGATGTATCACAGCAGAATGATGTATACAGGGTCTAAATTATTGTATCATCTTTGCAAAGTTTATTGCAAGTATCAATTAATATTTGGATATACTATATTTATATCAGGCGTCGCAAATATCGATAAATTTGACATTTATTGAATTAACAGTTACATATTTTTTTTTTTTATAAATAATAGAAATTCTTTAATTATTTCTTAAATATTTTTTTTTATTTCTTGTTATATTAGATTGGGTCTAACACCACAAAGTAATGTATGGATTGGTGCATGGTGGATTGGTTTTGTATTTGCTGCAATTGCATGTGTTCTATTAGCAGTACCAATATTTGGTTATCCAGTATCATTACCTGGTTCTGAAGAATTAAAACATGAAAAAATATCCGAAGCACATCATGGCACATCATCAACAAAAAATTTTACAAAATTACGTGAAATGCCCAAAGCTTTAATATCAATATTAAAAAATCCAACATTTTTCTTTTTGAATTTAGCTGGTGCAACTGAAGGACTTATAATTGCTGGTTTTGCTGCATTTTTACCAAAACAAATTGAAAATCAATTTAGTATATCACCAATTTGGGCAGCATTATTAATGGGTGTTATAACAGTACCAGCTGGTGGTGGTGGTACATTTCTTGGTGGTTATTTAGTTAAAAAATTAAATTTATCATGTTCTGGTATTATTAAATTATGTTTAATATCAACAATAATTGCAACATTATTTACAACAGTAT
Source organism: Argyra leucocephala (assembly GCA_963942445.1). Taxonomy (NCBI): domain Eukaryota; kingdom Metazoa; phylum Arthropoda; class Insecta; order Diptera; family Dolichopodidae; genus Argyra; species Argyra leucocephala. Next base: position 130,432,031 of record OZ012680.1, read on the forward strand.
TTTTATTAAATTGTCCAAATTTAAATTTTGCTGGTGTTACATCTAATTATGATACAATATCAAAATCTATATTGAGTAGTAGTATTGAAGCATATATATCTGATGATAATTCTAATATAAAAATAAATAATAATAATAATAACAAAAATAGTTATTCTGATTATAATTTAGAAACAAAATGTAATTCAAAATGTAATTGTAATAAATTATATTATGATCCAATATGTGGTACTGATGGTATTATGTATTATTCACCATGTTATGCTGGATGTTCTGAAGAAATAAATTTGGTTAATTCAAAAATTTATTTAAATTGTCAATGTATTCATGCACCAAAAAATAGTAGTTATGATGCTGTAAATACAATGTGTGAATCATCATGCACATATTTACCATATTTTATTGGATTTTGTTTTTTTTTAATGTTATTTACATTTTTGGCCACAATGCCAGCATTGTCAGCAACTTTAAGGTAAATTTAAAAGAATATAGATTTTTTTGTTTTTTATTTTGTAATATAAATTAATAAAATTCAAAAAATTTTAATAATTTTTTAGATGTGTTCATGATGATCAAAGATCATTTGCTCTTGGTATACAATGGATTAAAGTACGTCTTTTGGGTACAATACCAGCACCATTAATATTTGGTGCATTAATTGATGAAACTTGTATATTATGGCAAGAATCATGTGATGATCATGGTGCATGTCTTGTTTATGATAATAAATATATGAGTCGGTAAGTTTTTTTTTTTTGTTTTTTTTTTCAAATTAATTAATTAAATTGAATTTATTTGTAATTCAAATTATATAATTTCTTTTTATTTATATTTCATTTATAGTTATATGTGGATATTAGCTCTGATTGGTAAAGCATGTTCTGTAATATTTTTTTTTGGCGCATGGTGGTTTTATATCCCGCCCAAAACTACACAATTAACAAAAGAAAATAATAAAACAGATATGATAACAATTTGTGATGATGATGATGATGATGATGATGATAATACTATCATCAATAATTCTAGTAATACTACTACAAATAGTTGTGGTGAATTACTGCAAACATCGGTAACAGATGATGATATCAAAAAATCTATACTATTAACACAACAGGTGGTTAATACAGGTGGTAGTAAAATTAAAGAAAAATCAAAATTATTGGAAAATGGAAAACTAATTCCAACGCATGACAAATCAAATGATATCGAATGTGGACATTTTTAATAGAATAATTCACCGTGAATTAAAAATTATAATAATAATAATAATAATAATAAAAAAAATATATATTATTTATATTTTAAATTATTTATTTTATAGATGATAAGTAATATAATATAATAAACATAATGGCCAAAGATGCGATTTTTTTTAGTTTGGTTTTTTGTTTTTTTTTTAATAATAACTTTTGTACTTTTATATTATGGTGAAAATGATATTCTATTCGATACCTAAGAATATACAAACAAAATTTATTAATATAATAATTAATATTATAATTAGTAGATAAAATTTTATATAATATATATATATACAATGTACTACGTAAATAGTAGATAATATTTATGTCCTTGATAAATAAGTCAATTTTATAATTAATTAAGAAGATATCGCAATAGACTGTCTTTTAAGTTTATCCTATTTATTAAATAATACTTATATGTATTTAATATAATTGTAATGTATATAATATATTTGTGTATTTATATACAATAGATATTTAATCGAAATAAAAATGTAGTTTTATACAGCAAAAAAAAAAAATAAATAAATAAATAAAAATAAGTAAACTCGGGTATATAAAAAACAAAACAAAATGTTTAGAAGTCTTTTTATTTAAACAAAAAAAAAAATAATAATAATATTGAAGATATTCCATTCAAACACAATCAGTAATCATGATTACTACATTATTTCAGTTAATTGCACTGTAATGCGATTTTCAGTTTCTATAGTATAAAATAATAATAATATTAACTGATATTTTTATTAAATTTAAAATGAGTTAAAAAAAATTAAAGTATAATTAAAAAATCAAAATTTTCAAAAATTCTCCTCCTTTTCGAAGCAAAATCAGTTAATTATCGACATTAAGAGTTTTCAAATAAATAATGTAATAATATTTTCAATTCCTTTTAGATTTGCACGAAATAAGTACATAAGACTATTTTACATAACGTTTTTCGATATTTTTATAAACCAATAAAAAACGAAATATGGATTACAATGATATCAAAACCAATATTCTTTGCAGCTACCTTGGTATCACAGTACGCCATCCATAAAAGAAAATTTTAATTATCTGAATATTAATTTCTCTCATATGGCAAATTCATATGAAGTAAATTAAATTTATACGAAATGTAAAGGCCTGGAGTGGTTAAAAAATATATTTTGTGATTTGTCGACAAATTTTTATCATTTACACAAAGTGAACCCAAAGAAGCTATGACTTTACTAAATGATATACAAATTGAATAAACTGATAATAAACTGATTTGATCGATTCTTAATTCTCAAGGATCCAATTATATATTGATGTGAATTGGTAATTTTTTACAATTTAATTTACAAAAGCCCTCAAGTATTACATTGAAAATAGATTTTGATAATTATAAGACGACAAATATATCCACCAGAAAAATTACAAATGTTTGGTTCATTTTTATACAATAATTTTAATGGCTTTAATATGTATTTTTAAAACGACGCCTATAGTTGAATTTTAAATTTGAGTAAATTTCGATTTTACATTAACAAATTGATAAATTGTAAAGACAATTTTATAAAATCATTTTATAAATATTTCAGTAAAATATGCTATTTATTATATTTGTGTCATGTTATTAAACATTTATATTTATTTTGTAATTAAATAAAAATAAATATATAAAATGAAAAGCGATAAATCGAAATTACATAGTTTTAAAATAAAATACATAGACTAATCATAATAATAAACATAAATTTAATATAAAAATTTTATATTATGTATATTATGTATTACGATTGATCTCATTGAATTTTATTAAAGAAAAATCAGTTGGATACTTTGAATTTATATAAATTAATAATACATTTTACAAAAAAAATTAATTTATAAAATTTTTGTCCTGTTATTAATGTTGTTAGTTTGTACTTTTTAATTTTTTAATTTGAAAAATAGTTTTTTTTTTTTTTTTTATTAAAATTCAATTATGTTTAAGATGTTTTTAAAATTTATATTTATTAACATAAAATACGAATAAATGTAAAAGTTAGAAAAAGTAAAATAAAAGTAAAAATAATTATAGAAAACAAAAGTGATTTAATTTAATTTGTCCATCATTTAAAATAATACACTAAATAAATTATAAACATAGAATTAATAATAGAAAACCTTCAAAGTAAAATAATTTTTCAAATATATTTTTATTTCTAAGTACAAAGAGGAATGATTTTATTTTTATTTAGTTTTCTGTTTGTTTTTTTTTTTTTTTTTTTGCCCCACCAAAATATTTATTTATTATATTCAAAAGTTTTTTCTTTTGTATAAGAAAATTTTTGTGCATCTCTTAACGTATAAATTGAAACATCGCCTGATATTGTGGATAAATCTGCCAAATCAGTCATTGTACTATCTACAGTTTTATTAAAATTATCATCTTTACGAATTCCAGCACAATTCATGGGCGAACCCATTTTCATTTTACCATCATGACGTACTATAGCCGGAAGTAAAGCTGGTTTCAAATATTTATGTATTTTTTCACCTCCTGGGATATTCAATTGAGTTCTTTCATCCGAAACCTTTAAGATAATTATTTAATTAATTAAATTTAATTTTTTTTTTACAAAAAAAAAAAAAATTACTTACACATTTATAACTAGCAGATTTGTAACATTTTTGTGGTAAACTTGGTCCATTTCCTTTTTTAATTTCAATTCGTTTTGGTGGATGATATTGTATATTAGCCTTAAGACTTGTTTGACCATAATCTAAAGATTTTACAGTTGTTTCTTTAATTTTAATTTCAGTTGGACAAACTGCAGTTTTTTTTATATATGCTCCAACTGGACTTATAATATCAGCATAAATTGATTTTTTAATATTATTATTTTTACATTGTGGTATTCTACTTGCACTGGATGTGCAAGTAGGTTTTCTGAATACATCTTTTCCTGCAGATGCTGTTAATTTATTAGCTGAAGCTTGTTTTGCTGCTAATGTTTTATTAATGAATGATGGTGAATTTTTAGATGGTGGTGTATTTATATTATGTTTGCTTAAAAACATTTTTTGAGCAAACGAAGGTGATTTATTGGTATTATATTTTTCAGATAAAGCTGTAATATTTGATTTATTTGAATAGAAACCACTTGATAAATGTGATTTTGCTGGTGAGTTTTTGAACATTGGTGATAATATTCTTGTGTTAGAATTAATTGACAAATCTTTTCTAATTGACATTTCTTTAGGACTCATAACACCATTTTCGACAATTTTAGGATTTGTACCTGAACTTTTAAGCATTTGCATACCCTTTTTCATTATATATTCAACTTCTTCTAACGTATCATTAAATTCATGAGATAAACCCAAACTTTTACTTTCTCTTGAAACTGTTTCACTCAAAGTTTCGTCAAGTGATTGATTTTCGATATTTTGGATTGAAAATCCTTCATTTAAATTCTCATTTTCTGGATTACAATTTTGATTTTCTGTTTCATCGTCAGAAACTTCAATTGTAATTGGTGAATTCTGCGAAAAATTGTTTATTTCAGATAATATTTCTTTTTTTGGACTTTTTTTATGAAGATGAATAATTTCATCTTTAACTGAGTCCGTACTAAAGTTTTTAGAAGATTCATTTGAACTTTCAGTTCTGTCAAAAGATTCTTTAGAGTCATTAAAACGAGAATTTTGCTCATTTGTTTCTGTGTTCACATTGTGTTTATTTTGCTCCAAAATATCGGTATTTTTTGTCTCTGTCAGGGAGTCATTTATTTTTGATACTGGAATTTTGATAATTAAAAAATAAATAAAAAAATAATACAATAATATTTTATTTAAAGTAGGAATAATTAAAAATATTTACCTTCAGTATCAACTTTCAGATTACTCTTATCACTTTGAGCTGATTCACAAGCAGTTTCATACTGTGATGTTACATCACTTTGAACATTAGTTTGATCAGAATCCCTTTTATTTGCAGTATTATAACTATTCTCGCTTGTATTGGATTCAGTTAAATTACTGTTTATTGATTCTTCCAAAATTGTAGATGGTCTTAAAAGACCTACCATTTTTGTAGGAGATAACTGATATTTTTCAACATAATTATCTGAAACTGTTGTTTCCCATAATGCGGATGGTTCTTCAACATCAGCCAATTGAGTTTGATCAGCGAAACCAAATGTTGTTCTTAATTTAAGGTTATTATTCGAAAGTGTTGGATTTAGTACAGGTTCTCTTGAACTATATTTTAATTGTTCTGCTTCCAAATTCCTGAGTAATCGTTCAATTGCTTCATTTTCTTCATAACTATCATCGATTATATTGGAATTCTTCGATTCACTATTTTTTCGAATTTGTTCAACATAATTATGTATAGTACTGTCTGGATCCGAAATTGATTTATTGCAAGCTTGTTCAATAGCTGAGAAACTAAGATTAGTTATTTCTAAAGAGCTTGTACTACCCTCTACAAATGATGGATTTAAAATTGAATCATTGTACAAAGAAATTCTGGTAGTATGCTTGTTCACAAAGCTTAAATCATTTCTACTACTTGTAGAAGTTGGATTTAAATTTTCTTTATTTTCTGCATTAAATTCAGTAGACATAGTATTTGGAATGATTTTTTTCTCTTCTAGAATAGCTTGAAAATCTTCGTTTAATTCAATACAAATGGAATTTTCTCCAGAACTATCTAAATCTCTTGGGGGAGTTTTTGTATCTCTAAAATAAACAATTTTAAAATACTTACAATTATTTCTAAATATAGAGGGAAATATTTAAATTTTCAATAAATTATGTTTTCCAAATAGAAATGTATTTTCTTGAAAATGTTGACTAATTTAAACTATTCTAATTGTCAATAAAATTATAAAGTAAAATAAAAAAAGTTATCAAGGAACTACTTAAAATCTATACATTGTACAAATATTGCTATGTACTTATTTAGGATATAAATTTTGGATGTTATTTAGGACTCATACGATTTGAACTAAAAAAATTAAACAGGCAATTATTTACAATACAATAAAATAAAATACATAAAACAAAACAAAACATGTATAAATTTAATACCGATTGGTTGACAATAAAGTTTTAAACCTTTGTATCCAGTCGGCAGTTCCTTGAAATCTTTCCAACCCCGACATAATTTCAATTCCTTGTTAAAATAACAAACACCATACAAAACATAAACTATTTTCTAATTCTTTAAATTTTAATTTCTACCTTTTCCAGTTTTATATTAATTATTAATATTTTTATTTGATTTTTGTCAGTTTGCCACTATTTATGATAAATTAATTCGCAAAATAGTTATTTATATTTTATGATCACAAAAATGCACAAATTTCAACTTTTAAATATGTTAGAAATCAAACGTTGGAAACAAATTTTAAAACTTTTGACGTTCAATGCTACCAACATATTAAACTAAAAACAAACGAAAATTTGGATAAAATTTAAAAAAATTTTACTAACCTTGTCTTATGCGACATCTAGCGACCAATTTTGTATATACAAAAATAAACGAACTATAATTTTATAAACTTTAATTATTGTAGTTGGCAGTGAACTGCATCACTGCAATACTACAATTAAATAGGAAATATAGCTTGTTGCTACCATAACGGTACTTCTACTTCTAGAAATGTTGAATTTCATTAAATACACTTTCATAATTTTACGATTTATTTTAGTAAAATTAAATATCAACAAGTTATAATTAAAACAAAATTCTTGAATATATGCTATAAAATTCCATTATTTAGCAAATGTAGAATTTAAGAGTTTGCGCCATATATATAATTGAAATTGAAAATCAAGTAGCCAAAATCCAAATTAGCTAATAAAGAAAATTTTCGAAATTGTGGTAAGAATTGCTAATAAAATTTTATATATATATAATTACAAAATTCAACAGCCACTTATCTCTTAATTTTAGATTTGAATAAATTTATATGAACATTAATAAATTAAAAATAATATATAATATTTATACACACGTTCAATCGCACTAATCACAAAATTGAAACAAGATAACCTACAATATTTCTGAGGTTTAAAAATGTTAGCCGCTAATAAACAGGTAAAATATTTTTATTAATCGAAAGTAGATTTTTATTTTGGTATTAAATAAAACATAATTTAAATAATATTGGGTGTATATATATATATATATATATAAGATATATTTTCATTAATGGGAAAACTGAATATATATATATATATATATGTATATGCATACATCTAATAATAAATTTCACTATTTTGTATTAATCTCTGATTAATTCCTCTTTTTAATATTTATATTGATTATTTTAATATACATATAGATATATATATATATACATTTATATAATTTTGATCTTATGGAACTAAAAACAATATTTCAAATAGGTTGTATCAGTTGTATATAAATAAAAAAAAAAACCATTTTCATTATTAATATTTATTATTTTATTTTCATCATTATATAATGATTAATATTTATTTTGTATATACATATATGTATATATATATATATATTATGTATATCCATTTTAAAAGAATTTCATTTTATATGTATAATATTTATAAATTCTATTTCATTTTTTTTTATGGAAAACAGTATAATTTATATGTATGTATAACTATTTAGTTTATTTAGTAGTAATTAAATATACAAATATTTTTTAATCACTTAATTCTGTAATCTGGATTTATTTTATTTTTGATTTCTTATTTTTTTAAATCTTTTATAAATGCGTGTTTATTCATTTTATTGATAAAGCAATAAAAATTCTATTAAAGTTTATATAATTACTTTTTCAATAACTACAGTATATAATTTTAAAATATTGTTTAACATTTATTTTGTAAAGCTAAACTGATTTTATTGGGATTAGATTACACTTTAAATGAGGATTTGAGGGTTTTTTTTTTAAATGGTAATCGCCGTAACATATTTTGAAAAAAAAAAAACAATGTGATGTAATTAAATCGAATTGAAATATTCTTATCTTAAATTTGTTATTGTGTAGAAATAGTAAAAAGCTAGGCTATTTATAATAATGGTTTTAATTACTTTAGTAATAAGCTTAAAAATGTTCAAAATATTTTATAAATAATTAATAATTTTAAACAGAACAAAAAATTAGGATTTTTAATTTATACAGGATGTTCAAATAACCTCAATTCATACCGAACTCTCAAATGAAAATTATTGTAATCTTATCCCTTATTGATTTTTTTTTTTAACTTTTATGTGTACGTATGTATATTTTACTGAAACTTTGGAGAAGGAAACATTAAATTTTATTGTATGTTATTTTTCTGTATTGTTTTTTTTTTTTTTTTTGTATTTTTAGAATTTTTATAATTAATATTATTATTTTATTTTTATTTTTTGTTTCATTATAAGTGGAAGATATTTTATCTATTACGTATTGTATCTTATGAATCATTATATAATGATGTTTATATGCTTGTTAATGTGATTTAAACATTAGTGTATTTTATATATATATATATATATATGTATATAAATATATATACATAATATATAACGTTTTTGATACAGTGAATTGATTAAAAATGAAATATAATTTTTTATTAGTTTAAATTTCCTTATAATTAAGATAATATAATATTTAATTTATAATGGCAAAGGAACAAAGATAATAAGATTTTAATGATTAAGATTTTATTGTTTAATTTTAATGTTTTCTAAATATCTAAAACTAAAAAAAAAATATTAACTATCATCTTTTATGTTTTAATGTTTTCATTTAAACGAAATTATAGAAATGAATAATTAAATATTCAATAATATTCAACAATTTAATTTAATTAATTAACAAAATTTTACTTTTAATATTATTTTGAATCATTGGTAAATTTTATATATAATTATAAATATATTTTACTAAATTTGTCTTGGTATATAAATGTAAAACATTTTTAATGATTAATAAAAGATACTAGATTATCATTTTCCGCCATATGCCTCACTAATGGAGTAACAGGGCAGTGATGATAATGAAATGATGACTTGTGATGATTGTGTAATAAACTATAATAACCAAAATCGTTTAAATTAAATAAAAAATTTAAATGTAAAATAAGCCTAGTATCTTTTTTGCCAACTTTTCATTTACTAAGAAATTGTACTCAACAAAAGGTTAAAGAATAAAAAAAAAAAATTTAATTAAAATTCAAAAACAAGTTAAACAAAGTTTTAACAACTCAAATCATTTTCATTAAAATCTTAAATAATTTACCCTTATTAAAAATGGCATACTATTACATTGGAATTAAATATGTAAAAGTTTTTATATTTTAAAAAAATATTTTAAATTCTAAAATAAATTCATTTTCGAAACTTAAATACTAAAAATTAAATAAAAAAATACTAAAAAAAAAAACAAAAAAAAAAAAAATTAAATGAAAAAAAAAATAAATAAATGAAATTAATTTCAATAAAAATTAGACTATTATTAAAATATAATTATAGATTCTATTAGAAACTATATTAAATATTTAAGTTTAAATTAATAATATTTTTACTATAATATATAAAACTAAAATTTAATATAATATTTCTAAAAAAATAATTTACTAAAATTTGTTTTTTTTTTTAAATATTTTCTCGCCCCTCAATTAAGGACCAATGGACCCCTACCAATAAACATTCATAAATATCAATTATATATATATATATTGATTTAATACATTTTCATTTATATTTGGTTTCTTTTTTCTCTTTATCTTTTTTTTTTTTTGAATTTAATTAAAAGAAATTACTATTAATTTTTTTAAATACATAATATCTCAAAAATATATATTAAAATAAAATATTTATACAATATATATATATGTATATATACATATATTGTATGTGTAAATATATAATTTATTTATTTTTATTTTTTATAATAAATCTAATTTAATTCTTTTTAAATTTTAATAAATTCAATTCTATTTATGTGACATATACATAAAATGTACATGATTCAATATATAAATAAACAATAAGAATTTCTAGTATTAAATTATTCAACAAGTATATTAACTCAAAATTAAAAAAAAAAAAAAAAAAAAATTTAATTTAATTTATTTTACAATTTAAAAAGGACGTCTCTTTTCTATAACATTTGTATAATAATTATTTTATATATATATATATATATATATATTCATATATTTTAAAAATTTTTAACAAGAAAAATTGTATATAATGTATTTTTTTTTTTTTTTTTTTTAATTGTATCTAGTAAAAGAGTGATATATGTATATGTATAATGTATTTCAATATTAAATTGAAAACAAATAATTTTTTATTTTCGTTTTTATACAATTGAAGCTTTTTAAGTGCAAAGTGCTTATTTTACAGATCTATTAAGATATTATAAGTATATATATGTTATGTATATGTATGTAAATTGATTTTAATTAGTTAGTTATTGCCTTTAAATTGTCTGAAGATAAGAAGGGAATACATAATTACAAATTATGATATTTTATTTAATTAATTGTGATGCTGATTGATGTATCGTACAGAAATTGTAAGCATAAATTGTATTGATTTACTCATTTTTAGTAATTATAGAATTTTAGAATTAGATAAAAGGATTGCAATTTATTTATTTTTCGTTTCTAATAAGAAATTAAATTCCTTTAATACTTCTCTAACAATATGAATATATGAAAGAGTTCCTAAAATAAATTATTTATTGTAATTTAATGTATGGTGTATATTAATATTTATTTATTTATTTTTTTTTTGTTTTATACAATTAATAACTATATCACTGAACTACTACTACTACTATGTATATAAGTATATTCTTTTTTTCTATATAACGCTACAGTCCAAATCTAGGATTGGGCTCACTTAATTAATTAATTTGAATTTTTAAATTTGGAATTAAGCAAAATATTTTTCTACAACAAAATTTAAATAAATAAATTTTTAATTTTGAAATTTTATTTACAATTAACTTTTAAATGATATTATTTGAATTTTTTCGTTATATTTAATACAAATTTTTATTCATATTCAAATATATAAATATATTATTAAAATCATATAGAAAAAAAGTTATTTTTATTTTTTGTAAATTAATATATTTTTCAAATAGTATATTTAAATTTTGATTAATTTAAAATAATGTGTTGGAGTTTAACGATTTTAACTACATTATATTTTATTTTAAAAAATTAATATAATTTTTGGATAATAAGTTGTTTTTATTTTATTCAGTGTATAATTTGTAAGCTAGGCTCAAACTGTATTCCTGAATCAAACCTAAATTGAATCGAATTCACAACGACTGGAGTTGAATGTAAAAAATTAATTCTTAAATTTTTGTTTAAAAACCAATAATATAAAATCGAATCGAAACTTTTTTTTTAGAATTTTTATGGTAAATTGTCTTTTGAACCAAAAACATTTAATTTGAGTTATCATACCTGGACGGATAAAATACTTCCTTTTTTCAGTTCCATTTGATAAAATTAATTATTTTATTCTTATTTGTTTTTTTCGTATGACTTTTATAATAAGAATTTAAGATTAAACAAAGTAATATATATATATAAAACAAAAACTAATTTTTCTTGGAGTTCATACAAATTATTTTATAAAAGATAATTTTCACATTAATTTTTATTAAAAAAAAATTTATGGTTTTAAAATTAATTCGATATGGCCGAAATACTTTTTTAAACATTTTAAATTAAAAATAGGAAAATTCATATTAAATTATTTACTTATAAATAAATATATTTAAATAAAAATTAAATATATTATAATAATTATAATATAAAAATTTTACTTAATTTTTTAAATTACCATTATATAAAACTAATATTTTGAAAATTCGTTGATTTTGATTAGATTTGTTTCGATTCGATTTATAAAAATCAATAATTTTATTTAAATTATTAATAAAAAAAATTGAATTAATGAATTAATTTTATTAAATAAAAAAACACCTGTCATATAATCAAACTGATAAAATAGTAAAGAATTATGTCAAATAGAAACAGGGATTCAATTTCATAATTTGAGTATAATAAGTGCTGTTGTATTAAAATATTTTTTAATTTTTATATTATTTAATATTGTTTACATATAAATTATAATTTTTAATTGTTTCAAAATATTTATTAACTTAAATTGCACATTAAAAGCTCCTAAATAAGGACTAATTATTGAAAATTATATAATTCATATAAATAACTGTCTAGTTTGTCAGTTTTATAGAATATTTTCTTATTTATAGTCCCCAGCCTCTAATACTTTTACTTTGTAAATTTTTTTACTACAATAATTAACATAATTAAAAAAAATTAATAAATTTTTCATAAAGAAAATAATTACTATTTATATCGTTTACTAATTTTATAGTAGATAGTTTTATTTCAAAATTAAATATATCGAATTTTAATTTTTCATTAATATACCTTTGTACATTATATTCATATTATATCTTACGCTTTTTGGGTAGCTTACGGAAGCAATGTTAATAATGATTGAATTGGATAAAGGAAAATAAATTAAAATATTAATTATTAATTTAAATTGCTATAAAATAATTTCCATTGAATGATCTTGTTTTTTAAAGATCGGATCACATTTAATACATTCACATGATTTTGAAGTTTTCGAATAACTAATCATTTTTTTATCATTATTACTATTATTATTATTATTATTACCAAATAATATATTATATTTTTTATTCACTATGACAGTTTGACTATCACTATTATTGCTAGTTATCGTACCATATGATGCAGATGTTGTTGCTGTAGATGGCATCAATGTTAAAGTTGATGCTGATAATTGTTTTTCACTTGTAGATTTTGTTATAACTGATGTACATGATCCAGAATCTAAATTTGTTACAATAGCTGCTGCAGTTTTTATATTTAAATTTTTTAATTCTTGTGATGATTTTTTCAATGATGATGATGATGATGATGATGATGGTGGTGGTGATGCTGATGTTGTGGTAATTTGTTCAATTTTAATTGATTTATCAGATAAATCACTATCTTGATCATCATGAATCTCATTTGATAAATTTGAATTTGAATTTTCTTTTTCAATATTTTTTAATTGTTCAGCAGCTTCCATTGTTTCATATAATGCTGTTGATTTACGTATTGTTTGTTGTAACAATGAATTATAATCAATTTCTGGCCATGCAACTAATGAAACACTACGTCATAAAACTGGATCCATTTGTAATATATTTTTATGTTTATGATGTTTATGATTATTGTGTTTACATTTCTTTTTTGAATTTTCACCATCACTTGATTTTTCACTATCTCTATTTTGCTGAACATATTCATCATCGTCAGCATCATGTTGTGCTACAAAACTTGTAACTCGTACAAATCTTTGAGTTGTTTGTGATGGTATAACTGAAATTTTAATATTTTTATTATTATGTTCTGGTGATGATGATTGAGATGAAGAATATTCTCTACATAATGTTGGTGAATTTTTTTCATCTTGTATTTCCAAAACAATTTGATTTAAACTTGATGTTAAAGATGTTGCCGATGATGATAATTGTGGTGGTGGTGTTACATGTGTTAAAGTATTAGATGGTTTTCGACTATATTTACCTTTTAAAAAATCACATTCATCACAGGAGCATGAACAAAGTGTACAACAATCAGATGGATCACTACAACTGCTTCCAATAAAATCATTACAATCACAATCAATATTTTCAATTACATTTTCACATTCATCATCATGTTCAAGTACAATACTATTCGAAGCGATTGTAGATGATTGATGAGTTCGACATGAGCAAAAACTTTCTGTACTTGTTGATGAAATACAATGAAAATCACGTAAATGACCACGATTAAATATTCCAATTGAATTGTTTTCGGTAGGAAAAATAGAATCGGGTTTCTTTGGAGTTTTATTTCGTCTACATTTTGAACAATGTTTACAATATATATGTAACTGCTCATCACCGCTTGTTAAAGGACTTTCACAATTTCGATTACTGTATATTTGATTTTTACGTTCATCATAAAGAGTACTTGTACTACTACAACTAGTACAATTTCGACAATTATTACAATAATATTCTTTATGTATATCAACTTCAGTTTTTTCATTTTTTGATAATTTCATTCTTTGTTCTTCATCAATATTAACATGTTTTTTATCATTTTTATAGTTTTTCAAAAGTGCATCACCAGAACGAATTATCGCTTTTAAACGACGATTTTTTGTCTTTTTTAATTGATATTTAGATTCTAAATCAGCATTTTCACCATCTTCATCCGATTCCAAAATATTACGTTCATCATAGCTACTACTTAATATTGAATCTCTCATTGCATTTTTACATATTTTTCTACTTTGAATACTACTATCAAATTTATAACTACTATCAGCACATGTATGAAATGAGTGATCCATTGTTGTTGGTATATATGATTGATTACTACTTAGACTAGTGTTATCTAATTCACTATGTTGTCTTGAGCCTCGTATTCTTTGTTGTTTATTATTTAAATCAAAATTTTCATCATCTTCAGATATTTGTTTTTGATAGTCATCAGCTGAAACATATTCGTTATCAGCATCTGATGCTCCACTTAATATTGCTTTATTATTGCTTAATGTACGTATCGATATACTAGATACACTGGAAGCGATAGAATCATTTGATATCATTCTTTCGTGAATACCTTTTCTATTTTGTTCATTAGGAATATATTGTTTACTTGTAATATTACGAAGAGTATGATTGGAATCCCTATAATTTTCGCTGTGCTGATGATTATGAAAATGTTTATTATTATTTTCATAATTACATCGATTTTGATGATGACAAATTGTTTGAGAATTTTTACCTTTATAATAACATCGGCATAGATGATAGGAAGACCGTGCTTGATTTTTATTATTAAGTCTTTTAGAATTCTTACATGAATGAGATATTTGTTGCTCATGAATATAAAATTGACTAGAATATGGACAAGTTTTTTGTAAATCTGTGGTGGCGGCGGCGGCGGTTTTTGATGTTTTTGTTTGTTCTGCTGAGCAACAAGTTGCAATAGCAGTGCGATGTGAACATTTACCATTATTTTCATAACAATGAACATTATTACAATATTTTTTATAATATTTACCATTATTTGAATTTATTATTTCTTTATTATTACATTCAATTATTTCAATTTGATTTAATTGTTCGGTGAATTTTTTATTTTTTTTATCACTATATAAAGTTGTATTGCTTGGTATTGAAACAATACGATTTGATCCTATACTATTAATTGACATATTTTCAACATCACTATTTTGTTGATTAATATTTGTTGCATGCTGAAATGCTCGATTATCATGAAAAAGTTGTTGTTGTTGTTGTTGCTGTAGTTGTTGGTGCTGTATAGATTTTTTCTTTTTTGATTTAAAACTTATATTATTATTATTATTATTAGAAATTTTTTTATTTAACATATAATGCGAATGTTTAGTATTAATACAAATTAAAAGTTGGTCAGGGCTACCATCTTGATCAAATGTATCATTTGGGTGATTTAAATTTGTTGTTGATGATATAAGTTGTTTATCAGCTTGTTGTTGGTCCTCAGGGGCAAACTGCTAATCTCCGCGATGCGAATTACGTCTACCAGTATTCTTTCGATAAATCCATACTTGCAATAAAATAGCAATGTCTAAACTGACCTGAAAATATCGTTTAAAAAAATTATTTATAACCTATGTAGTAAAATATTATTAATTATTAAAAATATTTACTTGTAATGAACCACAAATCCAAAATTGTGTTGGAGCATCTCTTACAATAAAATAAACAGTCTTAAACATATCACCTAGCGTCCACATTAATACCATGTGAATGCTCATACCATATGTTGATTTATTGCGAAAATTTCTCATAAATTGAGGCGCACCTAATGAAAAAAATATTTTTTTATTTTATTTTTTTTTTTTTAACTAAGATGAATCAATATTATTGTTATCTAGTAATAATTAATTTAATAAAAAAATATTTTACCAAGCATGGCCTCAGTAAAAACAGCAAAAAATCCAACTGTTTCCATAAACCAGTCATAAGGTAACATTAGATATGTTATAGCAGCGCCAACTGCCCAAAAAAACAACATAAAATCGAGATATGATTGAAAATCAGTCCATGCCCAGAAATATTTGGGATCAAAATCTGTAAAAAGAAAAATACATATATAACAAAAAATTATAATATTAATAAATAATTTAATATTTTTTTTTTTTTTTTTTAACAATAAAAACCATTTACGTACATATAAACAATAATACAGAACATGATAATATTTAGAAAAAATTTTACGAAATAAATTACTGTGATTAATTTCTAAATTTAAAATAAAATTTTTATTGCTTAATTATTGAATTTTTAAGATTATTTTTGCACTCTTCATTATTGTTGCAGAATTTAGATTTTTGTGTATAAATTATAAATAATTTAAATTGTTGTATGAGTCATTAATTAACATGCTTATTTATTTATGACTTCGAAAAAAAAATAATTAGTATGTAATAATTTTAATTTTATGTAATTGACAATTACATACTCTCTTCAGTGATAAAATAACATCTATTTCATAGTAAGTACATATATATATATACACACAATATAATTAACAAAAAGGTATGAATACCATTTTTCTTATCAATTGTAAATTTTTAAATAAGATAAGTAATGATATAATTGTTGAGAGAACCCTCAATTTGATCTCAAATAATTTAAAAAGAATTGATAAAACTTTATTTTAATTAACAAATTTATATTTTTGTTTTATATATGAACATATCACTGAAGAGCTAAGAATTAAAAAAAAATTATTTATATACATAAAATTAATTAAATAATTTCAAATAGATTAATGTTAAATTATTTTTCATTTCCAATTAAAATTGACATGCTTTTAATATACAATTTTATTTTTTGTTTGTAATTCAAACATCTCAAATCTCAAATAGTATGTAAAATGCTTTAATATATCAGATAGTATTCTTAATCAATGATTTTTAACTAATTAATAATTAAAAATATATATGTATATAAAACGTTTAAATAGCTAAGAAAATATTTAAAACGTGTTGATCCAATGATTGACTAAAAATTATAAAAATTCAGAGCTGTTGAAGAATATTTTTATGTGATATACAGTGTCGGACAAAACATTGGATTAATTGTTAAAATGCAAATTCCACTTTGAAGCAATTCAACTTTGTTAACAAAAATTAAAAAAAAAAAAAAAAAACACAATTTTTTAAAAAGATGAAACAATGTAAATTTTTGTATTTAAATCTTCTTAATATTATTACAGACTATATTGAAAAAAAAAATTAATATTTAATATTTTATAGAATATCTTCTATTTTTCAGTAAAGACCTACATGTGGTAGTTTTTATGTCATTTCAATACTAAATAAGGTTCCGGATTCCAGTACCAGTTAGGGTATTGGATATACGTTAATCATTCGATCTGTATTTATGGTTTTTAACAACTTGTCTATCAAGATTATTTTTTAGATACAGGACAGAACTATTTCACTCTTATTTTTTAATTTTGTGTATAAATGTCCTTTTTATTTTGCATCTTTATAGAATTTGATTGGTCTATATTCCACGAAGAGTGCTAACCAATTTGTCTACAAAAATCTCCTCTACAAAATTACATTGTTGGCAAAGAAGAATGAAACGTATATTAACCATGGCGTTATCACTCTTCGTGGAATATAGGCCATTGTCTTGTATTTAAAATATAAAACAAAAATTTCACGAATTTTTACTAAAATAAAATCATAGTGACCCAATAACATTTAAATTTAAAAAATCAGTTTTAAATACAGTTAATTGGACTGAATCATTGTTGGCTATTACCTAGCATAAATTGATTTTTAACGGAAATAACGGCACTAACATAAATTGATTTTTGACCGAAATTTTATTCGGTACTAATTCGTTTTATTTTCTCATTTCAATCAAGCTAATTAGAATAATTGATAGAAATGGGAATATCTGCGTTGAAAAGGGAAAATAAAAACGAATTAGTACCGAATAAAATTTTCGTCAAAAATAAATTTATGCTATTTCCTGACTGACTGCAATAGCCAGCAGTGCCTCAATTATTTCAATGCCTGATCATTTAAGTATTTTCAGAATTCAAATTAAAAATTTTTTAACGCAGTAAAAACTTCTATTCTTTTGTTAAAATGAAAACTAGTCTTTTAACCTAACCAAATAAAATTTGTTCAACGCAACAAAAAAATTCTTGTGGCCACCCACTTCCACCATCAAAAATATTATTTGCGAATTACAGGCAAATGGTGATTTTGATGAAACAAAAATTAAAAATTATTTAACAAATTTTTACCAAATTCATTATTACATAAAGCCATCAGTGATGATGGGATAAAGCTATCAGAGATGTAGAAATTTTGAATTGGCTTAACAACTCTTCTCCATCTTGGGATAATACTAAGATGAACATTTTCTTATCTAAATTAATAAAGGAATGATTTAACGTGAGCTTCATCAAAAATTTTGCTAAAATTGTAAATATAAAAAATATATGACAGTAAATATTTTGTACTGTATTTTCATTTTTCAGATATGGTCACCGTAGATATTAAATTGAATATTTCGACCATTATTTTTTAAAATAACGAAATTTTATCAAATTTATTGAGTATAGTTTAACTGAATAGGTTAACTGTTAACTCATGATGGGTATATAGTTTGGTAATAACTTAAATAAAATGGAACCCTATGCTATTTAAGACTAAAAATTTTATCCCATGGATTTAAGACATTTTTAGTATGTAAATATCATATTATTACTACAAATAGGCAAATTTTAAATCAAGTTATAAATTTATAAAAATATTTTTTTACTTTTTGTTAACAAACATATATACGAATAAATAGCTTAATGATAACATGCAAAAATGTGTATTTTTACAATCACTCTAATATGCTTTATCCGATTCCGACACTTAAATCAAAAATTGAATTTTAAATTTATTTAGCAATAATTTTTAATAAATCAAAATATTTTATAAGAAGCATTTATTTAATGAAAATCATTACATTTTAATTATGTACTTAAATTTGTTTTTTTTTTTTTTTTTTTTAAATTAACCTTTGAGTAGGTGCAATTTTGTATTATAGTTCTGAACGTAAATTTTACACCAATTTTTTATTCAATAATACCACAAATAAGTAATTTTATAATTTATAAATTAATTGTGTGATAATATTATTGAAAAATAAGTGATACAAACTCATTGGGGGGGTACTATACGAATATCAGGTTGTGAAATAGCAATGGAGAGAAATAATAAATAATAGAAAATAAAATTACCTAAGTTAAAGGTTAATTTATTATACAAAATAATTTTTTTATACAATTTTCTAAATATTGATTTTAGCTTTATTTAAATTCTAAATAAAAAGAAAAATTAACATTTTTTTTTATCAAACTTAAATTAAATAAGTTTCATATTCATTTTGTATGCATTGTCATCATACTAGGTACATAAAATGTTAAGATATATTATCCAAAAAGAATGAATGTTAATTACACCCATATAAAATGGATAGAAAAAGGATTTTCAATTGGTGGTACAAAAATAATCTGAGATAATAAAAGTGTAGAGAAGTAAAAAAAAAAAAAAATAAAAAAAAAGTAGGTTTAATTGCACGACTACAAAAATTTCACCTTGAATATTGTGAAAATTTCTGTGAACAAAATTTCATAGTAACATAAATAGTTTTTTAGAACCAACCATGTGTTCATTTTTTTAACACGAAAATTTTTTTTTTTTTTAACAACGCAAAGAAAATATAAATAAACTTATGTAAAAATATGAATCGATTATTTTGAATATTATTCAAAGTATGTAGTTTCGTGAACACATTTTTTTTCTGTTTTTTTTTTTTTTTTTAGTAAATACGTTTTCTATTTAGGTAATATCAATACATAATATCCTTTTAATGAATGTCATATTCTATTGATTTTCATAAATGCAAAATAAAACAAAATATACATAAATTGTGTTGTCTAAGAATTTCTGTTTTAGTATAATTATTAATTTTTTTGTTGTTTTCAAATATGAGTGCTTGAATTATTTCTAAAATATGTTATATATTAGAAAAGGAGGTAATATTTGTATTAGTTTGAGTGAAGTCATTTTTAAGAGTATTTTGATGTATGTTTATATATATTTTCAAAAACAAACAGGTGTATATATGTAAATAATAGTTAGCATGTTTATAATCACATAATATACATAATGTTTTGAAATAGAAAACATCAAGTATATAATATATATACATATATATGTGTAATGTATATATAAATGTTTTTATTACAAAAACATTACAAAAACAAAAAAAAAAAAAAAAAAACAGGCCGATGATAACGAACAAAAAACAAAACAAAAACACATATTCTAATATTCTAAATGAAAAAACATATTCATTATATAAAAAAAAAAAAAAAAAAAAAAACAACTAATTTATTTAAAAAAAAAAAAAAATTCTAAAATCATTGAATTATGAAATATGTATTTAAATATAAATTGTATATATATATGGAATCACAGATTAAATGACTTCTCTATTACAAAATCGTGCAAGCGCAGACATACCACTCAAATAATGCCTTGATCGAACTTTTTTTAGAGCACCCGGAGATGATGATAATCCAGCTCCCTCAGAATCTTCAACAATTTGCTGTATTCTTGCCTCCTTGTTATCTTCACCTTTAATATTTATAGGTATTTTGTTTTCGTTTTTTTTTTTTTTTTTTTTTTTTTTTTTTTGATTTGAAATTAATAATTATAAATGTTATTTTACATATTAATAATTCAATTTAAAAATATATGTATATATATATTTATTTATTTATTTTTTGTTTTAAATTAATTTTAATGCATTTAATTTGAATATGAGTTTAAAATCGATTTTTTTTTTTTATAACATTTCAAATTTAATTAAATAAAAATTATTAAAAAAAATTGTTAATTTAATTTTTTTGGTTTTTATTAAATATTTAATTTATATATTATATATATTTATAAATTTATTTATATGTATAATATAAATTATAATTTATTACATTCATATTAAATATTTTACAAAATTTTAAAATGCTTGAGATGTAATTTTTAATTTGATGTTATGTTTTTCTTTGAAAATTTCAGTATATATAAGTATATTAAATATTAATTAAATATTTTACAATTTTATAATTTAATAATTATAAAAAAATTTGAAAAAATTGTTTTTTTTTTTAAAAAAATTACCTGAAAAAGCGACATCCTTTTGATTTGTTACAACAGTATTATTTCGCTTAACTTTAACACATAAATGTATCATTAGAAACATTGTAATGTTCATAATTACACTTTGGACTAGTAAAGGAAGCTCAAAACGCTTTGCAAACCTGAAAATAAATTAAATAAAATTTTATGTGGATGTAATTTAATAGATAGTAGGTCTGTATGTTTACTTTTATTTGCAAAAATTTGCAAATGAGAGGAAAAATCACGTAATCATAAAATTCGGCGAGAATAGTTAAAATGTTCTCTTTTGCAAACAAAAGTAGAAACGCAAAATTTGCATAAATTTATCCAAATTTTTTTATGTCAAAAACAAAATTGGTTTTTAGGTTATGAGATTTTTTTTTTAAATTTGAATTAATTTAGTAATTTTCTGAAATTTTTTGTAAAATTATTAAAGCTTTTGTTGAAAAAAATTTAATTGAATAATTTTTCGTGGTTTTGGTCTTTTTGTCGGTAACAAGTTATATAAATAAGTTTTCAGGTTATTTTATTGACATTTAAAACAACAACAAAAAATTGACAGTAAATTTTTACAAATTTTTGCAAATTTTATTTGCAAAAATTTATTTAAGAGAAAAGGACCTCTGACGTCGTCACGTTTTAAACATAAAATTCTCTTAAATTTCTCAAAAATTTTTAAAGAGCGTGCAAATAAAAAAGTAAACCTGCAGGAAGGAATTTGGATAAATTTATATAAATTTCCGAGTTTAACATACAGACCAAGTATGTATGCATATGATTATATAAAGGGAGGGTAGAGTTTTGAAATAGTATTTCAAATCAAATATATTAGTAGCAAGCACTAATGAAGGAAGTAAATTACTTCCGAAATGTCGATAATTGCAAAAAAAAAATTAATAAATTAATTTGTTAGTGAAAGGAAATTCGACTTTTAATATTGTAAAATGTAATAGGTTTATGTAATTTTATTGATAATTAAAGATAATCATTTATTTATATTTTATTTAATATATTAGCGCTCGTCACGCATTTCGTATCTTCATATTTCGTAAATTTACGAATGTCAATTTTGCGTGAAGAGTAAATTTGTAAATTTTGTATTTTTCATTTTGCAAATTCGTAATAACAGCTGAGCTGAATCCATGCTTCTAGAAAACATTTCAAAAGTAAATACAAATGTTTATTTTTTATTTTTCTTTTTTATAAAAATTTCACTACACATTTAAATTTGAATTTATTTTTAATTTTGAATGTTTAAGTTTGTTAAGAAAAAATTAATTTGATTAATATTTTTTTGATAATTTGTATTTGTTTTTGTTAATTATTGATATTTGACATTAACTGTCAACAATACGAAGATACGAAGATACGAAAAGAAAATTAAATAGCTTCTTATTTTTCTTTCGTAAATTTACGATTTCGTATTTTATCATCCGTTCGTTTATAAAGCTTTTGTATGAAAGTGTAGCAAAATTTTTTGGTTTTTAGTATGAAGTGTAGCAAACTAGCGATATAAAAGAACCAAAATAATACGAATCGTAAATTTACGAAATTGCGTGACGACGGGCACTATTGTTTTTATTATTTATAATATGACTAATCTTACTCTAAAATTTTATTATCTTGTCTTATAAGAATGTCATTATTATTTTTCATTATACGAGTATATATAGTATAAATATTTTCTTATTACATTACATACAGTGTTTAAGATGTATTACGCCCGTGTTGGTTTAAGTTTGAATCCAATAAGAGAGATAGACCAAGTATTATAGATTAGAATATATAGAATAAATCTTGATAGAAAACGATTAGAAAATTGGATTGAAATTAGTGATGGGACATTACAATATTATATATTATTTTTTTAGTTATATTTAAGAGGTATTACGTCCACTTTTGTTTAAATCCTATAACCACAGATAAGTAATTATTTATAAAATATAATTTATAAAATATTATTTATTAAATACAATATAATTATTTATTTGTGCTATAAGGTAGAGAGTTATAGAAAAGCAAGATTTATAGATTAGAATATATAGAATAAATCTTGATAGAAAACGATTAGAAAATTATTCGATTGAAATTAAATTAGTGATGGGACGATTATAATATGTAGTAATGGTGTAAAATGCTACATATCACTAAAAACAAATCTGATAATAAAAAATAATTAATTTTATAAACTTCATTACCACATTTTGTTTCCTAACGTTTCGATATTTTATTTTATAATCTCTAATTACCAGCTTATTTTGAGAAAAAAACATTTTTTTGTTTGTTTTCAATAAAAATTTTAAATAGGGCCTTTAAAATAAACAAAAAAATAATTATACATAATTCTTAAAGAACACATTTTCACAAAAATTGTATAAATTTGTTTTCATTTACTTATTTTTTTTTTTTTTTGTTTATACTTTTTTGTCTTAACTAATAAAAAGTACAAAAGGTATGTACAAAAAACCAAGCAATTAAATGCTTAAGTAATTTAAGTATATGTACATATATATATATATTCTAAAAATAAACATCCTGAAATTTATTCATTTTGTTCAAATAAAGAAGCTAGTCACACCAAATTAAAAAAATAAAAAAAAATAAAAATGAAAAATATATTTTCTTTTTATAGAATTTTTAATTTTTTTTTTTTTGAAAAAAGTATTTCTATAATTAAAGAAAATTTACAAAATAATAGTCATTATGTACATATATACGTATATGAAAATATTTTGATAATTTGCATTCTGAATAATTATCATTAAGGTCAATTTACTATTTAACAAAAAAAAATACGTAGCTAGTCAAATTTATAAACTTAATAATAATTCTAGCGACCGTGAATTTATTACATTATCGTGCACATTTGCATACATATATATATATATAGAAATACTTGAAAAATTTTATTTGAAAATTTTTAAAATTGAACTTTTTTTTCAATATTTAAAGACCTTAAAAAATAGATTTTATTAAAGATAGGTATAAAAAAAATGATATGTAGGGGGAAAAAAAATAACTATATAAAAAGTAAAAAAATATCTTACCAAAAAAATATTCTTAATGAATTTGCACTTAGCAATGCTAAGCATACATATAGAGAAAATCCTTCTGCATCTTGTGTTTTTTTAATTTCTCTATACTGTGGAACATATGGTATAACACCACCAACAACCATTGCTGAAGCGGCTCCCCATCCAACCAAATGACGGACTGTTAATCCGAGTTCATCATTTATTATCCAATCCATTATTTGAATTGCTTTTCTTTTCTGTTTTTTTTTTTTTTCTTATAAATTTAAACTTATATTTTAAGATATGATGATGATGAATTTTATAATCTAAATAGATAGTAGTTAAGTCTATATATATAATTTATTCTATGGCTTCTTATAATGTGAATAAGTCAATATACTTATATTATACCGTTAATATATATATATATATATTTTTTTTAGTGATGTATGGGGGGGTTTGTATTGAATACAAAAACAAAATGTAAAATAAATCTTAAATTATTGTAATTAGTCTGATTAGATTTATGTAGTAGATATTCTGTTTGTCATTTATTGAGAAGAGCTCTAAAAAAAAAAAATAGATAATTGAAAAAAAAAAAAATTAAATTAAATTTTATTAATATACAAAGAAATTAAATGAATTACTTAATTAAATAAGATTATATTATTTACCTTAACAAATAAGCTAAGTACACATAATTATTATTTAATTTATAATGTTGTTTGAATATTGGATAAAGTAATATAATAAGCACTATTTTTATATTAGTAAAAGAAGACTTAGGAGTTAGTTATTTTGGATGACATTTGTTTTATATTTTTGTGCAGTTCTTTTGTTTTGTTTATATATATTGACATTTATATTTAAAACATATTCAAAAATTAATCGATTAAGTAATTAAACACGGAATTTGCTTTTTTTTCTTTCAAAAGAATGGTATTCCAATAAGACTGGTTAGGGAAATGATTTGCTACACCTACTAAAAATTCAAGTTATATTTTTCAACCTCTGTTTTATAGAATTTTTGTAACACATTTTTTTTTTCATTATTTAAACTTGTTTGTTTTTTTTTTTTAATTTTTACATATTCTTTGATAAAATTTGCACGATTTATATTGATGATATAGTTTTAATGAAGAAAAAATCTTATTAGAATTTTAATTTTTCATACATTTTTGAAATCTATTAAAATACTCCGTTGTCACTTTAATATTTTTAATGTTGGCGTATCTCTATATACATACAACGATGTATATAGTACTTTTTTTTTGTGTTTTAAAGAAAGATAAGAATTTATAGATAGGAAAATTTTATACACTTAAATATTTTAGTTTGTCATTTACATTTAGATTATTTAAAGTTAACTTAAATACAAATATTATTTTATATTTAATAATTTACACATATATACACTTTTTTCTTTTGTTTTTTCCATTATATAAACTACTAGCTTTGATTTGATAAATCCATAATATGATAATAAATCCTGTGGTATATGTACTTAACAAAAAAAAATTTTTTTATAAGGGTGATGATGATAAGCAAGGTACTCTCTTTTGTGTTATTTATTTTAATATACTTTTATTTTATTTTATATAGAATTTTTACCTATCAAAATTCATTCAATCGAAATGTCATTATTTTCCTACAAATTTTTATAAGTTAAAATTTTCTGAACGAAACCTAAAAAATGTTGTGAGTCAATAAATGTGGTTGCAAAGTACAGAGTGATTTCTAATGTGTTTATGTTTTCTTTTTTACAGAAAAACACAAAATAGTTTAAGTTAAGTTAAATTTAAATAGCAACTTCTTCACTTAAACAGAAATGTAAAATTAAAATATTACAAATAAAGCACTATTACTACTACTAACACCATTTGTTTGTTTTCAAAGTATAAATATATTCATACATACATATATCAGTAATTTTTGAAATTTTGTTTTTGTATATAAAAAAATAACAACTATTCTCCACCCTATGCCCCACGGTTGGGGTTACAGGACAATGATGACGATGAACAAATCTGTATTAGATTTTGTTCAATTAATTGAATTTAAAACAGAATATAACTGTAATACAGTAATACCGACTTATTTTTAATTAGAGCTCTAATTAATTGTGGTAGAGCAGAAATAACTGAATAATTAAAAATAAATCAATTATTTTTATTTATAGCGTTTTCTATCATTATAAACGCTTTTACCCAAATTGACGTCAAAGTTTTAAGTTTACTTATTTTACTATTCTCTTTAATTTCTTGAAAATGAGTAGTCATTATGAATTTCTGATTAAAGACATTTTTACATATACATTTTTGAGAACTCTGTAATTTCTACAGAAAATATAAAAAAAAAAAATTTATCAGAAAAACAATCTCGTGTTGCTAACGTAATTCTCTAGACAAAAACATTATCCCGGCACCATTTGTCAACACAACCCTGTTTCATATTAAAGTCAAATTAAATTTGAATGAAGAGGATTTTTGTGTGAATTTGCAATTTGTGCTTAGAATACTTTTTTTTTTGTTTAAAAATTAACATCATTGGATGTGCAATTACCAATTGATAATTATTTGAAAAGAAAAATAAAATTTAGATTTATAAACCTGTTTTAAGGAGAAAGATCTAGCAAAAATGGCTTCTCATCAATATCATCAAATTGCCAATTTGCTCGAAAAGGTATATATACAAAACTTAAAACAAGAAAAAATAAAACTGAAAAAAAAGTTTGGTTAATATTTTTTGTGGTTTTTTTTTTTTTTTTAAATATTTTAGATGACATCGACCGATAAAGATTTTCGATTTATGGCAACTAATGATTTAATGACAGAATTACAAAAAGATAGCATAAAGTTAGATGACGAAAGTGAAAAGAAAGTGGTTCGTATGGTATTGCGGCTTCTTGAAGACAAGAATGGCGAGGTACAAAATCTTGCTGTCAAATGTCTAGGACCATTGGTTAATAAGGTCAAGGAAGTTCAAGTTGAAACAATTGTAGACTCATTGTGTGGTAATATGACTTCAAACAGTGAACAATTGCGTGACATATCTAGCATCGGATTAAAAACAGTTATATCAGAACTACCCCAATCATCAAACTCTTTAGCTCCAAATGTTTGTCAAAGAATTACTGGAAAATTAAGTAGCGCTATAGAAAAAGTAAGATGATAAATTTTTTTTCTGAGTTTATGTTTTGATTTTAAAATTTTTGAATTTAAGGAAGATGTATCTGTAAAATTGGAAGCGTTGGATATTTTATCTGATTTATTGTCACGTTTTGGTGATTTTTTAACACCATTTCATGATATAATATTAAAAGCACTTGTACCACAGTTAGGTTCAAGTAGACAAGCAGTAAGAAAGCGAACAATTGTGGCATTATCGCATTTATTAATATTATGTAACAATGACGCCTACAATAAAGTTATTGATCATTTAGTTGAGGGTTTAGAAAAACCTCAAAATCCTGCAGCGATTCGTACATATATTCAATGCTTAGCATCAATTTGTCGATATGCAGGTCATAGATTGTGTAATCATATTGGTCGAATAATGGTTATTTTGCAAGAATATAGTAGATGTGAAGATGATGAATTAAGAGAGTTTTGCTTGCAAGCCTGTGAAGCATTTGTTTATCGGTGTCCTGATGCTATACTGCCTCATATACCAATGGTAAATATTCATTTTTTATTATTAAATTTCAATAAACAGTAATAAGAATATTTATGAAATTGGAAATATTACTTCATCTTTTAGATTATTGAACTTTGTGTCAAATATCTTGTTTATGATCCGAATTATAACTACGAAGCAGACGATGGTGAAGTGAGCGTATCAATGGATACTGAAGATGATGAATATGTCGACAGCGAAGAATATAGTGATGATGATGATTTAAGTTGGAAAGTAAGAAGATCTGCAGCTAAATGTATTGAAGCAATTATAATCACAAGACATGAATTGGTTGAAGATTTTTATAAAACTTTGTCTCCAACTCTAATTTCCCGTTTTAAAGGTATGCATTTTTTTTTTTTATAATTTTATTTTCAGTTTGAAAACTGTTCTATTTTCTTACTTTAGAAAGGGAAGAAAATGTTAAATCAGACATATTTCATGCTTACATTGCATTATTAAAAGCAACACGACCAATTGATAATGTATTGCATAATCTTGACTCAATGGATCAGGTGTCTGGTTCCATGTGCTTATTAAAAGAACAAGTTCCTGCTATTGTTAAAGCAATAACACCCTTAATGAGAGAAAAGTCTGTTAAAACACGCCAAGATTGCTTTTTATTATTACGTGAGCTTTTACAAGCGTATCCAGGTGCACTTGCAAATCATTTAGATTGCATTGTCGGTGGTATTCATTATTCATTGAGTGATAAAAATTCCACATCAAATATGAAAATTGATGCTTTGGCTTTTATATCTAGTTTATTACAAGGACATAATCCACAAGTTTTCCATGAACATATTTATGTACTTGTTCCATTGGTTGTTGCAGCAGTTTTTGATGCTTTTTACAAAATAGCTACTGAAGCTCTATCAGTTCTACAGCAACTTGTGAAAGTAATACGTCCATTAGATAACGAAACAAACTTTGAAGTGACACAATATATTGATCAGTTGTATCAAGCTACTTTTAAAAAATTGAAATCTTCCGAAGTTGATCAGGAAGTCAAAGAACGTGCAATTGCATGTATGGGACAAATTGTTGCTAATTTAGGAGATTATCTTAAGAGTGAATTAAATACTTGTTTACCATTATTTATGGAGCGTTTACGTAATGAGGTAACACGTTTAAGCTCTGTAAGAGCATTAACTATGATAGCTGCATCACCACTCAAAATTGATATTTCACCAATATTGAATGAATTAATACCAGCTTTGGGTTCGTTTTTAAGAAAGAATCAACGTGCTCTTAAATTAAATTCTTTGGCATTACTAAATAAATTAGTGAACAACTATAGTCATGCTTTCCCCCCAGAATTATTACAAACTGCAGTACTAGAAATTCAACCTTTGATATCTGATTCTGATTTACATATTGCGCAATTGTCTTTAGTTTTGTTGACATCAACAGCACAAAGACAATCACAAGCATTAGTTGGAATATATGATCAATTCATGCCAAATGTTCTAACATTAGTACGTTCACCTTTATTGCAAGGAACAGCACTTAATTGTACTTTGGATCTTTTCCAAGTAAGAATTAAAAATTAAAAAAAAAAAAAAAATATTTAATTTTACTAAAATAAATAAAATTAATTTTTTGACTGTTAGGCATTGGTACAAGCTGAGATACCTGGATTAGGATATTCAACATTATTAGAAATGCTTACAGAACCAGTTTTACAAAGTGGTGATCAATTACATAAACAAGCCTATCATTCATTGGCAAAATGTGTTGCTGCCTTAACACAAAAGTCATCTTTAGAATCAATACCATTAGCCTCGAAATTATTAGTAGATATTACAAAATCTCGCAATGACTCTCATTTAGTATTCTGTTTGTTGACAATTGGTGAAATAGGACGCTATTGTGACTTAAGTTCAATTGATCTTTTACCACAAACTATAATTGAATGCTTTGGTGCATCATCGGAAGATGTAAAAAGTGCTGCAAGTCATGCCTTAGGCGCAGTAGCTGTCGGTAATCTTCAAACATATTTACCATTAATTTTACATGAGATCGAAGTACAACCAAGAAGACAATATCTTCTATTGCATTCATTAAAAGAAGTCATTTCATCTTTGTCAGCTACACCAAAAGGTGTTGAACAATTAATACCATCAGTTCCATCAATATGGGATAAATTATTTAAACATTGTGAATGTTCAGAAGAGGGATCACGTAATGTAGTTGCTGAATGTCTTGGAAAATTAGTTTTAGTAAATCCAGAAAAATTATTGCCTTGTTTACAACAATCACTGCGTAGTGGAAGTCCTCAAATGAGAACTGCTGTTGTTACTGCTGTTAAATTTACAATTTCAGATCAACCACAACCCATAGATATTTTATTGAAACAATGTATTGGAGAATTTCTATTTTCTTTGCGTGATCCAGAACCCTCAGTTAGACGGGTTGCTCTCGTTGCATTTAATTCAGCTGTTCATAATAAACCAAGTCTTGTAAGAGATTTACTTCCAACATTATTACCATGGTTGTATGATGAAACTAAAGTTAAGGTAAAATTATATTTAAATAGAATTGTTTTATGCATTATAAGTGATTGGTTATCTAATATTTAATTTTAATATATTTTTTTCTTGTTTATTATTCAGGACGAATTAATTCGTGAAGTTGAGATGGGTCCATTTAAGCACACTGTCGATGATGGTTTAGATATACGTAAGGCTGCATTTGAATGTATGTACACATTATTAGAACAAGGTTTAGATAGAGTAGATGTGATGCAATTTTTGGATCATGTTCAAGCTGGACTTCGTGATCATTATGACATTAAAATGTTAACATATTTAATGACAGCCCGTTTAGCTGTTCTATGCCCAGATGCAGTTCTTTTACGTAAATATTTTTTTTTTTTTTTTTGAAATAGAAAATATAATTAATTTTTTTATTAATTATTTAAATATATTTTTTTTTTATTTAGGATTGGATCAATTTGTATTACAATTAAGAACAACTTGTACACATAAAGTGAAAGCAAATTCTGTTAAGCAAGAATATGAAAAACAAGATGAATTAAAGAGATCAGCACTTAGAGCTGTTGTTGCATTAGCATCAATTCCTAAAGCAGGTTAGTTAATTTGTTTTTTTTTTTTAATAATTCACATTTAATTGAGTTTTTTTCTTATTTTTTTTTTTTTACAATATTTCAGATAAAAATCAACAATTAACAGAATTCTTGAAATTAATTAAAGAAACACAAGAACTCAATAAAGTATTTGAATTAATACAAAAAGATTCAATATCAAATAGTAACTCGGAAACTATATCTATGGATCAGAGTTAAATTATTAAGAACAAAAATAACAAAAAAGAGAATAATAAGAAACAAAAATATAAATTTACAAATTAAAATAAAAAGCTCTTCTAATTATTTTTGGGCAAATATTTAATAAACCTAAAATTAGTAAAAGATTCATTGATATATATATTTATATATATATATCGTATATACGTATATATTTTTATTTTTCATTCGTCATATTAATTACAAAATGTAATAAAAGAAAATCATTAAAAAAAACGAGTTAAATAAATAAAATTAATATATATAATGTAATATTTATTAAATTTCTTTATTAATTTTAATTATTTAGCTTTTATTTAGATACAACAATTAGAGAAAATTTTACGACTGAAACTTGCTTTTAAATGAATAGATAAAGTGATAAGTATGTTTTAATTTCCTTTTACTGTTGTAGAATTTCCGTTGTATTGAAAAAATATGTGAAATATTTTAACTTCCACTTTCATACTTACTTACTATTTGAATTTTCTATATTACGTGATGAAATCTATTTTTTATGTAGAATATATTGACAAAAATTACGAAATTAAATAATTAAAAATAATAGAAAGAAAAAAAAAAATTAAAAGTTCTGTTGAAAGTGGACAAACAACATCTTTATGTCTATCAATTGCAACAAAGTTATAATATACAAACACAAAAGAAAAAACTCGCTTTTCTTTTTATATTAAATTCTAGTTTTAAGAAAATTCTTGTCTCTTCTAATAATCATTTTTTCAAATAGTAAAACTATTTTTTATGATTATTTTTATTTAAATTTATTTAATTTTAAAGGTTGGAAGTTTACACGAAAATTACTATAGAGAAAAATAAAAAAAAAAGAGTCCGGTTTTACAAAAGTGAAATTGGTGAAACTTAATCATGTTGGTTAGAACCTGGTGTATTTAAAAAATGAATACAATAAAAAAAAGAAATACATACTAATTGATATGATGTAGAATATTTAAAAGATGCATAAATAAAAACAAAATTGGAAAAGTGGATATATTTTTTTTCTTATTTTGTTTTCTTTTCTTTGATCTAGTTTGCATATTAATCTATCAAGAATAAGATTAATAAATCGGAAGAGATAAGTTGATATCGGTAAAAATGTTTACTAGTTACATTTAAATGTTCAGAAAAGAGGATACATATCAATTTAAGAAAATTTTATATGTTTTAGTTGTTAATGAGTGAAAATGTTTAAATGTTAAATAAATTCTATTGAATTATTACAATATATTGATTGAGTAATTAATATTCTTAATACTAATATAATTTTATAAATTTCTATCAAGTTGAAAGCGTATGATGCTAGTTATAATTTAAATTGCGGTCAATTACTTACTTACTGGTCAATTACTGGGCTCATCAACTCACGGGCGATTTCTTTTCACTTGAAGATATGAAATTATTTCATGTCTGCCGATATTTCGTCTCTTCGACAAAGTTTTGGTCTGCCCCGAGGTCTTGAATTTTTGGGTTTGGTTTCGAAGAGAACCGAAGGGGCCTTGGTTGGAGCATTTTAAGGCCATTGTAGTCTTTTGACTTTAATTTTGCTAACTTCGTCCACTTCATTCTAAAGCATCCATGTTCTTTTAGACGTATTGTATGAAAATACCCCTTAAGTAATATTTTTATATTACTTTACTTATATTACTTATAAAAATAGTAAAATCTCCTATCACCCATCATCAATCTTACGAAAATACATATTACAGCTAAACTGGATTTTTCATCGCGTCAGTGATGCGTCTAAAAGAATATGGGTGATAGAGTTCGGCATTACATCTTCTCTTTCAGAACCCCATCGTCGTTTTCAAGACCATATATTCGGCGAAGAATTTTATTTTCCAACGACACTAAGTGCCTTCTCACACTTGCCTTTGCCAGTGTTCTTTTGTTGAATTCTAATCCACAATAATTGTGATTGTGACCAAATACAGTTTAATCAATACAAATTTAATTAAATTTTTCATAAATTTTATAATCATATTAAAAAAAAAATAAATAAATAAATTTAATAGAATACTAAAAATAAGATAAGCAGCTTTAAATCAATTTCTAAATTTTCATTAGCAAAAAAAAAAAAATAATAATATTAATTTAACATACTTTTCTTGCAATTTTTTAAATACAATTTTTACTAATTATCAATCATTTTATTACTATTCAATTTAATTTAAAATTATTTAATTTTTTTATTCTATTCTCTAACGTATATTTTTTTTTTTTTAAATTTTTAACTAACTTACACCTTACTTTGGTACTGTCTGATATCATATGGTATACGAAAATAAATTATAAGTAGATAAAAATTAATAAAAATAACTAGAGAAGATTAAAAAGAAAAATTCTCACCTGTATTATTTGCATAAAAAAATAAAAAAAAAAATAAAAAGGTGTAGTGTTACCCCTTTCAGGTTGAAATGTAGAATATGTATTTAGCATATTTTAGCTAGTCATTGATTATCATTACATTACCATCGACTTGGTTAAACATTATGTATGTATGTTTGTTATTATTTATCAACTAACTGAATTTAATGATGAGCATTACAACAAAAAAGGTCCATACATCCATACGATGACTTTATGATAGAAGAATAAAACATTTAGCTTTTACCAAGTGGGAATTTGGTTTGGTTTTTATAACTCACATATTTTGTTTTATTTTTAAGTTAAGTCAAACGTTAGGTTTCAAACGATACCCTTATACACGAATGTACAGCTTGAACTAATTGAGGATTGTGGAAAGAAAAATGTCCCTTTGATCAGGAGGGACACTTTGAATAAATTTGCTCACATTGTTTTTTATATGAAATCTATGAGTTTTAAAACTTTGAGTATTTATATGTGTTTTAATATGTGTGGGAGATTTCTTGAAGTATTTTGTAGAAAAAAAATATTCCAGTTTATTCTTAAGTTTAACCTGGGCTATAAAGAGTTAAGAGAAAAGCGTCGCCAAATCTTTAGGCTTATTGAGTCGCTGCAAAGCTTATTTTTTTTCTCGAGACACCTTAAAAGTCTATACCCAAGCTAAGTATAACTCACATTTATGGACAGGGGCGTAAAAAACTGCTTTAAATTTTTTGGACAAAGTTCAAAACCGAAATTGTGGAATTTATTTTATAGTTAGAAGATCTCGATTGTGTAATATCGTCCCAAACGAAGCATTACCAGCAGGTTTAAGATGAATATTAACAACATTGTTCGCTTTTTCCCACAAAACTTTTCTTCTTCATTTTTCTTTCCTTTCCTTTAACTATCCTTTTCTTTTCCAAATATTCAACGGTGGTACGCAAGTACTCAAAGCTTGACAGCCTATGTTTTGGCTATAAAATTAAAAAATAAAAATAAAACAAAAAAAAATTAATGAATTAAAAAAATAAAGTCCAGCTATACAGCTTTAAAGAAGCTAGAGGTAGATTCATAGGATGGATGGTACAACTGATGTAGTGTAAAAATATTGAGAGTTCATTAGCATATTTAAAAAAAAATTTGTGTAAAGTTTACATTTATGAAATAGTGATTTTTTTGATAATTCTAAGACCCACCATCTCTGGTCTATGTAAAATATCTATGGTCAATAAATCTATGTGAAACTACATAAACTCTTGACAAATACATTCACATACAATAGTTATTTTTCTTCACTGTGGTAAACTACATCTATTGTATATTACTTCATCTTCATTAATATAGCATAGTTCCAAATTATTGATAATCAAATTGTGTTCTAAGTTAATTCCAAAGATGAAAATTGAAGAAGAGTTTTTACAACATGCCGTGAGTGGAATTTGAATGCGAGTTGTCTGTCTCGTAACTTACAAATTGCAAAAAAAGCGAATTATATACAAAACTAGTAAAATTACCCGACGTTGTCCGGATCGAACATAAAATATATAGAATTTACTTAAATAAGGTTTGATTTATGGAACCGAATTAAAAAAAATTGGTTTATTAAAAATATTTAAATATATTTTTTTTCTCGCTACGATTACAAAATCAACAATTAGGGGTTTCCCTGATGAAGTTTAAACAAACACGTTCTGCTTGCTTCACGTTCCTACCCGTGACCCGAACCAATTCAAGTTTTTGAAATCGCTAAAAAATGTAGCTTTTTATTTTCGGAACAGTATATAAGTGTTAACTCTCATGCCTGTAATACAATTGGTTTTTTAAATATTCCTTAGACAGCTATACAAACCACTCAGAATACTGGTTCAAAAAATATCATTAAACCAAGCTGAGCATCAATCCAACCTATGATGTAAATAAATACGTTTTATACGATACGTTTAGTGGTTTAAAAGCTACACGGTCACAAACAAAAGTGCTTAGAACTTTATATATATATATATAGATAACATGATTGTTAGTAAATGAAAAAAAAATTGTTTTACAAAGCATTTTAATCCGAAATGTATTTTTACCGCTTTCGATATGCATATTATTGTTGAGTACTTAGTGTATCGAAATTTTTCGGTGTAGATATGCTGTCTCTCGTTTAATATTTTTAAATTTCATAAATGTGTTTTTTTTTAAATTCCTATACTATGTAGTTTATCTATATTTTTATAATATATTAACGGTTTTTTATTTACTATAAAAGACCGTTAATATATAAAGATACACAAAAGTAATTTGATAGTATAAAGATCAGAGTTAACTGTGGTAGTTTATGTTTTTTATATGAAATAGTAAGATCGTAAAAATGTCCCACGACCTCAACTCTGATCCTTTATACGATTATATTATACTTTTGTTTTGTCTTGTCTTTGGTACTATAAAATAGGCTATAATACTACAATGTGTTTCAGTATTTTAACCTTGTCAGGTAGTCGTTTTTAAATTTTTTTTAAATACTTCTACAATTCTTCTGAACGATTTTTTTGTCAGTTCACTTACATGACTATATTCTAGTTTAATTCACTATTAAACCAAACATCAAAGTTTATTTGATAGTACATAGTGTAGCTTTATCTATTTTAATAGAGTTGTAGTTTAACGTTATTTGTTCATTCTTGGGCTTTTGATTATCAATTAAATTTATCATATTTTTCAGTACGTACCGAAAAATTTACTTCTCAAAATAAGGCGCATTATATAAAGTATTTAGAGTACGACCAGTACAACCGCAATCATGAGCTTACGTTTACAATTTAACTTTGCTGTATGTATTCTGCAAAATCATTTTGTTTTAAGTATATATACATTAACAATTTTTGTCTACAGTAAACGATTTGTAAATGTACAACAAAAATTTGTGACTATGAGTTATACAAAATGTTGCTTGGGATACAGTGTAGAGCCATACAATCTTGTATTTGTAGTATGTTCTGATTCTGATTTCTAGCTCAAGATCTATAACCTTTTCAGACCCAAGCAAAAATCTCCCATCATTGGTTTTATACATTGAATCGAATACGTAATTAATGCACTAAATAATTTTTTATACTCAATTAAACAATAGCAATTCATACTTTTAGGTTTTAAATCGAAATATCAATTATTGCGCAGTATAGAAGCATTTCATCACATTACACAATCACTTAATCGCGGTGGGTGTTAAACGGATAGAAAAAGATCGTTGTCTTCAGAATATACTACAGTTGGATCATTTGAATAAAAAAATGTATGAGGATTCTGAGGGAGATGTTGTATCGGCGTAGGATCTAATGACAGTATGTATGCATGAGTTATAGTAAAAAAAGATACCTTTCCAACAGTATATAAATATTGGGGAGGCTTAATGGTAAAATCTTGAGGTATTTGGCTTTTCGAGAAAGAAAATAAAAATTTTGTTTTTACCAAATTTTTTTTACTTTGAACTACAATATCTCCATAAAGGCAGCACCAATGATTATCAAATAAATGTTAAAATATACTCCAGACCGTTATCTTTCTAGAATATATAATTGAATATATATATAACTAATGGATCAACAGATATAACAGTTTTTATACAAAATCATCAAAACAATAAGGATACTTTCAAATGTCCTTATCGTCCCTAAAGGATAAGATTCGTCATTAAAGATATATATTTTTGGAAAGCTACCAACTCCAGCTATCCTTCGGATATGATCATTAAGTCCGACGCCGATACAACATCTCCCTCAGAAGAGCCGAATGTATTTTCCTCAAAACTGTTTGTTATTAAAACTACTTGCATAAAAATAAAATAGAGTTGGTCCTAACGAACTTCTTTGTATCACTCAATACTTTCCTTGTGACTTTTAATGTGTTTTTTTTTTAAGTTAAGCCAAACATTAGGTTTCAAACGGATTCTTGAGGAACACCAGCGTTAATATGATGTTAACCGGATATAAATCCATCAATTAAGACACAAATCGAACGATTCGAGATAAAAAATTTTCAATCCATTTTATGAAAACAGAACCCAGGCCTATATAGTACCTGGACAAAAGAGCGCAATGACAGACTCGATCAAATGCTTTTTGAAATATTCAGGGCTACAGCAGTAGATTTACCAGCGTTGGCAATGGTAATTGCTTTTTTACAGGCTTTTTGAAATATCCAGGGCTACAGCAGTAGAATTACCAGCGTTGTGAATGGTAATTGCTTTTTTATAGGCTTTTTGAAATATCCAGGGCTACAGCAACAGATTTACCAGCGTTGGCAATGGTAATTGCTTTTTTACAGGCTTTTTGAAATATCCAGGGCTACAGCAGTAGATTTACCAGAGTTGTGGAATAATGGTAATGTTGAGCTACTCGCTAAGGCAAATCATTAGATCGCTAGTGGAGCGTTGTAATCTAAAACCATATTGCCTATATCATTACTGATGCCTTTGCATTCAAGATATTTCATATAAGCATATTTCATATATATTTCATTTGTTGATAATCCTGTCCTCGTATTCTGAGTATCGCTTTCTATTGACGAAGTAATTTTCAAATCATCTTATTCTTTGCCCAGTATACAACAGTCAAAGAGAATTTTTAACAATATTTTCGAATGTTTTAAATTTTTCTGTGTGGGTGTGAGTGTGATGTCTACTGGGATTGCAAAAAAAATTTTAAATTTTAAAATTAAAAAGGGTATTTTTACCCCCCCTTTTTTTTTTTGTTTTTTCCAGATAGAAGAAAATCATTAAAAGAGTCTGGTGAAGGAACGAAGTGAAGGACTGTGTCGACTTTAACGCTCTAAAAATTACTATAATTTTGTTTATATTAAAACTAGTCTTTTAGACTAACCATTAATACAGTTTTGGCTCTATTACTTCAGATATTTTTGATTAATCAAATTCGTATTAGGAATTATTGAGAGATAAAAGATTATTTCCTAATACAGTTCGAACGGTTTTGTCCGTTTAAGACGTCTAACAAAGTTTTGACTGTCAGCTAAGCGTAAAACTTCAGTATTAACATATTGAGAAAAACGAATTTTGTGGTGTATTGCCAGTTTTTTGATTTTGTCTTTTATGATAGGAATCTTAAGATCTCTATGAATGTCAGTATTCCGAACATACCAGGGAGCATTGACAATGTTTCGCAACACTTTGTTTTGGAATGTTTGGATAGTTTGAATATGAAGTTGTTTAGCACAACCCCATATTTGAATATCGTATGCG
The DNA here is from genome assembly GCA_963942445.1 of Argyra leucocephala. NCBI lineage: Eukaryota > Metazoa > Arthropoda > Insecta > Diptera > Dolichopodidae > Argyra > Argyra leucocephala. Next base: position 130,471,194 of record OZ012680.1, read on the forward strand.
CAGACTGGCTTTAATATTTGATTGTAAATCAAAACTTTATTTATATGTTGAAATTGAAGATGTTCGCCCAATTAGCCAATACAGTTGGTTGTATTTCAGTTCTAACCCTTGTCTTTTGTTCTTGACATGTTCTTTCCATCTGAGTTTTGCATCAACTGCCATATCAAAATAATCTGCTGAATTTTGATATGGTATGACGACATTGTTTTTTGTGACCGCTATGGGTCATGGGTCGCTACATATTGTGTGGATTTTGATTCGTTTAATTTAATTCTCCACCTTTTGCACCATAAGGAGATTTTGTTGTTTGCTTGTTGCAATTTATTTGTTGCTTCGTTACTATTACCAACCCCTAATACTGCAGTATTCCTCTTTAAACTGTTTTTTTTTTGTTGTAATTTGGATGTCACCATCACAAGTTGCATAACTATATAACACAAAATAATTGAGCTGATTCTAGATTTTATGTTAAACCCCATTGAACTCATCTATATGGCAATACTATTAACAAGATCACACCTTTATTATTATTATTATTATTATTATTCAATTTCTTTGTTATTTTACATTTTTTTTTCTCTTCCTCATCATCATCTTCTTCTACTATCGTAAATCGTAGTTAGTAGTAACGAAGTAACGTTCTTCTTTCTTTTAAATATTTTCTTTAACTCCAGTAAATAATAATTTCTGTCTGTTCATTCTTTAGTTCAAGAGTGGTTCAAGTTTTAAAGAAAAAATTATTTTAAGTTCAGTTTTAATTTATCGCTCAACAGATGAATATCTTTTAGATATAAACGTATTACGCGAGAACGTTAGTTAATCTTATTTCGTTTTTCAACAGAGTGCTTTCCCCATTTTATTGACTTTTCGGTGTTATTTTTTTTTTTTGTAGTTGGTTTCATTATTGCTTATCTTCTGAGCCGCTGAGTGTATATATAAATAATATAATATTCGTATATAAACGGTTTATTTGATAAATAAATGTATATATATATATATATATTTATATTTACTAGAAATATGTAAAGTGGTTTTTAGTTTTTAACATTAACAACTAAAACAAAAAAAAAAAAAGAAAAGATTTCACCTTTTTATCCATAGGAAAGAAAAAAAAAAGAAAAAAGATAAAACCAAAAATTCATAATTCTAATCGACAGTGATTGTTGTTGTTGTGTTGTGAAAAATTTATATGTAACATAAGAAAGCAAATGAAGAAAAGAATAAAGAATACAAATGTAAATTAATAAAAGAAAGTTTTTATTTTTTATTTTGTTTTTATTTTATTTTTTTGTTTTTAATAAATTTTTTGTGGAATTCTTTTGATGGCGTTAAAATAATTAAATTAATTTTGTTGAATTTTTAAATTTATATATTAAATTCTTTTAAATATTTTTTTGTGGTTTTTCATTCTAAATACACTTCAAAGTTAATAAATGTGAGATTTTAATTTTATTTTTTTGTAGTTTAAAAAATTAAATTTAAACATTAAAAATAATCTTTAATCTTAGTTTTAAATGTTATGAGAATTCTTAACCATTTCTTGTATATGATATCTACTTATATACCATATAAGTATATTAATTGTGTTTTATTAAATCTTATAAAAAAAAGTAAGTTTGAAATTTAATACGAAACAAGTTCTTAAATTATATATGTATATATATTTGTTATATATATATATGTATATTTAATTTAGTATTTTTTTTTAGTTATAAATTACAATTAACAAAATATAATTTTTTATATATTATTAATTCTGTTATAATTATTAATTAAATATTTATTCAGTCCAAATTATAACTTGAACACAATGACATTTTGCCAACTTAGAACATTTAGAGCTTAACAATTACATTTAATTCTGTTATAAGTTATATTATAATTAATTTTTAAAGATAATTCATTTTATTTTTATAATATAACAAAATTATAGATTTTCATAAAAAATGAAGTATATGACTGATCATACTGACTAAAATGCGAATTCATTGATTGAAAAATCCTATAAACCTAGAATAACCAATTTGAAAATATGTATGAGGATTAATATAAAATGCATGATCGATTTGATGAGTTCATGAACTAAAAATTTAGAAATTATAATAATTTAAAAAATTCCTCTATCAAAAAACCGTATTGTGGTTGGTGACAGGGCATAAAACTCAATTTTATTACTATACCTTTACTATGGTATGGAATGGTGGTCGGTGGAACCTATATAGTTATTTCTTAAAAATTAAATAAAAAAACAAAAATAAAAATGAAAAAACAGAGAAATCTGATGTTAAATTTTTATTATTATAAATTTTATTGTAGAAGAAAAACTGGTTTTGAAAGTATTAGTGAAAACTATATACTTATATCTATATGTTATATGTAATATGTATGTAGACAGACTCGGCACGGAATGTGTAATGTAAATGGGAAGCCTAGAAGATAAAAAAATATAAATTTATGTTATTTATCTATATATATATATGTAATGCATATATATGTTTATTTAGCCCCACATCTCGAAATAGAAAAGGTTCTTGACAGTTTTACTGCATATTAATATTTAGGTAAACTGCAATAGATAATATACATATAAATAAATAAATAAAATAATAATTAATTATACTTATTTCTCTCGCATTTATTTACAATTTATTATAATGGCTAGTAAATGTACCAATTTACGCCCCCTTAAGGAAAAATTAGTTTAAGTTGACAAAATAAGCAAAATATAAACTTTTTTTAATTTTTTTTCTTCAAATTACAATAATTAGTATTTTTTAATTAAAAAAAAAAAAATATTTCCATCTAATTATAATTTAATTTTTTCTAAATAAATAATAAAATATTATAACTGCCAAAAAAAGTTTGATTGTACGTATTTCCGCTCGACACTTTCAATCTGAACTAATTCCCCCCTTATATAAACTCAATTCCGCTTTTCGAACCTATTTGCGATTCACAGTACCTATTTACGATTTTACTTGAAAAAGCTATTTAAAATAATTATTAAGAGTAAAATTAATAATTAATTTTTTAAATAATTTATAATATTAAATTATAATATTATAATAAAAAATTAATATTATTATAAGTAATTTGGAAAAAAAAAAAATAAATAGTTATAAGTAATGTAAGTAAAATTATTTGTTACACATAAAAATATACATTTATTTCAATATAAAAATTAAAAATAAATAAACAATTCAACGATTCAGTATTTCAAACAAAAAAAATATAATTCAATATAACATAATTAACTTAAATATTATAACAATGCACATTTAAAATAAATAAATAAAAATACAAAATATTTCATATACACATACAAAGTAAAAATCACATTTACTACTTCTTAGTTTTGGTATTTTTACATTTGTATGATTTAAGGTACTTTATATTGGTACTACTGCTGTTCATTAGAACTGGAGGCTCAATTTTGCAGACTGTCAATTGTCTGAATATATTAGAATATCTTCTTTTACAGGCCATCTCCAAAATGTGCCAGACATTGTCATGGTTTTCACTCCTCTATTTAACTTATTGTGAAATGTATACAAAGTAATTATGGTAATTTATAATGGGGGCCTTAATAAAATTTTGATGGCAAGGCAAGATAATTCCAGAGATTTTTTAAATTTAACAAAATATATATAATATAAGTAAAACATAGTTTTGGAAAAACTTATTCTTTAGGGTTAGCGTTAGAATAAAATTTTTAGATAATTGTTAAAAATAGTCGAATATTTTCCTTTTAATTTTACTAAATATGCTTATCACACAGATAACATATAAAAAGACATATAACTATGCGAAATTAAATTAATAGGTCGTAATTAGGTCCAGTTTAGTTTGTTCAATTTCAATTTAAAATCTTCCAGCTGAATCCTAATATAATCAAAAATAGATCGATATATCATTTTCCTAATTCCGCCCGGTCAATCGTAAATACGTACAACATAAATTTACGTTTCCCTAATTCCCGCTCAAAACTAATTAGCAATTTTAAATATTTTTTATTCACAAATTGAAGAAAGTATGTATTAGAATCTATTTAATAATATATCTTTTACAATTATTTGAATAAAATAAATAAGTTAACATCATAGTTTAATTATTATTATGTTCTTAACAAAATAAAAATTTTTTTAAACGTTTTAACCAATATTTTCACTAAAATGTCTACCTAGTTTAGTTTTCTATCAATAACCTTTTTTGTTAATATGAATACAAATGTGCATTATTTTGCATTTACAACGAGGAAATTTGTACCTAAATTTGAAATATAAAGCGTGGGAGTATTGTATTTACAAAAAAAGGGTTTGGGCAGCATAATGTACTAGGGCGGTGATAGGTACATTTACGTTAACAGCTGTGTTTTTTCCACAAATCATTTTCAAATCAGATTTGGATTTACAAAAATAACATATAAATTCAATAATAACAGTAACAATAACCTACACGTCCTGCTGTTATTATGTACAATAACTATGAATTAGTCTGAGAATTATATGTTCTATTTCAAAGCATAAGAAGGTATGGGTAAATTTGGGTGGAAGAAAGAAGCGTTCGAATTTATAAGGTTTATTATTTGATTTTATCAACAAATTCTTCCATTAGTGCATTTGGATTTTTATCTAATCGGGCCCAATATATTTATTTACTTGAAACAGTTATTTTTTTTCTTTACGCTATTGAAAATAATTTTTGATTGATTCGATCATATCAAAGAACCTTAATGGCTTATTTTTCAAAAATTTTCACACTTGTACTGATTTTGAAACTGTAAGTACAATGTGTCCTATAATGGTTTTTATAGGTAAGCAAACATATAATGACTGGCGAAGGAAAAAATTCAATCTTCTATGATGATCTATAGTTACACTATAAAATCCATTTCGTATTGCGGAACCTTTGCCAATTTGTTGAATATTATATCAATTGGGTATAATTCCATATAATGTTCTGACTCTTTAGTTGACTAACATTATTTGAAACCAAAACCGTTTGTTACGGTATTTGGGTGATAAGCTAATTTTGTTTGATATTTATTTGCAGTTTGCACTTCTGGTTTTCTCCTACTTATATGGTTTTAATGCTTTCGATTGAAATGGTCTTAGTGTTTTAATATTCGAATTGTTGGCCATTTGTTATAGTTGGATTCCGTAAGTTCATTAATCAGCTTTTTACGTATACTTTATATATTAACAATTTGTTGTAAAATGTCATAAAAGACATGTACCCAATAAGCCAATCAAATTTATTTAACTTTAAATTCAACTGTTTACTTTTGCGATGGATATGATTTCCACAAAAGTTGCCTATTCAAGTGCATTCCAAGATACTTCACTATTTCTTCTTCGGAACACTAATTCGTTATGCAGCATAATAACCTGACATAACTGATTTTGAATCAAGTGTTTTGTGAATTTAAATTATTATGTAAGTTATAGGTAAAGGTTAATTATTATAATTCGGTGACAACGAAAATATTACAGTATTAGAGGTTTAACTGCAGTCTAGTATATTCCAACATACAATGTAGATAGTTTCAAAATATTTGTATACTGCCTTAACTACATAGAAAGAAGCAGAATGTAAAGATTTTGAAATTAATTATACGTTGTATTTGGTATACGTTATGGAACATACTACACTGCAGTTAAAACTCTAATACTGCATTTTCGATATTAGCATTTTCATACATTTTATCATGAAATTGTAAACCTAACCCTAAATTAATCGTAAGATCGTTTAAAAAGAATTGCTATTGTTGTCAGGAGTATGTAGTTATTCAATTCAATAATTTTGAATATTTTCTAAAATAAATATATTAGAATAATATAAGTATTCAGTATACGATTAAATCCAAGACATTTACACATTTAATGGTATAAGCAGTATAATAGTAAAAGTAATAGTAACTATAATAGTATGATAAGCATATCAGTAAAACTAAAAGGAAATATTCGACTATTTTCACTATTATACCAAAATTTTACTCTAACGCTGGAAAACAAGTTTTTATAAAAACTAGTTATAAACAGAATTGAAGCGACTAGCGACAGATACAGCTACTGACGATAAATACATCGCTGGGATAAACACAATTTCGGATACAAAGTAGAGTTACAAAAACAACTAAATTTACTGAATTTATTAATTTTTCTTCAAAAGCCATTTCAAAGAATGTAAAAGAAAACAGATTTACTTTTAATATTTTAATGTTGTTGGAAATTGTTTACGATTAATCATATTTTCAATCATATTCTATCAAAAGTAGCTCTGCGACGGATACAAAAATATAAATTTTTCTAATTTGTATCCGTCGCCCAGCTACAGTATCCACAATTGTGTTTATTTGCATATAAAATGTATGGGGATATTTTTTTTTGACAGAAGTTGTAGCTGTATCTGTTGCTAGTCGTTCCAATTCTGTTTATACTATAGAGAGACATAAAAAATTATTTCTTCAATTCTCAGTTTATTGAAAAAAAAAAAATTACAAAATAATTTAACAAAAAATATATGTCCGGACAAACAAATAAATATCCACACGCCGGACCTGTACTTTAGATACTCAGAAAAAATGATATACCTTATGTAGTACCTAAAAAGAGTTTATACTATAGAAAAGAATTTCGCTGATTTTATAGTTGCATATTTAAAAGTTGTGTTGTGTTGTCTTACCAATCTTATATTTTGTTTATTGTTGTTTTTTTTTTTTGTTTTTATTTATTTTTGTTCTTTGCTGCTTTTTAAATACCAATGCTATATAATTTATTCATATGCAAGTTCATTATTTCACAATCGTACTTACATATTTAATTTTTACCTTCTTATAGAGAGTAACTTACCTATAATTTTAGGTTTTTTTTTTTTTTTTAAATTTCTTTTTAGGTGTATTCAAAAAAAATTAAAAAAAAGATTGGTTAGAAAAAAAAAAAACAAAAAAAAAAACGAAATAGAATGACAGAGAAGAAAGAAGAGATTTATTACGGTTATAATTTTTATTATTGTGTTACTTATTCTAAAATATTCTAATATGATGTGAACATAAAAATTAATTTAAAAAAAAAAAATGTTTAGTGTTTAGTTAAGCGAATAAATTTTTAATTTAAAATTCAAAATTTATGTGAAATTAGAAATAATTGTAATAAAATAATGGTAAAAAAGTAATTCTATTGTAATGTAATAAGTTAATTACAAACAATGATGAAGGTATATTCTAGAAATATCAATATTAAGCAATTAAACAGGAAATGAAATTCAACTTTAATGATAGTTTAATAAAAAAAAAAGTTATTGAATGACAGGACATATTTGCAATAAAAATGCCATTAAAATTATGCAATTTTTTTTTTAATCTTATTTTATAAAATTCAATGACTCAACACTATTTCATTACATAATATAATTTCCATTATGTAACAATAAATTTTGATAATATTATCTATTATTATAAGTTATATAGTAGCTTTGTAATTGTAACCCCAAGCAAAATAAATTCTAGCTTTTTCTTTCCTTCATTAGAGTTTTCATTTTAAATTTAAGAAAAATACGTATTTACTTACGAAATTTATCATATCTTTATTTTTTTATTAGACCGATCGCTTTTAAATACAGAATAAACAGAATATTTGTAATAAAATGCAAAATTTTCTATTCTCTAAGGGTCATTTACTCGATCATTTTTGCGACATCATTGAAAATTTATTGTATAATTAAAAATCAAGTTAATCGTGTTAATATTCAAATAGCTGCGTAAGTTTAGTGCCAAAGTGTGAAAAAAAACGATCGAGATCTTATTAATATGGGTCATTTGTTTTTTATCATGTGTTTGTATGACATAGTTAGACTGAATGTCGTCACTGTCATATTAAATTTGCTTTTATCAATTCATTTTTTTGTTTGTTTTATTTTTCATTGTTTTATTTTTCATCACCATCAATGTAACCCCATCCGTGACGCATAGGACGGAAATAATTTTTTTCCACCGGTTCCTATTTGCGACTAACCCCTTCAATTGTGGACACGTTCTTCTTTGCTGGGTATTTGCTTTGGCTAAAAAAGTTGTTCTTCACGTTTTTACTGGCCTTCCGATGCGACGTGTAGCCTTAAGATTCCATTTGAAACATTGTTTTGCGATGTTGTTGTCAGGCTTCCTCAAAGTATGTCCGATCCAACGCCATTTCCTCTGCCGAATCTTCACATCTATTTGTGTTTGTTTCGTTTTTTGCCACAGCGTTCTGTTGGAAATGGTTTGTGGCCAACGAATGTTTAGGATGCGGTGGAGACATCTATTGATGTAGGCTTGGACTTTCCTGGTGATGTTTACTGAAACTTTCCATGTTTCGTAAGCGTACAAGAGAACAGATTTTACACTTGCGTTGAATATTCTTATTTTTGTGCGCAAAGATATGTTGCTTGTCTGCCATATTTTTGAAAGCATTGTGAAAGCAGTACGGGCTCTATTGATGGGGGCTTCAATATCCAAATCGACCTCTCCATCTGATGACACAATGCTGCCCAGGTAATTGAACGTACTCACTTCTTCGATTCGCGTTTCTTCATGGAGGATCAGAAGTTGCAATGTGTAAGTTGTGCGCATAATTTTAGTTTTAGCTGAATTAACTTTTAGGCTCGCACTTTTTCTAGTGTCATACAGCCTTTGGCACATGTTATTCAAAGCTCTTTGTATGTGACAATAAACACATATCGTCGGCGTAATCTAAGTAGCTGATACGTTCAAAAGGATGCCACTGGATACCGTTGCTGTCGTTTACACTCACCGTAGTAGTCATTATGTCATCCATTACTACTAAAAACAATATGGGTGGTAAAATATAGCCCTGTATTACTCCCTGATATACCTCAAAACAATTTGTCAGCTGTCCTCGATGCAAAACGCGACATCGTGCATCTTTGTAAGATTCTTTAATTATAGCTATAATTTTTTTGGAATGGTTCTTCTACTAAGCCCATCCCAAATACATTCGCTGTTATAGTCTATCAAAGGCTTTGCAAAAGTCTACAAACATGAGATTTAGCGGTGCTTTAAATTCAGTGGATTGTTCAAAAATTATTCGTAATGTGTTGATGTGATTCACACACGAATAGTCTCTGCGAAAATCTGCTTCGTGTCTTTTGAGTGTAGCTTCTATTGTGCCTTTAATACTGTCGAGTATTATTCTCGCCATTAACTTAGAGAAAACTGAGAGTAGAATGATACCTCGCCAGTTGTTGCAATGATTTAGGTTACCTTTCTTTGATATTTTGACAATAACTCCTTCCTTCTATTCGTTTGTATATTTTCTTGTTCTTATGTAGCCTGGAACGAAGGTAACAAAATATCGGTATATGTTTTACTGATATAAATTTTTAAATCTTATAATATTTTTTTTTTTTAAATTTTTATTATTTTTAATATTTAACGTGCTTTACTCTAGGTACTGAAATAAATTTGTTTTATGTTTGTATATGCATTGGAGTGTTCCGTCAAACATCCAGACAAATACAGGAAACTATATATAAAATTATTCGAAATCAATAATTTATCTGAGGGATTCTGAAGTTAATATTGTGTACGCGTCGGGCCAAGTGAATATATTTCCAGATATCCAAAAATATATATCGCATAATGGCGCATATCATCCTTTAAGGACGAAAAGGACTTTTGAACGCATAATTGTTGTTTTAACGTTTTTGTACATAAACCCTTACATCACATGCTCTATTAAACGTATATATATTTATGTTATATATATTTGGTAATATACCAATTGAGGCGGTCCGAACCAGAGTGGACCAAACGCCAAATTGTCATTTTCTATTAGAAAATAAAAATTTCTTTCATCGTGCAAAGAAAACCAGTAAAATTGAACGAATTTGAACTAGGTTACAATTATTTTTCTAAATGGACTGAACCACTTGAAGTGATTAATCTGTTTTTTATTGCAATTTTATCTCTAAAGTATTGATTTTACATATTTTACATGGTCCATTCTGACTCGGACAGCCTCAATTATCCTTCAAATAAAGTGAATTGATCAGACAATATCTAAGACGTCAGACAATATCTAAGATTTTATCGTAGACAAAGTCGGATGAGTGTTTACATTTCAATTTTTTTTCAAATTTTATCTACTTTTTTTCTTTTCTTATCTAAATTTTGTTCTGCAAAATATCTCTTTTTTTTTTTAGTTGTTAAAAACCTTAAAGCCAATACAGTTCCAAAATCTGCCACATTCGATTTTAATTTATCGAAAAAGAAATCTATGATGTTCCCTAGACTTTTGTCAGGATTCTAATAAGCATTCATTTAATTGAAAATATTAGAAATAGTTAAAATCTATTAAATACTTAGATACAGGGTGACTAAAGATATTTATTTTTTCAAAAATAACTATGATGATGATAATAAGAATTAATAAAGTTCTATATAGGTGTTAAAATAAACTCAAAAAATGGCGTATGATGAAATAATTAAAAAGTATATGAAATTGAAATCGATTATAGGCAGAGAGGGTGATTAAAGAAGTTTATTTTCCTTTTTCAAATCTAAAGTAAGTGAAAAACTTAATCTATTTAGCTTCGTATTTTTATTAAATTTCCAGTTTATTATCTTTCCAAAATGCTGTACTATAATATAAAGTTTTATGTTTTTAGATTACAGCTATTTCGGGTGTACGTACACCAATCGAATATTTATATATACATTTCGAAAAGTTAAATTTTTTAAATAATATTAAAATTTAACTCTTAAATTAAAATTATAGTTTTTTTGCATTTTAGAACTGCTTAAATATTGGGATATAATTTAGTCATTGTTTGCAACACATATTCTTTAATCGAAAAATATTTTTTTGTCTACGGAATATCTTAAATAAATTTGTTGTTGAAAAATATCAAAGATATTTTGTATTTTTTGATCACCCTGTAACTGAACGAGATATTCTCTAGAAGTATACAAACTGATTTAAAAAAACTGTTCATAAACTTTCGCTGATAAGCTGATAGTAGTTTTAATAACTTAAATATCTACATTCAATTGGGTCTATTAATCAAAATTCCAAAAAATATTTTAACCCCTTTTAAAAGTCGTATCAAATTTCTCATGTCAACATCATCAAGATCCGTAAAGTCAATTAAAAAAAAAAGTGAAAGACTTCCTAAAAAAAAATTATCCAAATGATTCAGAAATTGTAACTATTTCTGTCCTTGTGCCAAATAACATGTGCAAATTTAATGTTATTCATCTTAAATACAAAATATTTTCTAAATTAACCAGCGACTCATATAGTGGGCTAGGTATAGGATGTTTAATAAAAAAATTAAAAAAAAAAAATTGAAAGTTGAAGAAATTTTAAAAATAATAAAATTATTGTTAAAAAATAAAAAATGTTAAGTATGGAATTTCAAATATTTTTATTATATTGTAAATATTGTGGAAATAGAAAGGAAGCAATTTTTAAAAAAATGAGATGTCAATCAATGTTTTATTTGCATTGATTTGTCATTTTTCTTATTTATAGTCTTTAAATTTTTATATGGGATCGGCACTTTTAATTTTAAAGCATCAGTACTTATCTCCTGTTCTGAGTTTTTGTATTTTGTATATATATATATTTATATATATATATATATATATATATATATATATATATATATTATTTTTCTAGATACCCTTGTTATAGTGTTGAGTCAAATAGCTACTGGGTTTCCTCTTTTTTGTTGGGTCTTAAATTTATAGCTAAAAAATATAATTTTCTTGTAACATTTGTTTGAAGTAAATCGTTGGAATACTAGCATTTATATAACATTTTTCATACATCATACAAAACCTTCATTCCATTTAGAAAAGATTTTGAACTCGGCATTGCACTATATTAAAGCTGCATGTTATACTCTATCAAAAGTTAAAGAAATATCTAAGCAACAATATAATCTTCACTATCAGGATTATGCAAGCTGATATATTGAGTTTTTCAAAAAGGTAAAGTCACCATATCACTGGTAGACAGGTGCGCTATCTAAAAACCATATTGTTGTTCTGAAGATATTTCGAAAATTTTTCATTAATTACAATTTTCACAATTTTAGACAGAATCAAAATATTATTTGGAATTAGATCAATTTTGAATTAACTAGGACATTGACCAGTCGAAACGGACAAGTGGAACAGTGGTTTCGAATGTACTCTACGTATTTTATGAAAGCAGAATTTTCCAATTAAAAACTTTACTTTAGGTATTGTGGATGGGGTAGAAGAGCTATGTAGAGTAAAAAGTGAGGTGCAAACAAATTTAGAAATAAATTTGCTCTAACAATTGGGTTCATTACTAAATAAATGTATAAAATTATTAATATTTGCTTAACTAGTTACTTTTTGGGCATTAGAGGACCTGTGCCGGGGGCAGTATTTGTAGCAGTATATTTGGACACTTGATATCTTTCTTGTTCTACCCTAATGTGATATACTACTTTGTACCACTTTAAAATTGTTGTATTGTTGGAGCACTTTCCATATTTTATATTATATACGACAATTTTCAAGTGGTATAAAGTAGGATGTTAAATTAGTGTTGTCGATAAGACAAATTTTGAACTTTGTCGAGAAAATTTAATGCGGTTCATGTAGAATCGGCCTATAAATGTGAATAGTATTCTAAATTCGGACATATGCATGAGCAATATTGCTTATATTGACAAGTATTTTTGTTCATAAACATTTTTAGCTTAGCAGGAAAATTGCAAAATTATAGTAGATAGCGCATTGAAAATCAATTGTGATGCTGTTTCTATTTATAACACAAAACTGCAAATGTAGTAAATTCAAACTTTAATGTGTCAATAAAATAGAATAGAGAAGTTAAAATATTACAAAAAAAAGAAAGTGAAGATTCAAAACGATTTTTTAAAACCCTGAAATTGATTACAAAAGTCTTATTATCTTAAAATGATGTCTCATTTATACATGAAGCAATCGGTTCAGCAACAGGTTGAATAAAATCAAAATATTTTATTTTTCTTGTCACGTTTAAATCAATTGTACCATACACGAAGCAGTTTGTCATTCAATCCATTTTTAATAACATTTAAAATTTGAGTTAAATTAAATATTTTATATTTAGACTTATCTCTATGATAATTGATAACATTGATGTATTAACTTAGCCATATATAATCGATTAATCATCTGATTGGTATTGTCTATTATGACAATTATAAATGTTGTATACAATCAAATTACATATTTTGATTTTTGTACGATAATAAGTTGCTGTAGCCATACCGAATAGATATTTAGTATGTCCTGTTGAGAAAAATACATTACTTACAGCTACCCAAACAACAACCCAAACACATCTCGGCATTTTTGACAATGATGTGGTCATTCGCATATAATTTTATTATTTAACTGAATGCTTAGGATATTCAAGTGTTCGGTTCGCTGAATTGATTAGTTTTTAGGTTTGGTTAAATTGATTAATTTTTAGGAACAGATTAGGTAGCTTTGATATTAAGAGGTGTTAAATATCAACTCTATTACATTTTTCGCAGTCGGAAATAATGGCTAAGTCATGGTAGAGCATGCTAACCATCATATTACTTTAAATAATTTAATTGTTGTCAGGTTTCCGTTCACTAACAATTTTTAATATTTGATTGTAAATATCGATATTTCGGAAGCAACATACTTCCTTCATCAGTGCTTGTGGCTAACTGTATATATTAATTCATTTTTCCCTTTTTATATCCTGTTTCCTCCATACTAGATATCTATTTTACCTGTACTTTTTCAAATTACTTTATTAATTTAAATAGCGGTGAATATCCATTCCCTAAATCATTATTCAATCTGTCATCTACCTGTACTCTCGAAATTGCTAAACTCTCATATGTGTCTAGTTTGCTTATTTTGTGTACTTCCTCTTTTGATGGTTTTATCAAATTTATGGTGTTCCTCTATTATGTGTTTAGCAATTGCCGACCTAAAATTCGTAGTACCTCTTATTCTTGGTAATTCGGCTTCCCTTAAATGTTCTGTCATCATATTACGTTTAGTATATCATTAACTTCAATTGTAGCATGTGTGTAAAATCGAAGAGTGTTATTGTCTGCAAAACTATATGAGTAGGATTAGAATGTGATTGGAAAAGATCAAATTTTGTAATATTAATGCATTTACAATGAAAATTATCTGTTAAAGAAAATTCGACTTTGATTAATATTTGTTATGAAAGCTTAAATCGTTTTGTATACATATAGTGATTTATTTCTACAAAGCGTAAATTTTCAAAGTTGGTTAATTGAGTAGAGTATATATTAGTTAGAAATTACAGAATTAGAAATTACAGAATTAGAAATTACAGAAATTTTTCTACACTAACTATCTTCTATCTTTTTATCACTATTTTTACTATTTGAGACATTAATTGGGAATAATAAGTGGGGACATTTTTATTATTTAATTAAATATATCTGATACAAAATAAATTGCTTATATTTTGTGAATAGCTGTTTATTTCAAATATTCTATATATATATACATATATATCGCATTAATGATTTCAATTACATTCCACCTCTATATATTTTCTATGGTATAATTTTTTTTTGTATATTGGATGCATTTCAAATTTTTTAATGGCATTAAACATTTCATTTTTTGTTTAAACTCAATGAATAGAAGATTAATATACGTATTAAGTATATAAGTATGTATATATATATATATATAATAAAACAATTTTCAGCTAATATTATTTAATTTTTCTTTTTAATTTTCACCGTTATTACTTATCAAAAGAACTAATTCGTTTTTTTATTTTTGTTCTTTTTTAATTAATTTTTTTTATGATCATTTCACATTCTATTAGTCTATTATATTTAGTGTATCTATATATATATATATATATAGTTTAAATCTCGTAAGTTGTAATTGCATAAGTGATCTACCAAAGAATATCATTAGATGTATCTCTGTCAATTAATTATTTTTTGTATCTGTTTTATTTTTTTTGTAGTTTTAGTTTCCCACCTCTTCTTCAGTATAACTTTTTTTTTTTTTTTTGCTCCACTGTTTTTCTATTTATAGTTAAGAAAAGATCATTAAAATTATAATTAAAAATTATAACGGTTTTTGTTTTTGTTTCTATTTCGTTTTTTATGATCGAAACAATTGAATGATTTTTCATTTTATTATTAATAAACATTTATGAGACTTATGATGAATTGCATGAAGATTGATGTACAACAAAATATGGTTAAATAGTATGTTGTAGAGCAATGATAGTAAAAATGAATAATAAAATGCGTTAAAAATAATGACTTTTTGAAAATAAAAAAGTTGAATAAAAACCAAAAAAAAAAAAGTAAACTCTTTTTTTTTTTTTAACGTATAATTAAAACAGTTATAATTTTATATGCATATTTTTTTTTTAATATTAATTTTTAGTTGGAAATTTTTTTTTTATTTTTAGTTTTATTTTATTTCTTTTTCTATCTGGAAAATTTCTCTAATTTTTTTTTTTTTTTTAAAAATTTGCTTATATGTTTATCATATGAAAATTCTTCAAAAAACAAAAAAAAGAAAATAAAAAAAAAGTTATTCTGAATTTTCTAGTGACAACAGTTAAAATAATTTCTTACTCATAAATCGCGCATAATAATTACTGCCATTACTATTTTTTTGTTTTTGTTTTTCATTTAGAAGCGATAGAAGATATTGAGTGCCCATGCATGAAATAATAATATAAATATACTTATATTATACGTACATATATATATATTTATATTTATGTATATACATAATATGGTGCAATAATATAATAAACGAGGAAAATTATATTCGTGAATATATGGGGAAAAAATAATCTTAGAAGAGTAGTTACGTTGTGTTGTAATTATACTTAACAAGTGTACATAACGAATATTTAATATATTTATACCAGTACATTAAGTATATAATAAATAATATATATATATTTAGAACATTAAAATAGAAAAAAAAAAGTAAGCAGACTCAATTATTGTTGCAGTTAAATTGTTGTGTAGTATGTTTTTTTTTGTTATTTCAGTTTTTTAATATGACAATGATGAAATATAGGTTTCAAAACCAATGTAAAGTTATAACAAAACTGTTGTGTGGTTTTTATTTGTTGTTTTTTGTCTGAAGATATTTTTTTTTTTTTGGCATTTATAGCAATAAAATGGTTATTCTTTCATACATACATATTTCACAACACATAGGTGTTTTAATGAAAGAAAGTTGATTTTAGTAAAAAATATTAAATATTTATTGACTGTTTGTTAAATTAACAAAAAAAAAAAAATAAAAAAATAAAAAATTATGTAAATTTCTTTATATGACAGTTAATTTGTTACAGAATTGAAATTTTACTTTTTTTTTTTATACCCAGGTTCAATAAAACATATTTCGGTTTATTAATTTGAAACAAAGAATCACTTTCAAATTTTTTACAACACCAAAAATATTTTATGGTAAAATTTCTCTAAGATAACTTTTGTTTTTTTGTGTTTTTGTCGCCAAATATCTACTAGATATTTTTTTTTTGATATACAATTAATATCTAGGTGGTTCTTATATACTAAAATTAATTTAGTGAAATTTTTTTTTTAAAACTTTGATCATTTTATTGACATATATTTTTTTTTGCTTTACTGTGATGTTGTTCTAGATTTTCCAAATGTATATATAAAAATAAATTTATTGCGTTCAATAAACAGTATTAAATGTAGAGGAAATTAGTTAATTTTATATTTTAATATATTTATTTATTTTTTTTTAATAATAATCGGTTTTATTTTTGATAATTGGGTTTATTTTTTGCATTTAGTAAATGAAAAAAATGTTAAATTTCTTTTTACTAATAACAGTTAACTATACTACTTGAATTTAGTGGGTTAAAATGAAAAAAAAAAAATACATATCGTATGGATGGAAGTGCTTATACTAAT
Organism: Argyra leucocephala; assembly: GCA_963942445.1. Classification (NCBI taxonomy): domain Eukaryota; kingdom Metazoa; phylum Arthropoda; class Insecta; order Diptera; family Dolichopodidae; genus Argyra; species Argyra leucocephala. The sequence goes on from OZ012680.1 coordinate 130,488,171, forward strand.
AAAGAGCTGATAATAAATTTATTATTTGCTTCTGTTCTTTAGTAGTTATAGTATGGAAGGTTAAAAATATTTTAAGTGCTGAAATATGTGGGGTTTTAATGTTAATTTAACGTTGGTAAAAATTCTTTTAACTTACTTAATGTTTTTTTTTTGTAATGGTTTTTATAGCAAAAGATCGATGGCTATGTTCTATTTACAGTTCAACATTCCACATAATTTAAAATTTGAAATTTTTTTATGTTAATGTTAAAACTGTTTAAAGTAAGTTGTTCTCGACAAATAAGACTTATTTTGTTTTCACAAAGCTGGGTAAAATTTTTTTAAATCTCGCAATTAAGTAAAGCAAAGTACCTATATTGTCTAAAAAATTGGTGCTTTAAAATTTAATAAATTTATTTTAAAGCTGTCTGCGCATTTTTTTCTATGCGTAGCCGGTGGTTGGGTACTAGAAAAAGAATATGTGCTTTTTCCACTTTTTTGAATTTAAATTAATTTTTATCATAGCAGTTGTTTTCGATACTGCTCGTGTTTAGGAAATTATTGTAGTAAAAATTTTTTTTTATATTATTAGCCAAAGCATAGGTCAGAAAAATCTTTATACTTTCGTACCGTTGGTTTTTAGAAAAGAAAAGGTATAGTTAGTGAGAAAAAAAAGACAAAGAAGTAGAAGAAAGGTTCGGCGGGGAGTTGCGAACTAAGTTATTAGTTGCGTTTTTTTTAGCTTGCAAACTTGCTCACAAGTACTTTATTAGCAGTTAAATCTGTAAACAAGTCTGCAACTTATACAAATGTGTAGATAAAATTGCCGACTTACGAAAAAATTTCCGGTAGAGATTTTCAAAACCTCTAGCGGAATTTTTTTAAACTTATAAAATTATATTCATTTTATGTCAAAAAAAATAGTAAAATAAAAAATCAATAGATGGTCATTGAATTTTGATAGTTATGTAGTATTATAATGTCTGTTTGATCATCCATAACTATTTATATAAATAATATTTTTTACGTTAAAAATAGAAAAATTTTTAAATTTATTTTAGTTACCCATCAGTTTAATCTTTATTATTTTAAAATAAAGTTTTAATTTTTCAAAAAAAAACATGTATTTTACACATACAAAAATTAATAGTAAAATCCTGAGGTTATATTTTACTCTAAAATTTATTGTTTTTTCGGTTTGTTTACAAAATACTCATGTGAGCACTTTTGGAAGCTAAAAAAAACGCAACTGATGTTCATTTTGAATTTTTGTAAATTAAACAAATAAAAACTACCCCCTTCTTGGGAATGCTTGTAATGGAATGCGATTCTAGATTCTAGAAGTTCTGACTATAAACGAATTTCCATAACCAGAGTCTTGAACCATCTTGGTATTTTCACGGTGTAGGAGTGGGTATTTGCAGCCTCTCGTGTTCGTCGACGGAATGGCTTAAGAGTCGGAAGAAGTGATTTTAGTTCTTCCGAGTTCTTCTGTGTCTACTCCCACGAGATATCTATCGAGATATATACCAAGATTATCTACTCTATAAAATAGAGTTAGTTAATCTTGGTATTTCCACATTATAGGGGTGGACATTTACAGCCTCTCGCCTTTCTCGACGGAATTGCGAATCGGAAGTCGTGGATTTAGGTCTTCCCAGCATGTGTCTACTCCCATGAGATATCTATAAAATAGTGCTGGAAAAACACGACGATGACCAAGTGGAGCAAGTGTTGATGAAACATTTACATCATCTATGAGGGGAATGGCGCGTTTTTGTACTCTATCAAGAAAGTTTAGAACAGTCTTTGAGGGCCGAAAAAAAACCCAAACATTTTACGGCGCTTATCGAAAATATGATCATTCCAGAGCATATTCTGATTTAATCACATTCCAAGAATATTTAAGTTTTCTAGTCGCTGTAAACTTTCATCTTGAAATTTTAGAATAAGTTCGAATGGCGTTAGTTTTTGCGTAATTGTACAGTTTAGAGTTTTGGAGGTGTTGAACTCAACTCTGTTTGCTTTACCCCATTCGAAAATGTTAACTAAGTTATGGTTTACAATGCCGCCAATTATTGTTCTTTTGGCGTAAACTGAGGAAGCTGTAGCATTAGATTTTTTCTAGGACGCTACATAGGACTAAGGATCAAGATGAAAGTTGTTTGGAGGAGATCATTAATAAATATTACAAGGAGAGTTGGAAAAAGAACAGAGCCGTATGCAAGACAAGCATTAATTTGTAGTTAATTATATGTTATTGCATCAACAAAAACTGAAGTGGCCCGATTCAATAGAAAACTTTCAACTCATTTAGCGGAAATCGGACCCAGACCTACAACATGACATTTTACTATTAGAACACTTGATTCCATACTTGATCAAAAGCTTTTGAAATATCTAAGGTAACAACAACAGCCTCACCTTACTTATGTGCCTATTACAGGTGTCACACCACTTTTCCAGTCATTTTTCCCAGTCACCCGAATGAAATTTACTTTCGTATTACAAGTCTCATCCGCAACAGCAATAAATTTCTGAACGTATTTTTTATGTACTTTGACAGAAAAACTCATTTGACGTTTGAATTTAAAAAAAATATTTTTATGAATACAAAGTTGGTTGATGTGTTTATTTATGTTTTTTTTGAAATTGTGTTTTTGTTGTTTTTTTTAAACTAAAATAAACAAAAATGTTTATCATTCAATTTTTGAATTAATATATTCAAATATATATTATATAATATAAATTCAAATTCAAATATATATTATATATATATAAATTATTTCAATAAATTTGTAAATATTTAAATACCCTTTCTTTTCAGAATCCATTATTTAAATTTATATAGACACAAAAAATTACAAAATTACAGGCAAACGGAATCCTGTCACATATAAATTGCAAGTGACAATTGAGTCGCATTTTTCAGTCGGCGCGTGACAGTTGTAATAGTAATTCGTGTTGTCACCCGAAATTACTCGGATCCGACAAAAAAAGTGATACCTGTAATAGGCACATTAATGTAACCTGATATTTATTCTTTCGCAGAGTCATGTCTAACGGTGAGCGGCTCGGAAGCCATATATTATATCGATCATAAATTATATCGATCATAAATTATATCGTATCTATTAAGATATTTCATTGGCTTTTTGTTGATCAAGATTTCCATTGTTTTGGATAATTATTATAGGTCTATTTCCATGGAAGATCGCTGTTATCCTAATTTCCGAGTAGTATCCTAATCACTGTAATATTTCCCGTATAGGAAATTTCCATAGCAATAGTTTCTGCGTGACATGAATATTTAAATATATTAATTTTTTTCAAAGGAAAATTATTGTTACTATTTTCTTAGAATTATCCATTTTAGGTATAGTAATCAACTCGTGAGGTTTTGTTTTCTTGAGTCGACGGACATTGTCCCTGCTCGTGTTTTACTGCATGTTTCTGTTATTCGTGACTATTTCAATGTTCAAGTCACGGTTGAGATCTTTGTTACATACATACCATAGTGCATATTTTGATCAAATGACATTTTGAAAAGCGATATTTCGAATTTGTTCAATTGTTCGAAAGGTTCTATTGTTGGGCTAATTATTTAAAAGCATACTCAATAATTCAACTTATATAATTTGTAACAGAACTTGTAAAAAAATTAATCTCTTTGTCTTCCTGAAATTTTTAATACTTTTACAAAAATTTTTGCTTATTTTAGTACAAGAGTATAGTTTGTAGAAAATTCATCTTAACACCATAAGTTCCATTTGAAAAGCAAATAATAACAAAAGATTTGACAGAAAATAATAAAATCAAAACTTACTAAATTAATCATTTACAATTTTGTACATTTTCATATTGTTCCGTATTTCTAAAGAATAAAAAAATATTTCCAAAACCTGATATACCTACCTAGGTGACATTACAATAACAACAAAATTTTATAAAAATATCAAAAAATTTTAAGTCTCTAAGAACTTTAGTGTCACATTCAACATTTCGTTCTTAATAAGAGGTGTAGTAATTTTATTTCTAAATTTTGGTATTCTTCTTTTAAGTGAAAATGAGGCATTGAACTCTGTTGCATATATAAAATTTGCCATTGTCTGTTGGTTCAGATCGTATTACTATGTTCTATACCTTGATATTGTCAGTTGTGATTTTGTTTTTTTAACTAATATTTTTTTTTTTGTTTTTAGATTTCTGAATAATGTCACTGTTTTTCATTTTCCTTTAATTTTAGTTTTTTCAGCTCCTTTTTTGTATAGAAATTTTTATTTTCTTAATATGTATTTGCATTCGCTATGTATTTCCGTTTCACTGTACTTTTTTTGTTTTTGTAAATACAGTTTACTAATTGCATAAACTTCTGGAATGTCGTTGTTTTTGCTATTTAGCAAATTCTTCATATTGGGCTTTTGTTGTATTTAGAATTAATTTTTTTTTTAATTGTATACATACATAAGTGTATATATATATAGATATAGTTAGGTATTGAAATTTTTTTTTGTACATTGTATTAGTACACAATCATCATATTTTCCTGATACAACAATATCACAACACAAATATGTAATTATGTATATAAATTTACTGTTTTAGGATATACATACACATCCTTTAATTTTGCTATTGAAAGTATAGAACATATAATTACTAATTATTATCCTTTTTTTATAATATTAATTTTAATTATTAATTTTATTGTCGCATTAAGAAATGGGCCTTGAGGAATGCATCATATTTTGTAGTATGAAATATTTATTTATTTATTTTAATAGTAGGTTTGTACTATATTTAATATACAGTACAGTACTAGTGAAATATATTTGAAATTGAAAATAAAATAATTAATTTTGAATTGATTTTTGGAATGCGGTTTTTTTTTAATTTCAAAATGTATTTACAACATACAGTGTGGTTCGAGCATTACCTATTAAAGCTCTTTGTAAATTAGATTTTTTAAAATTTTTTGTTCTAATGTGTTTTTGTTCTAATATGTATTTTTGGTGTACCAAACATTTATAGTATAGAACAGCCACCGGCAACGTGCAGCCCATGGGCTAAATGCAGCCCATTCGGTTTTAAATGCGGCCCATTATATTTTTATTTTTACTATTAGTTTTATTCGTTCGCCACTCAATAAAATTCTTATTAAAAAACTCGACTCATATTAATTTGACTGTTATGATATCTAGTATTGCGAAGTAAGATGGCTTAGTGCAAGAAATGCACTTAAAAGGTTTTTTTAGTTGAAAGAAGCTATATATATATTTATGGTTGAAAGCGAAAGAGAAGTATTAGAATTATCGGATCCAAAATGGTTTTTTGATTTAGCATTTTTAATAATAGACATGACTCCTTTAATGAACGAATTAAGACGAAAACTTCAAATAAAAAGAATTTTGATTAATGAAGCATATTCAAATATAAAAGCTTTTCAGATTAAACTAAAACTGCTTAAAAAAAATATTTTAAAAAATGAACTTGCATTTTTGTGCAATAATGTTAGAACAGGAATCGAATCTTTCTTTATCAAATAGCAAATTTCTTGATTATATCCAAATCTTTGAAAATTATTTGTGACAGTTGAAAATGTAAAGGTAAAGAAAATTTATTTTGGCCCATCGGTTGAAAAGATTTCCGATGGTTGGTATAGATAGTGTAGTATAGATAGTATAGAATATAGATTATACTATAGCTTAGTAGATCATTCATTTTACAAATTAAATCCAAGTTACGGTTAAATATTTTTACAATGCAGAATGTATTGAGACTAATCAAACAGTAGACAAGTGTATATATATATATCATAATTTTCAAATATAATTATCTAGAATAGATATAGCAAAAATAAATTTTTGTATATGTTCATTAATATAAAAAATTTCTCTAAATTTCTTTTTGTATTAAATTCAGTGTATGCTTAAATAAAATTTAAAATAAGAACACATCAGTGTTTAGTCATATATAGATATATAAGTATACTCTACTACTTTGTCAGTATACTCCACTTTATAATTTGCAACTTTTCAAAAATAACCTATTCAGTTTTATTTCCAACGTAGATACTAATTATCCCTTATCAATCCTAAGCTAAATGTACGTAATACCGATATATGTTGGTAATATCGATATATTCAAACTTTTTATAAATAACTTCCGTTTATTTTTCATCAAAATCGACGGTTGAAAAGGCATTGGATTTGGACATATTAATTTTAAAATTTTGTAAAATTTGGCGGAAATATTTAAAGTATTTCGTGAGAAAATTTAATTTAAGTCCATAAGCCTACAGATTTGGATGGATTTTGCTAGAAAAGAAGGAAGAATTGCTTGAATGAGAAAATAATTTATATTTTAAAATTTCTGAAAGTAACTGTTTTAATAGTATATTATTATGTTTTGTCAAATAGAATTAAGTATTAAAAATTAAAATTTTCAAGTTTTTTGGTTTAAAAGTTTTTAGTTTTAATAAAAAAAACGTAAAATAATATATATCGGAATTAGGAACATCATGTACCTAATATCGATATACACATAGTTCAATATTAAACAGCAAAAACTAAAATTTAGATTTTAATTTATTTATTTTAAAATAAGTACCTTACATATTTAGCCTTATGAATGTGCATATTCTATAAGATCTTGAAATGAATTTCATTTTGTATTATTTTGATTTATAGATTTTAATTTGCTAAAAATAAGTCAGTTGGCTATAACTTGTCGTATATTGATATTAGGTACATTTTCTATCGATATTATGTTCAATCATGATTCTATCAACAAACTTAATAAATTATCATCTGAATATAGATTGGAATACACTAATAATATTAAATTTAAGTAGGTTGTTACTTATTATTATATATTTGTTTTCCAAACAGGATCAAAAAATGGCAAAACTTAGAAAATACATTGAAGCAAATTTGAAGGCTGCAATAAAAGAAGTGGAATCAGGCATGACAGTTTATAAAGCCAGAAAGTCATATAAAATTCCATTATCAATTTTATTTGATAAAAGCAAGGGAAACCCGAAATCAGTTGCAAGGTTGGAAAACCAACTGTACTGACTTTCGACGAAGAAATTCAAATAGAGAAATTCAAATAAAGAAGATCTTACTTAATTGTATAGTGCTGCAAAGGATCCGTATAGCAGAAATAATACATGTAAAAACGACAGACCATCAGGACGACATTGGTATTGGGGGGTTCTGTCAAGACACCCTTCAATTCTTTATATACTATTTCACAAAGAATCCCCCAAAATTTGACTAAAAATCGAGTTCAAATAACAAAGATAATGCTTATTGAATGGTTTGACAAAGTAATAATTTAATAACATATTTTAATGCAAGTAATCTTTCAGAGGTTCAATTTTATGTTCTTAAATTATGAATTAATTTAGGAACATAATTCGTTTTGGATGTAAATTATGAAACGATAAGAAAAACATTAAAAATTCTAAAATAATATTTTTAAGCTTAACTTGTACTTTTATTTTGATTAACAATTCAATGTGAAGATTGCATGTAATTTTTATATCGATATTAAGTACACCTATGTACTTTTTTCATTATATCGATATTACCGACATATGACCCTGAAACTTTAAACTCCTATAATTTCCAGTAATATTATTCAAAATTTAATTTGAAAGTTGTATTTTATTGAAAAAGTTTAACAGTTTCTGAATTATTATACTTTTTTTTTTAATACTATTTGAGTTATAATAAGAACAGTGAGAAGGCCATTAAAATATAACGATAATACGTACGTTTACCTTATTTTCTTTGTAATCATATTTCCAAAGCTCATCCATCTGACTCTGTTCTTCACTAGGTATTTAATTTCACTCCGTGTTATGTTGTTATTTTTTGTTTTTTAATTTTTCATGTTTCCCGTGGCCTACCTATTTCTCTTTTGTCCAACGAATTCTAATCCAACGTCTTTATTAAATTTTTTTTTTACAATTCAATTTTTAGTTTATAATATAGTTAGTGTTTATCATCCTTGATTTATTTAGGCCTTAGCCGAAGCTGAATGATCGTATTGCCTATAATTTTATAGTTCAAGTAACGTTTTTTTTTTTTTTTACATTCTATTTTCAATTGTTGTTAAATTATTAAATTTTTATTATATATAGTGTTATTAGTAGTTTTATTCTTGCAATTAGTTATTAAATATAAAGTATTTAAGTTTAAGTTTACTCTGCCTTGCAACATTGCTTATTAGATCTTTTGAGGGTGAAGCCTATCCATCTCCATTTTATCTTATCTTTATTTGAATGCATATTTGTTCTTGTTTAGCCATTTTTCTCAAAGTTTATTATTTTTATTTATTTTTTTTATTATTCGCAGGTATATTTGTTAACGGGACCTGCATTTTCTCTATATATTTCTTATTTATCAACCATTGCATTTATCAACCATTTGCTTGTTGCCATACAGTAGCGTTAATTTCACGCAGGCATCATATGTCCTGAGCTTACTGCCCCTAATGGTGATATGAGGTTGTCTGCACACAGTCCAAAGTCTTCCAAAATACATTCTGGCTAATTTTAAGCGATTTTCTAACCGTCGTTTTTATTGCTTCTATTTTAGAGAGCTATACCAAGGTAACCGAATTCAGCGACATGTTCTATGACTTTGTTGTTGATTGTACTGACGGGGGATTATGTCTTGCGTTAATTCTTAAGCATTTTGTTTAGTTGGTATTAATTGTGAGACCAACTTTTAATGCATGTTTGACTAGGCTTCTTATTGTCTCTTGTATGTCACTGTGTATATCGGCGAGAAGGACAATGCCATCCCTATACTCTAAGTCTTCTAGTCTTCTTGAGTCCATTTTTATTCCTCTCTACATATTGCTTTTTTAATAACCTCATCAAGTACTGTGCCAGGTGTGTTAAACAGGAGGGGATGATAGTCTTTTTTAACTGTTATTTGAAGTATTATTGTGTTCCTCATGTATAGCCATTATGAAGGTTTGTTGTTTTTGCATCTGCGAACATGACTCTTATTACCCTACTGCAATATTGCTATTTTAATTAATTGTATCGAATGCATTTTCGAAACTAACAAAGGTGATGTAATAAGATACCGAACCTACAATAATTTTGTATAAAAAACCCTTAAATATTTGGTTAGAGCATAAAAAAAACTGTTTAGATTGAACAACTTAGAGTTAAAAAAAAACGATTTTCTTGATACTAGTTTCCGTTAATTGAACTTTTTTGTTCACTTGTTCTGATATTGGTGCTCAATAGATTGTTCAAAACATTTTTTAGTTTAATTTTTTTTATTCTAATTTTCTTTCCGAATATGAAGTTTTCGACCACTTTTTTTGTTGTTATATTTGGTTTTTGGCAGCTTTGGACAGTTCAATTGAATTAAACAAAAAAAAAAAATTTGAAAGTAAGACAATTTAACAAAAACATAAATAATGAAATATAATTTAACTATATAGAATGACTTAAGTTCATTTTTGAATAATGAAAGTAGTAAGCTGGTCATTTGAATTTCATTTGAAGGTCATTTGAAGTTCATTTGAATAATATTTTTAATTGTAAGCTGAAGAATTCTGATAGTAAAATCTGGAAATAACTTAAATAAAATAGAACTATGGCAGCTTAAGAAGGGTTAGTAGGAGTAGTAGTAGTAGTTTTTCACATTTAATGAGTTGATAAGCCAGAAGTTTGTTAATTTTTTTTTTTTTTTTCTTCTATTACTCCGCGTGGTAGCATAGGGCTTCGATAGTGAACCTCCATTCCTCTCTGTTGAGTACTACTTCCTTAATATCGTCCCAGGCATAATTGTTGATTGTTAATTCTTGATCGATTGTGCGTCTCCATGTGTTGTATGGTCTGCCGGGTCTCGTTTGTCCTTGTGGATTCCACTCTAGAACTCTTCTTGCTATATCACTTTCTGATTTCCTTAGTGTATGACCTATCCATTTAGATTTTTTCCTATTTATCTGTCTGTTGATAGGTTCTTCTACAGTTATGATCCATAAATCCTCGTTGCTAATTCTTGCCGGCCAGAATATTCTGGATATAATTCTCAAGCACTTGTAGCTTCTGTTTGATTCTGACTGAAGTGAGCCATGTTTCACTGCCATATATTAATGTTGACTTAACACATGCTCTGCTTTGTTGTTCTCGATATTTGGTTGCTCCGCCATATACTCATTAGGCTCCCAAATGTTCTTCTTGCCTTATTTATACGGCTGTTGACATCTTCTGTTGTACCTCCTCTTGATGTTATGATGCTCCCCAGGTAGTTGAATTCTTCTACGTATTCTATCTGTTGTCCACTCACTGTTATTGGCTCACTATCACTGTTGTTTGTCCTCATTGCCTTGGTTTCTCGATATTCAATTCCAGTCCCGATTTCTTTGCTTCTTCCTGTAATCTGTTGACTTTATTCTGTAGGTTCCTTTGATTTCTTGATATGAGGCATACATCATCTGCATAATCTAAGTCTTCTAAGTTGCCGAAGAGATCTCATTCTATTCTGTTTATTCCGATAGTGGACATCCTTGTCTAACTCCTATATTGGTGTACAATGGATCACTGATGTTACCTCTGTGTTGAACTGTTGTCTCTGCCTATTTATACATCGCTTTGAGGATGTTGTTGATTTTTTCAGGAACTCCCTTCTTAGTAAGTGTTCTCCATATTGCGCATCTCTTGACTGTGTCGAATGCTTTCTTAAAATCTATGAATAGTAGATATGGTGGGGCATTCCATTCTACTGATTGTTCAACTATGACCCGTAAAGTATTTGACTGGTCAATATAGCTTCGGTTTGGTCTGAAATCTGCCTGCTCTTTCCGTAATATTCGTTCTAGTACTTCTTCTAATCTTTTCTTTATAATAATTGCTATTATCTTATGAATAGTATTTATAACCGTGATTCCTCTCCAGTTGCTGCAATTTGCCAAGTCTCCAAGTTTGATAAGTAACACCATAAAAAGATTGGAGACAATTGGAGACAAGCGGCACAAGGTCGATCTTTTTGGAGGAGCATAGTGATGAAGGCCAAAGCTCAGCCAGAGCTGTAGCGCTATAAGATGATGATGATGAATGTAAAATTAGAACAAATAATTATGAAGATGGCAACATATTATTACCAAAATATCGGTATTTGAAAATAAAAAAGACAATAAACCACCAAACCAATATGTGAAAATAATTCTTCTTTGTTTTTTTTTAATTTTACAAAAAAAAGTGTATAGTAGATTTTTCTGTTCTAATTAGTTCCAATACGCTTAACATTTAATTGTAATTGTCCAAAACAGTTTTGTGCAATTCTATTCTCAGTACAATGAACAAAAACCCAATGATCTACTAGTAGATACAAAATAAAGTAGTTTAAACGTAAATTCTTATACTACAAAAATTTTCATTTTTTATTTTCAAATTCAAACCTTGATTTTTAACTACAATTTCACATTGCGAAACATAATACTATATATCTCTATACTATTATATTTTTATTTTTAACATTATTAATTAATTTAAATTACTGTTAATTACATATATACATATATATCTATGTAGATAATCCAAATCAATTTTTTATTTTAATTTACGATTTAATTTAATTATTACCTACCTTAGTGTACATTTTTTTTCATTTCAATGTAAAATGATTTTTAAGTAAAAAGAAAAAATCACTTACTTACATTTAATTATTATTAAACCGTTATGATTTAACTGGCAACTTGGTAGGGTATGAATTATTTGAATTTTTTAAATTCTTTAAGAAAAAAAAACTACAATTTTTTTTTTCAATTAACCTAAAAAAGAAATTGTTTTGGTTTTTTTCTCTTTTTTTTTTTTGTTTTTTTTTTTTAGAGAAAAATGTGAAAGTGAAAAATAACAAGCCAGCTTTACTGAGACATTCACAAAATAAACAATGACCGCTCAGATAAACATATTAATACGAAAATTTTTTTTTCGAAAATCTGATATGAAAGGGTTTTGTTTTTTTTTTGTTTTGTTATTTTTCTGTTTTAAAGAAATTATTTAGATATTTTTATTCATATACGTACGACTGGTATCAAAAATAGAGAAAGGAATAATAGTTTTAATCGTAGAGATAATAGAATTTTTTTTTTCATTATTATTTTTACTATAGTTTCAATTTCTTTCATATGAGTGATTTCTAGTAGAGTGATATCGAAATATTTTTTGTCTAATAACTTTCACAGAAAATTAAAAATATTTTGGTGTTAAAATTTAAATATTTGTGATTTAATTTTTTTTATATTCTAATTAATATGACCATTTATGATTATTTATCTGTGTTTTATACAATTTATTTACAATTTTATTATTTCAAAATTAATTTGCAAATTCAATATTATTATAGATTCAATGCAGTGTTATATTTTGATAAGCAATATGTGTATAAACATTTTAATGACCGTAGTTTAAACTGTCTGGTCCTATAATTTAATTTTTTTTTTGTTTGTTTTTTTATTCACAATCTGTATGTTAATTAAAAATAATACAATAAGTGAATATGTTTTTGACTGACTTAGTTAATAATAGACATGTGAAATTACAATCCAATAAAAGTAATTTCTTAATTTATAATAAAAAATATATTTTAATAATAATGTCAAGAAATTTCTACAGATCTCCTGGTGTATTTCGTTGTAATCTTGTATGTTGTGTAATATTCATAAGTGTACTTGCTATTACATTGGGATGATATCTCTGGCTGTGTCGGTGAATTTCGTCTTGGACCGTCGACACTTGCAAATCATTGTGTATTATGTAATTTGGCACAAACCAAGGTGCATCAACTAAAGCTCGCAGTACCTTTATTTTGTAAGCGTTGTAATATTTCAATATTTGTTTTTTTGGCTGTTCCCCATAATTGTATACCATAAGTCCATATTGGTTGGAGTATCATCCTATATATCAGCAATTTGTTTTCCAGTGTCATTTGAGACCTTCTACCGACAAGCCAATATAATTTCCTGAAATTGGTGCTTACTTGGATTCTTTTTGTGTAGATGTGCTTTTTCCAGGTCAGACGGCGATCCAGATGCATTCCAAGATACTTGACACTTTTTGTTTGAGGAACAGCATTACTAATTAAAAATACTGTAGGACATGTATCCCTCCTTAATGTGAACGTAACGTGATTAGACTTAGTTTCATTGGCTTTAATCTTCCATTTGTTCAACCATAATTCGATATTGTTTAAGCTCTCTTGCCCCAGCTTAGAAGCCACATTCTTATCCTTGTGCGATGCAAGTATGGCTGTATCATGGGCAAATGTAGCTATCATTGTGTTTGTTGTTTGTGGTAAATCGGCAGTGTATAGCAAGTAAAGCACTGGACCTAGAACGCTACCTTGTGGAACTCCCGAATGAATTTCTTTGAGGCTGGTAAAATATTCATTTTGTTTGACAAAATAATAGCGATTTTCCAGATAGCTTTTTAACAATTCATTAGTAGTGATATGGCAAATTTTGTTTTAATTTATAGAGAATTCCTTTGTGCCAGACTTTGTCGAATGCCTGGCTTATGTCGAGAAAAACTGCAAAGCAATAATTTTTGTTTTCAAAATCTTCATTTATTTTATTTACAATTCTATGTATTTGTTCCACTGTGGAATGTTTATGTCTGAAGCCAAATTGATGTGCCGGGATTAATTTTTTTTGCTCAACTATTGGTTGAAGTCGTCGTAGGATTAGTTTTTCCATCACTTTAGATAACACTGGAAGAATACTGATTGGCCGATATGATTTGACGTCTTCAGATATTTTGCCTGGTTTTAGTATCCTTAGGATTTGCGAAATCTTCCATTGGTTCGGGAAAAATTTTTTTTTTTAATTGTTTGACATTTTTTTGATTAAAACTATTTAGTTAGAACATCATTTATAATATTTAATGTTAACAAGATATATTCAAACATCCGAAACTTTTTTAACAGATATTTTAAAACTAAATGTACAAGCGTCAGGTTTAAGCTTTAAAATGTGAATGTGTGTTTTATATTGAGTTTGTCAATAGATTAAATAATATTAGATTTTAAATGAATGCTTGTGCCAACAAATATCCCAAGTCTATTTGTAATATGGTAAAAGTTGGTAATCGTGACCTAGTGGGTATTTGTGATCTAGTCAGCCTAAAATTGATTTAAAATGTATTTTCTAAAAGAATACTTTTTGGGAATTTATTTCAAAAATTTAATTATTTTATTCTACTACACTTGAACTAGTACTTTAATATGATAATAGAAAATTTCGTGCCAAAAAACCAATTTGTCATTAAGCACCTTACTTTTTCTCGTAATTTCAGTTTTCATCAAGGTTTTGAAATTGATAAAAATGTTTTTAATTTATAGCAAAAGGTTGGTATTATTATAAAATTAATTGCATGCCTAATAATAAAGTTCTAGAGATTTTTTAACGTAAAATGATCGAAAAATGTTATTATTTTGTAAATAAGCTGAGTAATTTAATAATTAAGAGCGCTCCGAATTATAAGCTTTACATTTTTTCTGTTGAGTTATTTGTGGCCTATAGATCACAGTTAGGGTTTTGAAGTGAGTTTTCGTATAACCAAATAGTTAAATTTTTGTTACTTTTTATAAATTTAAATTACTTTATTTGGAAAGTATTAAGTACTTGCTAAATTAAATTCAATTTGTGACCTACAATATGTTTCGATTAAAGCCTTATTTCGTCAAATTCAAGCATTATTGGAGCCGAATTACCCGCAAAATGTATCCGAATTACGGATTAAATGTTTCAAATTGTAGTTGTTTTTTAGAATTAATTTAATTAATATATATTTAATTTTATATTGGTCATGTTTATTTATTTACTGTAAATTAAATAAGTAATCATCGCTCATTTTGTTACCTACACAAAATTTAATAAAATAAGCTGAAAATCATTAAACATTACAGCGGTCATAATTATATTCAAAACGGTCACAAATATGCCACCTATCTTTTTGTATAAATACGAAAAAAATAAATAGTAGTTAGGTACTTATAGTATATTAATTTTATCATTTAAAAAGTCTATATTTTGGTCCACAAGTCATGAAGATAAAAAAAAAACGAAAGAGCAACAAATGGCTTAAAGAAAATTTTCCATCTGTAGCTAGAAGTGATATATGGATTGCTTATGACAAAAAAAAAGATGAAGAAAAGAATAAAGCTTTGGATAAAACATGGAACAACAACAAATGAAATAACGACAACAAAAACTCAAAATGGTTTTATTTGAAAAGAAGGGTAGAAAATAAACTTAACGAAAGTTTTTCAATAGAATCAGAATCCAAGATTAAAGTTAATTCATACGTCATTGTGTAATAACGAAAATGAGTATTTCCCCGGTGATGTTTCAGAAACAAAAAACGATGATTATCAAATCAAAACTATGGTCATGATCGGTCATAATTGGAAGTGGCCAGAACAAGATAATATATTGTGGCATAATATCGGTGACATTGTTCATAAAAATATTGAACCAGTTTTAGTCAATGCAAAAGGAATTCACTTCGTTAAGGAAATATATCTTCGCAGATCAATGAAAAAACTAATAATAGCAAAAGTAGATATAAGAATATTTTTTTCTGTCATGAACTTGTATTTATTTTTTGTTTAATTTATTTATAATTAAATATTATTAACTATTATTAATTCAAATTATTTTTTTATGATTTTCATTAACTGAATAATTATGAAATAATATGTGATACATTATGTTTAATTAATTGATAAACATAGGTATTAAAGTTTTGAGTTTAGTATTATTATTCATCAGTCACAAATACTAACACCAAATAGTCATAATTTGCAGCACCCTAGGTAATTTTTTTTCTAGAAAGTGAAATAAATTACATTTTATAAGCAAAGAATTAAATAAAGTAAATTAAAATGATAGTTTAAGAAAGTTATCTTGGAAATTGGATTTTTAGCGCAGCGCAAAAGTCAACATTTAGTTGACATAGGTCATCAATACCCACTTTTACTATATGTATATTATTATTTGTTAATGTTAATATATTTTCAACGATGAGTCATTTAAAGTGTATGCAAGTGCAAATGATTATAAGAGAAAAACTCATTCCACCCATCTAACCAATCAACCAACCAATGATTTTGTAGAGATTGTTAATTTTAAAATTTTTTAACAATGCATCATAAAAAAATGTAAAAATTTTCAATTTTTTCAAAATGGTTTTATTTTGTTACTATTTTCTAGAATATTCATTAAACAAAGTAAAACAGTTGAAAAAACATCGAAATCGGTTTAAAAATGAACATTTTAGAGTATATTTCTCTTTTTGTTAATTTTGAAAATTTGTAATGATCATCACTATAAAAAATCAAATTTGTGAATTGTTGTTAAGACTCAAAGACTGGACATGTAAACAAAATGGTTGATAATACAGTACAAAACCCCGATATGTATATAGCGCTACAGCTCTGGGTGAGCTTTGGCCTTCATCACTATGCTCCTCCGAAAAGGTCGATCTTGGGCCGCTCGTTTGAAATTTGGGATTTGTAGGGTTTGAGCGAACATCGTTTTTCACATTGTCTGCACATCTGTTTCTTGGTCTTCCTCTACCACGGCTGCTTCGGGCCTTATATTCAGCACCACTGCTTGCTTTCGACTTTCGTGCATTCGACTTACGTAACCAGCCATCTTAGTTTTTGGGCCTTTGCAAACCGTACAATGTCCTCACTATCAATCATACTATTGAGCTCGCTGTTGCTTCTGATTATATATTCTCCATTCTGTAATTTTTTTGGACCGAGTATTTTTCGATATGTATATATAGGAAGGTGAAAAAAAATGGCTAAGATGGTAAAGATGGTTAAATAATATTTAAAATGATACTTGAATGCTATACAAAAAGATGGAGATAGATAACAAGATCAAATGAAGAAGATTAAATTTCAAATAGAAACTGCAGAACACAGGAACAGAATCGAACAAAAGAATGAAATTTTTTTCAGTTACACTGACATTTGTTTGACAATATTTTTAATTTTAATAATCGTTCTTTAATTAAATTTCATTAGCTAGAGCCAGATTTTGGACCTTAGGTCAAATCTTCTTTATTGATATAGGAAATATTGTGGGAAGTAAAACTAGTTATCTTTCTAGTTTTGGTTCATTTTGACTTTCTTAATCCCACAAAATATCTTTAGTACTGAGTTCCATGGAAGAGTAGTCCACTAAACCAATAACAAATAATTTGCTCGATTCATGGCATATGAAAAATGCACAATTGAGTGGTGTAATTGAATTTTTTAGAAGTAGGTAACTAAAATGATCATTTCCACCTACCCATAATCTACCTTAAAATTTCAATTTTCTTTTCAAATTCAATTGGTATACCTATAATTTAAATATTATTTAATTGTTACTAATTCTGTAAAGAATTTTACGAAAAATTTCACTATAATAAAATATTGTTTAAAATTATGTCACACATTGGTGAAATGGTTGGTAAATGGTTTTGTAAATTTTCTTACATCTCTTTTGAATTAACTTTCAAATAAAAATTGTTTAATATATACCTTACATAATTTATGTGTACCTACATGATATATGTATGGTGTTAATGTGTATATATTCATATTTATAAGTATGAACATATGTAATTTAATAATTTTGTTCTACTTTAATTTTATTATTTGAAAAATTCATCATTAGAAATGCTTTCACCTTTCCTTTTAGTTTTGCGTCATTTAATTTTTCACATAAATCCATACATGTATATACATACACACTAGCTAATTTATTCTGTAAGAAAATTTAAAATGGTTTTTATTATTTAAAGTATAGTTTAAAATATATTAAATATGATTTAATTTTAAAAATTTGTTTAAAATTTTTAATTAAAAATAAAAATATTTTTAATTAGACGCATTATAGTTTAAAATGTAAATATTGCATTTATAAAAAAATGTATTTAATTTAAGTTGAATTTACACATAGATATTAAAAAAATATTTACTGAATTTGAATTTTTTAATTTTTTCCAGATTGATGTGTTTCATTGCTTGATTTCCTTTTGGATAATAAAAAATATTTGTAGAGTATAAAAATCTAGGTAAGTTAAAATAAGGGGTATAACACAATTGGATATAATTCTAAATTATAAATTGTTGTCACAGATGAGTAGTGGCAGTTCTTCATTTTATAAATCAATTAGATGGCTTTTTTCACCATCATGTAATTTTATTATTTTTAAAATTGATCTAAACTTGTTCAATTTTAAAAAAATTACTTATCAGTTCTGATATGTTTGCCTATAAGTATATTTTTAATAATTTGGCATAATATACTATAAATTTGGTATTATAATATTTTACATTTAAGATAAAATTTGCTTCTTTATTAAAACGATTAATGTAAAATTTCATTATGTAATAAAAACTATCATTAATGTAAAATATTATTTAATAAAAATCAAAATATAAAATAATCTAAAAACAATGTATTGGCAAAATTTACAACTGGATGATTTATTGGCAAGCTGCCCTTTATCATATTCAATTAAATATTTATAATTGCATAATTAATTATATTTTAGTATATTTAACGAAACTGTTACGAACAGGACAATATTATTATGTTAGAAAAAACAAATTAATTAAGTAATTTTTTTTTTTTTTTTTTTTAATTATTTAATTTCAGAATTTTATTTTGGCAGTAATTATCACAAATATTTTTATGGAAATAAAATCTAAATTCTATATATTGATATAGAATAGAAAATAATTAATTTTAATTGAAAAAAAATATAAAAAAGGTAATAAAATGGATGCAGTTTATGGAACAAAACGATATTTGAGAAGTTTAATAGGTAACAATAGTGATATTTATGGATCACCAAGTAGTAGAATCACAGTAAGTTTAATTTAAATCTATTTTTAATTCCAACTACCTAAGTACATATATGTTTTGGCTGGACATTTTTTAAATTAAAATTAAAAGAGTGTTACGTTCACCAACAGTACTGCAACTAATCTAAATACTTGAATTTTAATAGTTTAAAAACTCATATATATAGATTTCAAATCAAAAACTAATATGTGAGTTATAAAAATAAAACTAAATTTCCACTTAATAAAATCTAAATGTCAAAAAATTATTGTAAAAACTATATTTAATTAGAAATTATATTTTTATGGAGATGGGCAAAATCAAAATATGTATACAAATTTATTTTAATTTAATTTATTTTGTTCAACTGAACATAAAGTTGAATATAAAATCAATTAAATTAAAATAAATTTGTATGTTTTGTTTCTGTTCGTATCCAATTTTCATTTGTTTTGAATAATGGTAAAATTGGTATATTGGCCCGTAGGGCGTTTCCGAACCTTTCGCACTTGCACTTGATACTCGCACTAAACCTGTCAAATCGCACTAAATTTAATAAATTTAATTTTGCGATATCTAGTGTACTTGAGACTACACTAAAATTTTGACAACAAATCAAGTGCGATTTGACAGGTTTAGTGCGAGTATCAAGTACAAGTGCGAGAGGTTTGGCAACGCCCTAAAACTATAATTATTATTTTGGAGTACACCAAGCGTCTTGTTAAAAATTTGTTTATTAAAATTAAATCATACTTAATTGTAGAAATTATGTTGGAAGGACGAAACATTCTTAAATATACATGCACAGTAATGTTCGATAAAATTCGGATATCTAAAATTTGTTTTAGATCATTTTTGATCATTTTGATCATTTTTGCACAAATAAATGATTCTAAAGAGTGATAACTTTTACAAATAATTTGTAATAAAAATAATAAAGTGCTCTCAGTATTTTCCACATACAAGTAGAAATAGAAATCGAACCGACAATTTATATCTGACGAAATCGGACACGTCAGAAAATACCACCGGACTGCAAATCTCTTTGGTTCAGTTTGAATATTCCCGGGTCCGTTGAAGCTGATAAGCTTTTGAAGTTGCATTTAGAATAGATTTTTGTAGTGATCCAAGTTGTATAAATTCTGCTTCTAATACAGTCTTCTTTGAACAGTTAATTTTACTGTTCCACTTGCTTTGACAAGGTCGGATTGCATTTTTGTGAATGTTCTGAGTTTATTCCGTTTGGAATGAAGTAACAGAAATTTATTTTCCACTAATAAAGTTTTTTTTTGACTACCAGTTGCTTCTAAGTCGTTCAGTATTCCCACTTTCCCTATTTTAACGAGATAGGCAACAGATGCTTTCCTACGTTCTCTAACCAGTATCATGTGTTGACAGTCTTTCCTTTCATAAATCGATTACAATAGTTTTTTGTTCTCAATCGCTTAATTTTGACATTATTTAACTATTTTTAAAATTGATCTACTCTTGCTCAATTATTTTTTATTATTATTTATTACCTTTCACGAAATCAGTTACGGTAAATCCGAACCATTAACCAGAAACAATGATAATACAATATTTTTTATTAATTTTTATATGACCATTCACCAGCACTCAAGAACACTCTTTTAAGCCAGTTGTCATTATTTTATTTTATATTTTAACACTTAGGAGATTGTAGTTTTAAAGTTTTAGTGAGTATTCAAATGTGAAATAAATTAGTCTTGATAATGTCTTTGAAGGACGAAACATGACGACTCAAATTTTATTTTTATGAAAATGTTAAAATAAAATATATAAGAAAATTTTAATAATTTCTTAATCAGTGAAACAACAACAAGTGTTTTATTTAATTTAATTAAATATTAATAAATAAATAAATTTTGTATAAACTTCCAAATAAATTAATTTTTTTCTTTTGTTTTAATTGTAGCATAACGAAATTAATAATTCATATGGCTATAGATCAGGACTGCATACATCACAAATGACAAAATATCCATATTTTAATGATTTAAGTCACCCTAATCAATATAGTTACAATAATTGGGGTATATGGAGAGAGCAAAGTTTAGCTCCATCTGTTTATTCAACAAAAAGTCGAAATGAAGTCAAATCATTTTCAATAATACTATCAACTGCCGCTTTTATTGTTATACTTGCTGTGATTTCAGTAGCTGGATTAGCTTTCTATTTTGGAACTTTTAAGTCAAATTTAGATGAACGTAAGTTTTATAAATTTTAAAAAAATTTCAATTAAATTTAAATATATATATATATATATTTTTTTTTAGCTGTAATGATGTTTGAAGGCAATTTTCATATAATGAAAGGTGATGTCTATACAACTGCATTAAAATATAATCATTCGTCAACTTATAAACAAAAAGTTGATTTTTATGAACGATTTGTAGAGAAATCTTTAAGAGATAATAATTTGCAACCTGTAAAAGTAGAAATATTAGGATTTGGTGATGGCCCATTAATTAATACGATATTTAGAACATTTTTAGATATTAGAAAAATACCAATGTGAGTTTGCCTAATATACAAAAAATTTAATGTTTGTGTTGACTAATTTGTTTTTGTTTTCAATAATTTTTCCAGGAATATACGTAGTGTAGAAGAACATATTCGAGAAGCAATTTTATATCAAACTAATTCACCTAAATCATTATACAAATCAATACGAGTAGATCCTGATACAATTTCAGTAAAAAGAGTTCTTGATGATGAAAAAATAAAATCAGCTTTATTTGTAAGTTATAAAAATTGAATATTGAAATGATAAAATATTAATTAAAAAAAACAAAAACACTTTTAGATTATGGCCAATACTCAAGATGATACCTCAAATCATATGAGAAAATCAAAACCAAGTTTAATAAAATCATCACCTCCCACACTAATAACAACATCAAGATCTAAAATTGTAAAATCAACTACAAGTACTACTCCTGAAGAACCTATTAAAAATGAAGCAGAATTTATTGATTCTGGTGTATCATCGGTCCCATCAAATTCATTTGAAGGATCATTTGAAATAACAAAAACTGATGCTGATATAACTAGGAAAAAAGTTGTTCCAACAAAATCTGTTGCATTAAAAAAAACACCACAAACAACGGTCAGACTTAAGAGTGTTAAAACAAGACCAACAGTTGAAAAAGTCTATAAATCACCAATAAATACAACATTATCAATGTTAGTGAAACCAGCTGTAGTAATAAATGATGGATTGAAATCAGGATATTCATCTTCAATTCCAATTCCAAAAACAACAACACCAGTTCCAAAAAGTTCAAATAAACCAACAAAAATTATTACAACTTTAAGAACTAGAATTGTACCAACTACAACTTCTAAAAGAACAACTACAAGATCTACAACTACTATAACAACACCAACAACAACAACAATACCAACAACAACAACAACAACAACAACAACTGAAACTCCAGTTAAACCTGTACAAATTAATAATATGAGCGCAATTCCTTATCATGTGGAATCACTAGGAATTGGAACTGTTGAAGAAGAATCTCAGAATGATTCAAATAATTCAAAAATTGTAATCGCAGAAAATAGAGAAGGATTTAATCCTCCCAGACTAGATGTTCATTTATTTACAACTTCACCTGTTTTGGATACAGAACCATGGCGTCCAATACGTCCACCAATTCCAACAACCTCACCATTAAATGTTGCTTTATCCAGTTCAATACCGAATTTGAATAAAGATGAATTAAGTAAAGATTTTACCGGTCAATTAATGAATATTAAAAATCGTACCGGGACATCTACAACAAAAGATAGTGATTTAATGTTTTATCATAGTTTTACCAATCCTGTATTTATGCCTGGTCTAACTGGTATTGAAAAATTAGGAAATTCAGTTGTTAAACCACATCCAATTCCAGTTCAATTATTAGATGATATTGTTGTACCAGATTTTAGACCAGTACAACACAATGATAATATATTAAAACAATTATTACAAAAAACCGCAGATAATCGAGATTTATTTGAAGAGATTGGCGGAGGTGTAATGTTCAGAAAAGTAAATTACACTGAGAAAAATAAAATGCCAGAATTTAATATAACCACTACAGAAACGAGTATTACTAAAAAACCTAATAATCAGGACAAAAAAAGTAATGAGCAGTTAACAAAAACAATTGTTTCAAATGAAAACACCCAAGTTGCAAAAGAAAAGGAAGAAAATGTTGTCGATTTAAATAATTCTGAAAATATACAAATGGAAAAAAAATCTGAAGATATTCCATTGCCTAATGAAAATTCTAAAATTAATAATACTTTATTAGATGCCACTACAGTTCCTGTAATTGATGTAGAAAATAAAAAATCTAAAAATCATACTGTGAATATATTCAATGATACCGAGGGAAGAAATAAACAAAGTTCAATTCTTGCAAGTGATTCATCACATCATCAATTAAAAGATATTTCAAAAACTGAAATTCTAAACAGTTCATTATTATTTCCAAGTTTAACGAAATGGGAATATAGTAATGGAACTGTAGAAAATAAAACAACACCAAGTTCGGTACGAAAAATTTTCAATGAAACTTTACATGCTTGGGTTGTGCGAGATGGTATTGAGGAAGATAAAAAAAATATTCAATTGAAAAATAATATGACAACAGAAAATCGTCCTAAAGTTAATATTCAAGATATATCATTAATTTTTGATACACTTGCATCAAAATTGGGCATTTCAACTGGTACTACATATAGTAGAAGACCACCATTTCCTGCCAGTAGACTAAAACAATCATCTAGAATTGATTCAAGGACACCAACACTATTTACACCAACTACTACACCAACAACATCAACAACTCCAACAACACCAACAACACCAACAGCTACTTCAACAACATCAATGCCTACTGATAACATTGATCATAGTAGTAATAATAATAGAGGATTTATTCCCATGTTATCTTCAACAGAAAATACACAAAATATTTTCGAATCAAAAGAAATTCTAAATGATTCATCAATGGAAAAGAGTGAAGGTGAAGCTGAAATTGAAGTTATTGATCCGAATATATATGATGATATATTAAAATATTCACAAGTTTTAACATCTACATCATCAGAACGAAATGTACCTACACTTATGACATTATTACCAGTTAAATCAAATTCGGGTATAAGACCATTACAACATGCAACACAACATCATTATGGCCATCAGCACAGTATTAATGAGGAAAATTTCAAATCATTTACTAATACAAATTTTAGGGAAGCTACAGTTAGAGATAAAATATCGGTTACTAATTAAAATAAATTAATTTAATATATATATATATATATATATTAACTTTCTTTTAAAATTTCATTTTAAATTAAGTTTAAATATAATTTATTAGTTTAATATTATAATGTATAGATAATTATTAATGAGTTTGAACACGGTATGTAAATGTAGACGTAGAATTTTTAAAATCTTGTTACTATACAATACCCTACAATTTAAATATTATTTTCTATCGTCAGAACACTATGTTCACATCAATCTATAATTTTCAATCCATTACAATTAAATAAAAGCTTTGTTAATGATCTGTACGGATTTGGATCAATAAAAATACGACTGGGGAAATTTTATTTTGATTTAAGAACTATCGAAAATCAATATGAGAAACGGGAAGTTTATAAATTTCTCAGGATCTGTGTAGAGATCGAGATATAAAGCTGGATTGACGATTTGTATGGAAATTAAAAAAAAATCATGTTAGGATTTTTATACAAAGAAATCTTATCAAATCAGAAATCAATACGATTAATTTCTGCATTAAATAAAATTTTTGCTATCATTTTATTAACACCTATACAGATTATTTAAAAGATATTTTAATCCAATATTTTCTAAGACTAAGCATGTTTGACAACACTATACATTTATGTAAAGGTAGAGTTGTGGCTGCTCTACATTTAAATGTTATTTTCCATAACCACGTATGTTTGGTATAATACTGCGTTTACATTTACTTAAATTGCTCAAATATCCTATTAAATAATATAAAGTCAGAAAAAGAGAAAAACTATTTAGTAAAAAAAAAAACTAAATAGAATGGGCTTAGTATAAATAAAACTGTTAGCATAAACTTACTAAATTAAATTTTAAATTTCTTATAAGTTATTTCTACAAAATTTATTTATTTAAAAAGACTTAATATAATTCGAAATCGTAATTAAAAATTGTAATTCATCTGACATATTTTTAATCAAGACCCTAAATTCATTTTGATTTGAAAAAGGGAACACTAAGTATTAGTATAAAATAATAGATATAAAGTAATGCATTACTTTTGTAATTCATTACTTTTGTAATGCATTAATTTATACTTTTGTAGTGCATTACGTTCATTTTCATTATATTCGTAACGCAAAATAAATTATTACCATTACTTTTGCTGCTACTTCGAATGAAAGCATTACCTTTAAAATAATGCATTATTTATTGAATTACTTTTGAACTACTGAATGCTACTTAAATTGTAATTGTAATTGGAATGCTTTTTTTAAACAGCTCTTACAATAAAAAATTAATTTAGATAAATCTATTTGTGAAACAAGTTTTTTCTAATTTTAAACAATTCTTATTTAAACCATATTAAGAAATTATACTTTACTATTTATATAGAATTATTTTTATTCATAGAATAGAATTTATTTATTTTCATGAATTCTTCATTTACAAAATTTAATTAATTTATTTCCATAGAAAATTATAATATTCATTTAAAAAAAAATATAAATAATTTTAATATTAATTAATATTAATTTTTACTTTTTTGATTTAAATATAATTTTTCACAATTTTTGCTTTCTTATTCCGGAATTTATTAAATAGTATAAGTAATATTGTAATTATTACAAAATCCTTGAAAATTTTTAATTGAGTTCTGGAATGAAAATGCAAAAAAAAAACAATAAAAAAAAAATTAAATTATTTTTTTTTATACTAAATGATTTTTTTAATTTAAAAACTAATTTATTTTCATTTTTAAATAAATATTTTTAAGTAATGTAAAAACGGAGATTGAATTAAATTAGAATAAAATAAATTTAATTTGTATACTTAAAAAAATTTGTTTTTATTTTTTTTTTATGATTTTTGACTTTTGCAGATCCCATCCCTAATATTCTTCAAAATCATCCATTAAATTACAAAAACCTTTTATTGTATAGGTAGAACAACGTCAATCAAAGTGGTTTACAAAATAGTATCATGATCATTATCAGCATTGTAATGTAATCTATAAATACTTTTATAAAAAGGAGGGAGGGAGGGTGTGAAGGGTAGCACAATTTTTTTTGCGAAAATATTTCATTTTACTTGCAAATTTATTTTGGGGGTAATCAGTATATTATAAGTGCAGTACATATATCAGAGCCAATTGACGACAGATTTTCATTATTATTCTTTTAAATGATAGATATTTAAAGGGAGACGTAGCGAAATTAATTATTTTTTCAAATTTTTTTGAATTTTAAAATTAGAAATTTCTATTTAAAATTTCACCCCATTTATAAGACAATTTAACATAACAAAATTTTAATTTATGAAATTGCCGCAACTCACCTATTATTTTTGTTGTTAAATAAATTATTACGTATACGGTTGTTGTCTAGAATAAATCAATAAAAAATAAAATATAGTACCAAGTATAAATTGAGATGATTTCCTCGATTTTCAGGAAGCGGACAAATACTAGTTTACAAAGTTATTTGATGCTAGTTATATAATATACTATTTTGTACAGTTATTCATAATAAAATAAGTTTAAAGATTTGGATTTTTGAGTTATTTTTTATTGTTATAATCATTTGCCTGGGCATACATATTTTATCGAACTCCTCCTGTGTATTAAAAATAAATTAATTTAAAGTCTATACTTCAAACCTACAAATAAAATTCATAAAATAAAAAATTTCTTCTTAATATTTTTTTAATAAAATTTTTCTTTATTTTTAATTTATTTTTAATTTATATTTATTTAATTTTCTTCATCAATATGAGTCTACATTAAAGAGTTTAGGTATTAAGTTTTTCTCTTCAGTTTCTTTTTTTTCTGTTATAATTTATTTTCTTTGATTCATCTTCAAATAAATATGTTGTATTTAATTAATATTTATTTCATTGTTTTTAACAGTGTTGTTCATTTTAAAAATGATGTTTTTTTTTACAAATTTGATTTATTTTTATAGAATTTGAAATTCTACTAGTTTTATTGAATATTTTTTTCAGTAGACTTTTTTTTATATATAATGTAAGTGTATTTGTATAAATTTATTTTTAAGATATATTTACAAAATATATAATTAAAAAGTTCATTTGAAAAAAAAATTTAAAGAGTCAAAAACCTAAACAAAATATTTGAAATAGAGTATTATATTATATAGGCCTAAATATAACATATATAAGCTATACCAGTTATAAGGTTAAAACTTCGATTTTTAAAATAAAAAAATGGTAAGTGTAATATAGCAAATACAAAAAAAGTAATTGTAAAGAAGTAAATAAATAAATAAACAAAATATTTATTATCAATATTAATAAATAAATAAAATATGTATTTACAGTATTTAAATAAAGAAATGCATAAATTTATCATACAATAATAAGAATAATAATAATATTAATAATAAAAAAAAGAATAATAGATAATAACAAAAATTTGACTTACAAAAATACAACAAATACACTTACTTTTACATAATATTTTATTAATGAAAAAATTTCGTTAATTTTTTATATCTCATTTCTAAATAAATAATATATAATTTGAATTATATAGGAGTGATTGCTTATATTATTATCTTAAAATGAATTAAATAATTTTTTTTTTTTGTTTTGCTTTATCTTTAATACATTAATTTTCAATTATTTAGTTTTTTTTTTTTTGTTTTTTTAATTTATAGTTAATAAATTATATTTATATACTAGTTATTTTAAACTTATTTTTAAATCACATACTACACTGAATATCACGATTGTCTATAAATTGTTTTATTTTATTTTTTTTTTTAAATTAATTTTTAATTTTTATATTTATACAGTTTCAAATAATTTAATAAAATGTAAAGAATATTAATTAATAGTACTTATCTGTAATTTATATTCGATTTTTAAGGATATACATATATGTATATATAGGTATGTACTAAGTAAGAATATACATATTTATATATTGTATATATTTAATATTATGTACATTATTTTTTATTTTTGTATATTTTGAAGTGTTACTACTTAAATTACAGTTTTTCTTAATTATTTTATTTTAGTTTGTTGTAGTAGTGACTTTTAAGTAATCTAATTGTGTATTATTAAATTATATTTCTAAGTAAAAAATTGACAAACTATTGAAATAGGCTTAGTTTAGTACTAAAGTGAGTATGAATTGAATTGAAATATGTATATAGAAATAAATATAAAGTAAAATAAAAAAGGTAAGTTGGTCACAAGCAATAATTAGAGAAATTAATTGTTAGTTCAGAAATATTGATAATTGCAGGATAAAATATATTATGTGAAAAAAATTGATTTTTATTTAAACAATATTAAATAATATATTTACTTATATTTATTTTAATTCCAATTTCAAAATTATAATTTTTAAGTTTATATAAATTTCTGATAGATTAATCTGTAGGTCCACTGTTAAATAAATAAATAAATAAATAAATAAATAAATTTCTAGAAAATTAATAGAAAACATCAAAGTTGTAAAAGAGCTAAATCAAATGCCAAACTAAACTCAAATTTTGAGCTGACTCACAGTCGAACTAAACAAATACCAACTGAAAATTTGAACCGGCTCAAGTATGAGTTAGCCCACAATTTCAATTGGCTTGTAGATTGAGTTTATAGTGTTTAGCTCAATTGTCACCTAGTTGAAAATATGAGTTGAGTTGAACTAATAGGATCGTCAAAAATATTAAGAATTGAAAAAATTATATTTCGGAATTATAAATAAATTTTTTTTTATTAAAGTACAGAAATTATTCTAATTGAAATTATATAATTAATATTTTTTTATAACAATAATTTTTATGAATTTAATATTAATTGAATTTCTTCAATTTATATATAATAATTTAGGTCGATCCTAATATATTATTGTGAAAATACAAATTAAATGTGTAGTAACGTGCAAATTTGTTTTTGTTATATACATTTTTTTTTTACTAATTAACAAATTATTTATTTATAATAGTTAAAAATTTATATTAGTTTTTGCACTCGACTATAATATTTAACTTGACTATTAATAACAGTTTTAGTATTTTTTTTTATCGGTGTTGTTTTATAGTTTTTTTTTTTTTTTTAATTATAATTGTGAGAGTGCTTGCTTTTTGTTTTTGTGTATTTTCTAATTTTTTTTTTTTGAAGTTATTTTATACAAATCCTAAAATGTTTATTCTCTTTCTATAGAAAGTATATATATAGTATAATATTATATTATATAGTTTTTATTAAAATTTTCATTTAACATTTTTTCTTTATAATGAACTTTGTTCCAGTATATCATAGTATATATTTATTATTTTATTACTTGTGTGTATTGTTTAATATTATATTTTTATATTTGTTTATGTTTTTTTTTATAAAATTATTATTTAGTATTTCTTTATAATTTTTGTCTATTATATATTTTAACTATTTTATTAAAGTGCAATTTTCTATTTATTTATATAACGATTACTATTTTATTTATAATGTTTTTATTCTAATAATATATTTATGACTATACATTTTTTTTTAAAAATTTAATTTAATTTTTACAATAAAATTTTAAATAATATAATATTTATATACAATAATAAAATGTTGAAAATAATTGAAAGTAAAAAGTATTTCAGTCAATAGTATAATAAAAATTAATAATAAATTTATTTCAGCTTTTCGGCTTGAACTACTTAATGCGCTTGCATGACACATTAAATCTTCTGGGAATATTTCTAAAATTGGTTGTTTTTTACCAGTTGCTGGATCTATACAGAAATTTGAACGTGCTCTCTGTACAAAAATTTAAAATTTTTTAATTTTGTATTTTTTATAATTTGTTAATTCAATTTACCTGAACCATTTGTCTTAATTCATTATTTCCAATAATTTTTATTTGTGCTGATTCTCTTAACCATCTTCTTAACCAATGTCCAAACCATACTAAACCACATTCACATTCTAATGGATTATTTGCTGTATCTAAACCACCAATTATACTACGTGTACCAACACTATCCCAATAACTAATATTTGGATAAAAACTATCTGCAGCTAATGCTGTTATTTTATTATCTGATATATCAATTGTTAAATGTGATACTGATCTTAATGGATAAAATATACTTGGTGGCAAATCAGATATTTCTGTATTACGAAGACGTAATTTTAAATTATGTGTACGTGATAATCCTTCGAATGCTTGACTTTGTATTGTATGTACATTTTCACCATTTATTTCAATTAAATTTAATTTTGTATTATTTATTAATTTTGAAAATAAATCTCTATCAATATCATTTTCAATAACATTTACATATAATATTTGTAAACTTGGTATTTTTGATATAATATCACCAAATAATTGTGATGATGTTATTGAAAGTTTTCTTAAAATTTTTAATTTTGTAAATATTTGTGGATTTGTTATTTTAATATCAAGTAAATTTAATTCATCTAAATTACGTAATAATTGCATATCATGTATTGTTATACGCCTTACTGGATTATATGATATATCTAAAATTTTTATTGAATTTATTGGTAATTGTTCTACAATATTACTTATATTAATAACATTATTATATGATATATTAATATATCTTAAATAATATAATTCATTTAATTTTAATAATTCTTGTATATGATTATTACTTATATCTAAATTTGTTAAATATGGTAATTCTAATTCGGGTAATTCAAATAAATTAACACCTTGTAAATTTAAAAATTTTATTCTTGGTGTATGTAAAAAAACTTGTCTCAAATTACTTGTTACTAATGGATTATAGCTAAGATCTAAATTTGTTAAATTATTAAGGAACATAAATGTATTATCTGGAAGTACTGTAATTTTATTGCGCGATAAATTTAAATCAAAAAGGAACTGTGAATTAATAAACATATTTGAATCTAAATATTCTAAATTATTTGATGTGAAATGTATACTACGTAATGTAAAACCAATATCAGAGAATGCTGGTACTGGCCATACAGATAATTGATTATAACTAATATCTAAATATTCTAATCTAGTATTCATAAATACTTCACGCGGTAGAGCACGTAATTTATTATTACTTAAATTTAATATTCGAAGTTTTTTCAAATTTGAAAATTGTTCAGCTTGTAATTGTTCAATATTATTTGAATTTAAATCTAATTGTTGTAAACTATTTAAACCTTGAAAACTACGACGTCTTAATGATGTTATATTATTTTCAGATAAATTTAATATTTCTAAAAATTTTAAATCACCAAATGCATGATTACCTAATATTTTAATATTATTTGATTTTAAATTTAATATTTTTAATGTATTACCTAAATTAGAAAAACAATTTGTATTTGATATAAAATTATAACTTAAATCTAAATCATTAATAAATAAATATGATGTTAATATATCATTAAAATCATATATATTATTATGACTTATATTTAATTTTAATAAATTTGTTGAATTTGTAACATAATAAAATATATTTAATGAAAATTTTGTTATAGAATTATATGTTAAATCTAATTCATTTAATGATGGTAAAAATGCAAAACCAGATTCAGCAATATTTTGTAATTTATTATATGATAAATCAATATATTTTAAATATATTAAATTAAATATACTATGACGTTCAATTGAGCTCAATTTATTCGATTGTAAATTTAATATTTGTAATTTTTCTAGATTGTCAAATGTTTTTGATGTTAAATTTTCAATTAAATTATATGATATATCAATTTCAATTAAATGCTTATGAATTTCACCATTAAATAAACCATTAAATATTTGACATATTTGATTAAAACTCAAATTAATATATGTTAATTCATGCATTGTTGCTAATGATTCATTTTTAATTAATTTTAAATTATTATTATCTAAACCTAACCACATTAATTCAGTTAATGGTGATAATGCTTCCATTGGAAATTCATCACGATACATTGCAAATGATAATTCAAGAATTTTTAAAGTTTTTGATACATTCTCAAATACAAATGGATTTGTATATACAATATCATTAAAACTTAAACTAATTTCTTTAATTGAATCTAAACCAGCAAATGAATTATATTGTAATGAAGTTATTTTATTATTACGTAATAAAATTGTTTGTAAATGTGAACCCCAATTCATAAATGCTAATTCTGGTATATCAGCAATCATATTATAACCAATATTTAAATATGATAATTCTGTATAATTTCGTAATATATCAATTGGTATTGTTGTAAAATTATTACCACTTAAACTTAAAACACGTAAATTTTGTGTTATTTCTGGTAAATTTGATAAATGAGCAATTTGATTTGCTGTTAAATATAAATATTTTAATTTATTTAATTTTTTTATAGCACCCGGTACACTCTGTAAACGATTTCTTTCTAAATCTAAATATTCAATTGTATTTAATATACCATCGAATGCATCAATATGAATTCGTTCAATTTCATTGAATGCCAATACCAAATGTATTGTACCAATACCAGTGAATGCTGATGCTGGTATTGTTCTAATATAATTTTTTTCTAAATTTAATGCTTTTATTCTAACATCAGTTTGTGAATTTTGAAACCAATCTGTTCTTAATTCATCAATTAAATTCATTCCTAAATCTAATTTTTCTAAATGAATACGTGTTAATGGTGTATTCTTATTTGTATTTGTATTTGTATTACTGTATAACATTCGAATTAGATTATCACGTAACGATATAATTCGTAGATCATGTATATGTGAAAATAAATGTTGAGGAAATGTTATTAATAAATTTTTTGTTAAATCTATTGTTATTAACGAACGTGGTATATATGATTCAGATATATGATATATACGATTATTACTTAAATCCAACCATATTAATTTTCGTAGTTTTGAAAATGATCTAATAATTTGATTTGAATTAATCAATGATGATGATGTTAAATGAGATGATGATCCAATTCCAGATACTAGACTATTACTTGATAATATTAATGAATCACCAGCCAATAATGATGTTGACGATGATGATACTGATGTAGATGTTCGTAGTGCAGCTAACGATGGAAATGTAATATTACGTTTTAATATTTCATCATGGCTTGATGGCGATGTACTACTTAACTCGAATATTTGATTTCCTGATAAATGAAGACTTCGCAAACTATCACATAAGCTACCCCAATTACCATCTAAAGTTGTAATATAGTTTCTACAAATAAAAATTAAAACAAGTTTTTTTGTATTTTTTGCATAATCATATTTTAAAAGAAGTATATAAGAAAATGAAATTATTTCAATTTTGAGTAAAATCAAAAAAAATATATTAAAAATCAATCAAGTAATTCGTAAGAAATGAAAATAAATTAAATTAAAACCTAAAATCTATATACATATTTATATTTCAATATTTACCTTTGTGCCGCAAGCCTTGTCAAAACATGTAAATTATTTAAAGCTTGAAGTTGTATGTGTTGAAGTTGATTTCCTGTCAGATCCAATGTAAGAAGGGTATGTGTCATAGTACTGAAAAAAAAAATTTAATTCAATTCAATAATCAAATGTGATATTTAACAATATTTATTTCATTAAAAAAAAAAAAAATAAATTATTTTACCTAAAACTTCTTTCAGCAATATCTTGTAATTTATTTTCAATTAATTTTAAAGTTTCAAGTCTTAAACCTTGAAATGTTTCTTCATCTACACTTTGCAGATGTGATTTTGTTATTTCAATAAATCTAATAGAACTTTGTAAAAATTCTGAAAAATACATTATAAAAATAAATCAATACATACTTTTATACTACAACTATATATAACTTATATATATATATATATGGATATTTTTTATTATTATATTTACCAGGAAATTTATAGAGTGCAACAGCATTACAATTAATTTCAACTAAAGTTGATGTATCATTTGGTAAACTGGCACATTGGCACATTGAATTTAATTCACATGGAAATAATATATCTTGAAAAGTTGGATGAAATGGTATAACTTTATTTGATGAACTACTATTTGGATTATTATTACTACCATTGCCTCCGGTAGCACTATTACCATTGCTACCATTATTTGCTCCACCTGTTGCACCTCCACCACCACCAGCACCACCACCACCATTTCCTGTACTACCTCCACCACCTTCACTACCACCATTTGAATTACTATTACGGCCAGAATCACTAGCAAAACGTGCATCAAATTTCCAACATTCTACGGTTGTTTTAATACAATACATCATTGATATTGATATTATAATTAAATTTGGCCGATTATTTTCTATTCTGTAATTAAAAAAATATTAAAATAATATTAATGGATTTATTTAATTAATAAAGTAATTAATTATAATATTTATTAAAATATAATTATATATATGTAAAAAATAATATAGCTCCAATATATGTACATTAAAATAAATTCTTAACTTCAATGTAATAATGTAAGTTATTATCCGTATAGAAGTGTATTTAATATTTCTAATAAAATAAGTTATAGTTTTGAGAGTATTAAAATGTAAACAAGATTCACTTGGTATACAGGAAAATCACGTCGTGTATACTGGTTTGTGTATTAAAATAATATTTTGCTTGAAGTACTTAAGTGTTTATTTAAGTAAATAAATAAATAAATTTTGGCTATTTTAAGTCTAATTATTACTAGTTATTGGCAATCAATTTGAATCAATATGTAAAAAATGAAATTATAAGATTTTCGTGTGGCAATTTACGAAGCCAAATTTTGATGTATTGGTCTTATATATTTTACACGAAAAAATTGTTCTTACATATTTTATTAAGTTCTTGAAACCTTAGGGTTTTTTCTGAGTCCCACAAAATGAAAAAAAAAAAAAAAAATTGACATGCAAATTTAAATTGTTTTGCCGATTGGTTTTTGTTTTATAAAAACCCATAAACAGCCAGATCAAAGCTAATCATCATGTTAACTATTATTTTGGTCTATTAACAACTTCAGAATTTGGAGCATTAAATTTACGGAGAAAATCGAAGGATGCGACCAGAGTACTGCTATCAGCAAAACTGTGGATTGGATTGAAGGTTGTTTGGAGTAAATCGTGTGGAAAATTAAAAAGAGAGTGGGTGAAAGAACAGATTCCTGCTGAACACCAGCATTTATATTAAGTTTTTTTAAACGTGAAGCGGTCTACAAAGACGCGAATCTAATGATTCGAAAATAAATCTTCTTTAGAAAATACAGACCCTAGCCTAATAGCTTGACATTTGGTTATTAAAGCTGCGCTAAATAGTAAAAAATTAAAATATTATACAAATTAAAAACTAAGCTTCATTTCAAAATAGAGATCCTAATAATTGTTATAATTTTTAAAATCAAAGTCATATTTTGTTATTGACAGATTTCCGTCCACTAATAATGTTTAATATTTTATTATAAGCTACTCTGAAGAGTCACACGCACTGATGCAGGAAGTATGTTGCTTCCGATATATTTGCAATAAAATATTAAAAATTATTAGTACCTGGCAACAATTAACTTATTTAATTTAAAATATCACTAAAAATAAAAAATAGGATTAATAAATTAAAAAATAAATAATTTTAGTAGTTTAAAATTTATTTAAAAACTTCTAAAAAACCCGTTAAAAATAGATTTTTGTTTTTTTTCCGTTGCTACACGGTTAATAACCTGGGTATGAAAGTAAGTGGATACCAAACTTTGCTTAAAAACATTTAAAGAAAAAGAACTACATATACAGATAGGTACTTCGATTGATCGGTTAGAAGTCAAAACTGCATACAACAAATATAATATTATACATAATCAAATATTAAAGCCAGTCCGGGCTTACGGTATTCAATTATAGGGTTGTGTTAATTATTTCCATACTGCAAGTCTTCAAACATCCCCAAATAAAGTACATATTACGTAATATTGTTAACACCACCAATATATTCGCTTTATTGATATTCATAGAGATCTTAAATAGAAATCATTACGTAACAGACGAAATCAAAATATGCCGCTGCGTGGCATACAATCTATCTGAACAAAAAGTTTTACGTTTAGTTGATAATAAAAATGTCGGACGAAAAATGAACGGACGAAATCATTCAAAGTGTGTTAGGTTAAAATACCTAATTTTTCAAGAACCCAGGTCTCTTTGTTTAATTAAAGACTATCTTATAAAAATAAAAGCTTTTACTAGAATTATTAATGGTTTGTCTAGTTAATAAAATATTTGACTAGTTTTAAATTGTGAATTGAGTGGTATAGTTTGTCGTCGTTTGTGAGTTAGAATTACACATTATTCTAGAGTCTGACAACCTCAGTCAATCGCAGTCTCTGTTCCTTTTTTAGTTGCTCTTTAGTAATTTGCTTTTCTTTGACTTAAAATAAATAAAAATATTTTTTTAAATTCAAAATGATAATG
The DNA here is from genome assembly GCA_963942445.1 of Argyra leucocephala. Taxonomy (NCBI): domain Eukaryota; kingdom Metazoa; phylum Arthropoda; class Insecta; order Diptera; family Dolichopodidae; genus Argyra; species Argyra leucocephala. Next base: position 130,524,711 of record OZ012680.1, read on the forward strand.
TAAATATGCAAGCGGTAATAATGGCAAAGCACAAGCTTTGATAAATCTATTTGTTGTTAAGGACTTCATACCACAAAAAAATTGTTTTTTAAATAGCGACCATATTTAAAAAAAAATATTTTGTAACGCTAAAATTATGTAAAATGTACGAATGACTATAAAAATCATGTTGTTGGCCATTTTGAAAAAAAACACAAATTTTTTTAATTGCTAATTTTTCCTGAAAATTTTGTTTTGTTACATAAAATGGTAAGCCTATACCGGGTTGTCCAGACCATGCGTTACAGTTTTTTAAGAGGGTAAGGAGTCGTTATTTTAAAATTTAAAAAAAAAACAATAAATTATTAACTAAATTGAGATCATAGATTGGTGATATTTTCAACTTCCGGTAGAACCGGAAATAGAATTTTTTCAACCGGAAATTCGCTGAAATCAAGATTTTCAAGTGAGTGACCCTCCATTTAGTTGATAAAATTGTTTTTTAATTTTAAAATAACTGCTGCTATCCTCTTAAAAAACTGATTCGCACGCTCTGGAACACGCGGTATGTACATACAAAGATTTTTTTCTAATTAAGAAATTACAGAAACTAATAAAATGTATGGGATAAGTACCAAGGACCTTGTAGTCTAAATTAAGCATTTTTTAAACTTAGTATTAAATATTTAAGTCAAGTAATCAAAAGAGTAGATCAATTGTTAGAATACTTACATGGTTTATCAAAGGGCACAACCTTGCAACAATTAATATCTGTTCAAGATTGGCAAGTTCAATACAAATAGATGAAATCAACCTCTCACTTTCTATTTGAATGTGATGTCATAGCTTGTATGCAAAAACCTGGAAATATTTATGTCTTTTGCGAACTATGGCATCACTGGCAGATGCAGATTCTGTTCACAGGAAAGGAAATGTATCTCTTATCTTCTATTTTTTTTTTTTTTGTAAAAACTATGTTGTTTTAAATTTCAAAGTAATTTAAATTTTAAGTCATAACCCTTGTGATTTTAATAATCAAATTATTTTTTGTAAACTGTTTCAATTAAATAGTAACAAATAAATAAATAAATAAATAAATGTGATATCATAGCTTGCAAAAGACATATATATTTCCAGGTTTTTGCATACAAGCGTTGCCTAATTCTTTCATTAACACAATTTTATAGCGTTCATCAAAAACATAAGCCTGCAATTACAAACAATCAAACCGTACCATAGATCTGAAAATATCGCGATTGCATAGAACTCTCCACCGTTCAAACAAACAAAATAAAAAAGCAAATTTCAGCTCGTATAAGTATAAAACTTCGATTAATGACTAATTGATGACAAGTAATTATGAAAGTATTAAAAGTGGAAATCATAAATAAAACCTCCATGTTATTATACATAATATTATACAATAATATTTGTTGTATATTCAAAATTAGTATAACTAATTTCTTATATCCTTAAGCTATTTAATTCTATATCCTTAATTTTATTGTATACATATATATGAATATAAATATATATACACTCCATTTATATATATATATGCTTACATCATGTAATTCACATATAATTTTGTATCCTTGTCCTATTACTTATAATTACATATATCCGTTTGTATTTTATAGTTTATTCTTTGATATGGGATAGTGATAATAGAAAAAAAAAGCAAAAATAAAAAAAAATAACGAATTCAAAACAAAAAAATAATAATAAAAAAAAAAAAGAAATAATACGAATACGAATACGAATAATAATAATAATTTTATGCAATGTTCGTACTTAATGTTAATTCTAATTGTAATACTTGTATAACATTAAATATTAACATTAAATAATGATTGGAAATGGCTACAAGTTGTTAGGAAAAGAATAATTATGATTATTACTATACTGGTAAGTAGTATTGTATTAATATTATTATTATTATTATTATTATTGTTGGAAGTATTATTGATTGTGTCTAAGATTAAAGATCATAACTTATGATGTAATTGAAAGAAAATGAAAATTTCGTATTTTTTTGCTCTTTTTTTTTGAGTATAGTTATTGAAATAGTTTTTTTTTTTTTTTTAAAACAGTAATATTAATAACAGCTTTAAGGATGAATATTAAAGAAGTATGATTGTTTATATACAATATAGAAATTATTTACAATGAGAAGCACATATAATTTATGTAAATTTATCAATTTATTGTTTAGATAATTTTTCAAAAATGGACATTCTAGTTTGTGGTTAGAAAGTGGCATTGAACGCACAATGATGTGGACGTAGTCATAATCTATCCTTTTCCGGTTATTTAATATCTACTACGGTTTTTATGATAACTTGAGAGCTTGACTGGATATCAGTTTGACTTTCAAATAACATTTTTGCTATCATAAAATCTTTAAAATGACATTTCGCTGCAAATTAACTTGAGAAAAATTGTATATTGTAAAAATGTGTCTTAAAAATAAGATTTTGTTTCATAAAATTTTAAATATATTTTGAATTGCATTTATTTTTTGAATACACAACTATAAATAGTATATAAGTTCGAAGTGAGCTTTAAATACGCTTGAAATTGTCATATAAACGAGGTAATGGTTATTATCTTACTGTTTTATCATCTAATGGGGAACACTATATTCCAAAAATATAAATATACCGTTACTTACCATTATTTAAAAATTATTAAAAACATCAAAGATAATAACAACTTTTTATTATAACCGTTATTATACCGTTATTTAGCATTATTTAAAAATTAGTAAAAATATTAAATGCTGCTTTACAATGTTTATTTCTTTAATATAAAATTATAGTAATTATTTGAATAATAACGAATTTTCATTATTTAACCGTTATTTCTACCGTTAGTTTCCATTATTCGAAAATTAATTAAAACTTTAAATGTAACATGAAATATTGACAATGGAAAATATTTTTATGAGTTTAGTCGTACGACATTAACTAATCCAAACTATCAGCAGTATGGATTAGACTAGTAGAAAGAGTAAAAAATAGTAGAAATTTAGCTCTATAATCATAGAAATTACCAAGATGCAAATAAAAAATATAAAATCGAAGACAAAACTAATTACTATAACAATGAAATTCATTACTATACAACATTACAGAACGGTATAGAACAGTTGTGTATGATCTCAGGATATAATCCTGTATTAACTTAATCAATATTGCTGATTAATACTGAATTATACCCTGAGATCATGCGCAACTGTTTGGTACGGTACTGTGGTGTTTTAGTTAAGCTATAAGTTATATAATACTGTTTCAAGAATCATTCCAATATTCTCTAATAAAAAATATAAAAAAATTTATAACTACAAGACTGCAGTACGGTATAAGTTGCGTATGATCTTAGGGTATAATTCAGTATTAAACTGATCAATCTAGGCTATATACTACTGTTTTATGTATCATTTAAAATATTCTGTTATAAAAAATTCAGATTACAACAATTCGGTTAGAAATATATTAATAATCCGTCTTAATTCTAGTCAAATCGAAGACTAATTATTAAATATATTCAGTCTTAAATTGGAATTCCAGTTTAATCATATTATTGTTATGTTATTTTAATTTTTCTTTTCATGATTTGAGCATACATATTGGGTATGGAATGTATTAAAATGAGTTAAACAAAAAGCAAGTATTTCAATAAGCCAAATATTTCAGGCTTGTGAATGAGTTCTAGATAGGAGCAATTGCTTACTTAAACTCTATTCTGTATACAAAAATAAATAAGTTAAAACTATTTTTAATTTAGAGCAAATAAATTTCTGCATCAACCCATAACCTCATAACCCATAACCTCATCCATAACCTCAACCCATAAACCAAAACAGAAGATTAAAAATTTAATTTTTTTGCTCATCAACCTAACCTAAAGAAAGCTTGGGGAAATTGTATTTATATGAAGTAAGATTTCAACCTCTGAGCAAAGGCTCAAAATTTAAGCTCAAGCTTGATTGTTTTGCATACCAAATTAATATTCTGTTTAAGAATGTGGATTTGAGTTAAAATTCAATTTTAAGCATTGAACACGACTAGCTTTAATGACATTAATTCTTTATTGTTGTTGTGAATTTGTACTAAACATTTTTTTCATTGCTTATACCATTTTTAAAGTTATATTTAATTAGAATGTACATTTCATACAAAAGCCACTACACTCTTTTGAATTTCGTCCTTTTTAAATAAATAAATAAATAACAATCAAAAACTGATTCGGATGGATTTAGGAAATGGAAGAATATAATTCAACAAAAAAAAAATCTATGAATCTAGATCGAACATACAAAATGTCGTACAGGTTCACAACATTTATGTTCCCTTTTTTTAAACTACAATACAAATTATTATAATATAGTGACATTCATTTTAACTAACAAACTATAACTATGTGGTGTACAATTTCCTATAATTATTATTTAATTTATTGAAATCGAATAATTGAAAATATTTGTAACATATTATTATATAATGTATATTATAAAATGAAATTCAAAATTAATGTAAAATAGAATTTATTAAAATTTTATCAATTGAATATATATAGTTACTTTATTGTTTTATTTGAAATGAATTAAAACAAGAGGTGTAAAGTATACTTCAATTTACAAAAAAAAAAAAAAAATCAAATAATTTTAAAATAAATTGGAATACATGAATCTGGTGGACTTTTATTCATATACTATATAGTTGTAATAAAATCTTATGATGTCAAGGACATATACCGGTATTTAGAGAATTAATTTAAAATTATACAATATTATTACATGCATATTTTAAATTATGTATGTCCATAGTACATCATATATGTTTTAGTGTATGTTAGAAAATGCATTTATTAGCATTTCTTGTTACTATGCATAATTAATGAAACTAAATGAACTACAGGGTTCAGAATGATCATTACTTAAGTTTTATAATATAATTTTTTTTTTTTTAATTCAGATATATTACAGGGAATTCGATAAAATTGTTATTATGTGTAATTATTTGAAATATTGGTGAATATTAATTTGTATATCTAAATTCGTTATCATATTTATTGTATATTGTATTATCGATATTATATAAAATCATCGATGATTAGGCATAATTGCCTTGCCACATTTATCTGAGGTAGGTGAATTTAATAAATTATTTTTTTTTGTATGTAATAGTTGGTATATATAGTAGTAGTAAATAGTTGGCTCTAATTTTGGTTTTGTGTATAAGACACTTTACTGAAAAAAATCTCAAACAAAAATTTCCAAAAAAAAGAGTCCCGATAATTTAAATTTCATGGAAAAAACCCGAATTTCACATTTGAATATCTTGTAAAAAATATTCTGAACTTATACGTACTTTTGAGATTTATTTTTTAACAGTTTATGTATGTCTATTTTCTGGAAAAAGCGGTTATATGCTTTTAGGTAAGGCTAATTATCAGTAAGGATAATAAAAATATATTATGTATATTGAAATAAGAATAATAATAATGTTATTGATTGGTAGATTTAATTAGTCATTTAATTTATAGACTTAGTTAATTTTTTTTCTCGTTTAATCGCTTTTTTATGTTCATTCATTTGTTGTTTTATTTTATTTTTTTTTATAAAATTGTTTTGTTAAAATACAAAAGCTCCATAGTTTTTATTTGTAAATTAACTTTAAATTCACACTATAGTTTTTTGAACAGCCTACGCTAAGATATAAAAACTTTTCAACAAAACAATTAAAGGCCTGAAGTCCAATAAAAACGACACGACATTACCAAGTCCAATGAATGCGACATTTTGATTTTAATTTTTAAACAACAAAATTTTAAAAAAAATAATGAAAAACATTTTTAATTAAATGATTGAGACCTGTCAAAATGAAATGTTAAATTGCAACAACGACAAATTTTAACTTTCAAACAACAATTCAAAAACACCAAGAAAAACATTTTTAATTAAATGATTGAGAACTGTCAAAATGAAATGTCAAATTGCAACAACGACAAATTTTAACTTTCAAACAACAATTCAAAAACACCAAGAAAAACGTTTTTAATTAAATGATTGAGAACTGTCAAAATGAAATGTCAAATTGCAACAACGACAAATTTTAACTTTCAAACAACAATTCAAAAACACCAAAACATTTTTAATTAAATAATTGAGACCTGTCAAAATGAAATGTTAAATTGCAACAACGACAAATTTTAACTTTCAAACAACAATTCAAAAACACCAAGAAAAACATTTTTAATTAAATGATTGAGACCTGTCAAAATGAAATGTCAAATTGCAACAACGACAAATTTTGAATTTTCATCAAATTTTTGTGGCCGATTTTTTCGTGTCATACTATTTGCTATGATGCCAATTAAACACATTTGTTCAAAACATAATTTGACATATTTTGTCGATAAGTAATGTCAGTAAAAAAGTGAGATTTTCATTGGACTTCAGGCTTAAATCAATTTATTTGTTTAGAAAAAAAATATATATTTAATAAAGATATATTGATGTAATAAATAAAGACCTTTAGAAAACATGCATATATCCGGTTCGCCACAAATTTGATATAAATTATTAGAACAATTGCATTTTTGGTATTTTTGATTTAAAGATTTTAAATAATTTGAGTTCCGGATATTTTTATTCGGGATTTTTTCATTCGGAATTTTTTTATTAGAGGTTTTTTTCATCAGTAAAGTGTCTTAGACACTTTGGCTTGACATTTCAAATCGTATTATGTAAAACTTTTCTGTCAGAAAAATTTCCAATTTATTAAATTCGCCAACAAACGATGGGAATAATGTATGGAAACTACATACAAGTATTGTTGATGATTATGCATAGGTTTTGGTGATTATGAGCAATGCCCAGATTCATTGAATTCCTAGTAACATATATGTTATAGCATAGTATGATATAAAATGTATCATATAAAATACAAATAAAATAAATTTGCATATATTTAAAAATTTCATTTGATCACATATACTAGAGGTGTACTAAATTATTTATCCTCGAATTATACTAAATTATTTATTAATAATATCAGTAGAATACACATTTTGAAAATTATAGAAACGACTGATGATGATAATTGTTGTATGGTTTCTCTATTTTCTTTAATTAAAAATTTATAAATTAGAATTTGTACTTGTTTTTTTTTTTTTATTTTTTTTTTAATTTATTTTTTTTAATTGAGATGAAAACTTATTTGAAAAACTGACAAATGATATGAAATGCATATTATGCTTCTAAAGGGTGATTTTTTTTTTTATTTGCTTTACTTTAAATTTAAATAAAACACATACAAAATTTGGTTTAAATTCAATATTTTTTTTTTATTATTTAAAAAATAATTTTCGGTATTGCCGGTCGCAACTACGTGTTAAAATAAGTGTATCATCACATTTGTGTACAATATTTTGTTCATGTCTGTTAATATATAGACGTATACTTTAAATTATTGTTATTATTATTACATTCAGCCGTACCGGTGAATTCGATTCGATATAAAATTATTCGAATTTCTCGATTCGATTTGTTTAAAATCGAATTCGCCGGTTGAAAATTTTCGAACGAGTACTCGATTTTTATTCGATCGAATTCTCCGGTACGGCGGATTGTACTAGTAAATAGAATTGAATGTAAGTTGTACTTGAATTGATTATTTCTTCTTAATAAAAATTATGAACTGAGCTGACAACTCTTTTTTATGACTAGCTCTAATCAATCGCTTTTGATTTATTCAATTTTTAAGATAACTATTCCCGAAATAAACCTCTCAACTATTATGCTAACTCCATATATAAAAATTTTATTTGTTAACATAAAAATTTAACCAGAAAATCGATTTTCGTCAAGAAAATAAAAATTTCGATTAAAAAGTGATTTAGCTTGCAAATTGATATTAAGCTCATTCACTAAACAAATGACTTGAACAAGGGTATTATACAGTTTTTGAGTTTAACACAATTGGATATTATATGAGTGAAGACGTTTTGGGATAAACTTTCAATGTGGAATAAACAAAAAAACCAACTTTTTGACAACGTTGTGATTACATAAATTAACGGTATTGACGAAATAAATTCGGATGAACAACACTTTCGCTTAACGCATTGATATATTCTTCTAAATCCATATGGTTCATTGTCTTATTGTTGTTCTTGCATCGATTAGAGTAAATGTTGATGAAAATTTAAGAATAAGTGGTCAAATTAGTTGCTCGTAGTTGATGTAATATCATAAATTTGTTATAATTTTAGCGAACCGACTGATTTTACCGAATCGATTGATTTTGAGAATAAATTTCCACGAAGTAGTGTGTAAGTCTTTTTATATAAATTTATCAAACCTTACTCAATACAAATATTAAGTTTGTTCAGTAAATTTAAAACAGAATCGGACACAACTGTTTTGGACAATTAGAATTAAATGTCAAACACCTTAGGATTATACTTAAATAGAAAAATCTACTGAATATTTTTTTCGATCTTTTTTGTTTTAATTTCTTTGTTTACTCTCAAATTTCTTTGTTTAACAAAAAAAGTTGTCCGAAATTGTTCTCAAAAAAATTCAAAAAAAAAAAAGATTAAAATAAGTGAAATTCAGAACAAAAAAGACTAAAATTAAGTGTTCAGTAGATTTTTCTGTTCCAAGTAATCATAAAGTGTTTGACATTTAATTGTTATTTTCTCAATCAATTTAGAACTGTTTTGGACAATCTACAGAACATCGATCAGAACACTTTTGGACAAAAAAGTTCAATTAACGGAAACTACTGAATCCAAAAAAATTTTTTTTTTTACTCATCGTTCTAGATTGTTTTAGAACAGTTAACTGAATAAACCAATGAAAAGGAATAAAAATTCTATTAAATAAATTCTATTACTCTAAAACAAAAAAAACACCCTTTACATGCTATTTGATATTTTCTAAGTAACTTTTTTAATTATTCATTTTGACAGTAGTTAAATGAAAATGATTTCAGCGCAAATAAATGTATAGAATATAGAGATGATGTAATGGAAAAATTATATAGATATCTATATATGTATTTTAAGTAAATAAAAATGATATGCGTATATGTATGCATATAAGGATTTACTCTATATTATTTTATTTATACAATTTACTACAGTAAATTATAGTCATTTATCAAATTTTCAATTAAATTTTTTAAATTTTATTTTGATAAAATATATTTGATTGAATATAAATCATAAAATATAAAAATAGGAATGTATACAAAAATTTAGATAATATGGGCTCGTTTTGATTTAAATAATTTGACTAATAATAATATGTCAAAGATACTTACTTGATGTTAGTTAATTGTTTTATATTTATTTCTATTTCATACATAATTAATTGGTAATTACATTAAAAGGGAAACCTAAATTTTCCAACAAAGCCATAAATTGTTAAAAATAAGTTTTATGATGAGCTATATGAGCTATACTATGATCCTAGCATCCAATAGGAGTTTTCTTTACGAATAAAGTTAGTCTCAATTGTATTGCAAATATTGATTTTGTGAACTCGATTAGTGAAAACACTTGCTTAATCGAAATACGTTCAACACAAATATTTGTTGGACCTTTTTTATAGTTTACAATAGATCCCAATTCTTAAGATTATATTTAATAATGTTTTGCGAATCTATCAAATCTTGTATCAGTGTAACGTTTGTTATGTTTGATATTTAAAAACAAATTTAAACTAAAAAAAAACACTGGTACTAAACAAATGTAAAAAAACTGTATAATTATTACAAATTTATTGAGAAAATTTATTTGAAATTAATTTCAACATTTGCTTTCAAAATCAGTCTAACGAATATTAATTAAATATCAAAGATACCTTTTATAATATCATAAAAAATGAAATTTCAGTTAATAAAAATATAAAAGAATACAACAAAATAAAAAAAAAGGTTATACAATTTTAAATGATAAAAAATTATTTATATTAAAACTCAATATAAATTAATTGAATAGCAGAGAATAGCAGAGAGAAAGATAGAGAGATGTAGAGAGGCATTTGAACATTTAAAAATAATGTTAAAACCAAAAATTTCATTAATAAAATTCTGACCAAGTTTACACAACTGAATAGAATTTCTAAATGGATTCGAAGATGATATAGCTTTTATTTTTTAATACCTGAATGATTTTTAATTTTTTTTTTTTAATGGATCATAAAATAAAAAATTCTATTAAAATTCTTTTTTTTTATATATATCTGGTCTGATAAAAAATATTTACTTAATATATATGTATAAGCGAAAATAATATATAAGTTAGTTGAAAAAATTGAAAAAATAAAATATAAAATAAAAAAATTATTAAAATTTACGCCGCCTTGCATTAAATACAGTCATTATGTACATAGTAAATTTAATTTAATTTAATAAGTTAACTTGATATGATTTTGTTATACCCAAGGGATTTTAGACAGTTGTAAAAATTTAAATTAATTATATTATAATGTTAAAAAATTTATATTGATTTATATTCCGGACTTAAATTTGTTAATGAAGTTATTAAATTAGCTCTACAGTTATTTTAATTGGAAAGTTGAAATATTAATAAAAATGCAGTTCAATTTTGTATAATAATAACTTCATGACTAATTATAGTTTTAATTGCAAATTAATAATTAATGAATTACAAATAGAGTGACTGCAAGGGCTATCTATTAAAATAATACATAATAAAAAATAATTATTTATATAATTTTATTAATTTTCTGTCTATAAATAAGACATTGTAAATTGTTAGATTACAATAATATTCGGTTTTTAAACTAGATCATTTGGTTATTAAAGTATAGGTCTCTAGATCATTAATTTTATAAAATAAAGCTTCAATTCAATTTAAATTAAATAATAAAATTTATATTTTGCAAAATTTTATGAAATTTTTATCTATTTTTCTGCATATCCTTTTCGTCCTTTTTTTTATTCAAAATATTAAAATAAAATACTGTAATTGAATAAAGTAAGGTGATGATTTGTGCTTAGTAGATATCAGATAGATTGTTATTTCACATTATGATTTTGATTTTAATATGATATGGTAAACTGCAATTTATGATATTCTGACGAATTATTATGTTACACTACTACCCAGGATTACTATAATATGTTATTTTAGTTTTGTTTATAACATAATGACGGATATTTGTAAAATTAGTATTTTTGATTTTGAAAATTTGAATTTTTTGCTTGACATTTATTGATCTCAAAATTAATTTTTTTAATGAATAGTTTTAGGTTTTACAATTGATGATTTTGCAAACATTTCTGTATACTATATGACAAATATCGTGATGATGTTGTCTTCATCTTCATGACTTAATTTAATTTTAGAATTTTAATTATATATAATGACTTAATTTTTAACGATTATTTTATTATTATGAGCTATGTATATATTAGATCTAAATACAGGGTGCGTCATTTTTTTTGTATCAGTGAACTTTCATTATTTGCACCACCTTAGACCATTATTAGGTATATTATACGTACTTACCAAATATTTTTGTTCAATTTCGAATGGTATCAGAGGCATGGAGGGTTATAGCAATTTTTTGTTTTTTTAAGATAATTACAAATTTCATCATAACTTCGTTCGAAGAAGAAATTGAATCTTTTAAATGAGAACAATGTTCAAAAATAATTTCCTACTTATTTAGGCTATTCAGTTATAGACTTTTAAGCTGATTTTTGTATTATTTTTTTTTTAAATAGCGTTTTTAAAATTACAGAGCTTTAAGCAAATTTTTTTTATTTATATGTTTTTGAATAACGGTATTTTTTCAAATGATCTAACCTTTTTTCAAATGATCAGGTGGTAAAATTTAATTTTTTGTCATTTTGACGTATCATCACTGTCATTTGCTTTGAGCTTTTATACCTTAAATCCTGTTTGAAATTATACATTTTCAAATACATATTTGTAAAATCTAAACAAAATGGAATATAACAGTGAACTTATGTGGGAAACAATCTGTGTATATGTATATGAATTAGTAGATTAAAATGTGAAAACGATATGAACTATTTATCTATTTTATCTTTTTAATATTTTCTATATTTTTTTATTTAGCAAAAACTTGATCTAGATTTTTGAACTTAATTAACTTTGTTTATATGTACCAGAAATACGTCTCATTTTATTAAAACAAAGATTTATAGTGATATTTTCTATACCTAGAACATATAAGCTTTCTATGATTTATAATGATTTTTAAATGAATTCATTTGCGTTCTAATTTCCGAAAATTTAATCATATTTTGCAAATTAAACAAAACTAAAATATGCATTAAAGTAAAAACAAAAAACAATAAAAATGAAAGCAAAAAAAAAATCTCACAAATTTGTGGTTTGTATAGTAACTTTGTGGGTTTTTATGTTACACATAATATATGTATATATATACAGCATACAGTATAAAATTCATATTTACCGGAAATATTGTAAATAATTACTATAAATGCATATTTTATTTCATATTCTAAAATTGTATACATATAAATATTCATACGTATACATTATATTATTTTACATAAATATATATATACATATTTATATTTCAACGCAGACGTTATTGAAACCTAAATCTATTGTGAACATGTACATATATATATATATATACATACATATTCATAGATTCATATTGCATTGAAATTAAACATTTGACATCATTTTTTTGTTTTATTTATTTTTTATGTCCCTTGTATTGCTTTTTTTTTTGTTTTTTTTAGTTATCATTTCCTCTTTTTCGAAATTCAATAGTGTTATTATCATTTTTGCAACATGTGTACATATATTTTATTGTTATTTACTTGAAAATAGAGTTCAATTTGTTATATTGAATATTATATATTTTTGACCATATAATAAATATATTTATTAAGTAGAATATATATATACATATATTGACTTGTGTATATTGGGTATAATACACTTATTGCATCTACAACAAATGTACATTAAGGCGATTAATATTAGTTACTTCATAAATTGGCTATTCAGCTACCAAGAGGACACTGAATTATATATATATATTCTAGTTATTAATGATAACTTAAGGGTAAAAGTAATTATCAAATATATATATATATATAGTTGAATTTATTGGTAAAAATCTAAGGTTTTAAATTTCAAACTATTTTATAATAATTAGTGTTCATATTTTGTATTTAATATCTTAAGGGTCTGAAATTTCGTGATATTGAAGTCTCCAAAATTTTTAATTAAATTCAACTTGGTTTGCAATATTATCTTAATTTGTTTTTTTTTTTTTTGTAATATTTGCGCAGAATATTAATAATAAATTGCTAAATAAATATTGTTGATTATTGAAAGTTATTTTTATTTAGATACAATTAACCCTTGATCAGTCGATGTAATTTGTTTGTGTTATCATGTAATTTGGTTTTAATTATTTGTAAATTAATTTTTAGAAAAATATCATTTATTTTTTATGTTTATTTTAAAATTTAATTTAATTAAATTTATAGAATTAGTTTGTTTTTCTATAAAATATTGAAAAATAATTATTAAAAGAGTGTTTTGTTCATCTAACACTATACACTGGAGCTGATCAGAAAGTATTGTAGTGCTAGACTGTTTATACAATTCCTGATTTTTAATTCTAATTGACTCTATATAATTTGTATTAACATAAGAATTAAAAATTTGTTTAGATGTTAATAAAATATAATAAAAGAACTGTTAATTGTTTGTTAATTTTTGTAGGCTAGACTAATTGTATGTAAGAATAGTGAAAAAAGTTACAATAACATAGAAGAACTGTAAATAACATCTGTGAGTTATAAAAATTAATCAAAAAAATTAATTTAATTCGAATTAGTTCTTTTTATTTATTAAAGTTAGTAAAATTTAAAGAAATTTGAATTTTCCTTATTAAATTTAGTATTGAAAATCTATTTTATAATTATTAGAATTGAAAACTGTAGGTATGTTTATTGCAATTAATTAATGTCTTAATAATTGATTTCGGTTGTTACATAACATATATAATATAATATAATATAATATAATATAATATAATATAATATAATATAATATAATATAATATAATATAATATAATATAATATAATATAATATAATATAATATAATATAATATAATATAATATAATATAATATAATATAATATAATGTAATATAATATAATATAATATAATATAATATAATATAATATAATATAATATAATATAATATAATATAATATAATATAATATAATATAATATAATATAATATAATATAATATAATATAATATAATATAATATAATATAATATAATATAATATAATATAATATAATATAATATAATATAATATAATATAATATAATATAATATAATATAATATAATATAATATAATATAATATAATATAATATAATATAATATAATATAATATAATATAATATAATATAATATAATATAATATAATATAATATAATATAATATAATATAATATAATATAATATAATATAATATAATATAATATAATATAATATAATATAATATAATATAATATAATATAATATAATATAATATAATATAATATAATATAATATAATATAATATAATATAATATAATATAATATAATATAATATAATATAATATAATATAATATAATATAATATAATATAATATAATATAATATAATATAATATAATATAATATAATATAATATAATATAATATAATATAATATAATATAATATAATATAATATAATATAATATAATATAATATAATATAATATAATATAATATAATATAATATAATATAATATAATATAATATAATATAATATAATATAATATAATATAATATAATATAATATAATATAATATAATATAATATAATATAAAGATACATTCCAATTAATTCCGATATTTATTAGAAAAAATAGAATTTAATTGTTTTCAATTTGTTATCCTTAACACGTATAAGTCATTTGTACATTCCAAATTGGGGCTGGCGATTCCTATAAAGTGTTAGGATACATTTACTACGATCAAATCGTTTCATTTCCAATTCCAATGTAACGTTATCCCTAAAATTAGATATTTCGAACACATCTTCAGTAGAAATAAAAACTTTTCTTCCTCTTCTAGTTTCTATAGTGACAGCAACAGTTTCAACGTGAAAAAAGAAATTTGACTGTGATTCGAAATTTGAAATTTGTTCATAGTTCTAACTTCAAGAATATGGAATCATACTCTCTCTATCACGTGATTTTGCCCACTTTTGACATACCATTTGCAAAAATTTAATAAAAATGTTAATGCCTTTTTCATATCACTCCACCTATATCTATCTTATCTTATCACTCCATCAAATTGGATATTCGAATCCAAACGCAAAGGTACAAGATGTCAGCGCAGACCAAAATTAACAATTTGTCGGCAGACTTGAAACCAATTTCTATCTCCAATCGTGCCCGGCAAAAATGCAGAATGCTGTTGAGTCAGGTCCCGTATTTGTACATAATCTATTGGTTACCCAAACAACTAAGTAATATAACTTAAAATAAAAATTTGATACATTTTATACGAAATTGCAAAAGAGGTCAAGTCTCTCAGATAAAAATATTTTATATTTTTTTGACAGCCATCCACCATCAGATTAGTTATTTATTGCTATTCCACGTTGATAAAATATTAAAATTTTAAATTTAAGTCTGAGTTCAGAGAACTCAGAGTTAATTTTTTTTTCGATATAATTCAGACTAGAAAATAGGAAAAATTATACAGAAAATTTTGTTTTTCTTTTACGCTTTTAAAAATTTCAGTAAAAATGAAAATGGTTTACTTAAACCTACCTCACTTCTAAGTGTAAAACATATATCATATATGTGTACATGTATATAATATTATGTTAATAGAATATATTATTATCTATTCTACACCTATTCGTTCATCCAAATATTAATACCACATTCAATAATGATTTTTATTGGATTATGTTATTTTTTGTATTTTTGTTACCTATATTTTTTCAAACGTCATATGATCTAAATTTACTTAATTTTTTTTATTTTTTTTTTTTTTTTTTGCAAAATTTACTAAAAATATCGAGTTCAAATAATCGAGAACAATATTCGTTGCAAAACATATTTCATGGTTAAATGGTAAATAAAATGATATGTGGTATTTAAAGAAATTCATATAATATTTGAGTACAATACCAGTGTATATGTATATACATATATGTTTTAAGTATACCACTATTTATACGTTTCTAAATTAAAAAAAAACAAAAAAAAAAACAACAAAACAAAAAAACTCAATTTACAATTATTATTCGTTAAAAATCAATATAACAATACGTTGTTTGTTAAATAGTAGTTACAACAATAGAAATTTAATGTTGGGTGCAAAATTCAAAAGGAAATTTTTATTTCAAATAATTTTCTAAAAAACATTATTATAAAAGGTATATAAATATATATAATATATTTTTATATTGTATATATTCATACAAATAAATATATATATATAATATTGCATATACTATATATAAGTGCACTTCGTTTGAAGATAAAAATGTTAAAAGGGTCATCAAAATTCAAAATTTTCAATTTTCAATATGCTATACACTTGTATTCATCATTCTATACTAAAAATGTAGTATGTATTGTGTGTATAGAAAGTCTGGTACAATGAGTTAGTTTGAAAGAGAGTGACAGAGATAGTCTAGTAGAATGATTTTTAAAAATAGATTTACGTTAAATAATTTTTTAAAAATTTTTTTTTTTTTTAAATTTTATTAAAAAAAAAATAAATTATTATTGATGGAATTTTATTTGATATCCTGTATGAATAGGAAGATAAATGGTTCATTGAATATACGTTTAGAAAAATTCAATATATGAAATGAAATGTCTATTGAATTGTGGGTCAAAGAATATTAACCTAAAATAATAATTTTAATTTTTGTTATATCAAAATATTATCAGTTTTGTTATCGATTTATATATGTATGTATATATATGTATATAATATATATATATTTTGAAATTTTTTATTTTCTAAATGGTACATTTTCACTTGGGAATTTTTTCAGGCATAAAATTGTCAATTTTTTTTAGTACATACATATAATAATACAGTTTATATAACAGAACCACTTCAAACAAAAAATTAATAAAAAAATTGATATCTATAAGATAGTTATTTGGACAATATTAGAATAAAATCTGCTGCAAAATATCAGAATTATTGAAACTTATCATCTGAAGAATTTCAAAAATTTTCGTATAAACATTTTAATGTTTTTAGGTGTTGACACAGAATTTCCATTTGAAATTTCTATTTGATAATTTTGAAAAAAAAAAAAAAAAAAAAAATAATTTTTATTATATTATTATTTTAAACTAGAGATTGGGATCAAGAATATTCGTCTCGAGAATTTTATCAATTTCTATAGTATAGGTACTTATATATCATTTGTTCTCGAGAATTTTAATTCAATGACTTTTGAGGATTTTCATATCTCGAGAAATATTTTTTTTGTGTATTTTATATTGCAAAAAGTTCGTTATTTTGAACATAACGTAGATGCAGTAGAAAATTAAAATTAAAATGTAATATTTAATAAAATTTCAACTGACTGGCTATACTGAATGAATTAGACAAAGTATATCATAATGGGGTTCATCATAAAAATTCACTTTAGAAAAAAGTCAATTTTTGCTATTATGAAAGCCTACTGGGTTATTATAAGTTCACTGGGTTGATGATTTCAATTCTACCGCAATCTTGCTGTTAACTTTGGTGAATTAAGATGGCGAGCTAAGGAAAGTAAAGCTGGATTTTCATTGAGCAATATTTAATTAATATATCATTAAGACATTTATAAATAATTATAAAAATGAAATGTATTAAAATTAAATAATATTATAAAATATTGAATTAAAAAAAAAAAAAAATAATTATTAAATAAATACACGTCCATTATTAATTTTAAATATTTAATTTAAAATTTAGAAACAATTTTATTATCTATCTTACAATTTAATATTAAAAAACATTGAAAATATCCCCAATTTTTGTGAAAATATCCCCGATAAATGATATTTTCTGTTCTTGTCTATTTCTATTTCCCTTTTTAGAGCCAATAAAATTTTGAACATTTTAAGTATTTCTCAATTAAAACCCAGCTTAAGTATATTTTTGAAATATTTTTTTTTTTTTTTTTAATTTAATAAAATTTATTAATTAAATAGATAATAAAACTTTTTCAGGAAAATTTTTTAGCAACAAAATGCAACTGGAAAAACGAGTTATAATATATTAAATAAAATTTTGTATATTAAATGCACTTCAATCAACTCAAAACACGAAATATAGGTATGATTTTCCATAACTCATTCTTATCATATATGTTTTTAATACCAAAATTGTTGCCTGCAATGGCAACATTTTTATAGTCAAGTCAATTTTATTCAGTAGATTTTCATGATCACGTGACTTATTTTTGTTGACTTTTTTTTATTAGAAAAAAATCTAATTGTCAGTAGACTTTCATAATTGAACCCAATTATTTGTATATATGTAATATATAATATTTAATATATGTAAAAGTATATATATAAATATCAAAACAACTGAATTATATTTACACAATTAATTTGGAACTGCATTTAATTTTGACACTGTGGTTAATTTGGGAAGTCTGAATACAACAATATTATTGGTGAATATTAAAAACAAAAAATAAAATAAAAGTATCGCAATCAGCTAAATAAAAATAATCATAGGTATAAATACATAATATAAGCCCTAACTAAAATTAAACTCTGTAAAGCAAAAAAAAACATATTATAATTAAGGTGAAATAAATAAATAAATATTATTGGTGAATATTTTAAATAATTTTATTAACATTAGTTTATGTTATTTAAGTAAAAATAAGTTAATTTAAATGAAACTTAGCTTATAAACATTAAAAAAAATACTATCTTGACTATACGGTCAACATCGATAGAAAACGAGTGTAATTTTTCAACTGCTGTACATATAGTGTGTAAAAAAAGGACTCGACTATAGTCATCGGATAGTGTAATCAACACTCTGTGTTTTTTGTATTACTATTTCTCCAATTTTGGGCTATACATTTTCTGCAATATTATTTCTTAAAAATTAAATTTTGAAACTAGGGGCCCCTGTTGAGTAATGAAAATTCAAGTTGAAGCCAAATTTAAAGTTTGTAAAAGAACAGTATTTACTGACATAGACTTCTCACGATAAAATAGAAATCACTCATGTTTTCATAAAAACTTAGAGACTAGTAAATTTTATATGGGAAACATAAATACTGCTCCATCATATACTATTTCATTTCGACATATTTCCTATAGTAAGTGGCATTTAATAGATAAAATTACTAAATATAAAATATTTTTGTAATTTAAGATACATATATGTACTTAAGGTACATATATGTAATTAAAGTTATACATATATGTACATATATGTATATTAATATATGTATAAATTTCCTTTGATTATGTATAAAAATAATGACACAAAATGATTAAATTTCATGCGCATTTCTATTGTATATTCAGCTTTTTTACATATTAAGAGTTCATTAAAGAGAAACGAGATAAAGTGTGGAGGGGCTTACTGCGCAGGTCCTTAAATGCCTGTCTATTATAATTATAGATTACTATATTTTTAATTAATTTATATGTATATGTAAAACTAATTGTTTTTTGATATTTTGGTTTATTATTTATAACGTATTATTTTATTATATTTTTTCTAATAAAATTATTTGTTTAATACACTATTTTTATTTATAATTATGTTTAAAAATAAAAAAAAATGTAAATTAGTCATAAATAGGAACAAAATATAAATTTTTGAATATAAAATATTTATTTTGAATAATTCCAAGGAATTCTCAAGCTTCTTGAGAAGTTAGATTAAATTCTTTGGATTATATCGAAACGACAAATGCCGGGAAATAAACTGTCAACTTCAAATTTTTTGTCTCTTTTTTTTAAACTAGACGAATTGTCGAGCATTCCAAAAATAAAACTGAAAATTAAATTTGAAAAAATCGTTATTCAAAGAAAAAAATCTATGGTCTAAGGATAGCTTAAGGACAAAAATATTTATGTCAAAAATCGAAATGAAAATTTTTTTTTACCACCCAAGTCATCAATTTTACATACCAGTCTACGTTAACATTTAAGTAAATTATTATGACAAATTCTCTCATTACACATTTGAATCTTGTAACTTAACTGAAACGTTTTATTATTTGCCAATTGGATAATAGTACTTAACGTGACTTAAGCTTTAATAAGGTGTATTAATAAAATTAAGTAAGATGGATTAGTAAATTTAAAAATAAACCTACTTTATACTCTGAAGCCATAATAATGAATGGTTGTTTATTATCCAATGAAATATAGCACAGGTAGAGATTTGAATAATAATATTATTACTTATTTCGTCGCTCAAAATTTGGTTATTTTTGAATATTAGTTAAAATTCTAATCATATACGCGGATTATATCTGTTACTTACAGATTTTGTCAATGTTTTGTAATCGACTGCGGAAAAAAATCTTGAATCGTCTTATTTATATTTACTGGATAGGTAACAATTAGCCCTTTATCACAGCTCATTAATATACTTTGTGATAGTAATATACTCAATTGAGATAGCAAGTAGTAGACAAAATTTGCGTATCTATATGTTATTAAAATTATTAATAACAATTTAAAGATGTAGTCTAAATTCTAAAAAGCAATTATACCTACGCATTATTGAAAAAAACTCATGTGCAATAATATGAAATAATTTCAATATAAAAAAAAAAACAAAAATAAAAAAATTTTTTACAACATTCCAAATGAGACAGAATTTATGTATACTATTTTAATTTATAATGAAGACAAAGTACATTAATCAGAGTTTAATTTGATCCATAATCGAAAATTGGAAGGTACGTAGATGAAATGAGGTTGTGACAGATTGTGGGTGAACGTTATTGGAAAAATCATTGAATTAGGTTATATTTTTTTTTTATGCTATACGAGTCAAGTAATTCATTGGATTTTCTAGAGACAGTCTAATAAGATTGAATAATTTTTTGTTTCACCTTTTTAGCTGAGCTGATTAAAATTGGGCAAGTTACCAAATTTGAACCTCTGCGCTGTGCAAATTCCTAGGTGGCTTAACACTGGCTATGGAAATTCGTTTATAGAATTAAGTAATAAAAAGTTAAATTTTCTCGAATGTGGAACCATATTTAAAGAAGCGTATTTCTTCAACGCAAAAATATACCCTCATATAATCTACAACAGTTCAAGTGTAATATTAAAAAATTTATTCAAAATGTCACTACTGATCAAAGGGACATTTTTCTTCCACAATCCTCAATTATTTTGAAACAGGGCATTCGTATATAAAGGTATGATTTAAAACCTAATGTTTGGCTTTACTTCAAAAAAAAAAAAAAATATGGTGGTAGGTCGTTAATAGCACAGTCAACACTCTGAGCAGTTTCTAAAACTTTTTTAACTGAATACTAGAAAGCTTACGAACCATAGATCGTGGTCTTATTGTTCTTTTCAAAATATCATCAAGAGATATACATATATCACCACTATGTTTGATATGTTTTACATTTTTTCTGTCTCGTGATGGGTCTTTTATGACTTTAATTATAAGTAGTCTTTATTTATTTGGTCAAGCTACTAACCCGTCGAAGACTAGTACCTTGAATCCTGTCTATTTTGAATAATCAAACATGCTGTAATTTTTAAACTTTTCCAATCGGTTGTAAACCCAATTAAACCGATTATTGGAGCCAATGATGATGTTGTTTCTACTTCTCCTCCAACGCAGCGGAAATACACCAATTTAATTTCAGTTGATAAAATTTTGGCTTATGGGTATGGTTTTGGAAGGAAAAGAAAGTTATCTGAACAACAATTTGCGATTTAATAAACGTGGCATATATAATAAGTCCAATGTAACCCAAATAACCCAATATTTTTTACAATTTTTATTTACGTACATATATAATAAGGCTCTACATCAAATATCCTAAATCTCAAATATCCCAAAAAAATTTTTAAAAGACCTAACAATTTATTCATAAAAATTCGGGAATTATTAAATTGTGACGTCATTTCCAAATATTAGGTGATTATGTCACAATTGTTAGGAGTTTTGTCATTTCTTAAAAATATAAAATTTTGTAATCTATGAAACTTTTGTGCATGACTTTTGATAAAGTTAAGCTGTTTCTGATTTCAATGTGGTCCCAACCGGATAATTTAATCAACTATTAATAATTTATGGGAAATATTTTGAAACGGTAAATTTAAAAAATATACGTTACATATGGTTTTATGATGAATATGTATTTTTACTTAGTATAGAGTTATGTCCGTACCCTAGCGAGTGCCATGCAACATCGGGTACAAAATGCAAGCAATGTAAATGGGCACGTTAAAAAATTTTAAAGAACTTTTTGCTATATTAAATATGTATATATACCTACTCATATTTGTATATACAAAACCAGTGCTATATGCTCTTTCTAGAATATATTACATATAACATATGTAAGATATATAACAAAATTTGCGGGGGCGGATATCTTTTTTTTATTTAACTTTCAGTAGTTTTCTATTATTTTTGTTAGAAGTTTTGTAATTTCTAAAAATTGGGTCATTTGTCATTGTAAATACTCCTAACATATAAACAAACTTTAGGAGACTTGGCGTAGAGGCATATTATAAACCCAATGTCTAATCTACAAGTTCAAACCTTAAATATTGTTTAGTGTTTTAAAAATTATGTAAATCAGGACTCATGAAGTTCTTCAATATTCTAATGTTTGTAATCCACTATTTAAAACATGTATAATACATATCCATATACATAAATATATATATATATATATATAAATATATATATATATATTGATGTGTGTATATATATATATTTATTCAATGACTTATAATAACATACTTTAAGTAGAATATTAAAATTTTTTTTTTTATTATCAAATCTATTGAAATTCTGCACATTTCTATGTACACACACACACAGTGAAAATCTTAGGGAAAATTATTCAGAAAATATTTATGAAAATTCGTTTATAGTGAAAACTTTTTGAATATTGAACAAATTAAAATAAAAAAAAATATTAAACTTTTTTTTTTTTTGTTTGTTTAACTGATGTTCTTAATTTTCGATTTTCATAAGTTTTTCCTTAGTTTTTCCTAAGTTCAAATAACCTTAAGATTTTGTTTTTTTTTTTTTTTATTTTTCGAAAAGGGTGGTGGATTTATATTATTGTATTTCTACCTTCAAATAATTTTGTGCTATAAATCACTATTCTAAAATTTTCGATTTAAATTTTTATCGAAGGTTAAGATACTCGATCCGCGAAGGTCTACTTTTGTATGTTAGTATTGATTTTTTTGGTGTTAAAGAAAAATATATGGTAATAATTGATGTTTAGAGATGATTTAAACATCAATTGATGCTAGATGATTTAAATTTTTTTTAGAAATCGAACTACATATTATATAAATCCCAATGCTGATATCACGAAAGTTGATAAATCTTTTTAAATAACGTTATAGAAATGGCGGAGTTATATAAGAACTAATTTTTCCTATTTAACTCATGTGTAGCTAAACATTAATTAGTGTCATTTATTTTTTACATACATATATATACATATATTTAATACATATACATTTTTTTTATATTAAAATAATGGGATAAGCACCTTAACTGCCTTCGCAGAATTTTAACCACATGAAAGATGAAGAAAAGAGAAGGAAGTAAAGAGTAATAACAAAAAAAAAAAGAAAAAAAATTAGAAAAGTGTTACAATAGAATAGAAAGTACATAAATTTAAGGACAGGTTAAAAGATATTTATTTACCCGTCTCTTGAAAATTTCTAAGTTATATGTTTGTGGGAACACAAAAGATGGTAAGGTGTTCCATAGTTTAGATGTTCGGTTGATGAAAGAATTTTTATATTTCACAGTTTTGGTTCGAAAAGGCTCTACAACAAATTTGTGAGAGAGGTCTATGACTATTACGCTGGAACGGTTGTATTTTGGGCATAATACTCAGACCAATTATTACCCAACAGATAACACAGAGTGGCTGCTCCTACATTACGGCGATCACTTAATGATGTTAGGTGTTATGTTGATAATTTTGATGGTTCGCTTTTGTACCTTATTTAGGTACTGTAGACGAGTTATATTTAAGTCAAGGCCGAATGTATGCTTAATATATTAATAGAAGGTTGGAAGATCTAAAATATTTTCTACTTCTTAGAAATAACAATCTAAACTTAACAATCCTAAATATTTCGTAGCATCTTTCGCGACAGAAAAAATGTCATCGTGCCATGAACGTTTGTTGTTTATTTTCATTCAAATGAATGCTTAGAGTTTCAAAATTTTCTATATTTACATTTACGAATAGGTATTGATGGGTTTTGCTTTGTTGATATACACAACTCTGGATTTTTGAATCATTAAATTTTACCCTATTTACACTTATCAAGTCATGTGTTTTTTGAAGGTTGCTGTTTAGAGATAATAATATGTTATTCAGGGGTACTGGTACTATATCATCAGTAAAGCTGTGAATCTGGTTTGAAGTGTTGTAGATAGTAGAACATTAATAAAAATTTATAATAATGTTGGAGAAACAAATGAGCCTTTTGAGGGATACCAGCATTGATAGTGAATTTTTGAGATATAAGACCATTCAATCTATGTATTGAAAATGTTTCCCAATCCAATTTGTGCTATCTTTTTTTAGTAATGAAGCATGCCAGATGCGATCAAAAGCGTTGAATACATCTAGGGCTATAATTTTGGCTTCATTGTATTTTTCTATGCATCTGTGGCATTTTTTCGTCATAATGATCAAAAGATCACCAGTTAATGATCAAAAGACCATTCTTCGACCTAAAGCCATATATCGGGAGTCATTTATAATACTGTTGTTCTCTAAATATTTTTTACTACTTTTTAATCTTTCAATTTTTAATTAATTTTTTAATTCTCAATAATTTTTTAATACTGTTGCTTTTTTTATATGTTTTATTGCTCTCTAAATATATTTTGTTTATTTTATAATGGAAACAAAAGTTAATGATAGTTTCCATTACTTTTGATAATACTGAAGTCAAAACAATTGGGCGATAATTAGAGGGATTGCTTGATGGGTAACCTTTTTTGGGATTGGCTGGACGTGTGCTATTTTCCGTTAAGATGGGTATATCAGACACGTATGATATATTTGCCTTATATGCCCCTCGGATGGTGTTACAGGACATTGATGATGGAGTATAGAAAAATTTAGTAAGTGGTCTAGCTAGGGTGTTTGTACAATTTTTAAAGACTATAGAGAGGATATTGTCAAGGCCCGGTAGATTTGTTTGAATTCATATCCATTTGAAGTTTTACCGCAACAATTCGCGGTATATATATATATATAATATATATATATATATATTTATATTCAAACACCTCAAAAATCAATAACCATGTCATAGAGTTAAAACCATTCAATTTTGTATATAGTAATTTCAGTTTTGATGAAAATTTAATGATTAGTTTTTAGGTATGTGGCTTTAAAAAGAAAATAGATATTTTGTATATCTATAAGATTGTCTCAGTGGTTGTAGAGGTTTTGAAAGAGTTTTCAAAACAATTTTCACTTTCACAAAATCAAAAAAAAAAAAAAATAGTTATCAAAACAAAAAATAATCTAAAATAAATGTCAGCTCTACATACATATTTAACATTAGTTTGTAAATGGCATTGACTGAATTAGTGAAAGTTGTTCTACAATATTTTTTTATATTTAAAAGAAATATTTTAATGATAACTTTCAATTTCGTTTTTGTTAAATATACATTTATATACAACTATACCTTTCAATTTTTATTTGCTTCTTTTTTTTTTTTTGGGGTTTTTGTATGACCAATATTGAGACGAAGAAATTCAATTTTTGACTTAATTCAAATGATCAAAACTTTTCTAATAAAAATGTTTAAAATACCTTAATTCTTTTACTCTTTATTTTTTTTTTTATATTGAAAAATAACTTTTTAGATCCTTATATTAATATAAACTTTCTTATAACATTTTTTTTTTACTTTATAAATGTTTTTTTTTCTGTATTTTTTCTGTTATTTTGTAATATAAGAAAACTTCAAAAGTTTTCTTCCTTTAAAATTAGGATCTATTAAATAATGTAAAAGTGTGCTGCTGGCAATTCTCATAATCATTAATCTTATCGGGTTGACTTATTTTATGTGCTGGTAATTTAGTAGGATATTTTGCAACAAAAAAAAAAAAAAAAAAAAAAAAATTAAAAACAAAAATTCTAATATCAAGTAAAATTACATTTCAGTTATAGAATATAAAAATTTTTACTTGGATAGAAAAAAAAAAAAAAATTATTATAGTATCTATTAGAATGTAGATAATAATATTCTGTGCACGTATCACAATGTTTTATAATTATTGTTCTGAAACAAGAAATTCTTCAAAGATATCACATAATTGTTTTAATTGAATTGCATTAGACTCAATTTAAATGATTTTATTTTCATTAGATAATTGAGTATAATATAATTTTCCTAATTTAGTAAATTTGTAGAATAATAAGATATATTGTCATCATCATCATCATTGTGTTATGTAAATATAGTATATATGCTTTTATATTATATAGGAATATGTAATTAATACTGTATGATATGATGCTATTTTGTCATCCTTATTGATATTTTCTTTCAATATAGTTTTTTTTAAATAGGGTATATAGATATTAAGTAGGTGTAGATCTAATAGATTGAATGCTCTATTTAGTATTCTATATATGGAAAATTTGAAAATATATTTAGGGAAATTCTCTAAGAAATAATATTTTTAATTTATGTGTACATGGTGTTTTGTTTTGTTTTTGAGGGTAAATAGAAAATAAAATATAGTTATGAAAAAAATACCGGGTCCGGTTTTTTAAATATCAGGTCTGTATTTAAACTTTGATTGTAGATAATTTCTAAGTTAAGCATCCAAATTCATTGAAATTTTAGGTAATACAAAACAAAATATATATAGTAAGAAGTCTCATCTCATATATATTTTTTTACTTTTCAATCAGCACAGTACCCTCCTTGTTGCCCGAATTTACCGTAGTTGAAAATTTTAAAAATTATTCAGATGATACTTCTTACTTTCTATGTTCTTTGGTAGTACAGACCGTTATCTTACTAGATAAAAAAAAATGAACATATATGTATATATATATATATAATAGATCAACATATATAACGGTTTATAGTCATTAGATTCAATTCGGGTACAACACCCCCCTCAGAGCCCCCCAAATATCTTAGCATAAAGTATGATAGCTTATTATTATCATCCGTGCATTGTAGTATAAATAACTGTGCATCCAGAGGACTAAATATAAATGGTAGGATCATTTAAAACATTAAAGTTAGTAAAAATGCAAATAAAGTATGCTGCAATGTTTAGTAAAAACAAGTAATAAAGCCTGTGATGACTAATGTGGCTTAAATTAAATAATATGGACATAATTTTTTTAAAAATTTATTTTATTTTTGACTCTAAAGTATATAAAAAATTAAAGTTTAATTACAGAATAACAATAAAAATATATACAGAGTAAGAAGAAAAACTTAATTATAAAAACTATAAATCATTCTAACATTAGATTAGATTTAGATTTAATTTATACCGAGAGGGATCCAGTACCTACATAACCGCAGACACAAATAGGCTTATTGTGTTAACTCGGTTTTTAAGTCTCTGAGTCATTAAGAATACCTGATTTTGTGATTACACTCAGGATATTCTTCAATGGTATGCTGGATAGATCCCATTATTCGGGGAACGCTGTTCCCAAGTGGCGAAGTCTGCTACGGGTGAGCCCCTCGCATTCACAGAGCAGATCTTCAATAGATTTTTCCTCTATTTCTCAAATTCTGCATAGGCTATTTTCAATTAGACCCATTTTACAGAAGTGTTTCTTTGTTAGGCAATGGCCTGTAATTATCCCTGCCAAGATACGTACTTGTTTCCTGTTGTTTAGTTTTCTTGAGCGATCCTTCAGACATGAGGATTTTTGCTTGACGATTTCCAGGAACGTTGGCCCAGAAATCTTTAGCTTTTTGTTCTACCCAAACTCTTAATTGCATCTTAGCTGTACTTAGGGGAATTCCACAGAATGGACTTGGAACTATGAAAGGGGTGTACGATGTTTTTCTAGCTAGATAATCTGCAGCTGCATTTCCTGCAATGCCGGAATGTCCTAGTACCCATATTAATTTGACTTTATTAGTTTTTGCCAGGATTTTAAGTATTTCTAAGCAATCCCATACTAGCTTTGATGTGATGGTATATGAATTAATAACTAGTATGGCTGCTTTACTATCCGAGAGAATGTTGATTTTACATTTCTTGTAATTTCTTCTTAAATTCTCTCGCACACAAAGTTCGATAGCATGAACCTCAGCTTGGAAAACTGTGTTTGTAGAGTCTAGGCTTGAATGAATATGGACCTTGAGGCTTTTTCTATATACTCCCGATCCTACTCTATTTATTTTCTTGGAACCGTCAGTATACCATACTAATGATGTTTGGTCGAAAGAGAGTGAGCCGGTTTCCCACGTCTCTCTGCTTGGCATGATTATATTAAAATAAAATAATTATATTAAATGGCATGATTATCATTCTAACATATAAATGGTATATCTACCTATAGCACTACATCAATAAAATCAACAGAACATTGTCTAATGAATTTCAAAATACAAATGCTGGAAACAATCGCGAATTCATATTTTACATACCATATATAATGAGATGTAAGGGTGTCGATACAGTCGATGAAAATGAAAAGATTAAAAAAATCGTTTTGAAATAGACAAATACAGACTCAAAACATTATGACATTGATGAAGCTTTGAAGCTGCTGTTGTAGTATAAAGTTCTGGTGAGAAGCCTGAAAAGGGTTAAATATTTTGAGTTTATCTAAGAGATAATATTATATTATATATTAAAACACCAACTGATTAATCCAACTGATTAATGTTGTAAAGAAAATTTGCTATATGAATAGGTAAAAAAAAAAATTAACAAAACTGTAATAATAATAATATATATATTTTTTTTAACCAAGCCAATTTTTGCCAAGAAAAAATTTAAATAAAAAAAAAAGATAATCATTCTAATTAACCTAGAATATTTTATTCTATTATATCTGAAGATATCTCTTAGTTTATTTTTTATATCACAATTATTAAATTTACTATTAGTAAAAAATTAAATTTTTACCAAAAAAATAAAAATGAAAGTGTTAAGCACAAAAACGATTTTCACGATCACTATTAAAACTATGTATTTAATATTTCTAATACCCAGATGCCTATATAACACTATGCACTGTGTAATATTATATTTCTAATATTAAGCTGCCTATATAATATCATTTGGCACATTTTCTATACCAATAATTTTATTAATTTAATTTATTTCGATATTAAATTTTGAAACATTGCCAATTACAATTCCACAATATTATATAATGCTATATATATATATATATATATATATATATTTATATTTATATTCACATTTTCTATACGAAAATAAGTAGCTTATATCTAAGATATAAAAATCTGTTTCAATATCAAATTCAAATCAATTATAAATGATTTTGTTCAAAAAACAAAATAAACAGATTTTTGTGATTCTTGATAATTTTAAATAAAATATAGGTATATATATATATTTTTTTTTTGTTTTATTTCTATATCCTGAAAAATTATTCAATTTTATCCTTTAAAATAAAATATTGAAAATTCGAATATACTATATATTACATATATAATATACATTTTTTTTTAAATATACACAAATACACAATGTAAAAATAATGTTCCACCACATAAAAAAAAGCATAAACGAAAAAAAAAACAAAATAAAATAAAATAACAAAACTTTTATTTTATATTTCTTTAATATGCAAATGATATATGCACAAAAGAAAAAGTAATAAAATATCCTTTGAAATTTATACACATTAATGTAAATATTTTTTGCATTATATATTTATACAATATGTTATATATTTTATAGAAGGTATATAGCTAGCATTTATTTTTTTTTAAC
Organism: Argyra leucocephala; assembly: GCA_963942445.1. Classification (NCBI taxonomy): domain Eukaryota; kingdom Metazoa; phylum Arthropoda; class Insecta; order Diptera; family Dolichopodidae; genus Argyra; species Argyra leucocephala. The sequence continues at coordinate 130,554,969 of OZ012680.1, forward strand.
AATATTGATCTGTTCCTGATATTCTAATTTGGTATTGTTTATTTTGCTCATAATGCATCGTAAAACAATTTAAAATTAATATAAATATAATAAATTTCCTTAAAACAAAAAAGTCAAAAAAAAAAAAAACAAAAAAAAAAAAAATTATAAGAAATAATATAATACTAGAAAAGCTTTAAAATAATTATATTAGTGTATTTAATACACATTCATATACCTAAATGTATATATTAACACTTCTATGTATATTAGTTAAAAAAAAGAAGAAAAAAACAAAAAACAATGAAAACACAAAAATAATTAAAAATAAATATTTATGAAAACAAATGATCAATAAAAATGAAAATTTTGAACTCTATTTTTTTATATACACATTTTATATACACATATATATATATATCTATATATTACTCATGTTCATATTTATTGTATTTCTTATTTCTTTGATAGAATTTTATAAAGATTTTAATTTTCCAATATATACTGATTGTGTATACATATTAAATTATTATACAGGGCCGGGATAAACCGCTTGACTTACGAAATATTTTCAAAAATAATTAAAATTACAATTTAAAGCGAAACATTTATATTTCCGATATGCTTAATATCCGGAGGAGTATTACGATTATCACAATCTTGTTACAATTTTGTTAAAATACATACAAGTATTTGTTACAATTCCCCACTAGCTTGACCAGAAATATAAAAATTCGGAAATAAGCCAATGGGCTCACTCACCACCTGTTACAAAAAGAAGCCAAAACAAATTACTTAATATCGTCTAATAGTGACATACTATTATTAGATAAAAATAAGATAGATTGTAAAGTTAAATAAATAAACTAAAAAAAAAAATAAAAAACAAAAAAAAAAAAAAAAATTGTTACAATTCATTTTATTAAATCTATTTTGTTCGATTTATACCAAATCTTATTAAACTATAGATCATACAATGAAATCACAGTTTCTGCTTATACTTAAGTTAGCTAGGCTTATATTATTATTTTATTAGCTACGAGTTTTATTTTATTCTATTTTTATTTCGCATTACATTTGTTGTTTTATTTATAATTTATTTTAATTGATACAAGGAAAAAGGGTGAAAAATTGAATGCTAGTATTTTTAAAATTTTACTTAAAACTTGTGACTACACTTAAACTAATTTATACCTAAACAAAGAGAAACGTACAGGTACTCCAACCTGATATGAGTAAAACAATTTGATCTTTCCTGTGTTACAAGCATATTCATTTTGAAACTTTCAAAGTTTAGGCTTACACCATTTTGTAACTAATTTGGTATAGTTTATATATATAATAATAAACGGGGTGATTCATGAATATTTCTATTTTACAATTCTGTTTAAATCAAAGTGTGCTTATTCTGACAGAAATAAGCATTTTTTAAAGTTTAGACCACTTCCCACAACACTTAACTACTTTTGGCAGAATTTTAGTTGAAATTTTCAATCTTCTGAATTCAAGTAGAGAGCTTGTAATTTGAATTACATTAAAAAATTAAACATTTATTTGATTGATAGTTTGTTGTAGTAAGGTTCGTGCTATATTATCTTGGTAGAATATATTGTGTATTATTTTAGGTAAATATTAAACAAATATTAAAAGTCGAATTTTATGTTATAAATATATTTTTTATTTGTAAATATCGATATTTCGGAATTAGTATATTCTTATCATCATCAGTTCTTGCAAATAACTATCAACATTATATACATCATTAATCAATACAATATTAGATCACTAAACTCAATGCAATATTAGATAATTAAAAACATTAAAGTCAATTTTAAATTCGGAAAACAAACTCCTAATATATAAAACAATTTTGCATATTGTATATCTATATGGATTTATCGTATGAAAAGAGGCTGCCCAAACACATATGCAAGTTTTGCAAAGAAAACAAAATGCAACATTGAAATTAATTCTTGCAAACCCTACACATTTTTCAACCACGAAATTGCATAAATTAGCTAATATAAACACCATATTGCAACAAATTGAAAAGCTGACACCTGCTTTCCTGGAAAGTTGCTACAAATCAAATAATCCGCTCGTAAGAGCAATTTTTGTATAGGTTTTAATTTAGGGTTATTTCTTAGTATGTAAGTAGTGGTAAGTTTTATGAAAAAACATAAATATTCAAAAAGGTTTTTTGTCGCCATTTTTCCTTTAAATTAATTAATAAATAAATAAGTCAGCTAGCTACAATACTATTGTATTTACACCAAAGCAATAATTCAGAATAGTCTTAGGTGTTAATACAATAGTATAAGCTTTAAAAAATTTAATATTGTTAAAAAAAAAAAAAATTATGAATATGGTATCATGGCAATAAATAAATAAATAATAATAATAATAAAAAACTAATCCAATTATCATAAATAATGTAGAGAAATATAACGGCAAGGATAATGAGCATTTTATAAATTTGGACTTGGATTTGGATCATGAATTGGATTTATGTTTTTGGATTATATCAATAGTTGAATTTGTGAGAGTCATTCATTAACACATTAGGCATATTTTCTTTGACTGTCCAAATCTGGCAAAAATTAAACTCAAGTTAGTTGGGACTGACATACATTTTAAATGCTCTTTTTCATCAGGATATCAACAAATTTGTTATAGATTCTGATTTGCTTGAAGAATATAGATTGATATTTCTCAATAATAATAACTATTTGATTTGTGAGAGTAATGATATTTATTAGTACATCAGACATATTCTCTGCCATTGTTAAGATCTGTCAAAAAATAAACTCAGGTATTTGGAATTTACATACATTTCAATTGCTCTTTTTCAATATATCAACCAATTTATTGCAGCTGCTAATCGGCTCATAGAATAGGTCAGTATAACAAGTAAATAGCCCCGTTCGTGTATATGTGATATGGTGATATTAATTAATTATGTTATAATAATTAATTTTTAGACTTTTTAGACCGCTTAGATTATCTCTACAATCGAGTTTTAGTTACAATGTATCCTTTAAAATATATTACAACAATCATTGATTGAATTACAACAATTATTGATTCATTTGATCGTAGATCCTGAATTGACTCCTTCAATAACAATTTCCGACTACCTGTTTACCTACCTATACCTAAACTTGTACATACAATTTTCTAATTAAAAAAAAATTCACTAAAAATTGAAAATTTTAAAATTATATTTTGAAAATACGATTTCTATCATCAAGGAAGTGATAAATTAACGCTGAGAAGAACCCAAAATATTAAAAAAAAAAAATGACCGGAAAAGTAATTTGTATTAAAGAAAAAAAAATTATTCCAGAAATTAAAATTTCTTAATTATGATTTATGAGTCCCATCTAAAGTGTATCCTGTGATTGACACTGTATATATAACATCTATAATGTGTACATATATATATATGTATATATTTATAAGTAGTATAAATATATTAACATCTAGATAAAGAAATTTTTTTAATGATAAAATAATTTCAATTTAGATTTTAAAATTGTATAAGAATTTTCTGGTTCATTGAGAAAATCCTTTTCAATATTTTTCATGTATTATGTATGTATTACCAGAACATAAAAAGCACATACAAAATACATACATATCTATGAAATGATGTATAAAAATATGTTGTTATGCTCTTGCTTTTTTTTTAAGGAAATCGAATTTTTCGATTGATTTAAATGTAAATATATATACATATATTATATATATATATACATTAAAAAAAAAATGGCAAAAAATATTCGAAAGAAATTTGATTTAAAATTTTTTGATAATTGAAAAGTGAAAATACAATTTTTGATTTGATAATTTGATTTATTCTACACATGCATTTATATATAATATATCTTTTTATAGATTGATGTATGTAAATGTGTATGTTTAAATTTATATAAACTAAAATATAAAATCATTTTTGTATATTTTTGCTTGTTTTGTAATTGCATATACATATTGTATATGTATATATATATATATAATATTTCGTATTAAATGATTTTTGTATGGTTTTTATATAGGTAGTATAGTTCTAAAGCATAAAAGTGAAAATAGTTCGAAAAATTTTAATTATGAAGATGACCTGTTAATGAATTAAAAAAAAAATAATAAGTGTTTATTTTTCGAATTAGAAGTAAAAATTTATTTAAAAACAATTAGATTAAGATATTTAAGAAATTTTGTATAATTGAACTGGAATTCAATGAATGTTATTGATAAGAAATTTTATATTTTTAAAATTTTTTAATTTTTGTACATTCAAATGTACAAATTATTTTTTTTTTTGTATTGATTCCAAAGTTTTTGTTATGAGTAGGTATCCATTCTGTTGATATGTTTTGTATAAAAATATAAGTAACAAATAAGTAAATTTTTAATAATTTAGAAATTGAGTAAATACGAATTAATGTTTTTTGTTTTTATATATTAGGTGTTATCTGATTGGACAAAAAGCTTAAAAATTAATATTTTAAGTTTTTTTTAATAAGTATATTTTTAATAATTTAGAAATTGAGTAAATACGAATTAATGTTTTTTGTTTTTATATATTAGGTGTTATGCTTGCACAAATTTAATAACACAAACTTTTTATGATTACACAAAAAGCTTAAAAATTAATATTAAGTTTTTTTAAATACGACTTCAATAGAATTTGTCCACTTCTTAGTTTTTAACAAACATAAATTTGGGTTGGTGATTAAATTCTTTTAAGACAGTTTGGTAATCCTGGCTTAGTTAAATAATATTTTTTTTTGTGGATTTCAGTTTGTGGATTTAGTCACCAACCCCATAAATTTAAATTAATCGACCAAGGGTTAATATGTAGCGTATTATAAAAAAATGTATATTAGTCAGGCCCAGGACCCATACATTGTATATTTTTTTTTTCTCGAAATTTGTTTGATAAATAATCGTACTCGATTTCATTATGAATTGTTTTTCATAATTTAAATTTATTCTTGGTAGGTACTATATAATTCTATATATTGATTTATCTCAGACAACAACCGTATACGTAATAATTTATTTAAAAAAAAAAAATTATTAAATTTAATTCTGGCCAGGAAAAGAAGAAACTCTGTAAATTGCGGCAATTCGATAAATTAACATTTTTCTATGTTAAAATGTATGTGTATATTTAAATTAAAGAATGTTAAAGTAATATTGAATAATTTCACCACGTCTCCTTCTTAATATCTATCGTTTAAAAGAATAATAATGAAAAAAAAAATTTCAATTTAATTCTGGCCAGGAAAAGAAGAAAATCTGTAAATTGCGCCAATTCGATAAATTAACATTTTTCTATGTTAGAAAAAATGTATGTGTATATTTAAAATTAAAAACTGTTGCATAATTTCGCTATGTCTCCATCTAAATATCTATCGTTTAAAAGAATAATAATAAAAATTGGTTATGAAATGGTTTAAATATTTGTACCGTACTTTTTTCAATTTGTATATTAAATAATATAATGATGATAATATATTGATGAACGAAAATTTTAACATTTAATTGTTAAATTTCATATACATATATCTCTAAAAATAAAATATTAAGTAAAGAGTAGTTTACATCTGATACAATATAAGAAAAAAATGTATAAGATATATTAGTTTATTTATATAATATTATATTTAGTATTAAAATATTATTTCTTATTGAATTTTTTTTCTTTTTTTTTGTTTTTACTTTTGTTAATTTTATTGAATTTATCATAGTAGTTTATTAGATTTAAGAGTTTGTCTTTATGTTTTGTTAATATTCAATTTTAATTTGATTTAGTTTGTAAACAATTTTATATTTAAGGAAATAAATTAATTCTAAAATCTAAATTTAGTTTGAGTCATTTTTGTATCATGAAGTTTGAAGAAAATGTTTTCCAAACAAAAAAAAAACAAATTTAGAGATATCATACAGTTTCAGCTTGCTAAAAAAAACTTTAGATACTATAAAAATTAATTATTTTAAATTAGAAGGAATAAGTCAGTGACATAAAAATTAAATAACATATATCTATCACTGATAATTAACTTTTAACAATTTTCTGCCTTATATGGGCCACTGATGGAGTTACAAGACAAATGGTGATGTTTATTATAATTGTTTTTGAAAATGGTATGCAGTATACTTATGTAATTTGAATACTTATCAGAAAATGGGTTCAAATACCTGGGTTAGAAATCGACTTCCAATCAGGGCATAAATCAATGCATAAATCCAGTTCAGGAAAGGTTTTTTTCAATTTTGAATACAATTTCGTTATTACTTAAAATAAAATAGGACTATACTATTCTGAAAAGAAATTTGCTCTACATTGAAATTAATTAATATACCAAAAATATGTGTTTAAAGACAAACTTATTGCGTTATGTTGTTAGTAGGCGAGAAAATAGTTGAGATAGTAATGTCATAGTTATGTCAACTGTAATAAGAAATCTACACAATCATTTTGCAATTTTAATTACTGAATTTTGTTAATTAGTTCATAAATAAAACAGATTTAAGACTAACAAAATATTTCAAACTATAGTTCAAAACAAATGTACATATACAAATATAATATTTAAATTAAATCAAATTAACAAAATTTCACTATACAGCTTTAATGACCAAAACAAATCAGATTGTCAGCATGAAGAAAATAGTTATTTTACAAATTTTGATAAGCTTAACGAAAAACTTAGATGCTTAAAGCCAAAAACGTCTCATGGTTATGATAATATTCCTAATGTGGTCTTTAAAAACTTAAGTAATAAATTAATCATAAAATATGTGATCCTTTTCAATAACTTTCTAAACTATTCCTACTACCCGAAAGTTTGGAAGAAGGCCAAGGTTTTACTATTTAAAAAACCTGGTAAAGACTCAGCTATACCTGGAAATTATAGGCCAATAAGCCTACTCCCAAACATAAACAAAATTTTCGAAACACTAATCAATGACAAAATAAGCGCACATGCTGCTAAAATAATACATTAGTGGACAAACAGTTTGGATTTAGGCACAAGCATAGTGCAACTCATGCTACTACGAAATTAGTTTCAGATGTTTGCTGGAGTGTTAATAAGAAAACTGCTACCGAAGCATATCTCATTGACCTTAAGAAAGCATTTAATAGTATATGGTTTGACGGACTCGTTTACAAACTATACAAATATAAATTCCCTAACCAAGTTATTAATATAATTCACGATATGGTATCGGATAATAAATTCTACATTTCGTCTAATGATACGAAAGCATGTGTTAAAATACATAACATCGAAAATGGTCTTCAGCAAGGCACGGTTAATTCACCTATCTTATTTTCATTATATATTAATGAATTATTAGAACTTTTGAATGCATTCGTTTGATGGCAAACATTTTAAGTATGATCATATATTGTTGATAACACGAAATGACTTTATTTTATATGGACCTCAATGAGTACGACAAAAATGCCACTCATTATTGATATTTGTCACTGACATTGGGATATATTTTACACTAGTTTGGTATATAATAATTTGATGAAATATATATTTAAAAAAAAAACATCATGGATCTTCAGTTTCTTTATACCGGCAACATTTTTTTTAACAATTTTTTGAGTAAATGTATATAAAAATAAAATATTTCAACAGATGGTTTTGACGACTTAACAATACTTTTTATGTAAAAAAATTTGCTTAAAATAAATTTCCCAAATAGAAATTTAGGAAATTTTTTACACGGACCTATTTTTTTTTTATGTAAAAAAAGTTATAATAAGCTTTAATATCTCCATTTTTAGAGCCAAAAAAATAATAAACTTCAAATGTTTAGCAGCTAAAAATCTCACCTTAAGCAAATATTCGCTAAAAAAATTAGTTTTTGGTGAAAGACGTTTAAAAATAGGACAAAAACTAAAATCAGCAAAAATGGAAAAAAAAATGAAAATAATGGCACAAACACAGTAGCAACAAGAAATTTTATGGTTAAGCTAAATTTTAGAAAACTTAAAGCTTACTCGTGACAAATGTTTTTGGAACTATAACTATTCATAATAAAATTTCATTTTGATAAGATTAGGATCTTTTTTTTTTATTTTCACCACATGAAAATTTTTAACCATAAGGGAATAGATTGAAGGTGTATGTATTATGTGTATGAAGGAATGATTGTATGTTAGGTTGTATGTAAATATCTAGATACACCTTTTTGTTCTTAAAATTGATTTCCGGTTTTTGGTTCTGATATATTATGTTCTTGTCTTATTCAGATTTTGTTTAATAGAAAATTGAATTTTGCAAAAAAAAAAAAATATCTTTTATCCATGACATGTTTTCTACCTATCAAAATATCAGTTCCTGTTTTACTGTTATAACAAGTTATAACCACAATATTTCCAGTTTTTGTTTTTTTTATTGTTTGTTTTTTGTTTTGATTTTTATTTGTGTTTACTTGCCATTTTGTGGTATGTATGACAAATATAATAATTTGAAATCTAGATTTCTAATTTATTTATTTTTTAGTTAACACAGGGCTCTTGAATTAGAATTCTTCTATCAATTTCGATTTTAAAATATTTTATTTTATAAAAGTTATTTTTGCTTTAATTTTTCATAATTTTGTTTTATTATTTTCTTTTTGGAAAATCGTATTTTTAAGATTTCAATATATTTCATAGATACTTAATACATAATAGTTTTCTCTATGCTAGGTTTTATTAAACGAAATTCCATAAATTTTATTGAACCTTTAAATCATTATGTACTTCTCTTGTTCGTCCTCACCTTGAATATGCCTCTCCTATTTGGATGCCGTTTTACGATAGGCATATAAAAAGAATTGAATCGGTTCAAAAGAATATGATCAAATTCTGTTTTCGTAAGTTCAACTGGCATGCCAACAGTTTAAATGCCAACTTATAGATATTTCAACACTTGAAGCTAGGCGAAATGTGGCCGCTGTAATGTTCTCGTATGACATTTTGTCAGCTAAAATAAACTGTCCTTTTATTTTAAATTTATATAATATCTATATACCATTTTATACTATTCGTGATAGAAATTTTCTTTATTTAGATTCTCATAGGACGAACTATGGATTCTCGGAACCCATTGTTAATTCACAAAGATTATATAATAAATGCCATTCTATAATTGATTTTCATTATAGCAGACAAAATTTTAAAAAGAAAATCACCATATTTTTCTCATCATAAAATGTCAAAATTTGAATCGTATTTTACTATATTAATAATAATAAGTATTAGTTTTAAACTGTAGTTTGTAAGCAAAATCTGTAAGGTTATTCCTGTAGATTGAAGTGAAATAAGTAAATAAATAAATAATTAATTACAATCTATTTCATTTATACTTAATACATAATTATCTTAACTTAAAAATAACGACAATTTTTGTTTTGAATAAATTTCTCTCAAACAATTATGTTGTGTATACTATTTAGTCCCATTTAATTTTAAGTGATAATGAAATTGTATTCAAATATAATTCAAAATATATGCATTGATTTATATCCTTGGCGGAAGTCGAACCAAAGTATTCGAACCCATTTTCTGATAACTGACACCATTTTGAAAAACAATTCATAATCGTCGTCATTGTCTTGTAACTCCATTAGTGAGGCATAAGGCGGAAAATTGTTAAAAGTTAATAATCGGTGATAGATGAGATCAGCTCCAAAATATTTAGAATTTAAATGAATAGAAAAAAATATGAACTAAGAAAGAAATGAACTGATGAAGAAATTAAAGCTTTGGTTGTTTTGGACTTATTGTGATGACTATTTTAATATTAGTATTAAAATTTTTAGGGTACATATAAATTTTTTTTTATATACTAAACTTAAACCTATGTACTAATAATAATTTAACATTATCTTAATCTACTTATTCTAATAATTAGCTATATAATTTGAATATTTATTTAGTTCAGTGGCAAATAGACCATTTACGTCTTGAACTATAACTTATTAGCGTCGTCCATTTATGCTTATGAGGTCTCTTAATTTAAAAATACCAACTTATTTTACTTCTACTGATATTTCATATCTCAACTTCAATGAAAGTTTGTTGTGATACGAAGTTTTATAACTTCGGGTCAGTTACTGTATTTTAGCCTATAGCATAAGTGCGGAGGCTGTATGGGATAATTTCTGGAACTTACCATATGCTGAGCAACCCTGAAAATTATTGTTTATCTGAATCAGAAACCAGTTAAATGTTAGCCTGTCAATCTTAAGCCGAAATGGCCTATAATATGAATAAAGAAAATTAAATAGCGAAAAAAAGGATTAAAATGTGATGAAATAGTACTGAATTGCCAACCAATCTATGCTACATAGCCAAATCTATAAACAAAATTGCATTAAATCAATCTGAAGTCGCCAACAGATCCACATCCGGTAATAGATAGTTTATTAATTAACACATTTTCGTGAACAACAGTACTGCTAATACTATGCTAAAGTATTTTGTTCATAAACGAAAGTTGAAAATTAAGTTTGTTCACAAGTCTGTATATAAAAACTGCTAATTTATGGGTAATACAGTCAGCTATAATATAATTTACAGTACAATTAGCTGAATAACTACTTTTATAATTTTTTAACTTATTAAATAAATCTAATTCAATTAAAATTGCAGTTTTGCATTTCTGCAATCTACAGTTCTGCAATTCAATTAAAATTGCAGTACTGCAATTCATTTCTGCAATTCAATTAAAATTACAGTACTGCAATTTATTTCTGCATGTTTTATTGCTACAGTACTATACGTATAAGAAAACCTCTATTAAACTATTAGCAATGGTTCTACAGAGATTCAGTTTAATTAAATGATTTTCGGAATGCATGAGAATTTCCCTAAATTTTTCTGCACATTAAACTTATACATCTTATGTATACACGTTTAATGTTTGCTATATATGATGAAATATTCTAGTTAAAAAATAGAACGTCGTATTTAACGTAATTTTTTATGTTGGCAAATTTGAACTTTTTTAATATGAATTATAGTACAATCATACCACATAGGTGAGAGCGTGAGGCATATACCATTATGGATTGGAAGATTACTTTCATCATTATTATTTTATTTTCGGTAGATATTTCAGATTTTTTATTTATGTAAAATGGTATAATATTCAAATGATGGTTTTGTTTATTTTATCTGCGATTGCAGTAATATGATATGTACCTTAAATTTGAGTTATTGATCAAAGTGTAGACTTAAATATTTAACTTAACCCATTCTAGTCTACTTGAGTTTAAAATCAATTTATTTTTTGGAGTAAATATGGCATATTTTACTTTTCCTGGTTAAATATACTGCCTTTATTTTTCTCGATTTACCAGAATTTTCCACTTGGTAAAATATTTGGGATATGCACTTCATTTAAGGCATATTGTAGGTTTCGTTTAATGGTTTCAGAATATAGGTTTGGAATGTCGTATACAAAAATTGAAAGATTGTTACTTGAAATATTTGGAATATCTGATACATAAATATTAAATCTTAGAGTAAGTTTTTACATATATATTTTATACACATAAGATAAATAATACCGTACAGCTACGGCTAAGGCCTCAATTAGATATTATTTAGATTTAAGGTTAAATTTAGTATAAATAAAATGTAAATGATATTGAATATTAATAAAGAAAAAAAAAAATATTGGACCCAATACAGAGCCTTATATGAGCACATAATATTAATATTTAAAATTTATATTCTTTTTTTATTCACTTTAATTAAACTAAATATTTTTCGTAGATATTAAAAAAAATTTTTTTTGTCAGATTCATTTCAGAACATTTTTTTTTTTTTCGAAAAAAGGAATAAAAACAAAATTAAAAATAAATTCAACATAGTTATGGGCAGGATTATAAAATATAAAGATTGAAAAAGAAAAGTTTTACATATCCGCCATTTTATTTTTTTTTTTCAAGTTTTTAATTACTAACAACGAAACCGGAAACTAAAATAAAAACAGTATATAATACATATACATACTACATGGTTGTAAAAATGTTTCATAATAGTTAGGAAGTAACAAAGTTGTAATAAAAAAACTTATATATATATATATATATATAATATTAATATATATATAATATACATGTATATATATATGTGCATATATAATTAAGTAAATTTATGCAGAGAATAGAGGACAAAAATAATTCCAAATCATTTTTTTTCCTCCTTCAAATTGAGTTTAACATTGTAGGAAACATTTGGAAAGAACTGACATCTGTAAAACTTTGCTGGTATACTCGTATATGATTGCAATAAAATTAAAAAAACAAAAAAAAGTTTTATTTTTTTTTTAACATATTGTAAAAATTTCGACTAAAATAATGTTTTTTTTTTTTTAATTAATTTAAAATCTGTAACGCAGATATCTTTTTAGAGATTTATTGTTTGATTAATTAACTCGAATCGGGAATAGACGACGACAGTAGTTTTAAATTCAAAATAAAGTTCATTTAAATTTAATTTAAAGTTTTTTTTGTTATGATTTTTTTTTTTTTTTTTAATATGAATAAAAATGTTACTATTGTTTTTGTTTTAGATTTACCTAGGTTTTATGTAATGTAATTAAAAACAAATGTTTTTTCGAGGTTGCTTGCAATTTTTGTCATTAATTTAAATGTCATAATCATTCAAAATTGAAAACATTTAAGGTTTCATCATTGAGTTTATTTTACTTTGGATTGGGATGAATTTGAAATATTAACAAAAAGCATTAATTTCAAATCGATAAAGCTGAATTAACTGTAGATAAATTTTTACATTTATAGTTTTTTTTTCCTTCAAATTAACTGAAAGTTTAAACGTATTAAGGATGTTTTAAAGGATTTTTAACATCAAAGAAAAAATGTGATTAAAAATTGAATTCAGATTCATTAATAAGGTTTTTCTTTCAAAATTATAATGTAAATATTAAGAGTAAAAATATAAAGACAATGTCCTGTACTTAAGAATCACTTTAGTGGGATTTTGTTGAAATCTACATTGATTATAATAATACCCAGTTGCAACTTCAGTTGAAATATTTTTATTTGTATGCTATTTCTAAGGAAGGTAGAATAAATATTTCCAGCAATACACATTGCCTGATGATTTTTAAATTGTTACATCAAAACAATCATAGCGTTCATCAAGGACATATTACAAGTATATTATAAGTACAATAGATCATGAGAGGTCGCGTTTACATAGAACTACCCATTAAGAAGAAAAAGGTAGATAGAAGTGATCATTCAAGTTGTTGAAAATCAATTAGCACTTAATTGTTCCTTTTTGATACTTGAATGACCTTAGGTGTTGTAGTTGGTTGGTATTGTATAGTCTTGCTTTGGGAATCACTTTTTAGTTAGCACTCTTCCCCATTATCACTCAGTACTACAGTACCATACTGTGCAATTGAAAAGGTTGATTAGATCATCAATTTACTTTCAAATCACTTTCTCATTATCACTCAGTACTACAGTACCATACTGTGCAATTGAAAAGGTTGATTAGATCAACATCAGTAGTCAATGCTAGGCAGCTGCAATCTATAATTATAATTGACAAACATTTAAGGTCCTGCGCAGTAGACACCTTTTTATTTTATTTCGAATTCTCCTACTCCTTAATGAACTTCTGATATAATATATAAAACGTATATATAAAACCAAAATGCGCACACAGTTGAAAATTTTGTACTCATATGATTTTATTATTCAACAAATACATTATACATAAGTGAGATCTTATGAAAGTAATAAACAAAAGCAAACAAATCAGTTATTATAATTTACATTGTATACTTGCAAATGAATCTATGTACATATGCCAAATAAAAACAAAGAAATAAATTCATCTAAAATAAAAAATATAAAAACAACAAAAAAACAAATCACTTGAATTCTTCATTTTTATCTTTTTAAGTAACTGTTTCTAAATTTTGGTTATTTGTAGTAATAATATAGTTTTTATTAAAATTATGTATTATCTAGGTATATATATACGTACCTCATTAATGACAAAACTTTTTATTTTTAGTAAATTTTTATCACTAAATGCCATTTACTATAGGGAAAATATCGGAAACGAAGCAGTATATGAGGGACATGTATTTATATGTGTCCTAAATAAAACTTACTAACCACAAAACTTTTTATTAAACACGAGTGGTTTCTGCTATATTGTGCGAAGTCTATGTCAGTACGTAAATTACTGTTTTTTTAAAAACTTTAAATTTGACTTCAACTTGAAATATAATTACTCAAGAGGGGCCCCTAGTATGTATATAATATAATATGATATATAAGATTTTTACAATTGATGACATAATATAAACGCTAATAGCCAGCTTTTGCAAGAGATTTTGTTGACTGCAATTGCAATTCAATGTGAACACATCCAATTACCACGCGATCTATTAACTCTTTTTTCTATATGATAAGTTTATTATTTCTTTTATGAAAGAGAGTTGGTTTAGATAAGTTAAGATGTAATTTGGTGATAAATATTTTAATAAATGATTAAACCGTGCACGAGCATGGGCCGTTCATACTAGTTATTTTAAAAATATAATTTTTATTTATATAAACAAGTATTTATAAATATATAAAGAAACTATCAAAAACTTTATATTTAATTTTATAATTATTATCCAGATAATTAACTAATAATTACTTAGTCTAACTTTGCCAAATTAACATAAACAAAAATCAAACTCTCAAACTCTAATTTTGTAATTAAAAACTTTAATTTTCATAAAATGTAGATTTATCAACAAAATGTTCCAGTTTTCTGTGCTAATTTATCATCATAAAATAAACTATATTAGACTAATATTATCCTTAATCATGGTAAGGACATGTAACTGATATAAACTAATTCATTATACCTACAGCTAGTTTTCAGAAAATCAATATTTGGCAATAAAAATTTTTGTTTTCTGTATTTCATAGTTGATACTCATCTAGTATATGAATTTTCTTATATTCAAAATTTAAAATTTAATTTTGAGTAGTGAAGTAAAGTCCAAAACTAATTATTAAGTACAAAACTTCCTATAGTTTTGGATAATTCAATTTGTAAAGCTCAACAAAAATTTAAGATTTAATTTCTATTATCAATATTTGTAGTTGTAATTAATACCTTAACCTTGAAAATAAAAATATTTTTGACAATAGAGGTACCTATAAGAAATTTAAAAATAAAATAAAAAATTTAATTAAAAGTTTCTATGATGTTTTTTTTTTTATTTTTAGGATTTTTAGAATTTTTTTTTGTTTTTTTTAAATGTTATTTCAACTGTAAAGAATTATACTTGTCTTAATATGGTTGTATTGTGTCCTACATTGATATTTAGAATAAAGCAAAAACAAATATAAAAAACATAAAATAAAAACAGGTCGTTTCATCAGCTCATAAAGTTTTAATAAATTCAGTATAAATACAAAATACTACACTGATGATGATGATGATGATGATGATGACGATGATGATGATATCAGAAGAGAAAATTGAATTCAAAGATTTTCTTTGATTGTTTACGCAAAATTTGTAATGAATAGAAATTGTTCAAGTTCTACTTTGTCAAGTGCTTTTGTATTGAACTTAAGGATATATACTCAAGAGTTTATTAAATTTTTAATTTGAATTGGTGCCAGGAGTTTGAATTTAAATGCTTTTTTAGAATTAAATTAATAATATTGAATTTAATTTGTTTATTTTCTTTTACGAAAATTTTATGTTTAAAGTCTTTTTTTTTTTTGTTTTTTAAAATTTCTTAGCTTTTTTAAATATTGTTTTTTATTTTTTAATAATTGCATTAAAGAAATAAATAAAAACATAATTTTTTTGTTTTTAGTTAGAAAACTCTCTTAGTATATTTATATACTCATGTACTTTACGTTTATTCTCTCTTCAATAATTAGCTTATTTGAAGACAACAATTCTCTAATTATGGTTATTAATTATTTTGATAAAAGGAAATTTTGTAGTCCTTTGAGAATTTTGATTGACTTTTAAGCTTCTATTAAATATACATTTCGTTTTTTAAATTTCTAAAATTCGTTATTTTTCGTTAAAATAATAATTATTTATGAAAGAAAAATAAAAAAAAAAAAAAAAAACAAAAAAAAAAAAATAAAAGTAAATAAAAATGTTTTCTCATAAAAAATCATTAAATGGGTTTATATATTTTTTTTTAATAAATTTAAATTTATTAATTTTTAATAAGTTGTTTCTTATTTTCAAAAGTTTCAGTTTTTAAATATTTTTACTCATATAAGCAACAAAAAAAAAAAAAAAGTGAAACAATACAGAAATAAAATTGTGTTATATATACATAACTTTTATTTATGGATAATCTTAAGCTTTTTATTTTCAAAATATAAAAATGAAAAAGGACGAAAAAATATTCGAATCTTTTTTAAATCTAAGTGGAAAAAAGTCAGCCTATATAGAAAAATGAGCCATATTTAATGTCAAATTTGAAATCTAAATTTCGATGAAACTTGCATTAGCAGCGCTTTTATTAAACAGAAATTTAATAAATTGAATTTATTCTCATATAAATATGAATTGATCAATATTCAAGGTTTTATAATTTACAAAATATTGGCAATGATCATAACCAATATTTGCCAAAATAACTAAATATGCTCAACCGTATTAACTAAATTGAGTTTTTCAATTTAAAATGCAAGAACACTTCGTGATATCTGAGTAGCCCCAGCGGTGAAAGGAATGCTTCTATCATGCATGATGGAAGCATTCTTAGGAAGCAATATATACCTTCTTGCTCCATTCTTTTATTGCTTCTTTTTTCATACTGATGTCCGCAAAAAGAAGCAATACGATCGGGTTTTACTTCGTAAAATTCCTTTGAATCGTTTCTGCATGCATGACTGGCAGGGCATGTAGAAGCAATGATTATAAGAAAGCATGCAGAAGACATGATTGACAAGAAATGTAGAAGGCATAATTGAGAAGACATGTAAATTTCTATGTTTATTTTTTAAATTGATAATGAAACAATGTAATAAATAATTTGAAAATAATATATTCTTCAAAATATAAAACATTATTGGACATGAATTTTGCAAACTAATTTTCATTTCGCATAAAATTTATTAAATAAAATAAAAATGATTACTTATTTATTTTATTCATTATATTTTTAATGCACAACACCACTTTACTTGCTCAATTGATATTTTAAAATAGGCTGATAATATTGCGTCATCTTTCATCAAGTTTTAACCAGAAAACTGATAAAAACAAAATAAAAAAAAAAAAAACAATAATAATTTTAAGAATTTTAGCGAAGTTACACGAAGTTGATTGCTTCAGAAGCGCTTCCTGAGAAGTTATGATTAATTTTTTTCATTGCTTCCACATTGCTTCTACAAAGCTTCCAAAGAAAGCCTTTTTTTTTGTTTTTGAAAAATTTCTTAGCTTTTTTAAATATTGTTTTTAATTTTTTAATGATTGCATTAAATACATAAATAAAAAATTTTTTTTTGTTTAGTGGGGGGAGCATGTCATAAGCCTGTATTTTATATGCTTGTAGTATCATTTGCCTGTATTTTGATTTGCCTGTATTTCACTTGCTTGTATTCTATTTAACTGGATATGTTGGATACTAAATATTAAAAATGTAATGAATATATGTGCGACATTCTGAGTTAGGAGAGATTTTACAGCTGGATTCAAGTTCTACGCTTTTAACAGAGTATTTATATAAATTATTTTTATGCGTAGCCGCTGTTGAATACAAACAAAATAATTGAATTCGAAAACAATAAATGAATTGAAGTCGGATATTGAAATTTTCAATTTTGGGATTTTAGTATCTTAGGATTTTTTAATTTTGGTATTTTGGGGTATTGTATCTTGGTGCTTGAGATTTCGTGGCATACATAATAAATATAAACACAGCCAAATGAAATAGTAAATGGTTGTAATCTGCCTGAGTATTATTGCGAAATTATTTACAAAGCAATTTCAACATACACTATGTTAACATTCTTGACATCAGAAATGTATCCACAATGTCGTCAATGCAATGTGCCATGATCTGAAATGTAAAAAAAAAATGATTCGACATTGTCGCATAATCGGAAATTCATTCACGCGACTTGTTGAATTTTGTATTTAAAAAATGCTCAATACACAATACACATATCGAAGAATAATAGACGCATAAAAATGTCATTAGAAAAATTTGTTTTGAAGTTTGTTGAAAAATAAACTAATTTATTTTTACTTATATGTAATTTTAATTTTAAAGTATTTTTTAAAATAATTTAAATTTTAAATTTAAAGTGATACGAAATGTACACATGCGAGAAAAATACTGTTCGTCACTGCAAGTGAGTTAAAAAACATATGATTTGACAATTATTTCAAATACATTGTGTTGAAAGTGATCAGAATTGTAAACAAAATTTTTTGTGTTTTCGATACAATGTAGTTGAGGTATTAAATTTTACATTTGTTGTATTTACGATATTACCGATGTCACGGCATATTTCTATCAATATTTAGCTATGGAAGAATACTATTGCTATATAAGGAAATAGAAGATGCAAAAAAAGCTATAAAGGTAGTAAAATTTTTGGGAAGGTTATATACAACTTCCAAGATAGTTTTTACCAAATTTTTTATATTATGTGATGTTTAGAAGAGTTCGGTTGCAATGACTTTAATTTGATTATTGTAATCGTTGCTGCGAGGTTGTAAAGACTTTAAAGAAGAAATTATATCATTATTAATTTAGGTAATATAAAGACTTCTTAGGGACAGTTATGGTAAGCAGGTTTGAGTAAGTCTATCATAATTGAACAATTACCACATTCTAGTTTTTGCCAACCTAATATTGGAGCTAATAATTGTAGTTAGGCTGGGTATAGTAACTTCATAATACCGTTTTAGTTTTTCGCATACATTTCTATGACACTAATGATAGTCTAATGTGATAAGTGAATGATCAAAATCATTTCTGAGGTTGTACAAACTTTTAATGTTTGATTTGATCAACCATTTTAAGTATGGCTGTAAGGGCCATTTTAACAGGTAAAAAAAAATCAATTAAAATATACTCTAAGATTATAAAACAAAGTATAGATATATAACTTGAAAAATATGTTGAACATGCAAAGTACTGAATTTGAGGGATGCCCATGGAATGGAGGATGAATATGGTTGATCATTAGTGAAATAATTTTTAATGAAAATTCTTTCAATAATATCAAATTTCCAAATCAATATTCAAAATTTTTCTAGTTAAAATTAAAATTTTGAAATTCTCAGTAGCCAAAATGTTTAAATAATTGAATACCTTTAATATGCCCCTATAGGACTTTTAATTGAATAAAACCTATAATGATAAAATTAGAAAATATAATTTAGGTGGGTGTAACAAAAATGAGGTACCACCACTTTTATCATTTTTTGTGTTATATACTTTCTATTTTTCTCAGAAAAATTAACTCTTCCGATTGGTTCTTCAAGAGCGGATTAGTTATATAACTCTTAATTGTTGATATAAGCTATACTTTTACTTCAATTTAGTGAATTGGAGTTATAATGAGTTAGGTGCTATTTTAATTAGAAATGTCACGTAGTTCCAAAACTGAATAACTTGCCTAGCTTTAAGTAACACAACATTGAAAAATTTCTTAAGACAGCTTGATTGAAATTATGCAAATTTTTTTTTGTTTTAATTCACCAAAAATTATTGAAAGTGGACTTGCATCGATATTTCAAATAAATTTATAAGATTAAATAAAAAATTAAATTATTTAAATTCGAATTGAAATATTTGAATTTCAAGTTAAATTTTACTTAAAATACACGAAGAAGGAAGAAAAAAGTGTGTTTAGATTTAATTTAATCATAAATCTAAGCCTGAAATATTTTAATAGCATTACTATAGTTATATATAATATACTAAAGAATTTTTTTATTTGAATAGACAGGAAAATTTACCGTTTTCTTTGATCAATTTTTTGATTTTATCTAACCTCTGCAACAAAACACTCGGTATCCTCAAACTATATACTACCTATTAAAGAAAATTTTTCAAATTATGTATGATTACGAATTTTTAAAAATTACTTACGAAATAACCATATCATATATACATATAGTTATATATGTATATATGTTAATGTTATATTTTGAATATTGATATATTACCAACTCGCTTGAGATCGTTTTATGAACTATTTTATTTAAAATAGAAAATAATCTTACAGAATAAAATATGTTAACTTAAATCTAATGTATAGCTGTATTATGGCAAGAGTATATAGATATGTAACAAATAACCAGTTCTCCATATTAGTCATTTTCATCTATTATGGAAATAATTGCCGGTTCTCTGCAGTAGTCATTTTCTTATGTTATTGACCAGCAAACTGATCAATGCGTTTCGCCGGGACACACAATATTCTTAAATAAGACTATAGGTGTAAATTATATTAAATTACATATATATATTCGTATGTTAGAAGAACCTGCAGTATGAATCGACTTCAATAATTATTATAATTACATTTAATTTTAAATTAAAATGTCAAGTGTATTTGAATAAAATGACCTTCAAGACTTTGAAGTTAGTATAATTCAAAAAAAAAAAAATTGTACTCAACTAAAGTATACAAAATTAATTGTAGTGTTGAACATTCTTCGGTATAACTAGAAGTGTTAATCTATATTAAATAATTTGTTACAAAATTTATTAATTACAAAATCTTTTGAATTATCATAATTTCATTCAATTAAGAAAATTAATTCTCTTGTAATTCTATTTTTTTTTCATATGCTTTTTTTAAATTTATTTTTTTATTTTTGCTATAATTTTTAAATTTAATAGTCCCAACACTAAAAAATATTATCTGGGTTATTTGTAGAAAATAATTTTCTATAATCTAAAAGGAAGATTTTATAGCTTTAAGATCCAACGATTATCCGTTCTTTTATTCTTTTCTTGTTTTGTTTATTTATACTATAATGGAAGTTCAAATTTTTTTATTTTTATTTTTTTTTTATTTTAATTTTTGATGACTTAAATTATTAATTGGCTTATTTTAAGTATTTTTAATGGTATATATATATATATATATATATATATGGTATATATATAAAAGTATATATTTATATAAGATTTTAAGGTAACCAAAATTACAATTATAAAATTGAGTTCAACAGTATTTAAACTAAAAATATTTTTCTGCTTTGTTGAAAGAGGGCAATCTTAGATTGTTAAATTAAGGATGTTATTCCTTGTATATTTTTATATAACTGTTTTTAAAATTATCTACTCGTATATAAAAGTTGTAGTGTTGTAGCTATGATAAAATAGTCTCATCCAAAAATTATATATTAAAATTGGATTGGGTTTAAGCCTAAGAGTTTAGATAATGATTTGTTTAATATAGATAAATATTAAATTAAATTAGCTTTACTAACTGCTAGCTGCTAACTTAAGATTTAATTAGTATTACAATACTAATTAGTAATAATTCTAAAAAAAATGTATATATTGTCAAGTTTACGCATGCATACCTATGAATTGCATACTTGAAATAATATATGGTAGAAACAGTCAATGGTAGGAACAGTCAACGTGTGACGCATGTGATACTACGTGGAACTTAATCAATCCACGTAGTACTATATCCGGTAACCATATCCGGTGGCTTGTTTCCGCCATTGATTGGGAAGTAACATTATTTAAACGGTTTTACAAGAACTTCTCTCTCTCTCTTTATCATTTTAATCGTCGAACAACACACAACGTATTATAGTAAAAAAAGTTATACACACATTTAAATAAAATAATAAAAGTGATATAATTAATACATTGTTAAATTATAAAATAAGATTTTAAATAAAGAAAATCAATAATAATATTATAAAAATTAAAATAACAAATTAAAAATTAAAACAAAATTTTGTCTTTCATTTCTCGTTCGATGAACTGAACTATATATACATAAAGTATAGGTAACAATGTAGGCAACAAATTTAGGTTCTGACTAACATCTCGAAAAAAATATTATTTGCAACAACATGGAAGTTAAATTAAATTAAATTTGTTAAATAATAATTTTTTAATTGATTTTTATAACTCACAGGTGTTGTTTATAATATTGATATAAGTTATAGAATTAATCAGAAATCTGGAGTTGTATATGTAATATAACACTATAATATCTACTGATAAGTTCCAGTAGTGTTAGATAAATGAAACATTACTCTCATAACATGGAAGTTCTTCTGATTTATATGGAAGATATTTTCTTATAAAAAAAACATAATTTAAGGTTTTAATGATTGATTAAAATAATAGAAAAATATATTATAAAGAAAATAAGTAATAATTTCACTGAAAAAATTTTTTCTGTTAAATTAATAAAATCGTTATTAAATTAATAAAGAAATGTTATTAAAATACGTCCAATAACAAATCGTTATTAAATTAATCACCGGTGTTGTGAAATTAATAACAATTAAGAGAAAAAAGAGAGATATCATATAAATGATTATGAATTTAATAACAAAATTGTTGATTTGACAACCTGAGAACAGTAGAAGTTGTTAATATAACAAAAAGCATTATCTCTTTAATAACTAAGACTGTGAATTTAATAAACATTACTGTAAATATAATAACAAAATTGTTATTTTAATAGGCAACAGTTTTTAATTTAACAGTAGAAGTTGTCAATTTAACAAGAAGGGTTATCTATTTAATAGCAAAAATTGTGGATTTAACAAACATTATTGTAAATAATAATAATGAATCTATTGGTTTAGCAAAATGAGCTGTTGTTAATGACAATATTCTCGTATTAATTTTACAAATAGCATTATTACTTTTATTTTTACTTGTTATGTTTTAAACTAAGATCAACTTTCAATTTTGAGTCCTCTGCTATCACTTTTATTCAAAGCTATTTAAATAATAGAAGTCAATTTGTGTACTTAAATGGTGTTAAATCTAATAACGTACCCGTTTTATGTGGTGTACCTCAAGGATCCATACTATGTCCTTTGCTTTTTAGTCATTAATGATTTGTCCTGTTGTCCTGTTGATGCCCAAATTTACATAAGTGTTCCAGTTTCTGATTTTCACCACTTGATCGCCAAAATTAATGACGATCTCGACGCCGTAGCTTTCTGTGCTCTAAATAATGGGCTACGATTAAATCTGTCCAAATCCCAGGCATTGGTTGTTTATGTTCGAAATATCGGCACAACGAATCTTCCGAATTCAACGAAACTTATTAATTCTATAGTAAAATTCGTAAATAGTGCTAAAAATTTAGGTGTTGTGTTAAATAAAACTGTTACGTGGAATGATCACATTAATGCTATTTCTAAAAATGTTTTTTTAAACTACATAAGCTCTGGAAATTTTCTTATTATATTAGTGAATGGGTGAAAAAGAAATTGGTTCTGTCGTTTCCACATTGTCGTTTTCATTTTCCACATTTCACTTATTGTGATGCAGTTTATTCTGGAATGAGTGCAGGTGAGTTTTCCAGACTTAAGGTAATTTTTAATGCTTGTACACGCTTTGTCACAAGCCGGCGTAAATTTGACAGTATTGGAGATGTTTCCAAAGTCATAATTGATTGTACCTTTGAAAACTATCTGAAATATCTGACTTTATCAGAAAAATTATATCTAAAAATACGCCAGAATATCTCTATGAGAAAATAACCCATGGTAGATCACTTAGAAGTTCAAACTTAATTATTCCAAGGCACACAGGAAGATTAAGAAATCAATTCTTCTTTGTAAGGGCATCAGTGGCGTTATGGAATTCTTTGCCGAATGTTTTCAATTGTGAGTTATGTAATTCTAAATTTTGCGAGCTTTGTTGGGTGTATTTTAAAGAAAAGTTTTAGCCATTATTAACCTTAATTTTAATTTTAATAGTGGGAATTATTATTTGAAATAATGTTTGTTATGTCTGTTATGTTTAGAAGGTGTTTTTGTTAGGAGAAGAAATTTTGCATTCAAAAATTTTTATATACATTTTAAATTGTTTTTTTTTTTATCATTATTATTTTTTATTCTTTTTCTATTTGTTTTTTGCTTTACTGCTAACTTCCATAGATTAAATTGGCTTAAGTACAATGAACTTACATTCTTTTTTATCATATACTCTTGTAGAGACTTACCGTCTCATGTATTTATGTACATAATAAAATAAATAAATAAACAATACCAGTTGTTATTTTAAAAATAAGTTGTCCTAACAAAAAACACAATATTCAATCAACTCTGATTCATAAACGGACCTAATATTCAACATTAACAAAGAAAATTGAATAATAATTATTAAATTTACAGTTTTGAATAACAGTTTTTTTTTGGAATGTCTCGAATTAAATATAATGCATTATGTTTCAAAATAATTTTTTTTTTATTTGCTAATAATTTTTATGTATACATAAAGCACTTTTAACTTTAGCAAAACGTTCTTTTTATCCTGTGATTACTTTTGAACTGAATAAGAATTTTTAAATTTGAAAAATTTTTTTCTCATTTCAAGAAAAGTTTGTTATATTAAAGTTAAAAGTTATTAACAACACAACTTACTATCCCTTATTATTATTTTAATAACTAGTCTTGCTCTTTCAATAATTTCGATTGTCAAAATACAATTTGTTATCATTTTCATGGTTTTAATTTTTGAATTAATAACAAAAATTTTCTTTTTAATTACAAATTTTAACAATTTCTGTTATTATATTAACAACACAAATGTTAAATTCACAATTATGTTATAATTTTAACAACCAAAACTGTTATTTGAACAATTTTTGTTATTAATATTATTGTAGGTACAATTTTTATTATTTTTTTGTGCTAAAAAATCATTTATGTTTTACATTCATTTAAATTAATTAAACAAATATTGTTATTGGCATTTTTTTACAGCCGATTCAACAACCGTTTTATTGGAATAACAGTAAAACTTTCTTCAGTGTTGGTACAATACAATCTAAAATTGTGAAAAAACGCATGGAAAATTCGATAATTGGTATAAGGACGAGCAGCAAATGCCAATTTAAATTTGGAAATACGGCCAATTATGCAACACACAGTTGACTGGTGACTGGTAAAATATTTCGATGAATTGAATCGTCTATAATATTGAAAAATAAGCAGTAATAAAAAATATGGATTTAAAACTATTGATTTTGTAACCGGTTAATTGCGTCCGATTCAAAATAATATCTTTTAATAAAAAATTAATTAAAAAATATCACTAATTAAATCTTAAGTTAGCAGTTACCAGTTAGTAAAGCTAATTTAATTTTATATTCAGCTATATTAAACAAATCATTATCTAAACTCTTAGGTTAGGTAGAACTCAATCCAATTTTAATATAAACATTTTCGTGTTCTTGATCGAACTAAAGTGTTTTCCAAAAGAACACTGGATTTAGTTAAAATAAGCTAAATTTTCCCAAACATTCAGTTTTGTGTCCTTATAAAATATTAATAATATTTTCCCATTATTCGAAACTCTAATTTATATACTTACCAGAATACAAAATGATTGCTCTCATTTAAATTTAAAAAAAAAAAAACAATAAATAAAAAAAAACAAACTGAAACTCTACCTAGAAATACATCAAAATTTTCTTTTAGAAAATTCCCGTGACGAATACTGTGATTTAAGACTTATTAAAATATAAATTATTAAAAAGCCATATTTTATTCATTATTTCTAGAAAGGATATAAAAAAAAAAAAAACTGAATATAACAAGGCTCAGTGTTTGGTTATTTCGGTTGGTGAGTATACAAAATATAATAATAAAAAAAAATAACAACAACAACAACAACAACCTTAACAAACACAAACAACAACAAAATTTTTAAGAGATATCAATAAAATCTAAGGAATTTTCAAAAGCATTTGAATAATTGGAATACTCTTTTGAAAAATATTACAAAACTGGCCCCCTATAAAATAATCATAATATTTTTATGGGTTCTTAGAAATAATAATTTGAAGGTGATGAAGTCATTCAACGTAACAAAATAATAACAAGAAAAAGAAGAAAAAAAAAAACAAAATACTAATTAAGTTATTTAAAGTATTTAAATATGAAAGGATGTCGTTGGGTGGGTGAAATAAAATTGGGTATGGTTTGATGATATTTAAAAAAATATCAAATAAAAAATTTTAAGTACGTGATTGTTTAAAAATATATACATAGATATGTATATCCTAGTATCTATGCACATACATACATATATAATATAGTAAATGTCCTTGGTAATTTTCTGGGGAAATAATTATGAAAAATTGTAAAAATTATAAATTATTATTAAAGATAAAGAAAAATCATTGTTATGACAAAACTTTTAAAAATACATATTTATATACATAAAATCCATAAATAAAAATTTTTTAAAAGAAAAATAAATAAAGGTTTATTTTTTATTTATAATAAATGAGTGGGGTTTTGTTTTAGAACTTTGTATAAATACATATTATATATATAAATAAATATATATATAAATAAATATATATATAAATAAATTATATTTTAAAATTTAATTTTATTCCTATTTTAATTTATTTTGTGTTGTATAAAAAATATCAAAAAAATTTATAGCAAAAATTTGATATTTTAAGTTTTAAATTTAATTTCTAGGTATAAATAAACACCGAAAGGCTTAATTTAAGACTTTTAAATAAAACAATCATATTAATGAGTTTGTTATAGTGGTTTGAGAAGTTAAATGTTGAATTTTTTAATAGTTGTACTACTAGTATTTTTGATTAGTTTTGTTATACAAATACAAAATATAGTGCAAGATACAAACAAGGTGCAAAATATCATGTATGATATTAATGTTGAGTAGTAAATCTATCTCAATTAGAATCAAAATACCTTGGATAAAGATTTTTTTTATTTATTTTATTTTATTTTTCTCAAGTGAGCCCAATCGCTTGTATAGAGTATATTATTTGAATACATATGTAAAAACAACTATATATTAAGGATGGTGCAAAAAATATTTTTAAGTTTTTGACAGTAACTCAGGTAGATCACCTTTTCGTGCTTAATTAAGTACGGTACAGTAAATTTATACTTTAATATTTTACGAGCATTTATTTATGAAATTACTGGCTCATCAACATTCTTTATCAGCTCATCAAATGTGTGACTGTTATTGTCAGGAACTGAGGATTTTTAAATATAATGGCTTCATATTATTAAAGTTGTTACCAGATTATACCAAACACGATATATTTAACCATAGTTGTTCATAAAGCAAAGCAACTTTAACAAAATATATGACTAATACTGTAAACAAGTATACTAATCACTATGAACAAGTGCAAAAAATAGTTAAATACATATCAAAATGATAATTTAATTTACTCAACATTACTAATTTAACTTATATTAAACAAAAATCGGAAGAATTATTTTTAAATGCTATGCACTACGAAATCTAATTTGGAAATCGTATTGCTTGGAAGAGTAAATTTAATGTGAATTATTTTAATTATGAGACTTGTATCTAACCATTTTGAGGCCTAAAACACTCTTTGAGTTATCGGTTGATAGAGTATTCATACTATTGTTTTTACTCAACCGGTAATTAAATAAATGTTTTAAGTCTTAAAAATTGTTACATAGAATTCTTATAATAAAAAATAATTATACAAAATAAGTAATACAAATCACATTTGAATTAGTATTATTTTGGATCAAGCCATGGAGGCTATGATTAATTGCTAGGTAAAAAAAAAATAACCTTCTAAAGGATTCCCAATATGATTTCAGTTCGAAAAGGTCAAATGGTGATCTTTTGTACTAAAAAATAGCGTTAATACATTGAAAAATAAATTGGGTACAAAATCTGCATCACAAAATACACAAGACGAAATCCTCAAACATATATTATGTATGTATGTAATATGTATGTATATTTTTGGAGATCCTGCCATTGATGATTTTATTTTTTGTTATTCTGTATCTGGAGATCTTCCTATAAAAGAAGGTGGGTAAAACGTTTGAGGTTTGATGAACACATAAAATGTTATTGGGTTTCACAATTCGGGATGTTCTGATTATAAACGAGTTCCGATAACTTGTCTTCTGTAATCTAGAATTTTGACGGTGTAGAGATAAGCACATACTACCCTTCTGTTTCACGAGGGAAACGCTTGAGTGGAGGTAATACAGTACCTAAAAACTATATACGACGATGACCAAGATAAACAAGATTAGTGACGTTTTCATTGACAGTTCATTGATAAGAAGAATAACCCGTTTTTGAAGTTTATCCAAATGTTATAACGCATTATAAAATTTCGAAATAATTAGTCTATTATAACATCTAACAACGTTAGGTCATTATTAGATATAAAAGTAACAACTCTATTTTATAAATGTCTGTTGGGTAATTGATCAAATGAAATCAACAGTATAAGTTCTAAAAATCAACTTTTCTAACGTAATACTACTACAAAGCAGCTCTTTTCAATAAATTTGTAGTCGAGCCTCTTCGAACAAGAATTGTGAAACATAAAAATGCCTTCATTAACTGAAGCTCTAACCTATGAAATATTTTGGCTTCTTATTTATTATGTTCTCCCAAAAATATGGTTTGGAAGATTTAAAGAGACCAGTAAATAAATATACTTATTGAATTTTCTATATCTTCCTAATCCTTAATACAAACACAATTTTTTAAATTTTCATTTCCATTCCTATTTCTATTTCTAATTCATTATTATTTATTTATTATTTAATTATTATTTTCTGCTATCTTAACTTTAAAATATTAGTCCAATACTATTCTTACTATAATTATGCTAAAACTCTGGTTATGAAAGCGGTTAGGATGTTTGCTTCATTAATGTTAGCTATATAAAAAATATAACATTATTTCGGTTCATAATATAACTCACAGATGTACTAATGACATCTTATAATATGTTATAAAATCAATAAAAATAAAAATCAGGAAGTTGTATAGGTAGTCTAATGAGTTCTTGTAGTCTTATGATGAACGAAACAATTCCTGAAAATGCTTTGTTTATTATATACTCTTACTATAAGTAAGTAATTTTTATAGATACAATAATGGTATAAATTTATATCTATGTATCAATGTTCAAATATTGAATATTAATAAATCGAACTTGTTCTTTTGATTAAAAGTAAAATGCTATTTATATATATATATATTATAATGGAAATTTTAATAATTTCTAATTAAATTTATAATTACATAAATTTATTTTATAGTTATAATATTATTAATAATGTGTGTATATAGTTATAACATTATTGATAATGTGATAATATAGTTATAATATTATTGATAATGTGATAATATAATATTATTGATAACTATATGAAATAGTTATAATATTGGTGCAGTAGTTCCAATTAGAATTTCCGCTTTAAGAATCTTGAATAAAATTTTCTTAATATTTTATTATTTTTCTCCAATATTTTATAACAAAATATTATTCAACTTGTCCAAAATGTTTTTTTTTTATCTTTCCTGATTAAATATTAACGATTTATAATATACGTCATTATTTTTGTAGTCTAGTATATTATAATGCGAAATTATACTCATACAAAATGTATATTTTTGATAATAGTTATGTAAAAAAATGTTTAATGAATGATCAAAATTGATCCCAAATAAATATGTAGATTGTTTGACAACATTTACTTAAGATAATTTCATAAAATATGCTTTTAATAGAAGATATTATATATCACAATAATAAACATCAAATAAAATTATTGTGAAAATGTTTAATTATATTGAGTTTATATACATAAATATATTATACCTATAATATATGGTATAATAATAAATGTCCTTAAGGCTATTTTGTATGCTCATTTCTTGAAAATATTGTTCTTATTTTCTAGTGAAGAAAAAACAATATTTTATTATGTTGATAAAATTAATGCATTTTATTAATTGTAAGACTAAAATATAAAGATTTCTTGAAACACTATATATAAATAACTTTAATAATATTAAATTTGAAAAATTTTGTACACCCATCAGTTAGTATAAAATTATTCATTTATTTAAAACCCTTAAACGTCTCGTGTATCAAATTTGATACAAACCATTGAAACTCTCACATTTTTTAATATATTTAATCTATGTTCACAAAGTCCATTGTATTTTATTTAATACGAACTGTTTTAACTCAAAATTACGCTCATTATATGGTTTTTGTGTGTGTTTGAGTAGAAATTTAAAAATAATATGCAGTTTATCGCTGACTGCAGAATAGCTAAGTTGCAATTAGAATAAGTGTAAATTAACATATTTTTAAATATTTTTGGCGCGTAAAAAAATTTGTAAGTATTAAAAAATATTATTTTTATTACAAATAAGTAGAAAGTTTTAAAATATATTATGATTTGGTTCATCTAGGGGAAAAAAAACTGTTTGTATTTTTTTTGATACATTGGTCGTTTAACCATGGAAAAAAATTATTGTTTGTTGGATAAAGAAATTGAAGGAATTCTTGACGGTTGAGAAAGCGAAGATGGTTTGGATGATTCTAATGATGAGTTTAACGACTGTGACATAGAAAATATGCCTTTAGATTTTTTTGACGAAGATTTGGAAGAAGGAATTCAAAATGAGGAGCCTTCACGTTGCAGCAATAACAAAATTTCTGCTGAAGAAAATGGAAGTAAGGCTGAAAATATTAAAATATTTTGTGGCGCAAGCGTAACATGTTAATAGAAGAAGATATTTTACGTTTTACACCTGAAGAATATGCTTCTGAAATTTATAATTTGCATACACCTTTGCAATTTTTTAAATACTTCTTCGATGATGAATGTAAAACAAACAAACTTGTACGCAACACAAATATGCGTTACAAACTTACTAAATATTAAAAAAAATGAAGATGAAAGTTATATAGGTATAATTCTATATACTTCAATAATTCAATTGCCAAATATTCGTTCATATTGGGGTAATCGTTTAGGTTACGAAGGCATTTACAAAGCTATGAGTAGAAATTGCTTTGAATTCAACGACAATAACAAAATGTTGGCTAGAACAGACGAAAATCATGATCGAATGCATAAATTACGCCCCATAATTGACCACTTGAATACGAAATTTAAAACAGTTGCATATGATAGAGACTTATGTGTGGACGAACAAATGTGTTCAAGTAAAGGCAAAAGCTATTTAAAGCAGTACATGCCTAACAAGCCTCACAAGTGGGGTTACAAACTGTTTGTTTTAAGTAACAGTAATGGTTTTGTACACCAATTTGAGTTGTACTCCGGACAAGAAAACCATGCTAGATTCCGTAAACTTCATAAGCCTGATCTAGGAGCTTCGACAAACGTTGTTGTTCGCCTACTAAGGGATGTTCCGTGTAATAGAAATCATCGAATTTATTTTGATAATTATTATACATAAGTAGATTTCATCATTTATTTGGCTTCCAAAGGTATATTTAGTTTTGGTACAGTTAGACGAAATCGTTTACCTGATTGTAAACTACCCACTGATCATGACTTTAAAACAAAAGAACGTGGAGCTTCTGCAGAGTTTGTTGCCACTACAAATAACATTGAAATTTCATCTGTTGCATTGAAAGACAACAAAATGGTTTATTTTCTATCAAGTTACTGTGGAATTCTGCCCTTAGAAACCATAGAAAGATTTGATAGAAAAACCAAAACAAAAATTACAATTGACTGTCCAAACGTTATTAAACAATATAACCTTCACATGGGAGGTGTTGATCTCATGGATAGTTTCATGGGACGTTCTAAAATAAGACTAAAGTCAAGAAAGTGGTACATAAGAATATTTTACCATTTAATTGACTTAGTATCAGCCAATGCATAGATTTTATTTAAAAGCTGCATGAAAAAAAGAAATATTCCACATAATTTTATATTAAGTGATTTTAAAGCCGAAATAGCATATTGCTTAACCAAACATGAACCTTTTAGACAAATAGGACGGCCATCAAATATTAAAAATGAGATTGTAGCAAAAAAACGTCGTGGTCCAACAACATTTGTTCCTCCAAAAGATGTGCGCCAAGATCAAATTGGACATTGGGCAATTATAGAAGATCAGCGACAAAGATGTAAAATGCCAAAATGTCCGAGATTCAGCAGTACAAAATGCTCAAAATGTGGTTCATTTTTGTGCCTTAACAAAAACAATAACTGCTTTTACGATTTTCATAACAACTAAAAATTACTTGTTTTAAAGAAGTATAAAAAACTATTGAATTATGTGATATTTTTATGTTAATTTATTTATATGTAAATAGTTTATAATTTCTTTTCTGAACGAACTGCTTTTATTTCCTTTTTATCATACATTTATTTAAAATAAGTGTTGTCTTAATATAAGTTTTGTTTTTCTTAAAATGTGTGAATTTTTTTTTTATTAAATTTTTAAATGAATTGTTAAAATATTTTTTGTTAAAAAATAAATAAATTAAAAATTAAAAAAATAAAATTAAAGTTTAAAAGAATTAAAGAAAACAAATTTTTAGTATTATATAAATTGCTTTTTTTTCTTCTCTAAAACCCAGTGTATCAAATTTGATACAATCCTTGAAATCATTAATTCTCTAGCCCGAAATCGTAAAATTAGAAAATCCCAGAATAAAAAATACTTTTTTGATGAACCTTCACACAAAAAAAATTTGTTGGTTCAAAAATACCAGGTTGGTCTTTTAAGGGTTAAATTAGTTTGAGTTTTTCATATTGCTGTATTGTGTTATATTGTTGAGTTGGTGTATTAGTTCGATTAATTTACAATATGGATTAGTCCGGTACGAAACAATATGGACACTAGACATAATAAAGTAAAAAATTTAAAAATATAAAAGTGAATAAAATACTGTCCTAGTTATGCACATCAATACATTACCCTTTTTTTTTTGTGTATAATTCTAAGTCTATGTGATTAATATGTTTTCACTTTAATGTTCAGTATAAGACTGTAGACAGTATTATTATTTTTAATTATATTATATTTACATTGATGATCAAGTACAAAAACAAATTACAGTTAACATTATCATGAAGGAAAAATATCGCCATACTAATGTAATTCAAATGACATATTTAGCACTTATTAATATTTACAAAGTTTACTTATATTCAATATAAAATGTAAAGTACATAACAGTGATGAACATCCTAACTGCTTTAATATAGATACTGAAAAAATTTTTCCTAGTAAGATTGACAAAATAATTTTGTAAATTGTTAACAAAAATTTTTTATTCATACAATAATTTTTTTTCAATCTTGCAACCAAAACATTTATTAAAAATAGTAGATAATTTGAAGAAGGAAAAAAATAAATTTAACTATTTTATTAAATAAATAATTTGAAGAAACAGTATGAACCAACGAATTAGAATTAAATGGAAGTGAGTTTCCCATACAAAAATACAAACATATTTGTCCATATTTTTTTAGTACTTCTCTTTCTGTTTGTTTTCTTTATGTCAAAAAAAAAATTTTTTTAGTGTTAGGCCAATATAGTTTTTTTAAATAGAAAATTAGTAAAATCTTTGAGTATGAATAAAATAAAAGGTATCAAAATCTAATCTTAATAAAAATAACAATGTTTTTTCAATTTAAACTTTCTTTTACTTTACTACCGTATTCTATTATTATACAGAAAAGTATTGTTGTTAAATTATTTGAAAAAAAAAAATAATCATTCATGTTTCTGAAATATTGAAAATGTAGCAGTAGTGTGTAATATATGGATATATGAAATTTTTTAAAAGTACTAACACTAGTAATGAAGTAGGAAAAAATAAAAAATTTTGTTGTCAAATAATTATTAATAAAAGTCAACAAAATTTTTGATTTTTATTATAAATTGTTAAAAAATTACAAATTTTAAGGAAAAATGGAACGTAAAAGGAAAACTTGTATCATTCCAGGCTGTAAGTCTCATTTGGAAAAAGAAAATTACGTGTCTTACATCTTTTGAATTTTTAAAAATTTCTAAACAAAACAGTGTAGTATTAGGATAATTTAAATATCCGGACAAAGAAATTTTTTTTTGAATACCATTTTAAATATTTATTTTGAATATATTGGACTTTATAATTTTAAAAAATGTATATATATGTTTGTAGTTTCCCAAAAGACGATGGTTTGAAACAACGATGAATTTAATGAATCTGAATTTGAAGAAAATGTAGAAGAATTTCAACCACTTTCTGCTTGTGCTGAACATATTGTAGAATATATTGCTGGCTTTGTTGTATATAAGCTGAAATCAAAATTGAAATGTGCAATATGTATTTCTGCAATCATAGCACGTGACGTGGAAATGAATACAATGGAATATTCATTAATTGCGAATTATTATTTCGACAAACGAATAGTTTAAAAAAAAAAACAAAATTGTTATATAATTTAATTGCCAAAGTTCTTATAAATTTTATAGGTTCTAAAATTTTTCAAATTTATATAATCATATGTTTGACCAAACACCTTTAGAAAATCATTTTTGTTAATTAATAAAAAACATTGCAGAAATTTATTTTAATACACGAATACATCATTCCTTAAAACTACTCAATGAAAGAAACAGTGTAAGAAATAAATTAACAAAATTAATCCATTTCAAAGGGCACTAATCTATATTTTCTAAAAGAAACTTTAAAAGTGTAAAAAATGATTGCACATAGTCCATATTGTAAAATGAAGTGGAATAGGCCTTTTGGGGAAACCACTTTAATTTTTTAACGTTCCTATTTCTTTACCTCAATGCTGGTGTGGAAAAAAGAAAATGTTTTGATACAAATATATTAATAACATATTATTTGCATATTTATAAATATAGGATAGACAATCGGCAATAATAAGTTTATATAATTTTATATAATAAATAAAAAAATTTATAATCAATCTATTGAAAAAACTTATAGAAAAGAATTTAAAATCTAAAAAAAAAGAATAATTATTATAAAATACAAAACTAGAAAGCGCTGTTTTTCTCATATTTTTTTCATATATGTATTAATAATAAATTTTGATTAATTTATCCATTATTGTTAGGTATTCTTACTCATCATATTTAAAAAAAAATTTAAGTCAAAATACATACAAATTGAGGCATATTAAATTCTGAGCACTATCCTGTTTATTTATTAAAATAATTTCCATTAAAAAGAGAGAAAATATATTGAACGAATATATTCGTCTATTTCTGTTTTTTGACATAAAAAATAACAAAGAAAGAGAGGAATATACCCAAAACATTGGACACTTTTTTGTATGGATAGTCACTTCCATTTAATTCTAATTCGTTGGTATGAACCAAAGAGCTGGAACAATCAGAAACTGAAGTCTTTTGAAATTTTTTTAAATATTTTGAACTTTATTTGTATAATTTTGAAAAATGTAATGTGATAAAAAAAAACTTCATTTTAAATTTTTTGAATGTAATAATGAATTTAATTTTTTTTTTGTTTTCAAATAATAGAAATAGTATAAAATAAATTAATTGATAACAATATTGTTTTATTTCTAACTGTAATAATATCATGCATTTATTTTTCAGACCCACATATATTATGTAGTGCTTATAAGAACTGCCTTGTTTCGCTAATATAAGATATGGTTCCACATTTAACATGTAGAGTACGGTATGCATACAAATAAATAACTTAAAGATTAGTTTATCATCAAAATATGTTAAAACAAAAATAAAGTTATTTATTTGTATTATGTAAAATAATTTTGTTAAATCGACAACTAAATAGATGTTATTTTGACAAAAAAAATATTGTTGATCTGATACTAGCCGTATATCCTATTAACAAAATAATTCTGTTAAATCGACAACTGAATAGAGTTTATTTTGACAAAAAAAATATTGTTAATTTAATAAAAATTTTATTTAAGTTGATATATTTTTTTCTCTAATCAACAAAATATTATTTTCATTTCAACATATTATTTTATTACATTGACAAAATATTTTCGCATAATGAAAATTCATTTCGTCATATTAAGAAATTTAGTTTTGTCATTTCTTCAGATTTAAATTGTTGTATAGACAACTGTTTGTCATATTTACAGAATGAAAAAAATTTGTATTTTCTTGTCATATTGACTCATCATTTTTGTTGACGCTGTATTTACCTAGTATTTGTCATTTTAACCCAGATTTTTGTCCATATTACCTATTGTTTTATATTCAGTGAAGCTTTCAAAAATAGGATGGTCCAATAGATCTGATTACAATAAAGCAAAATATATCTGACTCATACCGAACTAGAAACATTTCTATTATTCTGCTATAGTTATAAAAATAGTATAGAAATTTCTAAGATAGTAAGTGTTATTATTGGTTACTGTTTTATATTATAATACCTACTTCACTCTTTTTAAATGATTTTAAGACCTTGTAGAATTGAAAAAAATAATAAAACTGTACTTAATTTTTTTTTACACCTGTCCCACAATTAATATAGGCGTTTATTTTGTAGACTTACAGGTATTGCATTATTGAAGGACTTCCATCGCTTTGTACGAAGTTTGTAGTGGATTAAGAGGTAGGATATTTGCGGATTGTACTTATTTTATTTAGTATGCATTTTTCTGGAGTATCTTTTTATAAACTTCATGTAAATTGAGTAAAATTTTGTCTTTATTAATGTTAAAATTGTTCTTATCTTTGGATTTGAATAATATACAAGTACGGATTAAGTTTTTATTGTGTAATGTGTATGTTGTTATAAGATTTGTGTCGGCTATATCTGTGACGTATTTGAAAAACATTTTTCAACCTTTAGTTATGAATGAATTCATTTTGTTTTGTTTTAAGTAAAAAACTTTGTCAGCAGGGGCTATATAGAAATTTACTAAAATATGTATAATAAAAATAAATAACGAATACAAATTGTGGTTTTTTGTATTTCTCCTATGCTATGTGTAAGTATCATATTTTCTTAGATTAATTTTTTTTAAAATAATTCAAATATTATAGGATGTAGGAGCAGTAATCTTTTACATGCAGACTATGTGTGCCAAATCGTATACAATATTATCATTTGTATTTTTGATATATCAACTAATTTAAATGTGGGAAACTACAACTATTTGAATAGAGTAACATTACTTTCATAATAGCATGATATAGTTCCATTTTCAGTTATAACCAGCAGTTAGGGTGTTCATCCCATAGACTTGGAATATTTTATATAAAAAAAAAAATTATATTCCAGATCAATTTCAACTAATAAATGTTTTTTTTTCAGATAGAAGAAAATTATCAAGATGAAAATCGTTCAATTTTTCGGGAGAGAATGAAATAAGGGACTTTACCAGCTTTAATGCACTCAAAACTGCTATCATTTTGTTAAAATTAAAATTAATCTTTAACATATAGTTTAAAAAAACATATAGTTGAGGAGTAACTTAAAAACATTTTTACAATGTCTATACCCTATTCTGGACTTGATCGCAGGACCTTCTGATTAGAAAGCCCAGTGGCATAATAACTACAACATATTGATCGACGGTCATTGTAAATTTAAAATTTTTTTTTCCTTCATAATTTAAATTAGGCTTAAAAATAGTCATAACTCTTCCCACCCATAACATTGTCGAATTGGAGTGGAAAAAGTGCTCACCAGTATTGTAATATCAATAACAGGTTGAAAATTATGTTAGTTAAGTGCTGTTACGCATAGTATATGTATATATAATAATATAATAAATTATAAATATATACATATATATATATATATATATATATATAATAATAATACGGTAACGGTATATATAGTAGTTCGATGGAATAATAACTACAATGATCGGCGGTCCTTGTTAATTTAAAATTTTTTTCTTGCTTCATAATCTAAAT
Source organism: Argyra leucocephala (assembly GCA_963942445.1). Lineage (NCBI taxonomy): Eukaryota > Metazoa > Arthropoda > Insecta > Diptera > Dolichopodidae > Argyra > Argyra leucocephala. The sequence goes on from OZ012680.1 coordinate 130,592,918, forward strand.
TAGGCTTAAAAATAGTCATAACTCTTCCCACTTATAACATTGTCGAATTAATCAATTTTGAAAAGTGGAGAAAGTGCTGACCAGTATAGTAATATCAAGAAAAGGTTGAAAACTATGTTAGCTAAGTGTTGTTACGCATGGTATATGTATATATAATAATATAATAAATTATATATATATAATAATACGATAACGGTATATATATATAATAATATAGTAAATATATATATATATATCGGTGACGGGGCGTGGAATTTTCAACTGGGGAAGCAAAATTTAAATTTGAAAATATTACTTTAATTTAAGCTCTGACTTTAAGAAAGCAATGTAAAAAAGTTGTGAATATGAATTTTCTATATTTATGTTGGAAAATACCACGTATACGAATTAAAAGGTTTTACTGGAAAATGCTGATTACATCGTTTTATTGTTGTTGTTGTTATTAGTAGAGCAATGACTGGTTTACCATCTTTAACAATTAATTATTTTTCCTCAAAACTTCTAACCAAAAATGATTCTTTCTTAAGCTTTCAATAACACAATCACAATTATCTATTTAAATTATTTATAAATAATAAAAACAAAAATGCTTTAAATTTTTACATTTTTTAACAAATTGTTTCAAAACTGAATAAAACAAAATTATGGCTGAACATAAACAATGTAGCATTCAATAACAAAAAACTACATAATTAGTAAACACAAATCAATACTACTCTCTAAAAAAAAAACCCAAAACTACATACATTATTTATATAAATATTAAATCTCATTTAAGTCAACAACCCCAATAATGCACAAAATTAATTCATTCCTTGCTACTTTTTTTTATTTGTAAATTCATTTTGTGTCATGCGATATTTTGTTGTTGTTTCCCTAGATAATCTATTTTCTATCAGATATTTTCTAATTATATCAGGTAGATTTAGAATGAATATCAGCGATTCATTGATTTTTTTTTCCTTGTAAGATTTTATTTTATTGTCGCTTCATTTGTTATTTTGTTGCTGTTGCTGGGAAACTAAATAGAGACAGTATGTTTGAGTGTATGTATATCGTAAATGAGGATATTTAACTTGTCATTATATTTTTATGCTATGTATAATTATTATTATAGCTATATTGGCAAGAGATAATAAATTAGAAAAGAAAGAAAATTTTTAATAGGCATTATTTTCAAATATTTTAAATTTGTGGTTGTTGAATATCTATAGTTGGCTTGTATGATTGAAAGAATAATAGAAAATAATGATGTTCATATAGGCATTATTTTCTAAACATACATAATGTAGTTAATATCTATGCATATAATTTTAGCTTGAATTTTTTTTTCATTCGATTTGAATTTTTGTAGTTAAGTAATTTTTAAATTAAATTAAATATAAATTTTATATTAAGCTGTAAAAAATAATAAATAATATTTCACTTGGAGAAGCACTCATTCAACTCAATATATGGACGCTGCGTGCCTGATATATATATATATATATGTATGTATATACCTTTCAAAATGAGTTAGGCTAAAATCTTTTATCTCTCAATAATTTCTAATGCCAAAATTGTGTTAATGATTAGTCTAAAACACTAGTTTTAATTTTGACAAAATAATAGGAGTTTTAGTGCGTTAAAGTCGACACAGTACTTCACTTCGTTCACCCCCGTAAAACAAAGTGATAAATGAAGGCTCTTTTGATGATTTTCTTCTACCTGTAAAGATATTTATATATATATAATGTATATATTCATTCTATATACAAATATATAATATATTTTCTATCAATCATCACACTGTACAGTTTCTTATTCCATTTAAAACCTGCAAAGGTGCAAATCAGATAAATTATTTATTTCATTGTCTTCAGAAATTATAAATCATGTAAAAATAAAAATTTTAATGATAAATTTCTAACATCAAAATGAAACATTTTCAAAATAATTAATTTATTTTTTTTTAAATTAATCATTATAAATATTTTAATATTATTTATTTCACAAACATTTATCATAATTTCTGGCAACAAAATTGTATTTTTCCAAATCATAAATAATTTGATTATCTCTAATAATAGTTATTATTAGATAAATCTCATTAATTTAAGTGATTTATTTTTTAGTTATAAAAGAAAAACAAAAAAGAAAAAAAAAACAAAATCAAAAAGAAAATTCAAAACAATTTTCAATGATTTTATAAAATTAAAAAAAAAAAAAAAGTAAATTTTGCGAATCTATATATCTACCTACCTACGGGATAAGATTTCATGTTTAAGAGTAGAATTACTTTAGATAGAAAAATTGTTTATTTTTCTTTTTTTTAATAATTTTATTTTTGTTTTGATGAAAACTTTTGAATTCTTAAAATTTTTGAATTTTATTTCAATTTTATGAGAAAAATCTAATTTTTTTTTTTTTTTGTTATTATTAAAAATAAGAAAGTAAATAAATGGAAAAATATTTTTCGTCATTGAATGTAATTTATCAACATCTATAGAAAATCAAAAATAAAAAGAAAAATAAAAAATAATAAAAAAAAAACTTTTTCAACTCACGGTATGTAAGTAGATACTTTATGAGAAAATTTGAAACGAAAAAGGAAATGTATAAGATTCTGATGTCCTTCTGGATATAAAAAAAAAAAAAAAATGAATGAACGAATAAAAGACCATTTGGCTTTGTATACAACTAGACTAATATCAATTCTAAGATGTGAATTGAATTATATTGTGATGTTATTTTTGTAGTACATTTTAAAATTTTGTAAAAATCATAAAAGGATTGAATATTCGGAACTTTGTTTTTTATTTATGAGTTTTCATTTACAAAAATTGTATAAAAACGGAATATTTAAAACATTAAATTTTATGAACAACGAACTTGGAAATATATTTGAAATATTAAATAATGAATGTGTAATAGAGTTCAGCTACCTTGGAGATCAATTATATCATAAACACAAAAGCTTAATGCATTCCTAACTATTTTAGAGACGTGGGGAAAACAAAAGTGTATACATATTCATAGGAAAGCAAGAATATATATATAGGTGGTGCCCTTTATTATTTAAATTAATTTAATTTGAATAATGAAGGGCACAATAAAATTCATTTAATTTGAATAATAAAGGGGCATCACATATCTATAAAAAATTACTGTAAAAGATAGTTTTAAGTCCTGAATATTGATGAATTTTTAATTTGAATTTCATATTTCAATTTTGTTTAGCCTAAATTTTGAATTTTTCGAAAAAAAGGGATTTTTATTTTTATTGATATTTTAAATTGAATTATTTAATTGTTGTCAGATTTCCGTTCACTTACATATTTTTTTACACACATGTTACAAAAAAAGCTTAGAAATAAAGAATTTTGTAATCCAAAAACAAAAATGTAATCTTACAATTAATATTTTTCGATGTTTTCGTCCTTTTTTATTTTACTTTATGTCTCTACATCAGTATACAAGCTAAAGATGTATAAAATTATTTTTAATTGTTACATAATAATTAATTACTAAATTAATGCAGTTTAATTTCAATGTGTGTGTCAATATTGTTTGAATCATATTATGTACCTATATATGTACCTATAGGGTCTAAGGAATTCAAAGATTCATATATCCTAATATACCTTTTTACATGTCTTGTTAGACCCTAATTTGGAAATGCCAGTCAGGTATGGTCTCAATATTACGAAATTCACATACATAGGATTGAGGCAATTCAAAAAAATTTCTTAAGATTTGTACTACGTCACCTTCCGTGGTCTGACCCCTTAATTCATCTTGCTACTCTGAAGAAAAGACGCGAAATTGCTGATGTCATCTTCATCATTGATATAGTTAAAGGAAATATTAACTCCCCTTATATTTCAAACCTAACCCAGATTAATACTACTAATCGCTTCCGCTCTGCTAACCTCTTTATCCTCACATTTCATCGAACCAACTATGGAATGAACGAACCTATCCATAGAATGATGATTATGGGTAACAAATACAAGAACCGTATTGATTTTACTCTCTCCAAAGACACCCTAAAGAAGCCTTTATATTCCTCTTAGTTAATTTTTGATCTCATCTCTCTGTCTTCAATAATCTTATAGTTGCCAATTTTTTCTTTAAGTACTAGCTTTAACCCATAACTACTTACTAGTTCTCAAATATAAGAATATTTTTATTGATTATATTTTCCAAATTGTTCAATTTTTTTTTTTTTACTAATAATTTTTAGTAACCATTGATTTACATTTTAATTTATTTCAAAATTTTTGCAATTAGTTTTTTAATATTAATTTTTTGATATTTATATTGTTAATTTTAAAATTTGTTTAAATTCATATAAATATAATACATGTAACTCGCTTGAACTAAGCCTGTAAATAAATAAATAAATAAATATAGTTAGGCATTTTGTTTAGAGATTGAATAATTTATGTGGTGTTTGTGTCTATTTCCCATAATCAACATCATATGAATTGGCTCAAACATTCCATAGTTAGTTCTGTGGAAAGATTGGTTGATCGAAAACGAGGGTTATCTATAATTACAATTTTATTTGAAATCGCATATGGATGATATATTTCCCTTTACTACTTCCGTAATAAATTAATATTAAAAAAAAATTCAACCTACCAAGTAAATAAATATATAAATAAACAGACACTGGCAAGTTAATATAAAAGTATATAAAATAGCATAAGCAGCTTGACGTCTTAATTTCAATAAGGACATTTGAAATAGTTTCAGCCTATGTTTATAGTGAGGTAAATCTATAAGTATTACACTAAAAAGTATACTTTAATTTTTTATTGCAAAAATTGACATTTCGGAAGCAACATATTTCCGTCATCAATGCTTGTGAATAATTTTAGCTAAATTAGTTATAAGCACTGATGAAGCAAGTTGATAATTTTGGTACCTATCCTATAATAAGAAAATTAAAATATTTTGTTTTTCAAGTATAAATGGAAGGACAAATAGATTTAAGACTTTCAAATAGTGTAAATATATTAATAAATTGAAAATGACAGACGGAAATAATATAATATAACGAATTGCATAAATTCAATGCACATGGGTTAATACAAGTTTGGATAATAAATTTCGATACATTATCACTTCTTATTACAGACGAAATACATAATATGTATTTGTTCTACGAACAATTATAGATGTTATGTGGTATATGACCGTGCGATAAGATCAGAATGATATGTGTGATGTGATGTAATTGGTATAAAAATTGAACTTGAAATAGAAAAAAAAAATGAAGAAATAATGTCAACATATAATTCTACATAACAATTCACACCATATAACAACATTGACCATATAATAACACTGAACGAACATATTTTTCACATTTGTTATTGATTTTAAAATACTGGTGAACATGTTCTTGATTTTTCAAAATTAATTTATTATTGTTTCATGATTTAAATTATTCCCAATTTTGATTGGTAAATAGCGAAATATCTGAACAACATATTAATTTTTTACTATAGTATAAATGTATAATAATAGAAGTTAAAAATTAGTGTAGATAATAAGTTGGGTGAGTGTAACGAAATCTTGCAACATTTTTATCAAACGTCTTTTTGAAAAGCGAGATTGTGAATCTGATCCGAGAAATGTACACACATTTTTTTATCGTCATTTTTTCAACTTAAAAAAATATATATAAGGTATGAAATATATGAATATCCTATGGTGTTTCATTTATATAAGGTAGCAAATATATAGCAGTGGGTAATAAAGTATATTTAGAACAACAACAATAATTGTTAAAGTTTAATTGACTAATTATATTATTCTAAATCTTTACATATTAAATTACACAAAAATGTATTGTAACTTATATGCAGAAATTTGTTTTATATATTATTCTGTACTTAAAAATAAAATTGAATTGTGAGATTAAAACCAAACCAGAGACATCAACCGATAAGAAAATTGTATGCGAAAACTGAAAAAAAAAAAAATATATCACTTGGGAGCGGATTACAAATTAATATGATTTTTAAATATCTTTGCGGTTCTGGTTACGATTCAGTAAAAAAACAAATTGATTAATTCCGGCTTACGCTTACAGTTCTGCTCTGGTTCAGGTCTTTGCTAAAAATATTATTTTTTTTTGGTTTCGTATATTCTGTTATTACACGTTTAATCAATTGAATGCTCAACTTACTATAATAATTTAATTCAATTATTAAACTGTTATGTGTATAACTATATAGATTATAGACATATATAAATATACTAAACTATGCAATATATATAGCTATATATATATATATGAATATAGCCATATATAAATATATTACTCTATACAATATATAATTGTTATTATACATGTATGACTGTAAATATAGTCAATAGATAAAGCTTGAAATCATAAAACACTTAACTATAACATAATTTTCAGTTGTTCAGCTTATATAATATGAAGAGGATTATGTTTTTTATGAAATGTTCAGTACTTAATAATTAAATTGAAGTGTAAGGTTTAAACCAGAGACCTGAACCAATAAGATATTTGTTTGCGAAAACTGACAAAAACGATATATAGACATATATAAATATATGTAACTATATACATATAGAACTAATATTATTCATATAATATATGATTAGTGCTTGTAGTCAGTACATAAAGTGATGAAAATGATGAAGATAATATTATTAAATTTTGGTATGCTTGTACATACATTATAATATTACGATCCTTTAAAAACATTAAATAAAATTTAGAATTTCTAAAGAATTTATTTTATATATATGTATACCTAACCTAAGTTAATTGAAAATATCTTTTTCAAATTAATATATTCAATAACAAGAATATTACCTACTTATATTATATTGAATTTTGTGTTAGAAAATTTTATTAATAAATTTTTGTAAAACATAATCGATAGGATTAAAAAAATATTCCTTAGAAATTAGTATAATTTTCCCTTAAGAATTTTAAGCTTATTGTATAAAATAAATTTCAGGTATTTAGGTATACTGTTCTTAAAAAATCTATTATTAATTGAATTTAATCAATTAATATTCAATTATATTACAAATTCTATAAAACACTCTATACCAAAATTTAATTATATTAAATACGATTGAGAATTTTATCTATATCTCAAAATAAAATATTTAATTAATTAAATAAGGTAATAGCTATGTGTTGTTTTTTGTTGTTTTAAGGACGAACAAAAATTATTTCACAAAGAGTTTTTATGGGTATAAAGTTTTTACTTTTGTGGCATTAAAAAAAAATTTTTTTTTGTGCAACAATCGAGTTTAATATTTTAAATAAAAATCATTAAATTGGAGATTTTGTTAAAAAAATACAACATTTTTATTTTGTATATTAAAAGTTTATCTATTTCAATAAACTTTTTTAAAATTGTTTTTTTTTTTTTGTATTAAATATTATTTTGGAAATTTTTAAACTTATGTCTATATCTTGTATATAAATACAATAAGGAAAACTATTTAGTCATAAATAAAACACTTTTGTTATCTTATTTTATTAAATTTTATTTAAAAATTGGTTCATGAACAAAAATTTTAAAAAAAGGAATAGAGTTGACCGGATATATTTAAGGATATGGGTACTATTATTCAGATATTTTTAGTTTTTTTATATTTTGAATATGCAATATTTGTCTTGTGGCAAAATTTTAAATCAAGTTTCATTCTTAACAGATCTGGCATTTTAATAGAAGAAAATGAAAATCTTAGATCAAATAATTGTCCTGCATTTTTTTAGCTTTTCCCAAAAGAAGTATTTTTGTGTATAGACTTGTATAGATTTAACTTAAATTTTGTTAAAAAACATAATTCATAGATGTTCATTTATTAAGTAAGGTCATATTGAGCAAAGTAGATTTTGTCTATTACTATTTAGATACTGTTTAGTAAAAATAAATATATTTAAGTTTGCAAATTTGATATATGGCTGATATTTATCTGATATTTATAAAACAAAACAGCTCAAATACTTATGATTTAATTTTTTTTTCTTTTAATTTAATATTTTATTCATTTTAATGTTACTGATATTATCGAATTATGTTATTTTAGAGTTTAAAATTATATTGTAATATCTTATCAAGTAAATGTATATGATTTTTAATGTACTTTGATATTTTTTTAAACTCAAACAATGTGTTTTTATAAAATTGATAATAAATGATAATAACACTTAGAACATGTAAAAAATAAATTAATTAAGCATTAGGATATTCCATCTAAAATATGTATGTAACGTTATACTGATGATTTGAATATTTTAAATTAATTTGTTACACATTTTAACTATATAAAAAAGTGGCTAAAAATATGGTCACAAATTACCGTCCAATAGCAAAACTTTCATGCATACCTAAACTTTTCGAATTAATAGTTTTTGATTCAATTTATGATATTTGTTCTAAACATTTATCAATTAATCACCATGGTTTTGTAAAGAAAAAATCTACGGTTACAAATTTAGTTGAGTCTTGCTCACACTTCCTGAACACTATGGAGGCTGGCTTTCAGACTGATGTCATTTACACAGATTTGAACAAGGCATTCGATTTACTGCCTCATAGTGTTATTTTATTAAAACTTAAAAAACTGGGATTTCCTAAATTTTTTATAATGTGGATTAAATCATTTTTATCCAATAGATCTTATAGTGTAATGTTTAGATCAGCTTTTTCTGAATCATTTTCTGCCACCTCTGGTGTACCACAAGGCAGCCATCTAGGTCCCTTACTATTCATTATCTCAATTAATGATGTCAACAATTTCATTCATTAACAATAGTAACGTGATCATATATGCTGATGATATGAAAATTTATAAAAAAATATCTTCATATAATGATTGTACTGTACTACAGAACGATCTTGATTCGTTTTTTAAGTGGTGCGGCTATAATAATCTTCTCCTTAATATTGATAAATGCGCTGTTATTTCCTTTACTCGTAGATTGATTCCAATAATAACTGATTATACTTTTAATTCTAAACTAATCAACCGAGTTTCTCATTTTAAAGACCTTGGCGTACTTTTTGACGATAAACTCACATTTAAACTTCACTTTAATAGCATAATTAACAAGGCAAATTCTATGTTAGGTTTTATTAAGAGATGGTCTAAGGAATTTGATGATCCATACATTACTAAATCTTTATTCACTACTCTTGTTCGCCCCCACCTTGAGTACGCAAGCCCTGTCTGGTCACCTCACTATTCCACTCATATTATTAGAATTGAATCTATTCAAAAAAATTTTTTGCGATATGCTCTACATAATCTTCCCTGGTCTAACCCAATAATCCTACCTCCATACATAAATCGTCTGAAGCTTCTTCAGATGAACACATTGCAATCAAGAAGGGTTGTTGCAGATATCTTATTCATATCCCAAGTATACAATGTTGAAATTGATTCCAAAATTATAAAAGATCAGATTAACTCGTACATTAACATCAGTACGCGTTTTCGTATAGAACATCTTTTTAATCTTCCTTTCCATAGAACTAATTATGGTAAATTTGAGCCAATCAATATAATGTTAATGGCAGTTAATCAATACAAAAACAGTGTTGACTTTTCTTTGAACAAAACCAGTTTAAAGAAAACCTTGTTTCACTTGCTTCCTTAGTCCTCCTAATTAATCTTGTTTTTCCGCTACTAATATTAACTAATTTGTAGTGTTATAATTAACTTTTAATACTTTTAATAACTTTTCATCTTCTCTTTTTTTTTTCTGATGAAATTTATTTTATCTAATTTTGTTTTTTGTTTTTTATAAAAACTATGTTGTATTAAATTTCAAAGTAATTTAAACTTTAAATCATAAATCTTATTTGATACATTGTGTTAATTCAAAATTTTAATAATTAAATTGTATTATATTTTGTAAACTGTTTGAACTAAATAGTAAATAAATAAATAAATGGTATATAAGTCATTTATTTATTACCATACTAATTATTCACAATTATAATATTTTAAACTATATATGTTTTTTTTTGTTTTATGTTCTTGACAGTAATTAATCTTTTGAAAAATTACTATTGCTTATTAACTAAATAAATGTGGAAAAGTAGTGCTATTGTCAGGACTTAAGCCTTCTTAAATAGAATAGTTCCATTTTATTTAAGTTGTTACCAGATTATACTCTTAATTATTTTTTGTCATTTATTTTATCCCAATGACAAACGGTACTGGACTAGGTCGAAAAACCGATAAAGCTGTTGTTTTGTTTTTAATTTATATCTACACTAATGACTATTAGTACTTTGTCTGAGTAATTACTCATTTATATTTAATAATAAATAATTAAGAAAATTATAAACAATAAATAAATAACATAGTATATAACCATCATTGCAATAATATATTTTTAGAAATATAAATAAGCTATCATGCTAGCAGCAACCTACTATCCACTATAAACTTTTGGTAAATACAAATAAAGTTTGAAAAAAAAATATATATATATATATATAGTTATTAAATCACAACTATTAGCTGCTAGCTTGTTAGATTGTCATTGCATTTGCGCTTTATTTGTATTTGTAAGAAGATATAGTATTGCAATTGTGATTTTTTTCAACTATTTTACATACCAGCAAAAACCAATAATAATAGCCAAGGAAAAAAATTTAGTTATAGCCAAGTTAAAATTTTATTGTTAATTGATTCAGCTATAGATTTATTTTTTATTTCAGAATATTTTTTTTTTATTGCTATTTATTTGAAAATATAATTTTAAATGTTATTTCCAGTTTCTTTCACTATTATAATTCAAATAATAATTTAACATAAATTTGACCAATCATTAATAATTTTTTTTGGTTATTCTATTTTCACTAGCCTTCACTATCTTCGCTATTTTAACATAATTTTTCATGATGCTTATTTTGATTTATTTATTTATTTATTTTAACAGTTGATCCTACAGATAAATCTGTAGGCCAACTTTATAGATCCTTTTCCCTTTCGAAATGTGGGCCTTTTTATTTAATTATATATTATATATTTATATTATTTCTTTTATTAGTTATATTATAGCTATATTAATTATTAAATTATATTTGAACCGATGTGGTTGTATTGAAAATTACATTTTAAGCAATTTTCACCATACTTATTTTGATGTTAATAATAAAATGATAATAAAGGATAATATTGATATATGAACTATTAACCAAAATATAAAAATTGTAGGTGAAAACGGTATTGTGTAGTGTTACAATACTTAAAACAGTACATGTTTGTAAGTAAAATATATTTGTCAAATTAAAACAAATAAAAATGGAAAAAAAAATATATATATAAACTATAAGTATATAATACTAACATAATCCAATCGAGATCAATTATTATGCTAGTTATTATCCACTGAAAAACCTTGGTTAGAGTAATTCACAAGCATTTTATTTATGCTAGTAAAATTGAATTTCATTTAAATAATTAAACCCTTTATCTGTGTATATAAATTTATTCTTCAAAAATTAGATATGACAAATTCGTAAAAAAACAATCATATTTTGTAAAGAGATTGATTCAGATGCCGATATTTCTGTATAAACTCATTATACGTTCTTAAACTGATTGATTTATACTTACTACTGATATAAGTACAAAGATAATTTGAATTAAATTTCAAAATATTTGATTTAAAACTGGTTCAAAGCTATGCACAATACCGGTATATCAAATTATTATGATATGAAATTATAATAGGAGATAGTTTAAATATAGTAGAGAAGTTAAATAGTTGAAAAAGTCATTTAAATCATTGCGAAAGCGTTATCAATTAATTTATATTAATTCATGTAACTTAATATTGCACTTATCTTTTTGGTGTTTAACTCTTTCATGCGTGAATTATGAAATAGGTAAAAATATATTTTTTTCAAGCTTTTATCAAAGAAGATACAAATTCAAACTTAAGGCAAGTTATTGGTCTCACATTCAAATATCTTTATTGTACTGGCTAATGTGGAAAATTGCTTTGAAGGATCCATTATTTTTAACAATAATATAAGTGGGTTAGAGTTTTAAAGTTACAAAAATTATAGTATTATATTCTAAATAAAAAAACTTACTGAATTTGCTCAAAACTTCAAAATTATCATTATTTATTTGTTGTTTCAGTTGTTTATGCTGCAATGCCACAATGACGCAAATAGCGAGCGTTAAAAACTTAATCAACAATAGCAGTGCCAAAAAAATATAATTTTCTCTTAGTAAAGTAATTGTAAGCATTTTTACAAAGTTAAGCCGACTAAGTAAAAATTAAACTGAACAATTTGAATATTAGTTTATATTTAGTTAGTAAATTCATATATTAAGATTGCAATTTTTATTTTTGTTTTCTATATTATTATATTAAAACTGGTCTTGTTGATCACCCTCACCCATTAATTTAACACTAGTTTTTAAATAAATGGCAAGATTGAAATGAAATAAAAAAAATTGCATTTTTTTTAGAAATACTATTGTTTTTTTTTATATTTGCATTAGAAAATTTTTCAAAAAGGATAAATTAATCGATGAGTTTATAAAATGCCGTCGCATAAAAAGAAAATTAATGTAAATTATTCTAATTCAATTTTGAAATTACGCTGTCACTGGAGATAGTATAATATGTAAGTGATTTAAATATTTAGATTTTTAAAATCACTTTATTAACAATTAATAATATAATATTTACAATTAATATAATATTTTTGTTTACATTTTTCCAAAACATTATTGTCAGAGGCTTTTTATATGTTTATAGATCATAACAGAAATTATACATTTATATTAAATATATAATTTCTGGTTATAAAAGAATACACTAAAAAATATATGTATTTTTTATTATAATAAAAAAGTATATATATAATATATTTCATATATTATGTATATATTTTTATATATTATATATATATTTTTATATACTGTAAAATATATATATTTTTTTATTATAATAAAAAAAAAATATATATAATATATCATTATTATAATAAATAAATAAAATATATTATTTAATTATTATAAAATAAAAAATGTGTACTTAATGTTATAAACTAATAATAAAATTTATAATATCCTTTAGATTTCATTACTCTACATACAATATAATAAATTTTTGACCAAATTAAAAATTTTCTTGTTTAAAAATTAATTTTATTTACGTAAAAAAGTTATTCTATTCTATTCTATTTTCTTTAGTTTCAGGTCCTAAATGAATTTTAAATGAAATCTACAATAACTAGTTTAAGTTTTAATTAACTTAAATAATTTTGTGGTAAGGGATATATTTATAGTATTACAAAAAAGCAAAATAAAAAAAAAAAAAAATGTTAACAATGTATGAAAAAAAATGCTATTGTTGGTTAACAAAAAAAAAAATTTATTTTAAAAATAATTTTTATATTTTAATTGTTTTTTTTTTTTTGATTTAGAAAAATAAAATCTTTTTTATTTAAATTAGAAAAAAAAGTTAATGTTTTCATAATATCTATATTTTGCAGTTTTAATACGTATAAATTTGAAAATTAAAGTTGAAGATACAGTTTAATTTTTTGAATTTTCCAGTCAATAAAGTCATTAGAAATGAATTATACGTATAGCTGGTTATATATATATATATATTTATTTATCAATTACTATACAGTAGGAGACTGTAGTCACTGTGCTTGTGTTATTATACTTGTAACAACTTGTGAAATTGAATTTGATTTTTTTATGTTATTATCAGGCAGAAATAATTTTGGTAACGTATAGGTAGCAGTTTATGTAAGAATGCGTACATTAAGTGCTGCACTGAAATTCACTTTATATATATATATATATATTTTTTTTTATATAATTCCAAGTCTATGGGATGAACACTCTAACTAATTTTACACACACACAGAGAGAAAAAATATTCTAATTTCAAGAAACACCGATTCATAATATATGAAATTTTGAAAAAATACATATTAAAGAATTTTACTCTTGTTTTATGAAAACATAAAATTTCTTAATTTATGATTCGATTCTTAATTTAAGATTTATTTTGATTCATATTTCATGAAATTTTGTACTTGATTTAAAACCATAATTACAGAATTTATAAAAATCTATTCATGACTATAATTTAAGTAAAACATTGTCTTGACTTTTGAAAGTTTTGCTTGAATCATGAAATTGAATAATACACAAATTATGACTTATTTTTTAAAAATAGGATTTTCTAAAAATGTTTGACTTTAAAAATAAGTTTAAGAAATATTTTTAAGACTTTAAAAATAAGTTAAGAACCTTTGATATGTTTTATTTTTGTGTTTTGCACGGGCACAATTGTTAATGGTGACTTTGCTATTAGTTCTTTTAATTTTTTTATTTTTTCTTATCTTTCTCACATTGGTATCCTCTTTCAATTTTGGAGATCATTGTATACAATGTGTCCGTCTCATGATCCGTTGAACATTTTCCTAGTGCTAGGTGTAAGCTGTATGCTTCTATAGTTAATGTGTTTAATTTTTTGTAAAGATCTTTTACTGTGTTCTTATTGATGGACTTTTCTATGTTGAATTTAAATCGCTGGGTTTTGATTATTGAAGACTTCAGGGTTATTTTATGACTTTTGGGAACTACATTGTTCTTCAAACATAATTTCATAAACCTTAAAAAAAAGTATATATAACTAATATAGCTCTTAATTAAATTTAATTACGCCAATACACTGAAGAAGCCATCATATTATTGCCGAAATATCGATATTTGTAAAGTAGACAAATAAAGAGTTTAGTAAAATAAAAGGAATTATGCGTTTTTCTTTCTTTTTAATTTAAGAATTTTACTACGAACAAAAAACTAAATTTAAATATAAAAAAGAACGCCTGTGACTCCGTTAAGCTTAATAAACTGGAAATTTATTCAGTCTGAATAAAGCATTGGATTCAACAAGTCTGTTTTTATTTATGTGAAGTACTAATAATTTTCAGTGATAAAATAATGGTAAGTCAATAAAGTGATAAATAAGAATAATGCATTTATAAATATAGTGATAATATTTTGTCAATAAAGTGATAAATATTAATAATGCATAAGAATTATGCATTTTATTTTATCACAATAATTAGTGATAAAATAAAATGCATAATTTATTTTTACTATTTAAATTAAGTGTCATTTACTAGTATTTTTTTACTATTTAGTAATAGCTGTGAATTTAGATCAAGAAAAAATTAATACTACAGAATAATAATATGAATACAAGCTCAGAAGAAATAATTACTTCTTTTAAAATATCAGATTTAGGAGTACATTTCTATACTTTAAATAATTAATGAAATAAAGTATAGCTATAAAGAAAAGACTGTGTTGGTCCTGACGAAAAATTTAAATCAAAGTAAATCCTTAAAAATTTTGCAAAATATACCACCTGAAGAAGGTAAGGTCGTTCTTATTATTTTTGAATTGAAAATTAAAAAAAAAATTAAATTGAGTGTATACATTCAATAACTATAAATTCAAAATAGAAAATAAGTTAATGTTTAAATATTTATTTTACTTTTTCGCTTAGAAGTTCGGTACTATTTTTTGCTTAGATTGCTTCGTTCAGCTTTGCCACCCAATGGACGAATCAGGAGAGACAACAAGGAGACGCATGGATTTTAGAAACCATAGATTGAAGATTTTTTAAATTCTTTTTTCATAGAGGTAAACACAGAAAATGATTTACAGCCACAATTTAAAAATCATAACGAATTTGCTGTAACAAGGATGACTATAGATTGTTGTTTCAAAATATTTTGCACCTTAAATTTAAGGTTTTCAAAAATATTTTTATCAAAATGATTCTAATTTAAACTATACTGTAATTTCCGATTTAAATAATTAGTTTTTTAATAATATTTTTTAATACTTTCATATCAAACTTATTCTAAAAAATAGGTTTTTGTGGTGTATGTATAGTATTTGTAATATTTTAGTTGATAAAGAAATAATTAATGTTATTTTTATTACATAAATAACCAGATGGAAAGAACAATTTGTAAGCCATGCTTTATGTAAATACTTATTTATAAAGCCACGCTTTATGTAAATACTTATTTGTAAATATGTATGTTAAAATGAATTTAAAAAAAGAAAATAAAATTATTTAATACTAAAAAAATGTAAAAAAATTTTATTTAAAAAAAAACCTTATTTTAGAGAATATTTAAGTATATATACATGCTTAATTTATACTATCAAAATATATTGAATTGAGCAAAAAGTAACTTATTTCGTGCTAAATGTTTCATGATTTTGTTTTTTACTAAAATAAGTAATATTAGACATAATTCAATCAAATTTTTTCTTAAATTATGAATTTTTTTGTGTAATTGTTTTTTAATTTTTAGTATTTTTTTTCTTAATTGAAGAAAATATTTTTATAAAGTACTAAATTTTTGAAATTTTTTTTTCTTGATATAAGCAATATATTTTCACATTTTATGTTTTAAAATACATAATTACAGATAAAGCTACTTTTTTTTTTTTTTTTTTGTTTTTTTTTTTTCTTTATTTAATTCATATTTATTTACCTTATAACTTAACAATAATTTTACAATGTGATTTATAAAAAATAAATATTGACCTCATTAACATAAGTATATGAAACCAATTAGGTGAAAATATGAAGGATATAGGCCTTAGCATAAGCTGTATGGCCTTATTAGTTAAATTTAACAAAGTTAATCAAAAAAAGTTTGTTTTCTATGAGGACGTATAGTAAAATAAAAAAAAAAAATAAAACATATAATATATTATATAAAACAAAATATACAAGAAATCAAAATCAAAATTTAAATTAAAATATACAATAGAAATAAAGGGAACATAAAAATTATAATAAAAAAGTATATAGTTATTATATGACCGTTCCCGTACGCACATCTTGTAAAAACTTATCCAAGTTTTTCCAAGTTTTTACCAGAAGTCGTTCCTGTACTGAGAGTTTTTTCTAAAAACGAGAGAAAACATATGTTTTCAACTTCGTTCAACAAAGTTCAACAACATTCTCTCGAATGAGTTTTTGCAAGTAAAATTTTAACTTGTAAAAACTTATACTTTAAATTTTTGTTGTTGTTTTTGTTGTGTTGTATTTTTTAGGTTATGTTTTTATTTACTTTTGTAATTTCTCATATGTGTCTGTTATGCAAAATTTTGTTTTTTAAATGAAATTTATTAAAAAAAATGAAAAATATAATTTAGTGGAGGATAAATTTCATAATTCTTTATTATTGTAATATATGTATAATTTAATTTAATAATACGGATACACTTGATAAGGATAAATCGTCAGCTAAGTCTCTATAACAGCAAGCTTCATGACCCGCAAACCATAAAAATACAGCTATATGTTTTTCTGAGCTACATTTTTTATCTGCACGTAGGTTTGCAAAACTTTCAAATGTTTGCAGTTCTTCATATAAATATTTGAAAACATTTTTGCTTACACGAAAATGTCTTACAAATTCCTCTTCACAATAACCTGGAACTATTTCTTCCAAATAGTTTCGAATGCAATGTCTTATGTTTTTATGTAAAAAGTTCTCCAACAGCACTTGCTTTAGAATTACATTCCTTAACTCTTCAGTTTCGCTTTCACTAAAAAAATGTAATAAAAATGTAATCCGAATCGCTACTTAGTAATATACATATATTTTTTATATCTTCCGCTGCCATTTCGTTTAAATTTAATTATGTACAATTCTTTAAAAAGAACACCTCCGGAAATTTAAAATGATTGTTTATAATTAAATTAATTTCAGAATGTCAGATTGCTTGTCAGCTGTTTGACAGCTGCAAGTTTTTACAAGAATTGCGTTCCAGTACTTTTACTTGCACATGAGAGTTTTTTTTAACTCTTTTTTCTTTTTTTTCTCTCTTTTCTCTCATTTGCAAGTTTTTACCAGAAAAGTACGGGAACGGTCCTTATATTTGCCTTAATTACCTTGCCTTGGACTTTATATGTTTGTTTCAATTTGCTTCAATTCAACAAAATACCCATTTCAATAAGCATTTAACAAAAGTATATCCATAAAAAGAGTATGAACTCATGTATGTATTCATTTGTTTGCACACAAATCAACATGCATATTTGATAAACATTGTCAGAAATAGACGATAATAAGAATTTTACGTGTAAGAAAAAGAAAAAATATAGTTAACAAAAGAGAGTAACAAAAAAAATTGGCTGAAATTAAATAAATAAAGTTTATAATTTTGAAAAATATTTTCGACAAAAATTTTCGTTGAAATATTTAACAATATTATTTTCTAAATTGTATCAACTATGCATAAAATTTTTAGGAGACCAAACTAAAACAGCGTTATCATATTCTTTAAATTCTGTGATTTGTAAATAGATGTTGTCCTCGGTATTATTTTATAATCGTATACCAATATAATAAATATTTAGGTTTACTATAATTTAATGTAATTAATAAAAAATAATAATGTTTGTAACTCCAAATTATTACTGACAAAAATATTAATAATATTTTATATTATTGTAATGTAATTATAATTTAATATTTTTAATAGGTATATACGAAAATAATAATGTTTAAAACGAAAATATTAAAATAATAAAAGATCAGAATTAATCCTCGTATAAGGGAACAAACTAAATTAGAACTAACATTTTTTTCCACCCTGCCTGATATAAATAATGGGAGGAAACGTAAACAAATCCAAAGGAGAATAATGAGAACGCAAAATTATTTTACAGTATAAAGCAAAAGGCAAACATCTGTTTTGTACCTTTTCTCTCTCATAATAAATTTGGTATACGATAAGTAAATGTAAAGTTTACCTCTTTTAACTAATGATATTTTGCTCGGTTTGGTATTTCTTAAAAATTAGGTTTACGTAAAATGGGAGTGTAATATTCTTGTTAATATAGATTATAGATATTCTTTGCATTCAACTAAGGTGAAATTTACATATGTGTGTGTACTAATAATGGAATATGGATACTTGATAAAGTTAAAATTTGGTTTCTCTTTAAATTCACTATATTTATTGACATTTCTATGGTGTAAAGAAGCAAAAAAAAAACAAAAAAGGAATACAAAATGAATGGGTGCAATACAAATCATTATCATTATATTTCAATCATTTTCTATTATTATTCAATTTCAATTATTTTCAATCATCATTTTCATTATATTTTTTTTGTGTTTTTAATTTGGTTTCTTTTATTAATCTCTTTCTTTTATTATTTCTCTTTCTCTCACTAAGTATATGTAAATGTACATACATGTGTCATATAGGGCTTGCATTTATTACATTCATACTCATATGGCTTAGTTTAATTGAAAATAAAATGCAAACATTATTTATGGAAGAAAACAAAATTTGAACCTATCAAGTATCAGTTATCTATCACTCAGTTACAAATTACTCTTCTCGCATATAAAAAAAGTTCAATTTCGATTTATGCATGTATATATTATACTTTTATATGCCAATTTATGCTTAGGCAGCGTTTACACGTCGGACAAAATCGATCCGATTTTATCGTAGCTAAAGTCGGATGAGTGTTTACATTTCAGACTTTTTCTCAGATTTAATCTACGATTTTACGTCAAATATTTTTTGTATTTAACAGGGTTTCTTTTTATAAAGTGCGTAATTTTTTATTGGTGAAAATTCTTTAATACGTAAATTAAAAAATTCAAAGGTATCTAATCAAAAATCTCCAAAATTTTCTTAAAAATATACATATTTTTATAAAATTTGTTACAGTAATATAAAATATAATTACACATTTGAAGTATGAGCTATCTATAATAACCAAACTGCGTTAGAGTGAATTTTAGTGCCATTTGATTATATGTGTTGTTCTTTGAAAATATATTATTTTTCATTAAAAAAATATTTTCACTAAAAGGTCAAAAATAAAATAAGGAACAAAAAAATTTTTTTTTTAGAAATATTTGCCTTCAATTTAAGCGTACTAAAACTACAAAAATAAACTTTAGAATCGCAGCTTGATATAATGTTTTCATAGCAAGTTATGATTGTAATTACGGAAAAAGCAAATAAGAATTCCAAAATTTTTTTTTTATACAGACAAATATTTTCTGTATATTTAATATCATTTGGTAATTCATTAAAAATTTTTAGACAATTATAAACACAATTATTCTTTTGGTTGTTTGTTCTGAATAAGTGCAAATAGAAGTTAGCTTTATTACGAGTATTATGACTATGAATATCCATGTTTCTATTTAAAATGAAATTATGTTTAATTTTATTATTAATAATTTTAAAAGCAACTAGTATGTACAACTCTCGTTTACAGATATTTTGAAAGCTTATATATGTATTATTATACAGCAAATGGATAGGATGTAATATATTATAATTATGAATGATTTTGATAGCTTTTTTTAACATGGTTTCAATTCTGATAAGATATTTCTGAGCAGCACCGTTCCAGATTGGATTAACGTAGGTAACTTGGGATAAAATATAAGAAGAGTAGATACTGAAAAGCACCTTATTATTTAGAAACTTCCTTAACCTCTTCAATAAGAATATATAAGGTGATATTTTTTTTATAACCTGGTTTATATGCTCATTCCATTTCATCCTACTATCCAACAAATAATAAATTAAGAATTAATCAATTCTTAACTGAAGAAATAAATTCATGTTTAAAATTTAAAATTTATTCATAAAACGTGAATATAATTTCTTGGCCCAAAATCAGTAGGAAAATTTTCATGATTCATTCAAAAAATACTCAATTATAGTAATCTTTTCTCGCTGGGCAGAGATTAGGAATACAGTATGACATAAAATAGCTTTTCTATTTAATTTTTATAGTTTTATCTACTAATTAAAATGTGGAAAACTATGTATATATTGTACAGTATTGAATACTATACAACTTTCATTATATTTCCTTCACAATTAGTCACTTCACAATTATTCACTCCACTCACAAATATCATTTGCTGAAATTTTTCAAATTTTGTCATTTTTGATTTTTGTTATTATTCTCGATTTTGTTATTACTGTATTTTTTTTTTTTATTTTTCCGAATTTGTTTCTATGTTTCGTAGCCTTAAGAAATAATTTTAATAAATGAGTTGGTAAATTTAATATTAAGTAGCAAATAAGTCGTGGTCCAATTTAAATATTCAATTTCCATATTTTTTTTTATTATTTTTTAAATTTAGTTTAGTTAAAAAAATTATCTTAAAATGCCTTAAATTAAATCAATAAAGTTGTTGTGACGATTCTATTATAGACCTAATGAACAAACATTTTACATTATATTTTTTGTTGCCAATGATACTAAAAAAAAAATGTATTAATAGATGGATATTTTGAATCAATTCATCTGATTTCATCATAACATTACCATAATTCACAAATAAGCCCAATACTTTCTTCGTTTAGTTCGTAATAGTAGCTTTAATATAATCAATTTTATTAAACATAGATTGTCGATGTGGCAAAAGTAAAAGTACTTGTACTTGCCTGGCTTATTATATTTTAATTAAATTTAATTTCATTATTTCAACTTCTATAAATATACATATACATATTTGGCTATAAATATACAGCTAAAATTTAGAACCCTTTTCCGGGTAGGATATGGGCTTTATTGTATGACAAGGTATATTATTATTATTAAATTTTTTTTTATCAATTTGATTCAAAAGTCAAGATTGATTTATTTCATTTTATGACAATTTGTTTTTGTTTATCACTATTTTTTTTTAATTCACTTCAAATTTTCCGCTACAATATCCTTGAGAAAAAAATAACTAGCAGTAAGAGTGATCGGACAAAGCCGGTAATTTCAAATTAGATGGTGTGGATCACAAAGTCATTGAAGATGTTTTTTAGACACCATTTCAAATTAGATGGTGTGGATCACATAGTCTGAAATAAGTTCGATGCTGTTACTACAAAAATAAAATCGTTTTTGAGTGGTGTAAATTTGAATTCAAAATATTCGCTTATCACAGTTTGCATAAGAAGTGATAGGTTTTTTTAAGAATTTAAATTAATAAAAACATTAAAACTATAATTTCTTATAGGAATTTTGTTTTTACTTTATTTTGTAAGAATATTTATTTATTTAACAGTGGACCTACAGTCCACACATTAATCCTACCTATACCTATCTACTCATAACTATTGAATGCCTGACCTATCTACATTAATCTGCAGGCTAAAATTAGGTCTGTAATATTTTTTATTTTATCAAAAGACAATTTTTGAGCAAATATTTTTCATATGTATTTAAAATGTAATTTATTCTAACCATAATGTGATATTAATTTTCATCGTGTTATAATTATTTTCCTTAATTAAGTTGAGAGAAGTTTATATATAAATTTTTATGATTCTGGGTGAACAAAATTTTTGTACGGGACTATATATAAATTAACATAACAAATAATATATGTAAATAAAAACAATTTTAATTAAATACAAATCGTAGCTGATAAGGTATTATATCTCCGATCTTTGCCCCACCAACGGGTTATAGGACGATAATAATGATGAAGAAATTATAATCTCTAAACTATTATTTTGGTCGATTTTTATAACTCACAGATGTATTAATAACATCTATAAATAAGTTATAAAATCAACGAAAGCAAAAATTAGGAGTTGTAAGTTAATCTAACACTAAAAATTACCACTGATGAGTTCAAGTAGTGTTGTGATGAACGAAATAAGTCCTAAAACTTATTGTTATTACTTGAACATAATAATTTATTTATTTATTACTTTATTTACTTCGTTTAAATCAAACAAATTACAAGTTTTTTAAAAATATAATTTTAACATAATTAATAAGAAAAAAAAATCAAAAAAAATCAAAAAAGATAGAAAAACAATCAATCAAATAACATTTAAAATTTGTAAATTATAATAAAAAGATTAACAATTTTCAAAATTAATAATCATTAAAAATTATATAAAAAAACAAATTTTGAAAATAAATGAACTAACTAACTATTAGGTTAACCATAATAAGCCAAATTATGACTGAGGTGATTTATCCAGATCCCTCACGTTCACATAAATCTGACCTAAACCTACTTATAAGGTTCATCCATTATAGTGAAGAGCAATTTGTTGCACCAGAATTACAATCTTTAAGGCATATGGCCCAAGAGGTAAATACATTTTAATTATTAATATTCCTATTTTTCCAATATAATGGGTTTTCAATGACAACGTTAATGATAATAAATAATATGTTGGTTTATGGTTACAGGATTTCTACCCAAATATTTAATTAATTACTTAATTTATTATTCAATTAATTAAATAGTAAATCAAAAAAATTATTTCATTACCCATATTTATTTTTACATAATGTAAATGTATGAATATATGTATATAATTTGCTCATACGAATTTGTAATAAATTTTAATTTAATCAATTAAAATAATATAAATTATATTTGTACTATAATACGATAAATATATTTATATGTTAACCTAGAAATATAAATATAATGTTTTAATATGTATAAATGTTTGTAATACTTACAAGTATCTGAAAAGTAAAAACATTGCAAATTTCATTACAAAATTTTTTTTTTTTTTTTTGGAATTGTACTCCGTTAATTTCTTATTTTTGTTTTTTTTTTTTTGTTATGTAGTTTATTATTTTTATTGAAAAATTGGTTTGTTGGTATTTTATTTTTTTTTTAACTTTTTTATATATATATGTATTTTTATTTTTTGGTGTTAAAAATATTTTTTTTTTTTTTGGTTTTAATCCAGTTTAATCCTAGATGTATGATATAGTTTTTGTTTATTTATATGTATGTAATCCATTTATATATTAAAGTAATCCTTGAATATTTTGAATTATTATATTTTCTTTTGGTTATTTTGGTGATTTTATGATTTTGGTTTTTTATTTTATATTTTTATATGAATAAATTTGTTTTCGTTTTTTTTTTTTTTTTTTTATTTATTAACTTATGATATTGTATGTAATTTTAAAAATTATTGAACAAACTGGTATATAATAAAAAAATTAATAATAATTTATTCTATTAATTTTCTCAATGCTTATTATGAACTTTATGATAAAAAATTATTGTTATCATTGGTGTAATTATGGTAAAAATTAATTTAAAAAAAAAAAAACAAGTTTAATAATATAAATTTATTAATTTTTAAATTGTATTATATCAATGAATTTCTATTATATTAATTATCCTTTACGGAATGTAAAAACATATCATTTATTTGAATTAATATTATTTATAATTTTTAATAATAAATTGTTCTAAATATATATGTATATGTATTTCGATTTATTTAAAACATAATTCAATTTATAGAATAATATAATTGACACTATTGAATTGTATAATTAATTATAGGTATTTAATTATTGAATTTTTTTTTTTTAAATTAAAATAAATAATTTAAAATTTATTGACTTGTACAATTGACTTGAATTTAATTTTAAACTTGAATAAATTAATATGTATATTTTTTCAATACTTTATTAATCTTGAAAATTAAATTAAAGTTTCAAATTAATTATGAAATTATATTAAACTTTTATTATACACTTTCCAATTTAAAATATATTAAACATATATTTATTATTGATTTATTAATTTTGATGTACAATGATTGTGTTATCCAAATTTGAATCAAATAGGCATTAAAATTTTAAATATCTGAAAATTATTTGGTTTTAGAAAATTTAATGCTTTTTTTTTAAATTTATTTTTTCAATAAAACTGTGATACATCTGCAAAATATTCCACTTTTAATCATTTTCTACTTATTTTAAACTTAAAATTTCTAATACATTATTCCATTTTTGTTCATGTATGATTCCTGACCAAGAAAAAAGAAAAACCAGAACATTTGCAATTTATAAATTTAATCCTTTTTTATTTTAATATTTTTAAAATATTAAAATTTAATACACTTCAAAATACATAAAATATAAAATTTGATATGACAAAATTATTATCAAAAAACAAAAAAAAAAAAACAAAAACAAAATAAAAGAACAAAATATACACAATATTTTTTTTTGTGAGGATATCTTTTAATGCAGATTTTTAAGGATATAAATAAATTTATGTACATAATTATATATATATATATATGTATATATAAGATAAATATATTTTAATGTTTTTCAGAAATATGTTTTTTTCTTTTTTTTATAATTTATAAGTGTGCCAATGCCAAAGTAAAATATATATCCTAACACAAAAAAGCAAAAAACAAAAAAATAAATAAAACATAAAATCTAACACACATATAATATTTTATAAGGATTAAAAAAATAAAAAAAAAAATAGAATAAAATCAAAATATTGTATGTTCAAGTTCAAATTAACAATATTTGGGTTTTATATTCACAGGTATTTTTGTTTATTTTTATTTTTTTTTTTTTCTTATTTTGCATATCTAAATTTATATCCTAGTTTATATTAATATATAATCAGCTGAGAAATCGATACACACTAAATTAGTATATTAATATTATATATATAGATAATGTTCGTTTAGAAACAAAGAACTAAATAAATATAAATAAATTAGTTTTTCCAGATTTAACACTGATAATAAAAAATAAAATGCAACAACAACAAGAATAACACAAAACAAAAAAAAAAAAAAATGAAAATAAATAAATAAATAAAAGAAAATAGATAAACAACAGTTAAAATGAAACCGTAAATAACGGTAAATACTAGTTAAATAACCGTGAAGATAAAATGTGTGGCGTCAGTTACGATAAGAATAATTATCATTATTTTTCTATATATATATATAAATATATATATACATATTTGATTTTTCTGTTTTGTATTTTCATTATTTTTGAACTTGAATTAATAATAGGTATAATAATTGTGGAGTTCGTTTTATTCGAAATTAAATATTAATAAATTAGTTAGTTTTTTAATTTCGAAAAAAAAATGAGAAAATTTTATTTTATTTATTTTATTATATTTGCAATTTGTTTTTAAAAATTTAACCGTTATTATATCTTTTTTATTATTTTTTTTTCTATATTGTTTTATTCAATTTCTATATTAACATGAATCCTATGATATGAAATCGTTATATACATATATTAGTCCTATTTAAGATGTATATGTATGCTAAATAGTATAGTTAACTTTAATATTATTATTAAAGTTCAATTTCCAAGCTCATAAACACGCTCTTACAACAGCATATAAAAATAATAATAATAAAGAAAAAAAGAAGCAAAAAAAAAAAAGAAATAATAAAATTATAAAAATCACGTTAACTTTCTTGTTAAAATTCCATTTATTTTCAATAGGAAATTTAAATATTATAATTTACACATGCATATTACTATATAAGGACTTACACATCCATATATATTTATACATATTTATTTGAATATATACGCGCGCGATTTTATCACCTTTTTTTTCTAGGCAAATTTCTTATTTTTTTGTTTATTTTGATTTTTTGCTTTTTTTTACCGTTCTTTTAGCTAAACAGGAATAATAGAAAGGATCTTAACCGGTCTTCCGTTATATTTTAGATTTCCTTCTGAATTTTAATTCACCATTCGTGCTATCCGTTTATAAACTAAAATAAATTCAAGAGAATGCAATGAATTTATATAAAATAAAATGTGAGTTGGCTTTTAAAATAAAAAGTAAAAAAAAAAAAAATTAAAGTTATTTTCGAAAGTAAAATTAAATTTGTAAAATTAAAAAAAAAATGTTAATTTCGAAATATCTCTTGAGTCATTTCTTGTAACTCTTTAATATAAGTTAAGAGTTGTTCTGTTATTCAAAGTCCAAAGAATGAATTTGAGCAAAATAAGAGTTTGCGCATTGAAAAATCAAATAGCAAAAAAATGAATATTCTCTTACATATATCCTTAAAATTTATATCGAAATGAATTTTCGAATATTTGTTTATTTATTCATTCATTTATACTAGCTATCTATATTATGTTACCTTTGGTTGTACCAACAATATTACCTTACTATACGTACGTACCTAATAATAAATTTGTTAAGTAAAATTTGAAATGGGTAGTACTTACATACTTACATATTATGTATATGAAAATTTTCCAACTATATTCTATAAATTTTATTATAAATAACTGTAAAGATATTTCGAAAATAAAATACACATATTATCTGACTGAATGAAGTATGTTCATCTCTATAAGAATCAAATTATTTTCATTTTTTTTTTTATTTATTTTACTATATTTTTTTTTATACATATATTTTGATAATAAATGCAGTGTATACATAACATCTTGAGACATTTTTAGTTCCTGGATACCTTTTACAAAGTTGAACTTTAATAAAAAAAAAAAAAAAAAATGAAAAAGAAAAGTGAACGGAAAAATAACAAGCAATAAAGACAAATGAAAAAAACTTAAAACAATTAAATTTTGTCATAACATTTTTTGGTTTCTCTGACAGCACTATATATTTTTCTATATAGCTATAAATGTATATTTTTTTTTAGTTTAGGTCACAGTTCATGTTTCGGTTAAGGTTTAGGTTAAAATGTTTACTTTTTATATATTATTTAAGTACAATATAATATTAATATAATATTATAAATTTGAAAGATTAAGTTTTTCTGGAAAATTGTTTTTTGAATGATTTTAGTAATAAGTATTTTGTGTTAATATCATGGTGGTAACTGGTAATTTCACAAAATAGAAATAAAGTAAATAATACAATATTTGTGAAAATGTAAATATGAATTGAAATTGATATTGAAGTAATTGTTAGATCAAAATATTTTTTAATAAGGCTTAATAAAACACAAAAAATATTTAAATTTTGATTTGATTTCAACTAGTTTTGATATACAGAAGCATTCATTAAAAATATTAAAATTAACTTATAGACTTAAAATATAATCAAGTAGATTTGCAACATAGTGAACAATTAAATGTCCGTCAGGGTCTATAACTTCGAAAACTACACTATTTCGAATGCCGTATTTTTTTTCTTTTGTTTTTCTAGATAATGTTAATTTGGTTTTATATTTAAACTGTCTATATTTAAACTGATTTTAGATTTAAACTGTTATATTTAAACTGACCTATAGATAAATTTGCAGGCCAAATATTTCCAAATATTACATACATAGTAACGTAGAAAATTAAAGCTAAATATGGAAAATAGCTTAAAATTAAAGTTATATAATGAAAAGTTAGCAATAAAAACTGAAGTATAATAAAACGAAAATTATAATTTCAATTTACACAAATGCATGACTTCGTGAGCTATTGTTATAATATAACGTTAATATTTTGTATTAAACCTTTCATACCCAAGTAAACATATTTTCTTCGATTGGTTCTACACAACTCTACATAATCTATATATTTACATATTTGTATATTGCATATCTGTATATTTACATATCTATGTATCTAGATCTACATAATCTACATAAACATATAACACCTCTTCGTTTTTAAATCAATATATCAATTTTTATTAGTTTTTATAGAGTTAAATATATGTGATAACTTTGATGTAACTCAAGGAAATTGTTGGTGGTCAATTTTAATGTTAAAATGATAAGCTTTGATGTGTCAAATTTATATTACCCCAATAACTACTAGTGGAAACACAAAGTGAAGTCACAAATGGTAGTTAAAAAAAATGGAATATGAACCATTCATATAGTTACAATAACAAAATATACCAATCATATCCGATTTTAAGATGTCTTACACCTCAGTAGAAATTTATATCATTTGATGAGTCTTCGTAAGCTATTGTTATAATATATCGTTAATATTTTGTATTAACCCTTTCATACCCAAGTAAACATTTTTTTCTTCGATTGGTTCTACATATCTCTACATAATCTATATATTTACATATTTGTATATTGCATATCTGTATATTTACATATCTATGTATCTAGATCTACATAATGTACATAAACAAAATATCTCTTCGGTTTTAAATCAAAATATCAATTTTTATTAGTTTTTATAGAGTTAAATATAACTTTGATTTAATTCAAGGAAATTTTTTTGTGATAAATTTTAATGTTAAAATGATAAGCTTTGATGTGTCAAATTTATATTACCCCAATAACTACTAGTGGAAACACAAAGTGAAGTCACAAATGGTAGTTAAAACAAATGCAATATGAACCATTCATATATAGTTACAATTACAAAATATACTAATCATATCCGATTTAAAGCTGTCTTACACCTCAATAGAAATTTATATTCTTTAATGAATGAATTCGTGAATCAATACTTATAATAAATTACTGAACATAAATTTTGAAGATCAATAGCTTTTCAACAAGAGCATTGAAAAGTAAATACAAGAACATGTATTTAGACTGTTATGCATATGATTAATATTAATAATTTAAATCTCTTTTTCTTAAATAATTATATTAAATTTACACAAATTTTAATGATTGTCTTGATATGTATAGTATTTATTATTTTTTTTCTCTTAAATTATTCTACATTTGGTTTTGTTTGATTAAATATATTTTCATTTTTTTTTGCTCGCGTGTCAATTGAATTGATTATATTTCTATTATTTAAGTATTACTAAAATTTGTTAATTTGTTTGGTATAAGTATAATATTTACTACAAACAAAATTATTATTTACTAGACTTAGCTAGAAGCAGATTTTCTGAATAAATAAATAAAAATTAAATTGATTTTCCCAATGTACATACATATATACACAATTTATTTATACATATAGCTATATAATACTTCATTTATTTAAATATACAATTGAATAATGTTTCAATTAAAATAAATATAAAATCTATAATAAATCTATAATAAGTATGAAATCAATAATATAAACTGGCCCAAAAGCTTTTTCATGGCGCAGGGACAGGGTATTAAGAATAATTAAGTTTTTACATTTATGTAAATGTAAAAAATTAATAAATAAATCAAATCAAATCAAATTAATAATATATAAAAAAATTTAAAAATGTATATGCAAATATAAGAAAAACAGAAAAATTTAAATATAACACAATTTGAAAATAATTATCAAAAACCACAAAAATCTTTGCTGTTATTGAAAAAACTAAAGTTTCTAATAAATTAAAACTGTAAAAAATACCTTCAGAGAAGGGTGAGAGAATTTAAAAAACCAACACAACACCGTATGAAATCATTTTATATGAATGGTTGTTTTTATTACCTTAATTTATTTTAAATGGAGATGATAATCAGGAAACAAAAAATTAAAAAACAACAAAAAAATAAAAAAAAAAAATAAAAAAATATGTCTCCTATCCCGGGGTGTAGTTAAAACGAATAAATTAAATTTATTCAATTGGACATGAGGTATTTAATAAAAATAAAAGAATAAGATAAAGGCACAATAACTTTTCAAAGAGCTTTTTCGAATGCCTTTTTCCAAGTTAATAACTTAAGTCGTGTTAATATATATATATATGTATATATATATAGATTTGTATATTATATATATAAAGTATGTGATAAAAAATAATCAAATACTTAACGTGGTTTTTTGAATTAAAACATTTGATAAGCGCGATATTCCTTATTTCCATTTATTATACGGTAATTTGTGATAGTAGTAGAAGAATAGTGTGTTATAGTGGTAGTAGTAATAATATTATAGAAAAACTACTCAACTCCTTTTCAATTGTGTATATTATTTGTTTTAAATGTTTTACTCACGCATAGTCCTATTTTTTTTTTTGTTTTTAGTGTATTTTATTTTTGTATTATGTTTTTGTTTTTTTTTTTTGTTGTAAAAAAAAATTCATTTGAATATGTATATTCTATTTTGTAGCATATTGTAAGATTTAATTTGCATGAAGAAAAATTCATTTGGTATTATAAAATTCATTTAAAGTTTGGAATTATATAATTTAAAATATTTGAAATCGTGAATGAAATATATATTTTTTTTTTTTTTTTTGTTTTTATGATTTTGACAGTTCTTTTCGTAGATAGAAATACCTTTTCGTGCTAAAGTACGGTACTGCATGTTTTTACTTTATAATATTTCACTACAATGTTTTTCGATCATTTTATTTATCAACTTTCTGACTTATCAACTCATTACATATGGAAAACTAGACTATTATTGTCAAATACTAAGCTTTCTTAAATAGAATAGCTCCATTTTATTTAAGTTGTTACCAGATTATACTCTCAATTATTTTTTTTATTTATTTTATCCAGCAAAAAGTATTGGATTAAGTTGAAAAACCAATAAAGTATTTTTTTTGCTTCATCGGGAATTGAACCTGGTACATTTTGACAGTTGAAAGATGTATATAGACCGTTATGCATGATTAATATTAAATTTCAGCTGTACTTTACCTACAGTGACGAACAGCATGTATATTCGATTCGAATTTTCAGTGTCCTGCAACCCCACTAGTGGGGGGGAAAATGTGTATATTAATCATCATCCTCCATGTATTCAACAATTCTAAATTATAACTTCGCTTGTTCACGCGGTATGTATGGTATATAGAGGTTGTATGTAGACGGAATTAAATTGAGTAAACAAATTTTTATCAATTAAATATTTTAGTCTAGTGACAATTTTGGCATTAAAACAGTGGTTCCAACTTCCAATGGTCAAATCCATTAATTTTACCACCATATGAGCATAGATTGAACTTAATTCATTTGAAAACTTTGAAGTTAAGACGAGAAGTGGCGGATGTTATTTTTCTTACTGAAATTATCAAAGGAAACATTGCTTCTCCTCAGATTTTAAATAACATCAACATTAATTCAAATAATCACCTACGAAATACAAACTTCTTTACATTAAGTTTTCATAGGACCAATTATGGCAATTATGAGCCAATTCATAGAATGTTACTAATTGGTAACAAACACATAAACTATATTGACTTCACACTTTCGAAACAGACTCAAAAACTTAAATTATATATAAGTAATCTGTAGTAATTAAAATATGTGTGCAATGTATTTTAACTAGTTCTAAGTTAGATATAATTTTAATTTGTAAATTGAATGTTTTATGTTGTATTGTAAAAACAAAAAACAAAACAAAAAAAATAATAATTATTGTAATGAAGTTTGAGCTAAACTAAATAAATAAAAACTGATTGTTTGTAAATTTTAATCCTTATTATATTTATTTTACATAAACTTGTAACACTTTGGACTTTGAACTTGAACTCACTATCAAATTGGGATGTAGGATATTCAAAAAACATTTTAAAATAATATGATAAATAATTCTATAGGCATGTTTCCCTTAATTCATTGATAAATTTTGTTTCATTTGGTATGTCATAACATCCTTAGAAAACTAAGATGCTTAATACCCATTAACTGCTTCGTAATAAACCTTAATTTTGGTTAATTTTATTTTTATTTTATTTTATTTTTAACTTCGGTTCTGCTACCACTCACTATCTCTTTCAGAGCCAAAACAAAATTTTACTTGGATTGGCTTAGCTTAATATTTTTAGTACAGAGTCCCTATTTATTTTGTGATTTAAAAAAAAAAAATGCTTTGGCTTGGCTTAATTTAATACGTATTCGCTGCAATTAATATGTATATATTTTTTCTAACTAAAAATGAGCTATGGATCCATGTTTTTGAGTTTTGAACCAAAAAAACAATTGTAGTAGAGAAAAGCATTTCATAGCACCTCACAATCACTTTAGGTGAGTCCAAAAGACTTATTATTAATAATTTTTGGCATTAGTTTTCTGATGATGATCTAACAATCGGAAAATAACAAATTTTTGTATATGAAACACTAACCTACAGTTTATATTATACAAATTTTTATTCCCTTCGTTTTATGTTCCTAGTAGAATATTATTCCGCTCAACCTTTTTTTTTTACTTCTTCTTTTTCTATCTTCCCTATTATTATTTTTATTGTTATTATTTCAAGGTTGTTTTGCATATAATAAAGGTCTTCTTGTTTATAAATGACACTTTATAACCGGAAGACAATTACTCCTGTGGTGCGCGTTTTGATATTAAAGAATATGAAAAAAAAAAAAATAAATAAATGAATCAAAGCAAATAAAATTAAAATTGTATAATAGAAAAAAAGGAATTTGCAATTTTTTGTCATTTTGTAAAAAATAAGAAAGATTATAAATGTAATTGGTTAAAATTTCATAGAAAAAAAAATTATGGAAAAAAATTTATTAATGAAATTAAAAAAAAAAAAAAAAAAATAAGAAAAATAGGAAAAAATTCACAGTAAAAAATCAAAATTTGATTTCATAGTACAGACGAACAGTGGCGGAAAATGACAATGAAAAGTGAATTTTCAATAAAATAAATAAAATAAAAAGTAAAATAAAATGTTAAGCAATTCTTAGTTTGATTATTTTTATTTGGTTTAATTTAATATGCCTATAGTGTTATATTTACAGTCTATCACTGCTTTCGGTAATGTCGTTTGCACTGCAACTGTAAAAATTCAACTGTCATCACGTTTTCGGTTATGCAGTGGTTCGACAATTGACGATCGTCATTCTTTCGGTTATGTAAAATGGCAGTCAAATTTGAGCATATGAAGCAGCAAAAAATTTTATGATTAGTTGTTTATCGTCATTTTTATTTTGTTCTTTGATTGTGTAGTAAAAAATGTTTTGATGGTTCTACAGGTTTTTAAATATGAAAATATGTAACTTCAATCTATTGTTTGTAATTTTTATTACATGTCTTTATAAAAAATGGATTTAAAAAAAATTAAATAAAAACTAAAAATACACACAATAAATCACAATTCACAAATCAAAAACTTATGTTTGGTAATATCAAAGACGTCAAAAGCATTCATTTATCGATTTAACAGTTCGATCGGTCGCATCAAACGTTAATTGATTGGTCGTCAATTCAGCGTTACCGAAAGCAGGGTATATTTTCATCTACAAACTTTATATTTTTTCAGTGGTACATTTCAACTTTTATTATTGGCAATTTATTTATATTGAAGAAATATGTCAAAAAATCGTATATTTACCGTTGTATTTTTTGATTTTATGCTTTATTAACTTTTCGTGCTTTTCCTAAAATTTTACTTACCATTTAAAACTAAAATAACCTACTTCAAAACTTAGTGACCATAATCATCAATGAAAACATTTATAGTGGATAATATGGCGGTTATAAGTATTTTAAAGATTGATTCTGTTTCAGTTTTCTATATTTACGTTTTATCTATGTATGTGTGTATTAACATTTTGTTAATATTAATGCTCAAGAGATAGTAATTTCTGCATAATCTAAATTCGGATTTGAATCGGAAATCAAAGTTGATTTTTTGTTCCTTGAAAAATATATTGCCTCTATTTTAAGAGTTTCATCTAATTTTATTATTATTATTTTTTATTGTATATAATTTAAATTATACATAATAGTGATTTACAAGCACTAACTGCCAAAGGCTATTGACTTTTTTTTACAAATTTTTCTTGTTTATAAAATTTAAAATTTTCCATTTGTGACATTATTTTTTTTTCTTTTTTGATTGCCTATCCATAATTAAAAGTCAGCGGTCATATGATATTGGCAACGATGTTATGACATATGTTTCGGATCGTTGCTTCCGAAATTTTGAATTTTTTCAAAATTGTTTTATTTTGTTGCTAGCTATCTTTTAGAATATGTATACATTAAACAAAGTAAAACAGCTGAAAAAACATTTGAATCGGTTCAAAAATGAATTTTTATCTTAGAGTATTTTTTCATATTGTGAATTTTGAAAATTTTTAACAATGGCTAGGATCAGAAAAAAATACAGAAATTTTCAATTTTTTCAAAATTTTTTTATTTAATTGTTTTAGAATATTAATTACACAAAGTAAAATAGTTGAAAAAGCATTTGCAACGGGTCGAAACATCGTATTTGTTGATGTTTCTGAAGCCTGTCCAGTTTCTAATGTTGCGCAACCATGTTATTTGTTTACATTCTATACCTCTTGTTCCTTTAATTTTTCCTTGAACATTTTTTCTTAATTAACAGAAGTAGCTAGAATTTATTTTCACGCACAATAAGCCCGAAGTATGAGGTTTTTTGTTTTTTTAGCCTTTGAAGTGATTCTCTTTCTGTATTTGTTCTACGTAGAACTTCTTCGTTTGCAATATAATCTATCCACGATATTTTTCAGCACAGATCCACATTTCGAACTCTTCGAATTTGTTAAGATCTTTTACTTTTAAGATCCATGTTTCTACACCATATAGAGTAGTATATTGACCAAACATAGCATTTAACGAATCGTAAGCGAAGGCTCAATTTGTTTCTAGACTTCTGATAATTTCACTAGATTTTCTCAATGAAGAAATATTGACGATGTTGTCGGTATATAAAGAAATTGCGTATACAATTTGATATATATAGATTGTAGATTATAGTTATAATTTAAATTAAATTTGTAATAAATTTAATTAGTTAGTTTAAATGAAGATGGCAGCTATAACATCTATCCAATGCTAGATATTTTTTTCTTAACAAGATTGTAGTCAGTGGCGAGCCATGGTGTAAAATTCTGGGTGAGCAAACAGAAATTTTGAAATCACAAAACAAATAAGGACTCTCTACTAAAAATATAAAATTTTTTATAATTAATATTTTTAGTACAGTAATTTTTAATATTTTTCAAATTTCAACTCGCAAATAATTTCAACTCACAAAAAATTCGAAGCTTTTAAAATAAATTTGTCATTCCGATTGGTGCAGGAGAAGTCAATTAAAATATATCCATTTTTTTTTTGTAAATGAAGGTACATATAAATAATTTGAAATTAAACTAAAAATTACAAAAAGCATTCTTAGGGTCTAGGTGGTCTGATGAGATGACTAATTGTAATTGTTACAGATATTTATATATAAATTAGAATTCGAATTAGAATTGATTAATTTAAAATTTGTATGGTTTGTGTCTTGGAATAAACCATTTTGAAATCTTTCAAATTGCAGCTCAATTATAATTGAAAGCATATAATTTAAGCTGGATTTTCATTGAGCAATATTTGGAATCTAAAAAATTTTATTGGGTCTAAAAAGGGAGATAGCTTATTGAAATTTTATGTAAGAAAAAAATAGACCGCTGCAACGAATTCTCTAAATTTTTATTTGGGAAATTTATTTTATACACAAAAAAACAACAATTCAACCGTCAAAACCGCTGTTGAAAAAAATTATTTCTTTTACATACATTTACTTAAAAAATTGTTTTAAAAAGTGTTGCCAGTATAAAGAAACTATCCCCTATATTTTAAATGTATACTTTATCAAAGTATAATATCCCAATTTTTTTTTAAAATATCCCCAATTTTTGTGAAAATATCCCCGATAAATGATATTTTCTGTTCTTGTCGTATGCATTGAGCTCTCATATAAAATAATGTCATTTCATGTTATCTCCCTTTTTAGAGCCAATAAAATTTTTTAGATTCTAAATATTGCTCAATGAAAAATCCAGCTTTAAAGATAAAATATTGTTTACATTTATATCTTTTTAATAATTTTTTTTGTATATATTATTGATGATTTAAAATATTGTATTGCCAATTTAAATTGTCAAAGAATTGTCCATTTGGTGTCTATGGAATTATAATTACAGTTTGATGAAGGTTAAAGCTAATGTAACTTGTAAGTTAGAATGTTGAATGCTTATTTGAATGCTTAATTTGTTTTAGTCAATCAGTATATGTAATAATTAGTACTGATATTAATATATAATTTTTTTTTGTATATGAAGATAGGCACATATAAATAATTTTAAATTAAACTCAAAATTACAAAAAGCATTCTTAGGGTTTAGACCTGATGACATGACTAATTTTTTGACCTGTAACAAGTATTCATATATAAATTAGAATTCGAATTAGAATTGATTAATTTTAAAATTTCAATGGTTTGTGTCTTCGAATAAACCACTTATAAATCTTTCAAATTGCAGCTCAATTGTAATTGAAAGCATTTAACTTAAAGATAAAATATTAATGTATACATTTATATGTTTTTTAATTTTTTTTATACATATTTTTGATAATTTAAAATGTTGTATTTTGCCAATTTAAATTGTCAAAGAATTGTCCATTTGGTGTCTAGGGAATTATAATTAGAATAGTAAATAATTTTTAATTAATTTCACACACATTTGCTTGAATATTGAATGCTTATTTGAATGCTTGATTAGATATTACTGGTCAACCAGTATCGAACTTGTTCATTAGAACGAGTCCCGTCCCATCTGCTCATAGTTATCATAAATTTATAAATATCAAAATTAGATAGGTATAGGTTATCTTTGAAATATATCTTAAATTATTAATTATATATAAACTCATATATTGATACATAAAATTCTTATATACTAATTTATGAGTATATAACAAAGAAAAAAAAACTTTATTTGATCCAAATATTTTTTTTGGCACTTTCTAAAACAAACAAAATAAAAAAATTGATTTCTTTTATTTCTAAAACTATTTTTTTTAAATTTTGTAAATTTATTTCAACCATAATATACGCACTTATAAATAATTTATCTTCTATTTTTATGAAAAAAATATTTTATGCTGTTCCAAATTTATGTGGTTTCATTTTGTTCATTTCTTTATACTGGAAAAAAACAAATTATTCCAAAATTGAGTTAGGAGTCAGTTGTAATTTATTATAGTCTAGTTTTTAGGTTTAAGAAAATTCTATAAAATTTGTTTGTTTGTTTAAATGGTTATATGTATGAAATTATTATTATTATTGGTGAATACTTTTTCAAAAATTATTTATTATTAGTGAAATGTAGACACTTTTCCAGAGTTAGTTTTGAAAATAATTCAATTTGTTTGTATTGATAGAATTTGATTTCATTTCAATTGATTTTCAAAAAATCGAATTTGGGAAAAATTTGGTAAAAAGTTGATTTTATATTCATTAATCCCCTCTTAATTCTGTCCCCCATTTTTTAAACTTATATAAATATTGTGTAACGGAATCCCTTCCTAATGTTTGGGTAGTGTGTAATCAAAAAAAAATCTTCTTACTAAGTGTTAGTATTTGTTTGTTTGTGCATATAATGATTTCAAAATTTAAATGAAACACACACAACACACTTAAGGTCATAAAAACAATTGCCAAACATATAACCTCACTTATCTTAGTGGTAATTGTGTTTTCAGGAATATATATACTAAAATTAAAATTATATGAAAGGAAATATCGTATGATCAAACTCTTTATTTATTATTATATTATAATTATTATTATTGTTAATATTATTCAAAATATCCAATAATATATCTATTATTTATAAATCTAGGATATTGAATTTTCTTGTCTATAAGATACAATATACACGATATAAACATGAAAATTAGAATAATTTAAGTGATTTTCCCTGATGGAATAAATTTATGTGTAGATCTTTGAAATTCTCAATTGCATTTTAAATTTATTTATTTTTGTATATATATATATAAATAATTACATATATATATATATATATATACATATATATGTATGTATGTACATAACATAATATTTATATATATACATATATATATATATATATATACATATATATGTATGTATGTATATAAATGTATATATATATGTATATATACAAATATTATGTTACGATTAATTTAATTTATCTGGTAAATTTGAATAATTATTGTTGAGGTGTTCATAACATTTATGTAAAATATTAAAGAATATAATAAATACACAGATATATGGTTGAATTAAATATATATATATATATATTTATATGTACAAAGAAAATATCTGCATTTTCCACAATTTTTAATTTAGTTAATGTTAATGCGTATCCGCAGTTATTTGATAGAAATCTAGGAATATATGATTTTTCTAGAAAAAAAAATATTCACATTTTTATATAAAACCGTGATTGCATATAGTATAATAAATAATATATAGATATCAATAATAACGATATCAAATAGGGTTTAAATTTAAAATATAGTATTTTTTTATTTCATAACATAGTTTTTTAGTAAAAGATTTCTTTCATTAATCTTTATCTTTATAATAATTTGCATGTTTCTTGAAAATATAATTGCAGTTTGGGTCTCAAAATGGTAAAGTGAAGCGGAAGAATAAATTACGATATAGTAAAAGAAAAATAAATTGATAGATAAATTTACATCTAATATATTTATATTATATAATATTATAAATTTTATACATTTTATTTTATAAATATTTTATATACTACTCTGTAGCAAAAAAGTTGGCCCATCCTTTAAACTTATCATCAGAATAAAATCAGATAGATGAAAAAATCAGTCAAAAATCATTTTGCCAATACTGAAACGGATTTTAAAATACAAAACAAGGTATGGGTCAACTTTTTTGCACTAGAGTTATATAAATTTAATAAGTACAATTTGTTGGAAAGTATATTTTTGATTAAAGAAAAGTATTGAATTTGTAACTTTGAAATTGGAATTACTAAAAGACCAGGGGGCGCATTATGTAACTTTGTTTCAAACATTTCGGTCGAAACAAAATGTTGTCGAAACAAAATTTGAATGACATTACGTAATTTGAAACGTTAATTTATATTGAAACGCTCGAAAAAAAGTTAAACACTTTACACAATTCCATTTTTGATTTGTTTCGTTGAAATCTCAACAATTACTGCTACAAAATAATATTGAAAAAAATAATTTAAAAAAATTGCAACTAAAAGAAATTGCAACTTAATACAAGTAAAAGAAGCTAATAATAATACCAATTTTTTTTTTTTTTTTATTCTGAAGATGTTTTTTCTTGAAAGAAAATCATTATAAATTTACTTAATTTTTCATTTTATTGGAATTTTTATTTCTGTGCGCTTAAAATAAATATTCCAACAAAAATCATGTATTAATTTTTTTTTTAAACTTATCTAAAAGCGTCAACTTTTTTTCAATCGCCAAAATTTGGTCGTATCAAAGTCAAAAAAGTAGTGTTTCAACCTTACATAATACCAAAATATGTCTTACCAATTTTGAAAAGATTGAAACAAAATAAAAATGGTCGAAACAAAATTATGCAATGCCCCATTTTGAAAAGAGTCGAAACAAAACGACGTTTCAAATTACATAATGCCACCCCTGGACCGAATTTTATAGTGACATAAAATCTATATTTTAGTTTGTATATAGATTTTCAATTATATATTTTTTCCTGTTTAAATTCTATTAATTCAAATTTTAAACAATTTAGAGAGATTTAAAACAATTGCTTTCATTTACATTCTTATAAATGTAACTTTAAATTTTGTACTATTTTTCAATATAAATCTGCGTCATATATAAAAAAATTTTCAAATAAATGAAAAATAATAATTTTTGATTTATTCCCCATGATTTGAATCCGACTTTACTCTAAACCTGTAATTAAAGCAACTCAACAACAACTTGAGAGTTCAATATAAATTGATGAAAACTTCAAGGACGAAAGTTAAAACACATTTATGAAGAAATTATGTATTATAATTATATATATAAAATATAACAATTTTTTATTTAGTAAATTTTTCTTAACCCTTTCAGACCCAAAAAAATTTCAATTTCGATGGGAACCAAAATTTAATACACGACCGTTGTAATAACTTTAATAAATTAATTTTATTTCTATTACAACGAACCATCTTTATATGCTATTTTATTTACACTGAATTAGGATTATTTACGCTAAATAAGATGATTCAGGGGTAAATCGGGATGAATTGCTATTAAGAAATTATTATTTAAAATAACCTAATTTAAATTATTTATTATTTTTTAATTTATTAATCGGATTTTTATTTTTAGTGATAGTTTAAATTAAATAATTTAATGCTGGTATCGATTTTGTTTCTGTTCTGTATTAATTTTTAATATTTAGTTGCAAATATCGATATTTCGGAAGCAACATACTTCCTTTACCAGTGCTTGTGACTAACTAATTTTCTTAATTATTTTTTCCTTTGTATATCCTAATTCCAACATTTACATATTTTACCTGTACTTTTGCAAATCTATATTATAATACACAAGAGCACGATTAGTGAAGGCACACTTTTCGTGGTTTTTCGTTTTGCTTCGTTTTTTTTTTCATTCAATCAATCACTGATGATGCAGGTCGTGGCGATCAAAATCTATTTTTATTTTATCTATATTATAATACACAAGAGCACGATTATTGAAGGCACACTTTTCGTGGTTTTTCGTGTGCTTCGTTTTTTTTTCATTCAATCAATCGGCGATGATGTAGGCCGTGGTGATCAAAATCTATTTTTATTTTATGTGTCTATTTTGGGTAAATAATTTTTATAAGATATTACCTGAGTTGGTTAAAGCATCATATAATATCAGAAATTTTTGTCGATTCTATTTTGAGTCAAATTCAGTTTATTTATTTATTTTATTTATCGCATT
Organism: Argyra leucocephala; assembly: GCA_963942445.1. Lineage (NCBI taxonomy): Eukaryota > Metazoa > Arthropoda > Insecta > Diptera > Dolichopodidae > Argyra > Argyra leucocephala. The sequence continues at coordinate 130,634,375 of OZ012680.1, forward strand.
TGGGTTTTTGCACTTTTAGTAGGAAAAAAAAATTAATTAGTAGGATAATATTATTAATATAGATTTTAATATCACAAATTGCTCGATTCTGTATTAATTCAATTTTTTTTTTTAAATTAAAAAAATATTTTTTTATCTTATTTATATTACACAAGGAAGGCCATGTGGGGAATAGCTTATATTATAAAACACAAGATGAACGACGTGGTGAGTAAAAAAACAAGAATAATTGAATAGTAAATTATTTACACCACAAAAATATTAAAATTTTAGCAAGTTCTTGGTGCTGAATACTTAAAACATTTTAAATATTTACACCAAATAGTGACGGTTATTTCCAAGTTGAGCGCCATCTATACTCTAAAAGAAATTTCAATTACGGGGAATTTTTAAAAAGGCTTCATAAAAAATTTGTCATTTAAAATAAACACACAAGCTTATAGACAAAAGTACAAAAACAAAAACACAAACAAAAATTGAAAACAAAAATCAGATCAGATCATACTCTTCAAAAATTATGTAATAAAAGTTAGTTCATTTGCTTTTACTTTGATTAAAAAAAACTGTATACAGTAAAACACGGTTATAGCCATTCGCTAAATTTCATTAATATGTCTGACTATAACCGTTTTGTGACTATAGGGGTAGTCAAAAAAAAAATTGCATCTTTATAAACAAAATCAAATTCAATAAAATATCTTTCGTATAACAATTTTAAGCTTTATTTTATTAATAAATAGCAATTCTGTTATGTAATCACAAAATATACGTATTTGTAATTAAGAACAGAAAAAAACTATATACAAATCAGTGTTTTTATAAAATAATTCACTGTTGACCTATGCTATAACAGAAATGTGACTACAAACGTTTTTGACCATAAACCAATTAAAATATATCGATCTACTACTTTGAGAGTAATGAGATTTCATTGTGTTAAGTGATATATATTGAAATTAGTGGTAATCGATTAGGTATCATACTTTAATTTCATTACATATATATATATTCAATAATCAAGCCATTCAGAAAACAACTACAATTATACCAAAACAAATATTTCTTTTTACATAAAATTGTGTTTGAAAGAACTACTTCTGTGCAATTGCACAGGGAATCCACTAGTTAGTTTATATTAATTTAAATATCGGTGAGTATTCCATTCTTAAATCATTGTTTAATCTATTATCTACCTGTGAATGAACAAAAATTTGATTTGAAAATTGAAATGTAATTCAAAATAAAATTAAAATTTTTTTTTTGTATTACTAGATTTTCATATGCGTCTAATTTAATCATCTTCGTTATTGATAATAAATTGGTTTTATCAATTTTATGATGTTCTTAGATTGTATGTTTAGCAATTGCAGAGCTAAAGTTGTTAGTATTTCTTCTTCTAGCTAATTCAACTTGGAATCTTGGAATATTTTTTGAATCTCATCGTAATTTGCATTTTTGATTACCCTTTATATAATTTTGACATGATATTCTATATATGCCGTTCTTCCTTGTTAATTTAATCTTTTGCTCTTTCCAAGTAAGCTGCGCATTTTTTGCCTTTTGCTAATTGTTACTTATTCTAAATATTAATTTTTGAACATTTGGTTTCTCAGTGAATGTTGAGTGATTTACGATAATCCTATTAGATTTTTCTACATCTTTATTTTGTTTGAAAAAGCTAGTCATTAAGTCTATTATTTTATTCTATTAAGTCATTATCATCAAGTCTATGATTTTTCTTTATATCCATTTTTTCTTGCTCTGCATTTGATGTAAAGCGTTCCTTTTTCAAAGTTAGCTTTTGATTTTTATTTTTAATTATTATTTGTATTTGATACGATCAGTGATTTTGGGTCTGAAATTGAAATATCAAATATCTAATAATCGCTTAAGGTCTTAAAGAGCTATTCATATAAAATGCTAATAAAAATAAAATAAACACTGGGCTGAACTGTGTATATAGTTAAAAAAAAAGCAATTAAATATGCGACAAACTGTCTGAGAATAATTTAAAATGCTTTTAGTCCTCTTAAATTATGTGAAACAAAAGCAAAAGGATCATGCTTTTAACCTGTAATGAGTTATGTCCTAATTCTGACTATTTTTATGTGTGCATTTTCATGTATACTAGATATATGAACGAAATTTTTCTTTTACAGTTCAAATTCTAATTCAATTTTTAAAAATTTGGAAGAAATTTCTACATTTTTGTTTTTGTTTTTATTGTTTTTATTTTTTTATTCTTATTTTTTAATTTTATTTTGAATTACATTTCAATTTTAAAATTAAATTTTTGTTCATTTTTCAGGAAGTTTTTTTTTTTTGTTTTTTTAACTTGTGTGTTATGATGTTTTTTACATACCCAAAACAAAAAAAAAAAAATACGAATAAAAGAAATGAAAATATTCTAGATACATTCTTAAACTATTCTTATTTTACGTTATTCTGGTATTCTTGGTTTTATTTTTGTTTTTTGGGGGGTTCTAGAATAATTCAAAACAGAAAACTTTTTTTTTTATTTCATTTTTTGTTTTTTTTTTTTAACTAAACGACCTGAATTCAAAATGTCGCAGTGTTGGCGAAAATAGAATAAATATAACAACATGAACATATTCATAATATGTGTATTAATGTATACTCATATGTATATATAATAATTTTTTTTTAAGTATTTTTATATCTTTTTATTTTAAGTATGTATATATATACATATTTTTTTTTTAAATATTTTAGAAAATATGAAATTTTAAAAATAATTTTCCTTTAATAAAAGATGAGGAATACACATACCTACGTATATATACATACATTATGTATTTAATAAAATTGCATTTATTTCATATTAAGTTATATCTAACTATGTATACATATATATATAATTTCTGGTTATATTAAATTTTATATTTTTTTAATTTTTATAAAAATTTCAGTATAAAAAAATAAAAATAAATGATTTGGAAAATAGAAATAATGGTGACATTCTGATTTTTATACGAAAAATTTAATATTTAAACCTAACGGCAATTGAATCTTTTTTAATTAAATCATCTGGCATAAAATGTCTTCTCCACCTACTATTTTTATTATTTTTATAAAAAACAAAAATAAAAAATTTAAACAGAAATGAAGACAAAAAAAGAAAAACAAAATCAATCAATGTAATTTATTATATTGGCTGTGAAAAAATAATTATACAAATAATATTAAGTATGGGTGTAGAGGGGTGTTTTTAGTATTCGATAGATTTGTGGGAGAATGTGTATTAAGCGAAACTATTAAAACTTAAATATAAATTATGTAATATAATAAAAATAATACATATTAAATAAGAAAAATTTTTATATACTAATTTATTAATTGATTACTGACAATATATTATCTCCAAGCCCAAAATCTATAAAATTTATTTCAATTTCAATTTTTTTTGTGATATAATTTATAGAATATGCTGTGGGCTCTATATTGTGATCTGAATTGAAAAAAAATAATGTCTGAAAAATATTTTGGAAGCTGTATAACAAATATTTATTGAATATATTATGCGTTGGGTCCATTTCAAAATCTGTAGTAGGACTTAAATATGTTTGAATTTGTGGGGTAATGTAATGTAATAACTTTATATTAGTACTTTTTTATTAATATATAGTATTTAATAGTTTTTCGCTAATTGGAATTGCGTAGAAGCATAAATGCAGCTCCTACTTGTAGTTTTGACTGATTAGGAAGAAATGTTAAAAACCTTGTTAAAGGTAACAAAATTAGAAATTACCGTTGGGTAGCTAGCTATTAACAGCAACATTCACTCTTTGGTGAATGTATCGTCGCCATATCATTAATTTTAATATTTAAGTGTTCGAAAAATTTTCTTTCACTAAGTTTTCGTTTATTCAATCTTAAACAAATTTAAATTTTCTAAATAATAATACAATTAATATTTTATATATGTAAGGTGTAAGTTAACATGTGTTAAGTCAACATTAATATATGGCAGTGAAACATGGCTCACTTCGGTCAGAATCAAACAGAAGCTACATGTGCTTGAGAATTATATGCAGAATATTTTGGCCGGCAAGAATTTGCAACGAAGATTTATTGATGATAACTGGAGAAGAACCGATCAACAGAAAAAATGAAAATGGATAGGTCATACACTAAGGAAATCAGAAAGTGATAAAGCAAGAAGAGCTCTAGAGTGGAATCCACAAGTACAAAGAAGACCCGGCAGACCATACAACACATGGAGACGCACAATTGATCAAGAATTAACAATCAACAATTATACTTGGGACGCTATTAAGGAAGCAGTACTCAAGAGAGAGGAATGGAGGTTCACTATTGAAGCCCTATGCTCCCACGCGGAGTAATAGGAGAAAAAAAAAATGTAAGTTAAATAAACTAAAATTAAAATAAATTAGTTAGTAATTAAATTATTACTCAGAATGTGAACTGTCATTCCGTAATTCTATATTTTATTTATTTCAACTCTGAGCGGGTAGGTATTTAGATATATGTACGTTCGGAATATACATAATAAATAAAAAAATACAGAACACATAGCTATTTGGAATATTCGAAATGAATAAAACAAATGTACCAAATAATAACAATCAAAAAATATTGTACTTGATTGTATCATTGATTAATAATACTATAAAGATAGACATTTTCATACAACAGAAAATGTTCAGCTCACTTTTTCCATTATATATATTAACTGGGATATAATCAATGTGTTGGTGCATTTTCTATATTCAATTTGAATTTTTAAATTTTTGAGCGTTTTATACGACTTTATTCTCTAAATAATTTGTATGTGTTTAGTTTCTCTATACTGTTCTTGAATATTATTGTTTTTAACTTTTTGTTATTTGAATTTGTATAGGTAATTTGAATTTTTTTTTAATTGATAGGTACAAAAATTTCAAATTGGATAGCATTTTTATCGAGTAGTCTTTTAAGAATATTTTTTTTTTATTTTTCTCTCAATATACATTGTAATACAATGATTTTTATAATTGTTGATATTGTGCATGTATATTATTTGTAATAATAAATTATAAAATTATAATATAATTTTATAATGTTTAGGAAACGAAAATATTTTTCTTGTTTTAATTGAATAATTTTCAAAAATAAAACAATTTCAAAATATTCAAATAATAGTGAACATTCATCCACGTAATGATTTCTAATATATATTCATACATACATATACGTATGTATAAATTTACAAATAGAATCAAATTTTTATTTTTAAAAGGCTTTCTTTTTGATTTTTTCAATATGTGGATATGTATGTACGCATGGATTTTAAAATTATAACAGAATTTAAAAATATTTGAAAAACTCATCATTAATTTTTGTAAAATTTATAAAAAATCTTAACGGTAGATGTAAATTGAAAATTATATTTAATATGCTTTTTTGTTGCAGTAAGCACACAATTTATTTTTAAGATAATTAAAGCTTGCAACGCACAATTTTACAATGGTATTTTTCAAATTCAGAGTTTTCTACTTTATCATTATTTCATAACAAGAGCATTAAATATCAATATCCAAAGGCTTGTCATAATTTACTCCAGCTTTGAAAATATATTGTTGTTGTAAATGAAATTCTTCAAATTCGTAATATATTTGTAAAAATCTTATTGTGCAGGTGGATTTGTTTAGAACTTTTAATTTTTTAAGATAATTTCTCTACTTTCTTTTTCTCTACGAACAAATATGGACAATTTTTAATAGTTGTTTGTACGTATTTTTAGTATAAATATTTGAAGAATTTAAAGAAAGACCAGCAGTGTACATATTACTCACAACAGCAGGTTTACTTTATTACTCATTATTATATGAAAAAATTAAAATTATAATTATTTTGTTTTCGTAGCTGCATATTTGCATATGTAATTAATCGAAAAGCTAAAACAGCTAAGATTTTTTGCAAAGTACTGGGACTGATATGAGTATTTCCAGTTTTGGGCAATATTTTTGATAAGCACTTTTCTCTTTGGAAACAATTTTCTTAATTATATCTCAGTTAATAATTTCATAAAATGTACCAGTTACCAAAATCATTTTTTATATAAATGAATTTATAAAGGAAAAGAAACATCTTACAGTATAAAAAGGGATTGTATAGATGGTGTGGAAGATTTAGATGGGGATAGAAAACAAAAGCTAGCAACAGAAGCACATTTCTTTATGACTCAAAGTTTACATGAAAGTTATAAGTACGCATAGGGTTACAATTTATCCAAAAATAATTTGAAAAGAGTAACTTTAAAACCTTTCATTTTTTTATCAATTTACTACTAAAATATCTTAAGGAGCTAACAAAGGTTGGTTCTAAAACTGTTGCACCTGCTTGTGACTAATGCAGTACAAATCGAAATACTTATGAATTACTTGGTGTCAATAAGGTAGACTCTTTTTTTATGATTGGAATGGAAATAAAATTTATGCTTAGTTTGATATGGCATCTTATAAAACCTGTCAGAAATTCTTTTATAAAACCCGATTTTGAAAACTGGAATAATGATATTATTAGCTTTCAACAATTTTACATAAAGTTCGTAGCACCCATATTAATTCTAACACATTTGAAAAAATGTCAGTAAAATCAGCTTTTCAATTATTTAGTCATAGTACATATGCAGCCATAAAAGCAATAAATAACACTGATCGAATTTTTTTTAATTTATTGAGTAATAAAGCCAATCTGACTGTTGATTTTGTTTTAAGAGTTAACTAGTTAATTGATTATTCAAATTCTTCAAATTTTAACACAAAAAATTAAAAATTTTGAATTCACAACCGTTAAAAATTCTCCGTTGTTATTGTAAAATTGTGCGTTGCAAGCTTTAATTATCTTAAAAATAAATTGTGTGCTTACTGCAACAAAAAAGCATATTAAATATACTTTTCAATTTACTCTACCGTTGAGAATTTTTATAAATTTTACAAAAATTAATGATGAGTTTTTCAAATATTTTTAAATTCTGTTATAATTTTAAAAACCATGCGTACATACATATCCACATATTGAAAAAATCAAAAAGAAAGCCTTTTAAAAATAAAAATTTGATTCTATTTGTAAATTTATACATACGTATATGTATGTATGAATATATATTAGAAATCATTACGTGGATGAATGTTCACTATTATTTGAATTTTTTGAAATTGTTTTATTTTTGAAAATTATTCAATTAAAAGAAGAAAAATATTTTCGTTTCCTAAACATTATAAAATTATATTATAATTTTATAATTTATTATTACAAATAATATACATGCACAATATCAACAATTATAAAAATCATTGTATTACAATGTATATTGAGAGAAAAATAAAAAAAAAATATTCTTAAAAGACTACTCGATAAAAATGCTATCCAATTTGAAATTTTTGTACCTATCAATTAAAAAAAAATTCAAATTACCTATGCAAATTCAAATAACAAAAAGTTAAAAACAATAATATTCAAGAACAGTATAGAGAAACTAAACACATACAAATTATTTAGAGAATAAAGTCGTATAAAACGCTCAAAAATTTAAAAATTCAAATTGAATATAGAAAATGCACCAACACATTGATTATATCCCAGTTAATATATATAATGGAAAAAGTGAGCTGAACATTTTCTGTTGTATGAAAATGTCTATCTTTATAGTATTATTAATCAATGATTGTATGAAATAAAAAACCATACTTAAAAACATGATTAGAGTGTTCAAACAAATATGTGGGTTATTATAATGATGGTTCTAATTTTGTGATAATTTTTCATATTTTTCCAGAATATAATCTTGACGATAAAATGATGTGGTATTGATGCTATATATCTTTTCATAATTATCCTATATCGTTTATGCTATAATTTCTATACTATAATTTGTACCTGAACTGCTTAATGTAAGCTTGACATAAATAAATAAGAGATGGGTAGATTAAATCTGATTCACGATCAATATGTTTATAGTTTGATTTCATATTGCGAGATGTATTTCAACCCTTAAGTTTTGTGTATGTACATTATATGTTTTAAACCTTTCTTTTTTTAATTTTGTGTCAAAATTATTAGTGAATACCAAGATGGGTTTATTTGATCTGAAAAACGGTTGTTATCGTATGTTATAGATGTATATACGCTACGGTTTTGGGTTACCACTTACCATATCTATGGAATACAGTATGCGTAAAATAAAAATTAATGAATAACATTTCTTCAGTAGGCCTTAGTATTTTCTAAGTATACTCTAAGTATTTCCATGTCATAAAGTATTTATATAGTTATATTAAAAGATAAAAGGTTTATTTTATAGTTATATTTAATTATAAATTTCTAAGTTACATTTAATTATAAACATTTATATTTAATTCCAATTATTCAATTTTGTAATTACAATTCTATTAATTTTTAATTATTAATTTATTCTTCTAGGTGAACAGTCAATACTGTTCACTTGGTGGAAGGTTGTAATGGAAGAGAGTTCTACACCTCTTTACATACCGTTTTTATAATGGTGCTCAGCAACCAATGGCGGAAACACGTAACCGGATCCGGATATGGTTACCGGATGTAGTACTACGGGATCAATTAAGTTCACCGTAGCACCACATACGCCACACTGTGACTGTTGCCACCATTGACTGTCTTACACCATCTGTTGTCTCAAAAGGGTATATAACAATATATATAATTTTTTGAAAAGGAATTGTTTTAAATAGCAACCTCTGCAGAATTATTTGAATCGATAATTTTTGCTCTTAGTTATAGAATCACTATTCAGATAAGTTGTCAATGATATTCAGGCTCATCCCGAAGTGTAGTACCAATAGATGATGATGATGATGATTGTGATGATTATTTAGATTAGGTTTTGTTTGTAGTGCTTCAATGAATAAAGTAATCACACACATAACATCTTGCAATAAAAAAAAAACTAAACTAATAACTATATATCATAATTTGACATTACATATCATCTGTTTGTATTTGTATTTCATATTACATTATATTATAATTTGTATTAAATATCACTAAATTTAAATTAAATAAGTTGATAAGAAGAAACCGAACAATAAAGATTTGATTTTTGGAATCAATGCTGTTTTATTAAAATATAAGTATTCTATTGTATTACCACGAAGTACGACAAATGATAACATGACGTGTTAAAAGACTGAACTCAGTTAGAAATCTTAGAATGATTTAATTTTCATTCAAATCACCAAATTTCAAAGTTTCAAAGAAACAAAAATAGAAATAATATGCAGACTATATAAAAAATAACATGAATATTTTGTTCGACTGATCGCTATTTTAATTTCGTATTCCATTATACCGGATAATCCAGAGTATGCATATAATTTTTTTAAGAAGGGAATGAATCGTTATTTTAAAATTTAAAAAAAAATTATTAACTTAATTGATCTATCGATTGGTGATATTTTCAACTATCGGAAAGGGCCAAAAATGGATTTTTTTAAACCGAAAATTCACGTAAATTGAGATTTTCAAATAGGGAGAGGTATTTTTGAATGATTGGTCATAAAATAAAAAACTTTTGTCTCAATAATTATTTTCATAGCTTAAACTTTGTGGGTACCCAAAAATGTGACAAATTTATTATTATTATTATTCATTTCAGTTTACCTTTTATTTAGTTAATAAAATTTATTTAAAAAACTGACACGCATATTCTGGGACACCCGGTATAGTGTTTATAAGTTTCTTAAAGATCTAAGAAAGTAAAATTGAAATATAGAGAATTCGAAGCAAATTTAAATTTTAGGTTAGTCTAAGTTAATTATAAGTCATTTGTGTAAATACATTAGTACAAGCTCTTAATAATTGAAACAACAAAAATTGTATAGTGAAATTAAGTTATATTAAAGAAATAATAGCTAATAATAATAAAAAAACATTTATTTATATTATCATTAAACAATATTATTAACAAAAACTCAATCTTTCAATTTATTTTTAATGAAATCTTTAAAATTTTTTGATAATTTTTTAATCTTTAATGCAATCATTTCTGAAATATCTAATGTTTTCCAGTTATATTTCATTTCTTTCAAATTTCTTGCCACTGTATTATTTGGTATTTCTAACCAACGACGTATTAAATATTTTGATAACAAATACATTTGATAAAATGTAAAAAATATTGATATATATAATGGTATATGCCAAAGTGTTTGAGTTAAATATGCATAACGAATACTTTGTGGTGTATATTCCAAATCATTTTCATCTTCATGTAAAGGTGCCAAAGTTGTTGAATCACTTGTAGCATTTGTATTAGGTAATATAGTTGGTATAATTTCACTTACTAAATCAATTTGTTGTGTATTAGGATCAGGTGAATCAGCACGATTTATATATGGTTTTTTGAATGGTCTCCATTGATATGGAATGTTGGGATTATCATAAAATGGACGATTATTTATTTGTTTGTTGTAGAGAAAATTTGTATATTGATTATTTTGTTGATTATTTAAATTTTTATGTGTATTTGCAAAATATATTTTAGCTGTATTTGGTTGCCAATTTTTATATCTTGTAAATGGTACAAAATGTTTTGCTGAAAATAAATATGAACAAAAAAATAATTAAGTAAAATTTGAAATAAATATAATATAAACAATATACAAAATATATACCAAATATATGGGGCTATATAAAGCCCCATATTCTAAAAGGTAAAAGGGCTTGTAGTTGGACGGCAGATTTTTAATATATTTGTCATATAAATAAATAAATAAAAATTTGAAATATGTTGTTTTGAATACAATTTTTCTATAATGATCATGTACATATACATATACATGATCATGATCATATACAAAGTGTTAGGGGCTTATTTGCTTTTAAAGACATATAAAATTTTAATAAGTTGTGATCTATTTTAATACATTTAAAAATTACAATTAAAAAATTAATATTCATTTTTTAGATGGAATACAGACTGATTTCAGCGATTGAATGTTAAAAATAAATTCAATTACTTGATGTGTTTAAACTATAGTGCATAATATAATAATTGATTTTGGCCTACTGAATTTCATTCGTTGGAAATTATTTCCATTTTGTAATTTTCACTCGGCTTTTTTTTTTTTGACAATAAAATTTAATAAAGTTTTCAAATGAAATTCAAACAATTGAAACGATTTTTATTTGATTGCTTATTTATGTATTTATTAAGTGGGTCTGCAAATAAATTTTTCAAGCCAATTTGGTTTTCTCTTTCTCAGAATGTGGTGGCCTATCGATATTATTATATATTAATAATAAAAATGGAAAACTCCAATGAAAATTTCAAATGAATCGTTATTTTTCCAGTCAGTGAAATAAATTTTTGTTCTGGGGCAACCAGCTGAACTGGGCATGTCAGTTTTCAGTTGGTGTTCTGTTTGCAGCTTAAAAGCTACTGTTTTAATTATTGTCAAATTAAAATAAATTAAAAGTTTAATTTTCCGTTTACAAAAATAAATAGGAAAAATATTGCCAAATATGCGTTTTACAGTTGTCAAAGCTCACTTAGTTGTATAAATCCAGTTGCTGTTTACATTGAAGTTCGAAAAAAACGCTATATTTACGTTAATTTATATAATTTCGAATTTTCTTCATTCTTCTTCTACCTTCTATTTATTTTATGTTAATTAATGAAATAAATTTTTAGTTTGTAGAATACTAAGATCTTATTCTTCTTCTTCTTCTTAAAAATATCATTTTGTGTCTGTTTTTTTCTCAATACTTACATTCTTTTCAATACGTATAATTTATGGATTGTAGTGCAAGGAAAGTAAGTAAGTAAACGTGCTTAAAATATTTATAAAAAATATATTGTAGCTCAATGATTCACTGATCCATCTACATTCTGACAAATTACAATGTCTTCAATACTCTGAACGAATTGATCACTTGCATTCTGAAAATTACAATCTTGTAATACTTTTGAAGAAAATTAATATTATGACATTTTTGATGTATAGAGGATAAAATATATTTTAAGTAGAAGATGAAAATTGCTAACAAAATATTGGTTTTCATAAAAATAGCTTGTAGCTCTGGTGGGACCGTATAAAAGATTAACTTCAATGGACATGTCTTACCATATATATCTATGTTTCCATAGTATTAAAATAGCTAATCTATAATCAATATCTATAATTATAATTGACAAGCATTTGAGATCCTTGCGCAGTAGACACCTTTTTATTTTATTTCGATTCTCCTACTCCTTAATGAACTTCTAATATATATAATATATAAGATTATATATAAAACAAAAATGCGCACACAGTTGAACATTTTGTACACATCCGATTTTATTATTCAGCAAATACATTATGCATAAGTGAGAACTTATTAAAATAATAAACAAAAGCAAACAAATCAGTTATTATATATTATATTATGTTCTTGCGAATGAATCTATGTACATATGCCAAAAAAAAAACAAAGAAACAAATTCATCTCAAATAAAACATATAAAAAAGCAAAAACAAAAAAAATCAGTTTTTTTTTTTTTTTATTTATTTATTATGCTCCATAAATTGTACAATTAATTCTTTTAAAACTATATTTACTTAGATACAGATATATAATTATCTTTACTACAGTTGATTTGTATTTTTTTATTTTTATTTAGAAGTTTTCGAGTTTAATACTATAAATTTAAAGGAAAATTGGAGATGAAAAACCTTTTTGAATTTTTGTTTTGTAAAACTTAACGCTAACTTAAACAGTAAAACCTATCTATAGTAAAATCTATACGTAAACGAACTAAACTAGCCTAATTTTTTTAACTTAATTTAAATTTCTGATGAGAGGATTTTCTGACATGAACAGTTCCGAGTGGAACTTTACAGTTAAATAACTTATTTTTTCTAAAATTGTATGCATGCTGGCTTTATCATGCAGCTTTTTGGTTGAATACCATCTGGGAAGATTGAATACAAGTTTCAAAAGTTTATTATGCGCAATTTGCAATTTTTTGGTATGACTAGCTGCACAATCTCCCCAGACTGGTGCCGCATATAACATTATTGGTTGAAAAATTACCTTAATAAGTATCAATTTGTTTTCTGTGGATAAGATTGATTTTCTGTTAATAAGGGGATACAACATGCGAGTACATTTGTTAATTTTATCAATAGTGTTAGAAGTTTGCTTTTGAAAGGTTAGCCTTTTATCTAAGGTAATGCCTAGGTATTTAATAGTATCGGCCCAGTTAATTTCGTCATTTTGCAGTTTTAATGGTATAGAAGGTAAAAGAGAGGCTTTCCTTTTTTTCGTAAAATAAATTGATACTGTTTTGGAAGCATTAATTTTTACTCTCCATTTTGCATAATAACTAGAGAGCTTATTGAGTGAATTTTGTAGGTTTATTAATATGTGATTGGGATTAGTGCCAGCAGAGTAAATTGCAGTGTCATCAGCAAATACGGATATTTTTGTAAACTCTAGCCTAGGGATATCTGCAGTGTAAGTGTTGTACAAAATTGGGCCAAGTACCGAGCCCTGTGGAACTCCTGCTTTAATTTCATACAAATTGGAGCATGTATTATTCAATATCACACGAAATACTCTTTGATGAAGAAAGTTTTGTATGATTTTAATTAAATATATAGAAATTTTATACACTTCTAATTTATGAAGCAAAAAAAAAAAAAAAAAAAATCAGTTGAATTGTTCATATGACTAGCAAATTTATTTTGATATAGGTCACTTGAATTCTTCATTTTTATCTTTTTAAGTAACTGTTTCTAAATTTTTTTTATTTGTAGTAATAATATAGTTTTCATTAAAATTATGTATTATGTAGGTATATATATACGTACCTCTTTAATGACAAAACTTTTTATTTTTAGTAATTTTATCACTAAATGCTTCTTACTATAAGGAATATATCGGAAACGAAGCAGTATATGAGGGACGTGTATTTATGTATCCTAAATAAAACTTACTAACCACAAAACCTTTTATTAAACACGAGTGGTTTCTGCTATATCGTGCGAAGTCTATCTCAGTACGTAAATTACTGTTTTTTTAAAAACTTTAAATTTGACTTCAACTTGAAATATGATTACTCAACAGGGGCCCCTAGTCTATATTTATAATATAACTAATGTTAACTAGTTTGTTAATACCTAAGAAAATATTCAAATCTATTTTCCTAAGATTGTTAGTCTAAAATCTATTATATTGATTTAAATTCTTAAACACGGCTTACCAAGGTAGTTCTCAATCCGGCAGAGATCAATTTTACTATTTAAGATCATAATAGCCTTCAATTTAATTTCAATAAATAAATTGCTCTGATACTATATTATTTAATTGCCAGCGCAATCAAGGGTTAAAAATATTTAAATTTGTTTTCTTTTTGATTGGCATAACAAAATTTGTTAACAATTAATAAACAACACCATATTTCAATTTTTATAAATATTATAATTTCACGCATATTTCAAAATAAATTTTTAACATAAAAAATAATAACATGAAGACACCGATAAAAACAAATAATTCAAATTAATTAAATTGATCATGAAATAAATTTATTAAAAAAATATTGTTTTTTTTTTTTTTTTTTTTTTTTAAATATATATTGATACATTGATCTAAAAAAAGCTTTTCCAATTTTCCATCATAAACATGTAAAGCTGTCAATATCAAAAAAAAAAAAAAAAGAAATCTCTCTGAATAAAATTCTCATGAAAATTTGGTTTTTACCTCTAAAATATTATTAAAGAAATTTAGGTATATATATATTTTATAATATAGTATAATTATACAGAGTGTGCCACAACTAACTTCTAATAGCTGAAAGAGTGTATTACAATAAATTTAAATAATAAAATATTTTTGCAATATTAATATTATGTATAATAATATTCTAGGTGATTGTTAGGTCCCAGGTTATGTTTTAAAGTGATTATGACACTGAGAGTTATGAGTCAAAGTAATGAGTCATAATTGCTTTAGGTTTATATATTTGTTTGTGACAGATTTTGAATTAGAAGGGATGTTAGACTTGGAAAATTAGGGTATTATATATACTTGATTTGCTATCAACTAATTGTGTACGAACATTTTTGTTTTTATATAATTCCAGTCTATATGGGATGAGCACTTTAACTGCTTTTTACATAGAGATTTGGCATACACAATTACATACAATAGTTTTTGTTTTTTTTTTTTTTTTAATTTTTATATTATATATGTCTCCCAATTTAAATGTGGAAAACTATATCTATTGTAGAGTAAATATGTCTTCATCATTGCATTTTGCATTTTATTTTTAGTGATAACCAAAACTCTCAACTATATTTTTATGATTTATTTTATCCAGCTCATTTTAATTTTCAGCGGAAATCGAATCTGGGACTTTTTGGTTGAAAGACAGGCGCTGTGCCTACTAAGGCACCCAGCGTGTTTTTAATTGTAATTATTTCTCAATTTACAAAATAATAAAATAAATTGAAAAAAAAAAACACCCTTCCCGAATCTCTTCCACATATTTTTTGATCTTTTACAAAATATAAAGTATTTTATAAATATACGTTACATATTCTGAAAAAAGCGTTTTGTAATTAACTCTAAAATCCCTCCTAATTCCACATAATTATTTATATTGGAAAAATTAAAAATGTTTCGTCCATCGAAATCGTGTTGTTATTCAAAGACCAAAATTGCAAAAATCAAATTTACAAAAACTAAAATTACATTTCATTCCAAAATTCCATTATGTTGGTATGGGTGCCCATTTTTGCAGAATATTTTGTTTTTTAAATTTTCTTTTTTGGTTATTGTACTCAACACTAGACAATCCCACGTAACATTTTATTGTTATAAAAACAAAATTAGTGCTAAAAGAATCCTATATGACTCCCGATAATCACTAAAGGTGTTATAATGATGTTTTTATGGGAATAATGTGATTAATATTGCAATAACGATGTTCTTATAGCAATTGCGAAAGTTATTATAATGGGATTTTCAGCCAGTAATACAGCAATGTTGTTATAAGTCTAAAAGTGCGTAATAAAATAAATATAAACTCCATAAAATTATTATTTTAAAAAGATATACACTAATACATATTATGTGTACTAATCCTATAACAATATTGCTCCGGTGTCTTATAGGATTCTCCATTTTAGTGCTATAACGTATTTATAATGTTTCGCAACTGTTGTGGAGCACTAAAATTAACACTAATACTGCTATAAGAGTGTTTATAATATTGTTATAAGAGTGTGTAAGAGTCTTATAGCAATAAAATTGTTCCGTGAGAATATTTAACACAACTGCAACTGATGAATAATATACCTATAGCGATGAGTAGATATCATACCTACTTCCAGTAGGGGCTAAATGATCAAAACACTCCATTAATAATTATTAATTTTTTTCCAGATAGAAAAAATCTATCCTTTATTTATCGTTCTATTTTCCGGCAGACAACGAAGTGAAGACTTTAATGCGACTTTGATTTTCTTCAAATCAAAACTAGTCTTTTAGACTAACCCATTCATACAATTTTGACTCTTTTACTTCATTCAGGTATCTTTGATCAAACAAAATTAAATCAAAAAATATTGAGAGATAAATGTTTTTATCCTAACACACAGTTTGAACAGTTTAAGTCTTCCGTTTAAGTCTTCTAACAAAATTTTTACTGTCAGTTAAGTCTAAGATTTCATTATTAACATATTGAGAAAAACGAATTTTGTGGCGTACTTCCACTTTTTTTTATTTCATCTTTTATGAAATGGATTTTGACATCTCTATGACTATCAGTATTGCGAACATGCCAGACAATGTTTCGCAACATTTTGTTTTAGAATGTTTGTATAGTTTGAATATAAAGTTGTTTAACACAACCCTATACTTGAATACAGACTGGTTTTAAAATTTGATTGTAGATCAAAATTAATTGTATTATGTCGAAAGCGTAGCTGTTCGCTCAATTAGCCAATACAGCTGATTGTATTTCAATTCTAACTCTTTTGTTTTTTCTTAACATGTTCTTTCCATCTGAGCTTTGTATTAAGTGTCATACCACGGTACAACATTGTTTATTGTGACTGGAATGGAAGCGTAGATGTCCGCCCAATTATTGGCTAATATTAGCTAATTGTGTTTCTGTTCTAAGTTTTGTTTTTTTTAACATGTTTTTTCGATGTGATCGAGTGTTTTGCCAAGGTATTTTGTAGAATTTCGATATGGTGTAATGACATTATTTAGTATAATTGGAATGGCCGACTCTATTTTTTTATTCGGAAAGCTAACATGTGTTGATCTTGACTTGTTTAGTTTTATTCTTTACCTTTTGCATGGATAAGTAAATTTATAGTTGCCATCGTTGCATCTTCTATCTCTGGGTTGTCACTGGTATACAGTAATTGCAAGATGGGCATCAGAATGTTCAATTGGGCTACTCTTGTATAATTATTAAATAAATATTTTTCTGTAAAAATAATTTTTTAAAATTTCCAAACTTCAAACCCCACTCTCCCAACAATTTTAGTTTATAATTATTTCATCAATTATTGGTTCTGACATATCCGATATACTCTGTATTTTTATGCTCTTTAAAAAAAAAAATTATTAATCACATTAATAATTATTATTGGAATCGAGTGAGGGAGGGGGGATATCATTATTGAATATTGCGTTACAAAAAATTTTTAAATTATTTTCAAAAATACTCAGAATCTATCTGAAGTGTTATCGTCAAAGAAGTTTAATTAATAATCGGGTAAAATTTATATAATTTCTTATATAAATTTAAAATAGAAGAAATTGATTAAAAAAATATATATACATATAAATAAAAAATCAATAAAAATGAGTTCCCGAAAATCGAATGCAAAAATTCGTGATGCTGCAGAAACTGAAGAAACAAAAAGACATATTGCAATGCTGAAGGAGAGACAAAAAAAAGCTGAAGAAACTTTAAAACGTCTTGAAGATGCTAAGTCACAGCAAGAAGAATTACGTAAAAAATCTGAACAGATTCAATCGATTTTGACTTCTGAAAAAGAAGTGCTTGATGATATATTCAATAAAGAACAAAAAGGTTTAGAAGAAGCTGAAAAAGAACAACAAGAGTTAGAAGAAAGGAAACGTGAACTTC
The DNA here is from genome assembly GCA_963942445.1 of Argyra leucocephala. NCBI lineage: Eukaryota > Metazoa > Arthropoda > Insecta > Diptera > Dolichopodidae > Argyra > Argyra leucocephala. The sequence continues at coordinate 130,652,532 of OZ012680.1, forward strand.
AACAAAGATTGGCTGTAAAAAAATTTTAAAAATAATTTTGAAAAAAAAAAAAAAACAAATAATAATTCACCTTGAAAAAATTTAATTAATTTATAAATAATTTTTTTTTTTTTAATTTTTTCAATATTCTTAGAAACTCTCTGGCACAAAAAGAGAAAAAGATGAAAGATTGTCTGACTTAGAACAACAAAAAAATCAAACAGAATCACGTGTAGATAAATTACAACACGATATCGAAAGAATTAGATTGGCAACACAAGAAGCTGAAGCTGAACGATTGAGAAGACAAGAGGAAATGCGTAGATTAAATGAAGAAGTTGGTGGCAGAAGAAGTGATATAAAAGATTTACGCAGTCAAAAAAGATATAATTATTAATAAAAAAAATTATTTTCAATATCAAGAATATTTTTTTTATAATTTTCGTTTTTTATTATTTTTTTTTTTTTATTTCTGAGAAAAATTTTTAAAATAAAATTCTTAAAATATAAATTATATAAATGTACTCGTTCATATTATGATGGGAAAGTGTTATATTAATATGATATGCATAACATTATTATATTTTTCAATTTTATTATTATGTATTTAATTTGAAAATAAATTATTTTGATAAAATTTAATTATTTGATGTTTTAAATTTCTGTATAAAATCTAAAAAGAAAATGTTAAGATTGTAAAAGGTTTCACAGAAATGTTGGAATGAATTTTGTATTAGTGTAACTTATTGGTATATTTAATTTATTTTTGTTATTGTTTGTGTTAATTTTAAATTTTAAATTTATATTAATTATATAATACACCCCTATACGAGCCATTATTCTCTTTTGGGTTATTTGAATAAATAAAATAAAAAAAAAATAAGATTATATTTTTATAGCGCAGTGTATGGAGGACTACACTGGGCTGGTGAGTAGTGTTAGGTACCTATTACACATCATTCTTTTCATCAATCATTTCGTCCATATATTGACATAATATTGATGAAAAGATTGATGACCGATGAAAAGATTGAATATTGAAAATAAAATTTCTGGAGGAATGTTTTTGACTTCGGTTTAAATTGAATTTTTAAAGTAAATGTTGTGTATAAAAAACAACAAATTATTTTTTTGCACATTTTAATATAATATATCAATTGTTTTTTTTTACAATAATTGCTATAATTATTAAAATTAATATAAAAATTATTCTTTTTAGAATTACATCACAAATAAATATTATAACCTTATCTGAACATTCCCAAGAAATAATATCTGAACATTCCCCAAAAAGCCATTTTTTTAATTCCGCTGATTTTGACAGCATGATTGATGGGAATTTTGTCTGCATGATTGATGAGAATAGAACCACCATCAACCATTTCTCATCAATCAACGGTCAATCAACGGTCAATGATTGACAATATATTGACGAATGATTGACCATTGATTGATGTGTAATAGGGCCCTTAGTTTAAAAAAAATTCATTAAAATCTCATTTTTTACATTAATTTTGATGACAGTAGTTTTATTATCTTTCCTTGATTTATGGATAAAATTTTTATTAGTATTTACTCGTACCTTCTCGAAATGCTAGGAAGCTCGATTAAAAATTGTATGGAATTTCATTGTTAATTGTTTTCCATCAATTCAATTTATTATTGGCACAATATAATTTTATTTTATTGATTTATCTAAGACAACAACCGCATATCCAATAATTATAATAGAGAATAATAGTTCGTTTATTTCCAAAAATGTGTAACTATCACATAATTTATAATGATAGAGTCTTCTTATACTTAAGTTAGGGCTTAGATTATTATTATCTTGTCAGCTACGAGTTTTATTTTATTCTATTTTTTATTTTGCATTCCATTTGTTGTTTTTATAATGTAGCAGATTATAATGGAAAAATATCTGGAGTTGATCGTTGTGATCAAATGTCTTCGTACTATTCCTGTCCTCGCAAGGCAGTTAGATGGTACAAAAAGGTTTTATTTCACCTTTTGAACGTATTGGTGTGGAACATTTTTAATTTATATAAAAAATTTACATTATATTTTAATTCATTTATAATAGAAAAAATGGTGAAAAATTACAAAAATTTTGTGACTACTTGTATTTTTACAATTTCACTTAAACTAACTTATAGCTCAACAAAAAAAAAAACGAAAATAAAAAAAAAGATAAAAATATCAACTAAAAGCAAATAATCACAATTTATTTACATTTAGTAATTATCGACCAATTGCCTAATTAAAATGTTATCGGAGCTGGGGCAGTTGACAATAAATTTGTTTACCCCAATAGTAATTTTGTCTGTTATCGTCATACTTCTAGATTTTAAATGTATATCTACTGTAATATGATGTCGAGGGAGGTTTAGTATCATTTTTAGTAGTTTATTTTGCTTAATTTGCAGCCTTCTTGTATTACAGTGTGTGCAGTTTGATCAGACTGAAGCAGAATACAGATATGTTCTTTAGAAGATAGATTTGATAATTAAAATTCTATTGAAGTTAGAGAGAGAGGGAGACGATTTTCTATTAATTAGTACGTATAACAATTTGATTAATATTTTGTTTTTTTATTTTATCATCAACTAGGGGTTTAAAAGTTAATCTGGGGTCCTCGGTGATCCCTAGAAACATATGTAATAATTTATTTAAAAAATAAATAAATTTAAGTTATCATTTTCATTATGAATTGCTTTCCATCACTTCAATTTATTTGCACTATAATATATTTGTTTTATTGATTTATCTAAGACAACAACCTTTTTGTTATATAGCAAATATAGCAAAATTTTGTAATTTTGTAAAGAAGCATGTAATAATTTATTTAAAAAAAGAAAAATTAAATTTAAATTTAATTTTGACAATGGGTGGGTTACAGAAATTTGATAAATTAAAATTTTTGTACGTTAAAATGACTTATAACTGTAGGTTAAATTTTATATTTAAATTTATATATAATTGAAAATTAAAAAAAAATTTTTTTAAATATTTGTATTCGCCACGTCTCCTTTTTAAATATCTATTGTTTAAAAGCATCATAATAATAAAAATCGGTTGTGAAATGGTTCAGAACAATTTAAACTGTATTTATATTCAATTTACAGATTAAATGTACAATGATAATTTAGAATTTATTTATTTATACTGTAACTAATATTATATAACAGTTAAGAAAAGAAAAATTTTAGTATATCACTGTGTATTGTAGTTATTGTTACTACTTATTTAGTAACTATAACTTTAATATTTCAAATACATTTTTGTTAGTTCGTATATTTTTGATTGTTTGTCTGTGCGGTAGAAATTTCATTATCGATTTTATATTAATTTTCCGATCAGCTACAGACAAAATTGTAGACACAGCTTGGATCCCGGTATTAATATTTTTTGTTAAAATTTTGGAAACCTGATTGTGTCAAAGCACTTATTTAGACCAAAATTGTTCAAAAACTACTGGACTAATGTGGTTAAAATTTCGTACACATTTTGACTAATGCGGACAATTTTTTTTGTTATAATTTGATTCACATCTTGATTTCTTAAGATAACCTTTTTTGCCAATGCCCTTATTTAGACCAAAATTCATATGTCATAAACTTTTAGACTAATCTAGTTCAAAAATTTGATACACATTTTGGCTGATGATGACCATACTTTTTGTCAATATTCGATTCAAATTTAGTACATTGGTTTTTGAAGATAACATTTTTTGTCAAAGTATATTTATTTAGACCAATATTAATATCTGAGAAACTACTAGACTAATCTGGTTCAAATTTGATATACATTTGATGACAATATTTTTTGTCAATATTTGATTGAAATTTAGTGCACATCTTGGCTTCTGAAGATTACCCATTTAATCAATATTGGAGGGTCAGCAAATCGATATTTTAGAAACGTATTAATAGAAACCGATTCAATACAAAATACCCAATTTATATAGTTTAATAAAATTATATATTTGACTTAATTTGAACTTAATATTTATTTAAATAATATTTAAATTTTGTTAATTCTAGAAATAATTTTATTAAACTATATAAATTGGGTAGTGTGTATATTGAATGAATTTTGGTTTGAATACAATATGATTTTAATATAATCCGTTTTAAAATGGACTAAATATAAATAAAAACTAAATAAACATACAAATCCCTGATCCTATACAAATTGTCCAGAAAATATGTGATTGCAAATTTATGAAAATACTTGTAAAATTTCAAATGGGGAGTGTAACTAAAGAGAGTATAACTGTCATTGAGCAAATTCAAACAAAAATTTGGAACATAGGTGAACTACTCGTGCATCAATTTAATGAGTTAATTTGATTTAATAAGTTAAGTCAATTTAATTAATAAGGTTAAATATAATTGGATTGAAAAAATAATGTGTAATAAATATCCATTATAATATAACTTCGAAGATATGTAAACTGCAGTAATGTGTTTAACACTGATATCTGGGTTATTTGCATTTTAGTATAAAAAAAGTTAAATATTGTAACAATATAATTTTTTTAGTCAAAGTTAGTCAAAATTAGTCAAAATTACTGAAATTATTGAATTTACTGAAATCTACATATGACTTTACTTGACAAACGGCAAGTTTGACATAAAATTTGTTAGTATCCAAAATGTAGAGAATATTTTAATTTATCAGAGGCTAATGTACAGAATGGTTCAAAATTATGGATAAAAATTTATTAGCTCACTTTTATGAGATAACTAATGTTTTTCAGGAAAAATTATATTTTTTTATATCAAAATTAGATTTTCGAGCAGTTTTCAGACTCAAATAAAGTAGTAAGTCCGAAACCTATTAAATAAAAATAAAAACCATTTGTCAAAGCATATATACAGCATATAAAACGTACAACGAGAGTGCGAACTTAATAGAAACTCTAAAAATTTGAAAGAAAGTGCATAAGAGTTTGTATTAATATATATATAGAAAGCCCAATTCCGAATACAAGCATTACTACTCTAATAATATACTTGTACAAGGAAGCAAACATAATTAGAATCGATAATTTTGTTATAAAATTAATTCGAAGACATTACGATAAAGCACAAAACACTCCGGAAAATGGTTTAATATCGTATATATTCTACCACAATAAGGAGTACATAAAAAAAACCTTGTTCAAGGGCTTCACAGCTTCTGAGCATTTTATTTATTTAGCTAAAAACAGTTATATTCAAAACCGTAATCATGTCCCTCTATTATATCATTATAATAGACGGGCTAATGCAAAGCTATTGTTTATAACCTGGGCAATATTAACGGAGAAAATTTAAAATTTGAATCGTCTATACCAGATAAGGACAAATTAATTAAAGGAAACTATTGGAAAACTCTAGTTATAATTAGTACAAAGTATAAATATACATTATTTTTTTAATTAAGTTAACAAGTTTTAGTTAGATTAAGATAGATTAAGATAGATTAAGTTAGGCTAGGCTTTTAATAAATATAACTATTGGTTTTTTCCTTCTACTTTTCCAATAATATAATTCAAAGACAAAAAAACTTTGTAAAGTTGTACATAGTATAAAAAAATTCATAAAATTTTGCGTAAAACTAACATAAAAACAGAAAAATTGTTTAGATGTTAATAAAATTAGAAATAAGTAGCTGTTTTTGTAAATTTTTGTAGGCTAGACTAGTGTAAGAATGTAAAAATAGTGGGAAAAAAAATTTATTTTACAAAAAAACAAAAAAAATGTATAACGAGTTACCAGATGTGATCAAAGAAACTACACAAATATCTAAATTTAAATGTAAAATTAGTGATTATTTTTAATATTATATTAAATAATAATGTAGTTACTATATTTAAAAAAAAAAAAAAATAATAAAAAAAATACATTAAAAATAATTTTTCTCAATTTAAAATGGCACCGAATTCAAACTCAAATAGTTCTAATTAATTGTATAAAGTTAAAACACTCTGTACAAGCAAAGGAGCTCATTCCGTAAATAAAATAAAAATAAAAAAAATAACAAAATAAAAATAAACGCATTTCTTCAACTTATACGCATTAAAAGTTCTTTCGGAACTATAGTAGATGATCAATGCCTCTATATCATTCAGCCAAGTTACACGATGATTTTTCCGAAATATATCGAATTACTATTTTTTGTTTTAAAATATTGTTTTTGTTTTGTGTATAAATTTTACTGTATCCACCAGTTTTATTTTCACTGTTCATATTAGAACGTGATAGAAGTAAGTGCCATGTCGGATAATAAAATTTTTTTTTTTTAAATTGGAAATTATGAATGAAAATGTTTTTGTATTTTTTGTAAATTTTACAAATTTTAATAACACTACTATATCATAATAACAGGCTATTCATATAGTAAAATAACATCCCTATACAAAACACAAAATGAAAATAATATCCCATTTTTGAAGTTGTTCTCCCAGAGGCCAGGCTAGAAAATGTAGAGGCATTGGGATAATTATTATGTATGTATATATTATTTTTTTAATCCTCTAATGCCTAAATGCTCTATTGAATCACCGCACAAGGTGTTTCACACTTAATGGTCCATTTTAATAATCCCTGTATATTATTTTTCAAAATAATAAAAATAATACTAATAAACTTAAATTTGTAAACAAATAGGCCCACATCACTTTGGTAATATTAAATCTTCAGCTAATTTCGATTTAAATAAAACATAAATATTCAAATTTTCATTAGAAGCAGTACATTGAAAAGAGCGCTCGAAAATTTTTAAAAAATAAAAAAAAGATTTTAATATATTATTTTAGTTAAAATTATAATATCATTTCATTTTATTTTCTTTATTTTTATATTTTTACAATAATTAATAAAAAATCAGATTTAAAAAATTTCAACTTTCATTTTCTTCTGGGTTATAAACCTTAAATGAAAAAACAAAAAAAATATTATCAGTGGTGAATTTTTTCAATTCAATTTAAATAATAATTTTTTATAGGTATTGAAAGGTTAATTGAAAATATCAAAATACTAACCTTATGTCGAGCTATCGATTTGAAATTCAAATAAAGACAATAGAAATCAAACCAAAGTAAAAAATATAAAGGTACATAAATGTATGTTCTAGAAGCATAATAATAACTAGATGTTTGCAAACGGCCTTTACTTTTCAAAAATTTTCTTCGTTTATTTTTACTCAAAGTGGTAGCAGTGGAATCGTTTTTATCATTAAAATCTTTTTTTGAATCATTTTTATCATTATTTAAATTTTTATTTATTATTTTGTATAATATTGAAGATTCATTATTTTGTTTTTTAGTATTATTTTCTATTAAAAAAAAAAAACATAATAATAAAATGACGAATTAGGTAAGTTTAGATATTCACAGACTTTAATGAAAATTTAAATTTTATCTTAGCGAATTGGATTTTTTTTTAAAACGATAAAATTAATTAAATTAATAAATTAAATTGTCTTACCTAAATCTATACGTTTTTGTAAATTTGAATTTAATCCATTTCTTGTGGGAGAACACCAAATAATTTCTATTTCAAATATTAAATTTATTAGTAAAATTCTAATTAAATACATTTTTTTTTAGTGATAAAATTCTTCAAATTAAGTTATTCCAATGAAGAACAATCCAAAACTGAAAGTTAACTTTCTTTCTAAATATATTTTAAAAGTTGAAAATTCAAAGAAAAGCAAAGAAGAAAGAAATTAGAACTAAAATAATTAACACTTAATTATTAATTTAATTAAATTTGAAAGTATATACTTCTTGAGTTGAATGTAGAAAATAGAAAATAAAATTTAATTGGATGGATTGGATTAAATCAGACCCATCTTGAAATTCTAACAGTAATAGTTTGATTTGACACAATATTTCTTTGAGAATTTTTAATAATGTTTTTATTAAAAATTTGTGTGTCATTTTAAGTCTTTAAAAATGGATAGAAACAAAATATTTGTTAAAATTATGTGTTGTAAGCCTTAAAAAGTGGATCGATGTAAAAATAATTGGCTTTTTAATTATTTTTTAATAAAATTACAAAAAATGTAGATAACACATTTTTCTATAAGAATCAGGAATGCGATTCTCTACTTAGGAAAACTATTATCAAAATACCAGTGAATGAAATAACAATATTAGCTCCAATGATGGTACAATATGAACTCCAATGTACCATATGGAGTACGTTAGAGCTCATATTGTACCATCATTGGTAGAGTTCATATGAACTCCAATGATGGATAACAATATGAACTCCAATGAGTACAGAAATAACAATATGAACTCCAATGATGGTGTATAGAACTTATTGAAATGAAATCTTCATGTTTAATTTAACCGTTCTATTTCCCTGAAAATTACATATGCTCTATAGTCTATACAATATGCTAAAAATTGTTTATTTTTTTTTTTTTTTTTATAAACAGCCAAAGCGTTAGGTATGAAAATATCTTTAGCACTTACGTGACACTTGGTTGGGATTTAACTCTTACAGCGTTTTCACCCACTAGCATTTTTCGTATAAAGTTGTATATACGGCACTGCAAGTTTACACTCTTAATAGCAAGCCATATACACAAATGCTTGCGCGAAAATAATCGTGTACATTCTAGTGATGTGCAATATCCAAAAAACAAATCGATATATCGATAAATATTAAATTATCGATAAATTACATACAAAAATCAGAATAAAAATATATCGATCTATCGATTTAAATCGGAAAAATAAAATTCTAGATTTTGAGCTGAGGATTGAGATATATGGATGCGATTTGCTGAAGAAGCCAATAGAGAAGTAAAACGAATCAACTTAACTAACTTAAATTGATTTTTATATGTATATGTATATGTTGTTAAATTTTAAAATTAATATTATAGCTTTTTCTCATAAATATCATAAAATAATAAATAATGTGTTAAATAACTTTTGACTTTTTATATACCTAACTTTATTTAAACTTATTTTTATTTTAAAAAGGCAACGCTAGCCAAGGCAATAATGAAAAATAAATTTAAAACAAATACGAAACGAATGATTTAAAATTTGTGTTTTCTTACTTCTTGGTTAAATTCCTACTTTCTTGACGTATGTATATTAGTTTTCAGTACTACCACCTACAATTTGAAACTATTTAAAAATTAACATATATGTACAAGCACAATACACACTACAACACAATGTACATTTATTTTGCTGTCAAAATTTTTTAAAGGGCAAAAAAAATGTTCTATATCAAAAGATCGATGAGGTCAAATAATATGGATGTACTCAAATATTGATGACAAAAATATCGAATTTTAAAATCGATATAATGTAAGAAAAATCGATTAAAACGAGAACATGATTCTAGTACATTCCTAATGCGTGCGCGAAAGAACGCTTGTGTATGAGTAGACATGAGGAGTGTGGGCTTCTGTACTTAAAACTGTACGGTTTTACTACCATACACATGCAAGATTAACCGTGCTCAATTACGTAGGCGTGGAGTTTATGTTTTTTGTTTTTACAGTTAATTTTTGCAATTTGTTTTTTTTTTATGTATGTTATTTTTGCTTTTGGATGTACGGTTTGACCAAATTTAAAAGAGTATCAAATATTTCCGCATCCATTCTCAAATAATTATATAAATCTTTTGGATTATTTTGTCTTAACTCTTTAAGTAATTTCACGTCACTATAATTTTTTCTATTTTTTAAACACTGGTTTTTGCCAAATTTTACGTTTCCTTTTTGAATTTTTATATATTTTAAATAAATTAAAGCAAAAACTGCAGGTGAACTTTACTTGCATTGATCATTACCAGAAAATAACCAGAAAACTGTTCGATTTGAATTTGGAGTGTTTAAATTTTACCACACGCCACTACAAAATTTTAATTTCAATAACAATTTGTATGCATGAACTTAAAGCTTTAAAACGAACAGTATTCGGGCAGGCAAGAGTGTGCAGTGTATGGGTAAACAACATGCCACGCAAGATTGCAGAGAAAATTCACACTTTCGCGTACAAGTTTTCGCGCGAGTAAGAATTTGTGGTGTATGGCTTGCTAATATTTACAATATTTCGAACATTTATTTATCAAATTTTACTGGCTTATCAACTCATTAAACGTGGAAAACTATACTGCTTTTGTCAGGAACTAAGCCTTTTTAAATAGAATAGATTCATTTTATTTAATTTGTTACCAGATTATACTTTCAATTGTTTTTTGTCATTTATTTTATTCCAATAGGGTATTGAGTCAGGTCGAAAAACCCATGAAACATTTTTTTGCTTCATCGTGAATTAAATCTGGTACCTTTTGGTTGAAAGGCGGGCGTACTTTGCCATCCAGTGTATAATGATACCGATTTCACAACCACTGAAATACGATGGTCAATATTTGCAGAAGATTCAGAGTTGGGAGGGAGAGCTTGCGATGAGAAATGTATACTCAAACAAGACTTTCTGTCAAATTTTGTAGGCATAAACGTGGTTTATATTTGTTTTTGTCATTTCAATCTTCATAATTTTTGGTTCACAAAATAAATGCATTAAAAACAGATCCATCAATTATATTCGAAAACAAAACCATTAGCCAACTTTTGGTTTGACACTCGCAAGAATTCGTTCACACTATTTGACCATAAATTTATGCACGCCCGTCTTGAAGTTGATATGAAAAGCTTTCTCTATCACGATGCAAAGTCGGTGAATATGATTACCCAAGAAATTGAATACGTTATATTATCTGAAGGCCCCGAGTTAAAGTCAAATAACCACGATATGGATGTTGTAAAATATTTTTTTAAAATTTTTTTTTGCTTTTTCGTGAAAAGCAGTTAGAGTTATATGGTACAAATTAATTAATTTGAATTTTTCGGCACATACTGTGGACAATTATTTCTTTGTAATTGTAAAAATAAATTGCTGAAATACACTTAAAGCTTATAAAGTCCTTTTACGGTAACACGAACTGGTAAAAATGTCTTATTTTTCATATTGCTTACAAAAAAATAACTTTGCATTGTTTTAATGTTATGGTGTGTGAAAAATTATAGATTGTAAGGTTATACTATCTTCCATCCTGATACCATCTGGTGTGTTCCTACATTTACTGTCAAAAAGCTGTCTTGGACTATTTTCCGATTTTTCTTGATAGAAATATTTACAGAATGATTAAATTGTTCATCTATAGGTACAATGTTTCCAGAAACAATACAAATATTGAAGGCTTGGGAACTACATTTTACTGAAAGCATGACCTTGTACTAGCTTATATTTTTGGATTTGTGAATTGCGACTTTCTCAGTCATATGGCAAACATGTGAGAAATTTCAAAAAAATATTTTATCATAAACTTTAATCGCTTTCACCGTAGCAATGATAAATATCTTCAAAAAGTAATTGGCTCGATAGCAAAAATAAAAAAAAAATTACTTTTAATAGGCACGTAAAAGCTTAAAAAATATTATTGTTAATAATAAAAATTACACATGGGTCATAGCGTGACCCGAAGGACAAATTGGTATACGTATACTATAATAAGTATCTATACAGCACATGTATGTATGTAGAACTAATTCAAATTACCCTATCCAAAAGTAGCTTAAGCTTATGCACTAGGCAGAAAGGATGCCATATATAACCGATTTTAACCGAAATATTCTGGCCATTTCGTATTTTTCCAGTATTACCACTCACAAACAAAGTAAAATAATTTTAATTACAAAAATAATATACACTAAAATTTAGTTATGACTTTACTAATATTCCAAAATTTCTAATTTCAAACTGACCATGAATCAACAAATAGAATAATTTCAAAATAAAAAATATGCCACTAGTTTAACTAAACTGTGACACAATTCACAAAGTGCAATGACATAAAGAAAAAAATTTGAATGTATATTATTTATATATTTAATTTAATTTCCATTCTAAGAACTGTTACATTCAATAATATTAAATTTTATAATAATAAACAATATCGTGTTAATTTAATTAATTTAATTAATTTAATTAATTGTAGAATTTAGTTCTTACTTTGTGATGCTCTATTTATTTTTCACACTTAAAAATTTTTTTTTTTTGTTTTTGTTTTTCTTCTTAATTTGAATTTACATTATGATGATTTGAAAACTGATGATTTTAAAACTGTGATGATTGAATATAATTTTAATTACATTATTTTTTTAATTGTAATCTATACAATATTAAATAAATATAAATTTTATTGTATAAAAGCTAATTTAATTCGATACATTTTATTTCGAAAATATCCCGAAAACAATTGAGAAGGAAATATAAAAAATGAATTTTCATTAAATTATAGGTCATTCTATATAGTAAAATTGTCACCATTTATTTTATTTTCAAATTAAATCGAAAATTATTTTTGATTATACAATTTAGCAGTTATAAATATCAAAAAACAAACATTTAATATAATATGTAAATGGGATATATGAAAATATTTCTAAGCAAACATATTGAAAATATTTTTAAAATTTTTTAAAGGATCAAAGTTAACACGATGGCAAGCAATGTATGACCACTGAACAGTATACATTTTTAATGTCTTAAATCAAATGAAATGCTGTTTTTGACAGATTTTATTAATTCGATGCAACAATTAGACTTTGTTGACTTACCTATTACCAAATAAATTTGTAATAAAATAGAACTGAGCCAGGTGAAATAATTTTCGTTCTTACATACCGTACATTACCAATGATTTACAAATCAATCCTTATCCTAGGTATAAATTCTAATATTATAAATGATCTCTGGTGATTACGGTATTTGAAACAAGTTTATTTTAATATATAGTTTTATACTTGAGAAAATAGGATCTACTACGAAAACTAATCAACTGTAATGCCTTCGACAGACATGTAATATCAATACTATAACATCAATATTGTGATATTCGAGATATTACCCCTTGACAGACATAAACGTAATATTAACGTAGCATTCATTATGGCATGTAAAATGAAGGATAAAACCTTTTTTTTTGAAAAATGATAATATTTTTTTAATTTTATTTAAAATTTGCCTTTTCCTTAAATTAAATTTCAAATTTGCCTCCATTTTTTAATTTTTATTCATTTTGCATTTTGACTTGACAATGAAAAATTTTGTTTAATTTTGAAAATGTGTCAAATCAACTATTTTTTAGTACTACACTGATGTACCCACCATTGCCGCGTTGATTCGTAATATTATGCCTTTGTTTGGTAATATCAATATTACGTTTATATTGCCTTAAAGTCATGATATTAGGTGATACACATATAGGAATATCAGAATATCAGCAATATTACAATATTGATACTACATGTCTGTCAGTAGCATAACCCTATTTTTGCCAAAATCCATTTTATTTTTTACAGATTATAAAATTCCAGAACCAATTCGAACTCGTTACAGATCATAAAATTCCACAACCAGAGCGTAAAATTGTCCTAAATTGTCTTTGATCACTATCAGAGAGATGCCGTGTTAAACGAAGTAAGTCTCAACAATGCACTCCATGGATTTGGATTAAAAAATTTTTTTTTTTTGGAAAAATCATTTTTTTTTTCGTTCGTTGTACTCTGATTTAACCAATGAAAACGTTTAAATTTATTTGTTTTATTTACATTTACGTCATTACATAGCTAATATTATTTGGTGTGATATATTCTCAACTCTTTCCCATATTCGATTCGATAAACAATTAATTTTTGTGATTGGAACTGAGTATTAATTTTACCCTATATATTATTTATTTTTATACTATTGTTGATCTTTCAAAATATTGTAAACAAAAAATATTATCGAGAATTTCTCTCTTAGATATCAGCGTATTAACACCAAGTAGGTTAATGGTTTGAATTTATCATTACAAGGTCATTCGATTTGTTGGGTCGGAACAATAATTTTGTTTTTCAAAATTTCGTTTCAACAAAATCTAATGCAGTTTTCGGTTGATCTACTCTTATTCTGGCAAAAAAATATATTATGTACCTGTATTTGCTGACGGCAGGGTAAAAACAGATGATCAGGTTTCAGTAAAAAAACTGAAAATAAACCAATTTAAAACTGACCTAGCCAAAAAAGTCAGAATAAAACGTCTTCATTGGCTATTAGGACATGTAGAGCGTATGGATGGAAATGCTTCAGCTAACAAACTTTTCGAATCCAAGCCTCAGGGACCTACTAACCTACTAACTATGAAAAGGTGTGACATTAGCACTATGGTAGAGGTCATTACGGGTCATTGTGTGATTGGTAAACATGTCAGAAGACTGGGACTCCCCTCAAACGACTTCTGCAGAACGTGTAGAGAAGTGGAGGAGGATGAAACTGTCCAACGCCTATTCTGTTCCTGCCCTGGTCTCTACCACAAAAGGAAAACCCATTTAGGAGCCTTCTTTCTGTGATCGCTGGGTGATCTTGAAAATACTGGTAAAAAAAACCTCCACCGTTTCGTTAAAAGCTCAAATTGGTTCAACGAGTAGGGTACTACGCGAGGAAAGTTTCCGTGGTATCACAATGGACCTCACCGGTCTAAGTGTGTCGGCGTGCTGTCGGCAGCCACGCGAAGCGAACGCGTCGTCGATGGAGACCGCACCTTCGTTGGAGAGATCAAGTATCGGCAGATATTAAAAAACTTCAAATCACCAATTGGAGAGATTCCACTCGTGACCGAATTCAGGGGAGGACAATTTTGCGTCAGGCCCATGGCCTTCAAGGTCTGTACTACCAAACAAGTAAGTAAGTAAGTAATTTATAAAGCTGGATACTGATAACGCTTTCGAATATGTTTTATCAACCAATTAAAAAGCTGTGACTGTCAAAAAGCAATATTTCGTATAGACAAGATTCCGTTAATCTCCTCAATTCGTTATTAAAAGTTGTAATTATTTTAAAAATACCAAAAATAAATTAACTAACTAAAATACCTCATTATGGTACATTTCATAATACAAACATACCTAATTCACCTGTAGTTTGGAAATCATTATTGTCTTGCAATTCTATCAGTAGAAATTTAACAAGAAAGCATTTTTCTAGGGTAAAATTTGTGAAAGTAAATAGTGTCATTGCATACTCAATATATCCAGATGATGGGTACATTGAAATGACAATGAGCACCGGTTATATATCACCATAAGAATGGATTTACCTGGATAAAAATAAATATATTCAAAATTATGATATATTAGCCATAATATATACCATATATTTTGGAGAGGTACAGATAAACAACCAAATTATAAAACCGAATATAATAAAAAAATGTTAAGATAAAATAATTTTTATCAAAAAATAATATAGACTAAAATTTAGTTATGATTTTAACTGAATATTACAAAATTTCTAATTTCAAACTGACCATGAATCAGCCAATACACATCTATAATTATAATTGACAAGCATTTAAGGATCTGCGCAGTAGACACCTTTTCATTTTGTTTCGCTTCTCTTTAATGAACTCCTAATATATAAATAAGTTGTATATAAAATAATAATGAGCACACAGTTGAAAATTTTTTACTCATATGGTTTTATTATTCAGCAAATACATTATGCATATATGTGAGTTCTTATTAAAATAAAAAACAAAAACAAACAAATCAGTTATTCTAAAACCGACCGAAATGCGCATACCGGCCAAAAAAATTCTATTTGGTTTTATAATATTCAAATTTTTAAATAAAATGTAGTCATTTTGTGTCATTCAACATCTTATTAGTTTTATACATAATTAAAGGAAATTTATTCTATTAATTTTTTTAAGTAACTGTCTCAAATTATTGTTTTCTATATTTTGGTCATTTATAGTAAACATATAGTTTTGCTTAAATTTATATATATATATATATATATATATGTATATACCTCTTTAATTACAAAAATATTTTATTTTTGTAATTAGTGGTTTCTACTATAACGTGAGAAGTGTATGTCAGTACGTAAATTGCTGTTCTGTTAAAAACTTTAAATTTGGCTTCAACTTAAATTATAGTTACTCAGCAGGGGCCCCTAGTGTATATTCACTCAGAGAAATCATATTATCATTCAGTAAAACTAAAATGCATACCCTATGTATAAATTAGTCACAAATTCGTACTATGATCGCTTATTTATAGAAGTGTGATTTAAAATCATATCCTAATCTTAACGACAAAATCATTTATTATAACTAAAAAGAATAGACAGTTATGATTTCTTTGTCATAATTTATGAATAGGATTCACAAATTATGCACATATGAAAAAACGTAATTGATTCATATTTTGTGGCTTATTACCATTGTCTATGACTATAATGTATAAACTTAAAATGTAAAGCTAATTCATATTTTGTAACTAATAAACATAATTTAATCCTGAAAAATTCAATTATTATGATTTAAAATCATAAAATGCTATAATTATTTTTCCTAAATAATGATTAACGATAATGACTAAATGAAAATAAAAATCAGTTCTGATGACTATTTTGTATAAAGTATAAACTATTTTCATATATTATACAAGTATTTCAATAACCCATATTTTTTCAAATAAAAAAAATTCATATTTTTTTTTATATTTTATTACTTTATTTTTAATTTTTATTATGAATTAACATATATTATCAATAACAATATATTATTATCAGTTGTTATAAGTTATTATT
Organism: Argyra leucocephala; assembly: GCA_963942445.1. NCBI lineage: Eukaryota > Metazoa > Arthropoda > Insecta > Diptera > Dolichopodidae > Argyra > Argyra leucocephala. The sequence continues at coordinate 130,669,177 of OZ012680.1, forward strand.
ATTCATTTGTGATATAATATTTTATTCCAAGTAAAATAACTGTAACTCTCCAATTGTTACCTTCCAAATTTGAACATCAATTTTTTTGCGTTTAGAGGGCTTAAGAAATATTTGGATTAGTTGTCAAAACTGATAGAATCGTATTTCTGAAAGAAATAAAAAAATATTAACACTAATTTATTAAGTACCTTAGATTCTAATAAAAATTGATCTTAATTTTTTAAATTTATTTCTTATAGACATTATAATTTTGTGAGAATTTTTATGATATTATGTGTAGGTACCTAAATTCGAAAATAGATCTTTTAAAATATTTGCTGCCATCGACCTAGAAAAAAACAAGTGTATAAATTGAACAATAATTATAAATTTTGCTTAAGGCAATAAAAAAAACTTACTAAACAATGTCCAAAACTGTTTTTATAAAATGGCCAGTTCTGAAAAATTTCAGTAGTTCATTACTCGAAGTAATTTGAGTTCTGCGCAAATCAAATGTTTTCTTCCACTTTAATTCGATTATTTCAATGGCAATTTTATCAGTGAGAACTTCTTCTAATATTTCAGTTGCTTTTAAATCATCCTCGGATGTAGGTAACTGAATATACTAAATATACTAAAGAAATCACAAAATGTTAAAAATAGGAGTTCTTTACGTAAAAGTATATTACATATATTAGTTTAATTTTAAATAATATATAGTTTATAAATATGTAGTCATTTTTGGATGTTACCTTCAGTTAGCTTTTTATAAAAACTATGTATAAGTCTATTTTTTATTCTGTGCTAATTTTTAAATTTATGTTAATGTAGTTCACTTTTATTTGTTCTATATATTTAAATATTTTTTTTCTTTTAAAATATAAAAATTAATTACATATTATGTTCTCTTCACAACACTTTTATAAAATGAATTAGATTTTGACGCTGATCAAAACGTTTTATTTAATAAATATGAAATCATAATCAGACAGTATGATTATACTGTAAAATGTCCGTTATACTTAAAAATTTACACTGAAATCATAATCATACACTATGATAATTATGGTATAAGTTATGCCTTATGCGGGTGCATACTAAAATTGTTGCTGTTTATTTTAATTGTTAATTTTTTATAAGCTTATGATTCAGATTCATACCCACTGATTTGAAAAATGTTTTAATTAATAATAATCTATTCCAAATTTTTTAATGTATTAATCACAAAAGGCATATTGAATGAGTTCTAAGAATATATCTGTAAGAGTTAAAGAAATTTAAAATTATTCCTTTAATAATCATGAATAATGATTTTAAAGCACTGATTGGGGATATATCGTTCGTTGTCACATTTTATGCAATTAATTTACCCCTTGACATTTTCTGAGATATTATTGATAAAATCATAAGCTCTCTGGAAATTACGACCGCCCATTGGATGGTCAGATTCATCTTCTTATTGGCTGGTTATTGAGAGAACAAATATATTTTGTATGTCTTTTGCAACCGACACTGCATACCCGGTTACCGCAAATACCTTGAAATACAAAATTTTACTTTTGAGACGATTAAAAAATTTGATTTAATGAAGATTAGAGCAAAATTGACATATTTAACTTTTCTAATAAATTTTAATGAAAACTAATTTATTTTTAAAACCTTACAAATTCCAAAATTATACTACCTTCTACCAAAAATTTACATAAATCATAATTTAAAAAATAAATTATTAACAAACTCTAATGCCTTTATTTTTAAAATCCTCCACATCCTATTCTTGTTTTTTTTTATTATAAATCAATCCCTTTAAAACTTTCTAGTTCTTTTCAATTAATTTAATTTATTAATAAATTTAGTAGAACAAAAATAAATTGGTAAATAAAATTATTTTAATTAAAGGACAAATAAAAAAATGAAATATCTATAACTAAAATACATTTAATTTTACTTTCATTTTTATTATCAATTAATTGTATTGATTATTTTATTTTCAAAAATTTCATTATTATCAAAAAAAAAAAAAAAAACAGAAATAAAAACAAAAAATACAAAAAAAACCTAAAACAAAGACAACCGATATTAAATATTCTTTTATATATCAAAGGATTATTTTTTAACCAATCAATTCACCTATATATACTTTTATAATATATACACATAGATATAAGGACATCGGTACACATAGATTACAAATAACTTTAGAAATTTTTACAAAAAAAAAAAAAAAAAAAAAAGAAAAACAAAAAGAGCTTTAACTCTTTATAAATTCATAAAGAAAGTAATTATATAGCATATCCTTACATACATACTTTGAAACCAGTAACTAGATAATATAAAGTCCTTAAATAATATTTTTAATTTGAATTTTTTTTTTTGTTTTTTGTATTTTATTTTAAGTACGTAAACTTAAAATGAAAAAGAAACTTTGTTTTAGCCCTTCAGAATACTTATAATTAACGATAATAAGAAAAAGAAAAAAAAAACAATATATATATATACATAGTATGTATATTAACAGGTTGTTGAAGGGTATTTAATTAGTTAGAATTGCAAGAAATATTATTAGAATAAAAAAAAAATGGACTAGTTTTGTTCAATATCGACTTGAAAGAAATCTGTTTGTTATTTGGTAGCTATATGGCAAGCTATTTAGTAGCTATATTGGAGTAGAATGATTTTTATTTATATATAGTGACTGCAAATAACTATTATTGATAAATTTTTTAATGAAAAAAATCATTCATAAGGAGTTGTCGTAATGACTATGTATCAAAATGTTACATTATTAAGATTAATACTGTTGAAAGTAGGAGTAATATTGAAGCAGTTATGTTTTCTAATGACATTTTATCAACCAAAATAAATTGTTCATATCTCTTAAATTTATTTATTATTTATGCTCCAATCCTTAACCCTAGAGCTACGTGGTTTTTGTATCTCGATGCATATAAAAGTAATTATGAGCTTTCGGAACCTATACGTCTTAATGGTCAACGTCTTTTTAATAATATTAATTGTTATTCTGTAATTGATTTTAATAAATTATAGCAGGTTAAATTTTAAGAGAAAAATGTCAGTGACTGCAAATAACTATTATCGATAAATTTTTTAATGAAAAAAATCATTCCTAAGGAGTTATCGTAATATCGAATAAAGTATATGTATATGTGATCGGTAAGAGATCTTTTATCGATCTTACAAAAGATTTATAATATTTCAATTTATATAAAAAAAAATTAAAAATAATAATTGTTCTTAATCAAAAATTTTACCGCTCATATAAAATAGTTCATTCTCAATTTTTATATTTTTCTCTTATTTTTAATAGTTACGAAATAATTTTCATTTTTTCTATTACCGATAACAGTAACCAAGCAATTTTTATTTTTTTCGATTGAAATAAAAATCATTTTCTAATTCTGAAGCTACTTCAAACCACTTCTACTTGAAAATTTGCGTCGAAGTAGCTCTAAGTATCTTATTTTATAAAAAATTATAAAAATACTAGCATAATCCCATTGCTAATCTAGTACAGTTTGGATGTAGTTTAAAAAAATATACATCGCTATATTGCAAAGAGTATTATGTACTAATCAAAAATGTTTGAGTGTGTTATGTTCAGTGATAATGTTCAGTCATGAATGTTTAATAGATTTAAAAATAATAATAAAAATAAATTTTGAGCTTTGCTGTTAAAGAAGTTTTACTTATTAGAAATAAGTATACATACAGTTTGTTAAATAAGATATTCAAGTAATTTACAGAAGGAGGGTATTGTACTATTATACTATGAAACGAAAAATTAAATACTTCAATCTAACAGTGATTTTTAATTATCTCTTAATTATCTAATATGTTTCACCTACCTACAAATACATTAAAACAAATTCTCTCAATATTCTTTCATTCATTATGAACCCTTTTTTCTTTATTATTGTTGTTGTTATAATTGACGTAGTTGATAGTATATTTTACTGTAAATTTTATAACGTATATGAATACGAATATGTGAAGGTGTATGTTGTATAAAGAATTTGTTTTTTATAAATATTTACACAATATTTGGTAACTAAGGCTTCAGACAATAAAATAAAATTAGTATAAATAAGATTTAAGAATAAAGAAATATAATTTTACAAATATACATGAACAATATTTGGTAACTAAGGCTTCAGACAGCAAAATAAAATTAGTATAAATAAGACTCAAGAATAAAGAAATATAATTTTACAAATATACATGCGCAATATTTGGTAACTAAGGCTTCAGACAACAAAATAAAATTAGTATAAATAAGATTTGAGAATAAAGAAATATAATTTTATTTTATGATTTTTTTACTCTATTAGTACTACATAAGTTCGATATTGTTTTAGGAACTGTTGTGCTAATAAGAGGTTTTACCGTTTTTAATAGAATTGTTCTGATAATGATATTTTTATTAGACTTAGCTTCGATTATATAACTTTTATACCGCGTCCTAATATATAGAGGAAAATTTATGTAATCAAAGCAAGTCTAGTAAAAAATACGTTATTAGACCAATTCACTTAAAAAAGGCAAAATCTCCTATTCGTAAAACAGTTCCTAATACAATACAGAACTTATGTAGTATTAATGGAGTAAAAAAAACCATGAAATAAAATTATATTTCTTTATTCTTAAATCTTATTTATACTAATTTTATTTTGCTGTCTGAAGCCTTAGTTACAAAATATTGTGCATGTATATTTGTAAAATTATATTTCTTTATTCTTAAATCTTATATATACTAATTTTATTTTGCTGTCTGAAGCCTTAGTTACCAAATATGGTCTCTCTATAATAGGACACGGTGTATCCGGCTTAATACTTTTTCCAATTAATGAGCTAATTTCATGTTTTTTTCTTTACATTGTCTATTAAACTAGCTGGTCTTCCATTAATTAATCGACCATTAGATGATGTAAAAATATGTCATTTTGATCACATCATTCTTTTGATTTTCAACCCTATCGTCAAAATTGTTTGAATCTGGTATTTTTTACCTTTCAATTGAAAGTAATTGGAAGTGATATAAGTCCGAAGCTATTATATATTTATTTGAACCTCAAATTTTGTGCAGTAACTGTTAAAATTGATGATCCCGAGGATATTTCTCTAATTAGATTGCATTTTAATAATAGCAAAGGTGTATCTAGATTTTTGCGAGCTTTTCCAATAACTTCCACTTAAACAAGTCTTTTTTCAATTTTTTGATTTAATTGTTTCATCAAAAGTATCATCATCTTGGGGCATAACGTTACTTATATCAAAGTTTACATTAACTGTATCATTAGTTGTAATTTATTGCTTATCTTATCAGCATCAGTGGGTTAAATTTTTTGCATTTTTTAATACTATTTTCATTGTTTTTAAGGGTTTGTGGTAGCAGATTAACAGAAGTACCGTTTGCTTCATATTGTGGAATTGGTATATCGTTAATTGAATTTAATGGAGTTGAACAATATTCAGTATTTTTTTCTGTTATATTATTTGAAGAAATGTAATTATTTAATACTGAAGTAGGCTTAAGAGTATCAGGAGTACACTATGTGTTATTTTTTAAGTAGGCTTCAGCAAAATCCATTGTACTATTTTTTATTTGAAAATGTTCTTGTAAATTTCTTTAACATCAACTTGTTTTATTTTAGACACTTTTGGATCAAAATTAGCCTTATAATGTTGTTGCAAAATAGTAAGCAGTGTTTTAACTAAATTATCAGTTCTATTTCGTTATTTCTACTGATAAATTATATATTTATTATTATAAAAAATAAGACAGTTCTCTGAAGGGATTGATAGGCTGAGAATAGGTAGAATTGTGCTATTTATGTATTATTTATGTTTTATACTAAATTTTTGTATTAAATCTGGAATTTTTGTTACAATTGAAACTCGCCTTGTACTTCCCAAAATGAATTATTATTCGACGAAGTTGAATGATTAATTGGGCCATGTACAATATTTGTAATCATTTAAAATCGTTTATATTTTCTTTAAATATCAATTCTAATGATTGTAACTGTGTTAACGTCATCAACTTGCAATGACATCAAATATTGAACTAAATTGCGTTCCAAAGACAATCGAAAATGAATAACTGAGATTGTCTCAACATATTAACATATTTGTTTGGATAGGGTATTGCAGAGAGTTCATAGTGTAACTGAATAGAATATAAGCTTCATTTAAGAAGAGTAGATATTCACAAAATATACAGTCAGAACTCAAGATATGAAAAGACAGTTTTCTGAAGTGATTGATAGGTTGAGAGTAGGTACAGAATTGTGCTATTTATGTATTATTTATGTAGATAATACATAAAGATAATAATAGCAATAAATTTTTAAATTACAAACTTAGACAACCTGTACTATTTTATTAATTTTTTTTTGTATAAAAGAAAAAACAAGAAAAAAAAAATCCTAATTAATAGCAATTTTTATTAAGTAAGGAGCTATTAAAGTGACTGTTGAATATTATAAACTTTTTTTTTTGTTATACCCCTTCTCTTTAATATAAACATACAAAATATAAAGGAAAATCTCCTTCGTCCTTTTAACTCTAAATATTATCCCTTTTCTATTTAAAATTTTCATATTAATATGTATATGTGTATGTGTGTGTGTATATGTATAATTAAATCATCTTTGTCTTTTAATAACAATGGAATCTGAAATATATATATATATAAAATATATATATATATATATATATCTTTTTTGTAGAACAAAGAATTGAATTTTTTTTTTCTGTAACCCTGAAGGTTTAATTTCTAAGTAATAAAAAACCAATTTTTTTATTTTAGCTCACCTTTGCTAAAAATTTAGAAATTTTATAAAATAAAAAAAAAAAAAATTCAAAAAAGGTAAAAAAAAAGTATGATAATTAGCCAAAATCGGAAAATTTTTGTTTCATTTTATTCGTTGATATTGTCAAGTCCTTTATTAAACCAAAAAAAAAAAAAAAAAAAAAAAACAAAAAAAAGGATTATTTTTTGATCTCTCCTATATAGGTAAAGGATATGAGAGGATGCAGTCGGTCACAATAGAATAGAAGAAGGTTAGAATGTGATGAAAATTGTTTTTAATTGTTAAACAAATTCTAATAAGTAAAAGTACTTAAAAAGAGAAAAAAAAGTTTATTTTTATTTCCTTTTTTGAAAAACAATTCAATGGCAATTAAATTTTATTTTAGGTTAGGTTAGGTAAAGACCTTAAAAAAAGTGTAAACAAAAATATAATAAAAGACAAAAAAAAAAAACTTTTTTGAAATTGAAATACACATTTTAAATCATATTTAAAATGTATTTCGGCGAGGACCGTTAACAAAAAAAAAAAAAAAAAACAACAACAAAACAAAAAAGAAAAATAAATAAAAACAAATCCCTATCGGCTATTTAAAATTATTTTAAAAACACTGCCAACTGTTGAACTGTTGAAAGTGAATTTTGCAATTTTTTTGTTTTCTGTTTTTCTTTTTTCATATTCCCGTCAATTTTTATTCCTTTGAAATATTTTCAGTAACCTTATTTGTCAGTTCATTTTATTTCTTAAAGCTAAAATTAATTTTAAACTCATTTTAATTTATTTTATCTGTTTTTTTTTTTTTTTTTTTTTTTATTGAGAAAATTAAGCCACTTGGTTTGTTGATTTGGTTATTATCTGTGAGTGGGACTTAACCTCCTTCACAATCTTTTTTTCTGATTTGTCTGATCTTGGAAAATAGTCCAACCATCTTAATCTTTGTCTGTCATTTACTTTCTTTTACCTGTAATATAATATTTAATACTGCCTTGGTTACGTGGTATATCTTCTAACTATAGTTTAAAAATTTGGCACATCGACAAGCACAAATGCTTTATGAAGAACATATCAGGTAATGGAGGAATTTTCCAAGGCTTTCTTTAACCTTAAAAATATATAACTTTGTTCTTCAATCAAGACGAGAGTACACCACAGTTCAAGGCAAAAATCACATTATTGTAATAATCAAACGTAAATCAATTTCGCATCTTCAACTAGACCGCCCGTAATCGAAAAAAATTAAGAACATTGCCGAGACGGGCCCAGAATCTACATGGTCTGTTGTGCTTCTGAAAAAAGAAGAATACTCAAAAAACTATCCTGCGTAACACTCTCAGTATTGTGTATAACAGCTAGACGTACTCCTATTACACACAATACTATTTATTTAAAGTAAATCTAGCTGTTACACACAATACTGAGAGTGTTATGCAGTATAATTTTTTGAAAATGCTTCTTTCTTTATTATTTTTTTTTATACATTTGGCTATACATTGCCATCAAATATGCTATACCCATCTTAATCTTGGTGTTTGAATACATTTGACAATTTTGCTATGTGATAAACACCATATACCTGTTTTTCGTAGAGTATTGACATTTTACCAATATTATTACCAATACAATCATATTATAATAATTTTTTTACTTTTTATATGTTTAGTTGATCTAAATTTCAATAATGAAATATATTGTAAAGTAATTTGCTATTTTACAATACTGATAACCGAGTTGTGATTCCAACAATTTCAAAGAAATATTAATAATATTTTTCACAATACCTCCGCTTTACGCGGCTCAAAATTATTTTTGATTTACCAAATGTACGAATTAACAATGTTGCGTGTGAATATATTTTCTCATACAGCTCTTTTATTCCATACTCCATTAAATACCAATTTCTATACGCTTATTTTATTGAGTCAAGAATCTGACAAGCTTTTGTTCAACTCATATTGAAAACAATTTATGTAAAATGTCTTTTATAATAGTTAAGATATTCTAACTCAAAAAGAAATATTGTGTAAAAAAGCCAAAAGCCCTGGCAGATCGTGCTTGTAAGTTACTATTGTGTACAATTTCAATCATATTCAATCAAAAACAATTATAATAATATTCCAACACTGTGATGTTATAAGAACTGAAAATTAGAAAAAAAAAAACAATTAGACATCAAATTAATGAAAAACGATGAATTGAAAAAGAATTAATTGAATACCGATAAAAGAGTTGAAGATAATTGAAAACAAAAAATATAATTGAATGATGTACCGGCTCAGCTATATTATGGAACAAAATATTGATTTATGATTTAGTACGGTACAAAAAATGTAATGTTTATATTGTAATGCAATATTTTTTTGAAAATGTCTTCCTGGATTTTATTTTACGGAATATGGAAATTTCACGTTGAAAATGTGTTCATATCATTATGACGTATACAGTGGTATAAAGAGTGGAAACAAGTTAAACCAAAGTTGTTTCATGTGCAACGGAAATGAAAATATTTAGAAAAATTAGAAGGTAAAATATTAAGACAAGTTTATGGACGTCCAAAATATTGTTAAATTGACCATCAGAGCCCTAAATGACCATTGTGGGCTCTGATGGCCATGAAGTGAGCTTTAAATAACCACTTCATTTGAATTGTTTAAAAATTGCAAGAGATGATAGACCAAATATCACTAGACCTGTAGGTAGCTGACTACGTGTTATAGACCGACAATCAGAACTTTTAAAGAAGTGGGCTAATTGTGAAAAAACAGTATGCTGATTGTTATCATTGTATTTAGTCTTAATGAAAATATTGCTGAAGATGATGCGATTTATAAGCAAAAGATATTGAATATATAAATATATATATATAGAAAAAGTATAATTAATATTGAATAGATAAATATATGATATCAAAAAGAAATAAGTCCAAGCAGATGTTTTAATTAATATAAAATAAGAAATACTTTTTTTTTTAAATAAATCATTTTGTTTTTGTTCAAGCATAACAAAAAATGTAGAAGAAGGGACGATATAATCTTCATTTTGTTTTTTATCAATAACTTAACATAAATAATTCAATATAATGTTTTTATTTATTTTTATTATGTTCTTGACAGTGACTTAGAAAAATCAAATCAATGTAATTTTTACTACATAATGTATATAAGATATTTAAAACATTTATTTATCAAATTTTTGATATCAACTCAACTCATTAAATTGTTAGAAATAAAATAAAAATAATTGTTAAAAATTGATTTGCCTTCTACTTAAATTTGGTATTACAATACAAATACAAAACAAGAACAATATTTTCATTTATATAATAATTATAGTATATTATATGAATACACTAATAATGTCTGTAAAACTTTCAACGTTGGTAAATTAAAGTAAAAAGCAGTGACAAGAACCAAATAATTTAAATGTGAAGTTTTTCAAAATATTACCGCTGAAAATTACCGATCAAGAAATAAAATAATTATTTTATAATTTACTAAAAATAATTCTTGTAAACTTTTGATCACACAGCAATCGTTAAGATCAATAAATTTAATTTATTTTAAGAAATTGTAAACAATTCGAAATGTAATATTTTATAATTAAAATTAATAAAGGAAAAAAAAATAATTGATTTATTGATTTATTTTTATCAGTAGACTTGCAGATAAATCTGTAGGCCAATTCAGCTCCTTTTCCCTTTTGGATAAAAATAATTGAAAGGTACTAATTTTTGTGGACATCTTTCAAATAAATCATTTATAGAAAAACATATCCAAGTTGTAAACATAATATAGGAGAAATAATATATTTAATACAACAACCAAATAATATCATTTGAATAATAGAAAAACATCATAAGATCAATAAAATATGAAGCTTTTTCAAATTAGAAATATTTTGCAAAGTCCTAAAAATACCTATTAACAAATTTAAAATTTCCCTAGTTTGTACGTGTATCTTTCAATTACCCATCTCGAAATGCTACTTAATGATTAATGCAGGCACATTTTCAAGTTCAAATTAATGTTTATTTTGTACGGTAGAATACTGACAAGCAGAAAAAAATATTCCTATTGTTGCCATGGTGGTAAATCTTGATTTGTCACCAATAAAATTTCACTAAATTTGCCTAAAATCCCCATTTACATGTAAAACACCACAAGTAAGATATTATAAAGAAGCATATCAAGGGCAATATTCGATATTTCTTCAGTTATTGTTAAATTTACAAAACTATTATCTGTTTCATCTGAACATGCTACCTCCGTTGTATGTAAAAGAAAATTTGAAGCCAGTATTATATACATTAGTATATCATTGCGACTTCACTATGTTAACAACAATGTAAGATGGTTTAATAAATGGTTAAATGAAGAGCACAGAAATATTTTTTTGTATGCTTAAGCCGAGAATAGCTAGTATAATATAATATTGCATTATAATATTAAATAGATTTTTTCTCTAACATAACACAATAATTATCTGATATCCTATATAACGAAAATCCAACTAGTAGCAACAATCGTTTACAGATCTACTATCATTTCTTTTCAATTAAATCAAAAATTTTTTGTCAGTTTATTTTGTTATTAGACAAAAATTAAACCAGTTAATGGTTAATTGATTTGGTCATTATCTGTCAGTTGTATGTCAGACATTTTAGCCCAATCATTGCCGGTAAAATTTTTTTCCGAATTTAATTATGAAACTTCATATACTTCTTAAATTTGATCTCAGGAATATAAATCTGACCATGGTTTTTTCCCACGATGTGTACTTTTACTGGAATCATCCGGTACCATATGGTATCATCGCAATGAATTCTTAGAATATGTGAAATACATGAAAAACAAAAATTAACAATAAGCTACTGTTTTGGAAAAGTTTTATTCAAAAGTTTAAGCTATGTTACTAAAAGTAAATTAAAAAATTAATCAAATAGCACTCTGGTGAATTCAAACACCATACCTTATAGTCGAAATGCAAAGGTTTGCCCTTTATGAATTGTTTACAGCCATGGCGGCCGAAATATTTTTTTATCGATTCATTATAAGACAAGTGTTCTTCACAATGAAAATTTTTTTGGTAGTTTTGCTTCAATTTGTCACTTAAGGGACACAATTTCAACATTTTGTCGTTTGAATTGGTAGCAGTTGTTTGAGCAAAGTGAATACAACGCTCAATCTCACTATAACGATCTCGAGACATACTTTTTGCAATCATTTCATTATGAATATCTATATCCCGGCTCCAATATGAATATTCATTTGGTATATTATTGTAACCTACCTACTTTTCTTCAGTTTTTCTTACATTAGGGCTTTTGTGTTGTTAAAGCACCATAATTATTGATTTCGTTGCAAATCATTTGTAATAATTCATCATCAAAGAATCTTTCAAATAGTTCGTACTGTTCTGCTGAACAACCTAAATAAATTGGATCTGGAAATAATGATTTTGAAAAATACAATTTAGCTCTCGACAATATCAAATTTATCTTTCAAATTTGGTACAGATGATGGAACATTAATATCAGGCCCGTTGTAAGCGCAAGATTCTATTTCTACGATTTGAGCGATGTCAGAGAAATTTCCAATTTCAAGTACATCTATTTCACTATCGTTAACTCTTCCAGCAAATTCTATTTCATGTAGTTGATTATGATGTAAGTCTATGATTTTACTGCCTTCGTTCTCATCGCAGTCGTCTTCAGCTGAATCATATGCCTGAGATATGGTGGTTGTAGATAAATTCCAATTGGCTCTCCTAATTCATGTTCTTCATCGATTAATGATTCCAAATAATCAGCCATTTGGAGTTTCATATTACAAATTTATGTAAAACAAAAATTATTCATGAAAACACTATGGATTGACTAAAGAATGCACATAATAAGCCATCCTACGGTACCATATGGGACCACTTTTTTTTAATATGAAGATTTAATATAATAATTGCAATCATTTGATTAACAGAGTATATTAAAATATAGAATAAAATGTGTACTTTTAATCTACCTCTTATTTAATTAAAATTTTATTTAAAAGAGATATGCTAATAATAGTACTTAAAATTTGCTCGTGCTCATATTTAGTATTTTTATAAGACATAAAAAAAAATTAGTTTTTAACTTTTTTTTTTTTCCAGATAGTAGTAAATCATCGAAAGAGGCTTCAGGGACTAGCTATTACCGGGGAAGGCAGTTTGAAGGATTGTGGGACTTTAACCCACTAAAAACTCCTATCATTATTGCAACATTAAAACTAGTCTTATAGACTAACCCATAATTTACATTTAACTCAAAGAAACTAAGATACATTTGATCTACCAAAATCCAATAAGGTTTTAATAGATAAAAGGTTTTAACCTAACTCAAGAGTGGTCTTGTTCGTTTTAGTCGCTTCACAAAGTTTTGATTGTCAATTAAGCTAGAAGCTTAGGTATTGACATGTTGGATCAGACGAGTTTTATGCCGTGCAGCGCATTTCATTATTTCGTCTTTTATAGATGAGATCTTCAGATCTCGATGAATATCGGCATTGCCAACATACCATGGAGCATTGACTATGTTGCGCAGTACCTTATTTTGGAATGTTTGGATAGTTTAAATATGGATTTGCTTAGCACATCCCCATATTTGAATACCGTATGCCCAGACTGGCTTCAACATTTGATTATACATCAAAACTTTGTTATAGGTCGAGAGCGTAGAATTCCGCCCAATCAGCCAGTATATTTTTCTATATTTGAACTGGAGTTCTTGTTTTTTGATTTTCACATGCTCTTTCCATTTCAGTTTTGCATCCAAGGTCATGCCAAGATATTTAGCTTTATTCTCGTATGGAATCACAACATCATTAATTTTGACTGAGAGAGGAGTTACTATGTTTTTATAGGTGAAGTTTACATGACTAGATTTTGGCTTCATTTAATTTAATTTTTCATTTTTTGCACCAGTTAGAAATTTCGTCATTAGCTTTTTGCAGTTTGTTTGTAGCTTCTTCTATAGTAGAATCAACTGCCATCAACGCTGTGTCATCTGCAAAGGTTGCTATTTTTATATTTTCTACTTCGGGTATATCGCAGGTGTATGACAAATATAAAATTGGACCCAGTATACTAGCTTGCGGTACTCCAGCTTTTATATTACTCTTAGAGAGGAGCATTCATTCTCATTTTTAACTCGAAAAACTCTATTTAGGAGATAGATATGATGAAAATAATTCAACATAATTTTTAGGGAGCAAACAAGTTATTTGAACAAAACAAAAATATGGAGAAGCCAAAACGAATTTGTGTAACACATTCCGGATACACAAAAAAATTTAGCAATATATTTAAGAAATACAACTTAAATGTAGTCACTACTAGCAGAAATCTCAAATTATGTAATCTGTTAGGATTTGCTAAAGATAAGAAGAGCATAGAAGAAGTAATTGGTATATACAAAATATCATGCCAAGATTGCACAAAAACTGACATAGGATAATCCAAGAGGTTAATTACAGTTAGATTCCAGGAACATATGAGGGAAGCACAATTGGCGAGGAAAAGAAACTACACGAATTTTAGGTCACCTGTAGCTCAGCATATAGTTGAAGAAGAACATCATATAAATAAGAATAGTTTAAAATTAATAAAAGAGGTAAAAAAAAAATAATAAACTAGATATGTATGAAAGTCTGGCAATATCTAGGGAACCCGTTAACAACAGACTTAATAATGATGTAGGTAGTGGATTCTCACCATTATTTAGATTATTTTATAATTAAAAATTAGGTTCAGGTAGAATTAAGATCATAAATACTAGAATAAGGATTATTACGCAAGACTAGTTTAAATTCAATAAATAATAAATATAATAAAAAAAAAAAAAAAATTAATAAACAAAACACTGTAGATTAGGTAGCACTATTAAGGAATTACTATTGTTAACAAAATGAGCATATTATTAAGGGTTCAAATTATATAATTATATGTAAGGATTAGTGTAAATATTAATTAGTCGCAAAGCACTGATGAAGGAAGTAAGTTGCTTCCGAAATATCGATATTTGCAAAATAAATACAAATGATTAGTGAAAGGAAACTCGACTTTTATTCCATAATTTAAATATATCACTAAAAACAAATCTGATTATCAAAAACAAACAACTTAGCTTTTTGATGAGTCCTTCATGCCTTCACTCAAAAGCTTGGACTACATCTAGTAATACTGAAGAACAAATTTGTTTATTTTCCAGTGCCCTTTCTATAATGTCTGTTATTCGATGTACTTGATCTATTGTTGAGTGTTTTTGCCTAAACCCAAATTGGTGATTAGGTATTATATTCCTGTTTTTAACTTGATATCACTAAACCAGATAAAATGCTACTGACTAATTACACACATTAAATTGAAGATTGAAAAGTATTCCAAAAATAAGTTCTTAACGGTACTTTTGAATTCGCTGTGAGAATCATGAGAAATCATATTTTTCAGAGAGGCTATATGGCTGGTACCATATGGTAACATCGCATAGAATGGGTTAAGTCAATGTAATAGTTTAGTTTAGATTAGTTTGAAAAACTATTCATCACTGCAATAACACTAGTCTGATCTTCTACAGACCTATACAACACACACTTGAACACAAGAAAAATTACAATGATAACAAATCTGTAGATATCTAAAATAAGTATCTTTGAGATAACCCGTCTAGCTAATTAAATTAATTTATACAGTTTATAAATTATTAATATAACGGAAATTTCTATAAGATGGCAACTAAATATTCGTTATTATTTTTACCATCATGGTTATTGGAATAATTCTTTACAATAGAAATAATTTTCTTTTTCAAATTAATTTAAAATTGAAACCTTGAAAAATTTGTGTCCTTCAGTTACACTTAAAGGATAATATAATTTTTAAATGAAACTGTACGTGTGTATGTAGGTTGATATATTATGTAGGTGTATAAGGTTGAATGTAAAAAAGTTCAATTTTAAAGAATTTAAATACGTTATGATTGGTATCCGTAGATTTGAACAAGTACCGTAAATTTGGTGCAATTAACGGAATAAAAAACGAATAGAATACTTATTATCATCAAGGGTCTTATTTAAAAAAAAAAAGCAAAAAAAAAATAAAACTAGAATAGGAAAGTATAGAAAAAGAAAAATTTTCCAAAAATTGTATTTTCTTTCCAAATTAAAATATTCAAACTTTATAGAACTAAAAAATTTATGTATTCAATTTTTTTTTTTTTTTTAATTTCAATTGATGTTTAATGGATCTCAATACGACAAATGATGGTTTCAGTTGAACTCTAGTAAGTCTAACTTTAATAAATTTCAGAAGTTTATAAAATTCTTAATTTATAATTTTTTTTTTTTATTTCTATTTCTGTTTTGTTTTTTTTTTCTTGCAATATTCTTGAATGAGTATAAAATTTTTAATAGCCTTAAAAATGTTTTAAGAATAATTTATTTCAACTGAAAATTCTATGACTTATAAATAAATTAATAGATCTTTCGTTTTAATTTAATAAATTATTTAAATGTCTTTCTTCTACATAATTTGAATGAAAATAATTTTCCTCAATAAAACTGATAATAAAAATGATATTGAATGGATAATTTGAGTGCTATGAATTACAGTCTAAATAAGTAGAGTCCAAAAAAATTTTTTTTTAATATGTATTGTATTTAGAAAGCCTCCTCCTGCTCTGGTTGAGTTCATTCTTCACTTTTCAAGTTGTTTTCGAGAAAATAATTAAAATATCGTTATACAGTTTATATCGTCCTACTGATCTATCCCATACCTTCTTCCCATTCTAATTTTATTCTATACTATACAAATCTATACTATCAACCAAGCCGTACGTAAAAGCTATAGGTGTAATACACCAATGCTTTGGCTAATTATAAGAAATTTTGAATAGCCTTAAAGAATATATGAAATTAACACAATTTCAATTCTAATGTCTGTGAGAATGTCTGTGAAACTGTGTGTGAGTTTTACAAGCTGCCTAAAACTACAGATAGTCGTCGACTTAAGAACATTCACATTTACAACCAATTTTTCTTCTTCAATTCTAAATTTTTGTTCGGTTGAGAAAGCTTGACCAGCAGCTTGCTTTAGATGTTGACAAAGATGATATTATCCAAGTCATAGCATTCAACCCGAATAGACTTATTAATTAAAAATTCACAGAATATAGAAGAACAAATTGTTGCAGAGGGGCGCAGGTGAAAGTAATCCAAAATGATGAAGATAATTCACAAAAAAAATTAACGACAAAAGATAATGACTAAAGCTTTTCACCAAATTAATCAGTAATAAAGATTGAATTATGAATTTGTTTTAAACAGCCAGATTTTTTAAAGTTTTCTGATGGAATTCGACTTCAAGTCGAGATATTATCTGTATTCAAAAATTAATTAATTCATTGAAGCGTTTCTGAACTAATCGCTCATCAACATTTGACGTGAAAATTCATTAAAATTATGTATTCAGATTAAGCAATTTT
The DNA here is from genome assembly GCA_963942445.1 of Argyra leucocephala. NCBI lineage: Eukaryota > Metazoa > Arthropoda > Insecta > Diptera > Dolichopodidae > Argyra > Argyra leucocephala. Next base: position 130,686,496 of record OZ012680.1, read on the forward strand.
CGGGAAACGTAACTAGGTTGTATTGATAGCTAAGCTAAACCGGTTTAAATACTGATCGATGTAAATTTCTATAAATTCAACAGTATTGTAATGTCGAAAATATTAGAAAAATTTATACCCTTCAGTTTGAACGAAATTTTTGTAGCTGATTATCAGGTTGACTTTCGTCATAAGCGTGATGGAAGTTGGTCCAATTCATAGAGTGTAGTATATAATATATATAGCTGCATTTATTTTTAAGTGATATCCTTCATCAATTATATCGTACTGTGTTGTACGTAACCTCAATACGAACAGATTATTTTTATCTGTTTATATTAACATCTGAATCTATTCTAAAGCTCAGGGTGAGCCTTAACCTTGTTTACAACTTTTCTTCATTATGCTTTATTTTGTTTAACTGCCCTTAATTGTGTGTTCTTATGGAGCGAGTTACAATCCAAGCATTTTACCTCAATCTTATAACCCAAGTAGGGAATGATATTTGCACTTTTATTCCAAATATGTAACGATTACTACTTATTTAGTAAACAATGGGTCACCATGTTGTCGGTAAAGCAATAATTTAGCTAAAAAATTCAACATTCACAAAACTTATAGGGTTAGAAACCGGTCAATGTCTATTAATTCAAACATACCACCAGGATCACATCAAGAACTAAAAATAAAAACCTATTCATATTTTGATGTTATTCAATTTTCTTCGATCAACTGTTGGAACTTGTAAGTCTTATAAATAGCTTGGAAACAAGTTAAGGTTATTTTGTATTTTCAGTATTGAATTCGAAAACTAAAAGATTGTTACTACATAGTACCAGCAATATTTAAAGTTAATTCGGTGAAAATAGTTTTTCAAATGAAGCGAACTGGTTTTAAAAAATTCTAGCTAATCACAATAAACCTATTTGTGACTGCGGTGTTATAAAGGGGGCAGGTTTCTTACAGAAATTATATTATATTCTAATCTAAGTTTAACAGTTCTAATTATTTCCATTGTCTATTTATTTATTTATTTATTTTTTATGTTGTAAGGCTTTCTTTAATGGCATAGTTCTATTTTATTTAAATGACTTATTACCAAATTTTACTGTAGTTTTCATAGAGTTTGATTTTTTTTTATGAATAATTAAAAAAAAAAGTCAATTATCTATCGAAGCTAATAAGTTTAAACTACCTCGGTTAATCTTGACATAAAAAAGAGGGTGTTTGACTTGTTTTGATCGCTTATTATAGCTTTTCTGGTAATTAACTGTAGCTATATTTTAGCCTTGGGGCCTATAATCATTTGTTATGCTAGATATTTACTTGAAGATTGCAAACCAACACTAACTTGCTACACTGAGCGGAATTCGAGATGGAAATAGCATTTTTGTTTCATTATAATGCACCTTACTAGTCTAAGTGTGTCAGCGCAGTGCCGGGATTCCAAATGACATATTATTTGTTTTATCACAATGGACCTTAGTGGTCTAACTGTGTCAGCGCATTGCCGGCAGCCACAACTACCAACTATTTGTTTTTTTGTTGTTTTAGTAAGTACTCTAAGTTTATATGAATATCAAAGTCCATTATCACATACCACAGACATTCATTTATAATTTTAGGAATTTTACTTTGAATTTTCTGTACCTATTCAAAATTTTAATGTGTTTCGGGAAGCTTTGAAAATTTTTAGCCTAAAAATGTAGGTATTTTTAGATTGCAATTTTTTTTTTTTTTATTAAAATTCCTTACCCTTAGAATGTAATTTCAACAATAAATAGAGCGTATTAAAAAATTTCTTAGCTTAATTTCTTAAAAAAAAAAAACAAAAACAAGAAAAAAAAATAACAAAAACAAAAAAAAATGAATAATTTTCTTTAATTTTTGTTTTCATATTCATCCTGTATTTTTGTTTTTGTAAATTAATTTTTGATGGGTAAAGAACAACAAAAAAGAGGAAATAAAAATAGAATAAAATTCATGAGAGGAAAATTATACATTATATACATATATAAAATATATATATATTTTTTTATTTACTTCTAAATGAAACATTTTTCCAACAATATTAGTACAAAATATACTATAGTGTATATTATACTAGAATAAGTTTGTTATAGCATGTGTATATTATATTTTTAGATTAGGAGGCACAATATTTTTATTAAATAATACATTTTTTATTTAATTTCAAACGAAGTTATAAATTTTCTTGTTATTTTTTTTTTTTTTTTATTATTCTTCTTTTTTAAGTAAATCTCTTAATACTTTTAATGTGTAGTCATAAAGAAAACTTTTAACACTATCTTGTAATCTAAATGATTGTAATTATGGGGTATATAATTACACAAACTGACTAATGTATGAACATTTTTAAACCACCATTAAAACTGAAATGATTTAATTTGGATTTAGGTTGTATAAAATATGTGGGTTTCAAAAATTAGTTTTCTTTTTTCATTTTTGTTGTTGTTGTTTTTCTAATTGTTTTTTTTTTTTGTTATTAAATTTTTGTTGTTGTTGTTTTTGTTGGTTTAGATTTTGCTATAAAAATTGTTTTTCTTTGTTGTGGAAAAACATTCCATAAAATTTTAACAAAATTTTAACAAAATTTTAACAAAATTTTGAAATTTTATGGAATTTTTAAGATGTTAAAAGAATATTTTTTCTTTTTTTTGGTGGGGATTTTAAAAATTTAAAAGTAAAAACTTTAGAAAACCATAATTTTATTTGATAATCCTTTTTGTGTAAATGAAAGAAATTTTTTAAATAGATTGATTTTAGTTGAAAGTTTCGTTTGTTTGTGGTAAACATTTTGTCAGAGTATCATGAATTTAATTACATTTAATATAAATCACTTACAAAATTTACTTAATTAAAACTTTAAAATATTCTACAGATATAGTTAGTTTGTGGTATTGTGGTAGGCATATTAACTTTGAAAAAAAAAAAAAATGAATAAATTAGAAATGAAAATAATCAGCGAAAAGTTAATAAGATAGGTATATGAGTATAATAAATATATTATATTTATAAATTAAATCTTTTAGATCTTCGGTTCTTAACAACAATTTTAAAATAATTCAAGGTCTTTAATATGTTCAAAATTGTATTCGAATGCTATAACTATGGCAGTTCTGAATAATTAATATCGATTTTCAATTAGATTTTAGTCAATTTTATATGATAAAGCGTGTGTGCATAATCAAACAAATAATTCTAATTCCATAGACACCAAAAATGTAGAGTCCTATAACAATTTAAATTGGAAATAAACAGTACAAATATTTAAATTATTTATTAAAAATATATAAACAAATTCAAAAATATATATTTATAAATTAATTTAATTTTTATGTGTTTTTAAATAGAATTGAGCTGTTTAAAAATATTCCGAGACACAAACCAAGAAAATTTCAAACTAGATAATTCTACTATTCAATATTAAAATTTTCGCAAGTTCTTGGTGCTGAATACTTAAAACATTTTAAATATTTACACCAAATAGTGAAGGTTATTTCCAAGTTGAGCGACATCTATTCTCTAAAAGGAATTTCAATTACGGGAAATTTTTAAAAATGCTTCATAAAAATTCTGTCATTTTAAATAAACACACAAACTTATAGCAAAAAGTACAAAAACAAAAACACAAACAAAAATTGAAAACAAAACAGAAAAACAAAAGATCAGATCAGATCATACTCTTCAAAAATTATATAATAAATGTTAGTTCATTTGCTTCTGCTATCATTAAAAAAAAATATGTGCAGTAAAACACGGTTATAGTCATTCGCTAAATTTCAGTAATATTTCTGACTATAACCGTTTTGTGACTATAGGGGTAGTCGAAAAAAAATTACATCTTTATAAACAAAATCAAATTCAATAAAATATCTTTCGCATAACAATTTTAAACTTTATTTTATTAATAAATAGCAATTCTGTTATGTAATCACAACATATTTGCAATAAAGAACAGAAAAAAACTATATATGAATCAGTGTTTTAATAAAATAATTCACTGTTGACCAATGCTATAACAGAATTGTGACTACAAAAGTTTTTGACCATAAACGAATTAAAATATATCGATCTACTACGTTGAGAGTAATGGGATTTTAATGTGTTAAGTTATATTGAAATTAGTGTTAACTTCGTCATAAAGTATTAGGTATTATACTTTAATTTCATTGAATATACGGGGTGTTCCAGACCATGCGTATCAGCTTCTTGAGAGGAGAAGGAGCCGTTATTTTAAAATTTAGAAAAAAGTTTGTTAACTAAATCGAGGATACTCTATCGATTGGTGGTATTTTAAACTTTCGGAAAGGACTACAAATCGGTTTTTTAAGATCAAAAATCGCCGAAATTGGCCGAAATCGAGATTTTCAAATAGGAAGGGGTACTTTTTAATGCAAATTCGGATTTAACATCAAAAAATAAGAAACTTTTGTAAAGTAAATTTTTTTTTTTTTTGTTTTTTTTTTTTTTTTTTTTTTAAACTTTGTAGGAACCCAAAACTGAGATAAAAAATATGATAACATGAAAATGCAAATTAATTTATAAAAATGATTATCATTAATTTTAGTTTACCAAAGGAAAATATTGAGCATTTTTGTTTTACTGTTTTTAATTTTGACGAAAAATACTAAGAAAACAAAAAAAAAATCATTTAACATAATTTCCTTATTTTTTGTCGTAGAATCTGAATTTGCATTAAAAAATATCACTTCCCGTTTAAAAATCTCGATTTCGCCCAATTTCGGCGATTTTTGATCTTAAAAAACCGATTTGTAGTCCTTTCCGAAAGTTTAAAATACCACCAATCGATAGAGCATCCTCGATTTAATTAACTAACTTTTTTTAAATTTTAAAATAACGGCTCCTTCTCTCTCAAGAAGCTGATACGCATGGTATGGAACACCCGGTATATTCAATAATCAAGCGATTCAGAAAACAACTACAATTATACCAAAACAAATATTTCTTTTTACATCAAATTGTGTTTGAAACAACTACTCCTGCACAGGGGATCCACTAGTTTATATTCTATTCCAATAGGGAGTAAATTTGTGAATATAGATTATAGATATATTAAATTTCGTTTAATTTATCTCCATACCAGTCTAAGCTAAAATAGATTTTCCAAATCCTTAGAATATAATTTAATTTCTCTCGGATAAATTGAATAAGACTTTGGTAATATTTATTACAAAAGATACAAGTTGATACACACAACAGATACAACCTGATTTCCGATACAAGTTGAAAAAAATCAAATTGAAAACAAATTTGTTTTTGTAAAATCTCTGTTAGAGATTTTTTTTATTCTTATTAAACTATCATCAATAAATGTATTCATTTAAAACAAACAAAAAAAAAAAAACAATGACAAATTAATATAAAAAAATCTTAGTTATTGTCATTTAAACCCCCCTTATACATTCTGGATCATATTTCAATATAAAATTTCATCATTGTAAACATAATGACTTTTTATTGATTACCTATTTAATAAATTGCAATGATCAATTATTACAAACTGTTTAATAATACGCTTTAGGGTATACCAAAATATATATAATCATTATTATTAATTATGTACAACATTGTATCTACATAACAAATATCGATTCATAGTAATGGAATGGAATAATACAAAAAAAAAAAAAAAACAAAAAAAAAACACAAAATCATATCCAACCTTTTCACAGAATTAAAAAAATATTAACACTTTATCAAATTAATTAATGAATGAATTTAAAATTAAATTAAAAGTTCAGCAAAACAGGTCATAACAATTTCCATCATAATATTATAAGTATCAAGGTAAGATATACATACATATATACAAAAATGATATTTAATTATAATGAATTTTAATAAATCAACAAGAATGATTGTAATTTAAAAAAATTAATTCATTAAGATTAAAACTTAATGAAACTAAGGTGATTAGCAATTGAAATTTTATAATATTTTAATATACCTAAATATATTTATTTAATTTAAATTATTATTTACTTATTAAATAAATGAAGATAAATTTAAAAAAAATTTCTTTAAAACTTTTTATTTTTCTTTGCTAGCAAAACCTAACAATTTTTAACATTTAATATACATTTGTGTATATTAATATAATTTTACAGAATAATTACAATAAATACTACATAATTACATGGAAAATATGTTTAATATTCTTTAAAATTAAATTCATTTATTTTTTTTTGTATTTCCATAAATTTGGAATAAATAATGAAGCAGTACTGGAAAATTAATTTAATTCATTTAATATTCATTTCATAATATAAATACAAATATAACAAATAACCAATACAAGATTATAATATAATGCTGTTAAAATATTTTAACCATACATATAATATGATCCTTTATGATCCTTGAACACATTTCAAATTAAAATGCCATATTATATATGTATGTATGCATATGTACCTATATAGTTCAATAATTAATTGTTCATAACCAATCAATACAATACACAATACAAAAAAAAAAAAACAAATAATTTTTTTTTTCATCAGTGGTGCTCAAAGTTCAATTTATGATATTCAACATAAATATAAAAATGAAAATTTTCAATGATAGTTAATACTTAATACTTTAAGTAGTTATTATATTTATTGTAGTTGTAGTTGTAAAAGTATAGTTAGTAGTGATTATTGTTATTGTTATGGTATAAATATGTAATTCAAACGATAAGTGAATTCAATGTTGAAAAACTCCCACAATTTATATTGTTTTTAATCGTTTGTTGCAAATAAAATAGGGTAAGCCGGTTAAGTAATGCTGATTATTTCATATTTTATAAAAAAAAAAATATATATATGGGTATATTTTTTGTTGTTGTTTTAAAAATATTAAATGATTTTTTTTTTTTTTTTTCATTTCTAGACACATACAAAAATAAGTATATTAAAAATTGTAATACATAAATAAAATAATTTAATATGATAAGCCATAAAAGTCAAACAATTGGTGTTTTTTGTTAAATGATTTTTTTTTTTCAGAATTTCAAAACTATTAAAAGTGAATTTAAATTTTAATACTGTCGTATTGAAGTGTTTTTAATCAAGTTTTAATAATGCATATTTATAATGCCTAGTTTATATTATGCTTTTTTTTTATATTATACTTTACTAGCAATAATAAATTTTTTGATAGTAATATATATTATAAATATATGATAGTGCTTAAATAATACATACATATTTAGTAATAAGCCAGAGTGCTGGTTAAAATGTATGAAAACGAAAATTTGTTAATGGATGGTTATCTTATCTAAGTCTGAATTAAAAAGAAAAAAAGAAAACATGGAAACAGTATAAGAATATGCTTCAAATTGAAATTCTGTACAAAAACAAAATACTGTACAATATATAGGTGGATATCCTGTATACTGTGTGTGTGAAGGCCTCATCCAGAGTCCAAAGTCTGGTTCTGGCTAATACTGGGCAGCTACAAAGAAAATGCTCAACAGTTTCTACTTGTTCCTGTCTCATTCGTCTACATTATTGCATCTGCGATATCAGTGAAAGTGAATTATTGAGTGGAAGTCGAATTACTACTTTAGTGGTATGAAGTGATATTACTACTTCAGTGGTACCAATTATATTAAAGCAGTATAAATAAATAAATTTATATAATATACCTTCTATATGTACTTCTGGTCTGAATTTGAAGATTCATTTGGCTACATGATTATATCATCCGATTTACGTATCTATCTGTGCCACTGTATTCAGTCTCTTGACTTTAATTTTTATGATTACGTGCAGTTTATACTATACATCATATAGAATTCGGCGTTATATATTTTCCGCCAGTCGCAAGTGTCATTCTCAGGACCGTATATCCGGTGAAGAATTTCCATAATGTTGATGAGCCGAACCGGAGCATTTTTTTAAATTTGAACTTTGGTATTTCGGCAGCATTTTGTAAATTTTAACATTGATATTTACCGATAGGATGTTTGACTCGATTGACTCGATAAATTGATTGCAAAGTTTTATTCAAATTAAATTTTCAAAAATTAGTTTTGCTATTTCTTAAACAACTTATAATATTTATAATAATATAAGAATATGTAGTATTGATCTGGAGATGATAATTTATATTATATTAGTGTTATTATTGCTTCACTTTAGCTTAGTATAATGTAGTGATCGAACTTTTATTTTTTTTTTATTAACAAAAAATCATGTTTACATTATGATGTACATATTTGTATAACCAAATTTTATCCATTCAATTATTCATTATTGGAGAAAATATTAATAAACTTTTAGCTCTGACCTAGCTTTGATATTACGATAATATAGATATTGAATTTATAGTTTTGATTTATAACCTAAATAACCTATTAATATTGATTGCAAAATGGCCACTTAAATGTTCAAATTTCAGTTTTATTATTGATTACCTATTTGATGGGCTAGTACATGACTGAAGTTTTAGGTCTGATCTAGTTTTGATAAGCTGATATGTGGTAATATATAATGATCGAATTGTATTAGCTTTTATCTTTACTTGATAACCTATATATAAATATGTAAACTTATTCTTCGACTATTTGAACACGATCTAAGCCTTCACAGCACTCACATTTGGTTAAATCAAAAGATATAAACCTTAAAAATTTTATATCAGAAATTTTGAATATCGACTTAGACCAGAAACAAATTAATTAAATTATTATATTTAATAAAAAGTTTATTTAACATCGATCAAAATTAATTTTCAATGTCAAGGATATACACTCCTTACTAATACTAAAACTTTAAATTTATTAAAAGCAACATAATACCTTTTAATATATAATTTTTTTTTTTTTTTTAAAATTAATTATACGTTCTATAATAATTGATAATATGATAACATATTTATCGATTTGAATTGACAATGAACTTTTAAGAGAAATGTTAAGATTTAATAATATTATTGTACACGAGTATGGATTGAGTGGGACATTTGACCACCATTTTATTGTATGATAAATTATTAAAATATTCTCACATCAAGTTTAATTCTGTTTTCAACTAAAACAATTAAATTATAAAACTTTCTAGGATATATAAGTCTTTAAAATTTTTTTTTTTTTTTTAATAATATATTCATATATATATATATATACATTTACATTATTATTTGAATGATAATATTACTTGTGTCTTTAAATTGTCCTTAGAAAAATCAGAAAAATATAAATACATATACATATGTATATATAGAAATAAAAAAAAATAAAAAGAAAACTTTTAATATAGGGTTCAGGTGGTACTAGAAAATTTTAATCAAATTTTAAGGATAAAAAATAAACTTTTCTACTTAAATTCGTTTTTCTTTATTTTCTGTTTTAATTTTTTTATTTTATTTTTTTTTTGTTTTAGTTTACACACTGTTAAATTCGGTTTGGTTTTTAATATTTTTTTTGTCCTGTATTTTGTTTACATTTTTCTGCTTTTTTTTTGTATTTTATTATTTTCAAATGTTCTTCTCATATACATGTGTATATATTTTTCGCATTCTCTCTAAACGACTAATTGAAGTATGAAGTTCTGATATCCTTCCTGAAAAGTAAAAACAATAAAATACAAAATAAAGTTTATGTGTATTTTTGTTGTTGTTTCGTTTAACATCGATGACAGGGATATTTTAAAAATAATATTTTGTCTTTTATATACATTTTTTGATGTGTGTAATTTTGTGTGTATTACAAAGTTGATTTGAGTTTTGTAATACCTAGAAAATTTTTTTGTTCAGTATTTGTTTGTTCGTTATTCTATGTTAGCCTTCATTATATTAACTCTTTATTAATAATATATCTTTCAAAACATAATTTTTATATAACTTTTATTTAAAAAAAAAAAATATTATTTTCTCTTTCTTCTATAACTTTTTTCCTGTAAATTTACTTAGCTCTTTATTCTTTTTATTTTAAATTCTTAAACTCACTTATTAATCTTAAAACACTGAATTGTAAATTACAACTAAGAATAAGAAAAATATATATACTCTATATGAGCAAATTGTTCTTTTTGAAATAAAATAAATAAATAAAAAATATAAAATAAGATAAATCAAAAATAACTATCAAATTATAATATTTTTATTGTGTTTTTTGTGTTTAAGAGCGGTTGAGTATTTTACAAAAAAAGTTTTGCAATAAATTGTATTTTTAAGTAGTTTTTTTGTAATTTCTAATTTTTTGTATACAATTTCTTACAAAATAAATTTTAGTTGAAAATGAATTTTACGTTGTAGTTGTTGTACTACGTAAAATTTTTGTTTTCAATTTTACCGCATCGGAACATAAAATTTTCACAAGAATAGTAAAAATGTTTAAAAAACTAAATTCTATTCCAAATTTGAATATTTAAAGTTGAGCATTTCATAAAAAATGTATTTCACAATTTTAAAATAACAGTAAAAATTATAGTGGACAGTAAAATTTCAAGGGAACAGTAAAATAATTAAATAGATTCTATGTTGTGAAATATTGAATGAAATATTAAAAAACTAAATTCTGTTCTAATTTTGAATATTTAAAGTTAAGCATTTCATAAAAAATGTATTTCATAATTTTAAAATAAGAGTAAAAATTATAGTGGACAGTAAAATTTCAAGGGAACAGTAAAATAATTAAATAGATTCTATATTGTGAAATATTGAATGAAATATTAAAAAACGAAATTCTGTTCTAATTTTGAATATTTAAAGTTGAGCATTTCATAAAAACTGTATTTCAGAATTTTAAAGGAACAGTAAAAATTATAGTGGACAGTAAAATTTCAAGGGAACAGTAAAATAATTAAATAGGTTCTATATTGTGAAATATTGAATGAAATATTAAAAAACTAAATTATGTTCCAATTTTGAATATTTAAAGTTAAACATTACTTAAAAAATGTATTTCATAATGTTAAAGGAACAATAAAAATTATAGTGGACAGTAAAATTTCAAGGGAACAGTAAAATAATTAAATAGATTCTATATTGTGAAATATTGAATGAAATATTAAAAAACGAAATTCTGTTCTAATTTTGAATATTTAAAGTTGAGCATTTCATAAAAACTGTATTTCAGAATTTTAAAGGAACAGTAAAAATTATAGTGGACAGTAAAATTTCAAGGGAACAGTAAAATAATTAAATAGGTTCTATATTGTGAAATATTGAATGAAATATTAAAAAACTAAATTCTGTTCTAATTTTGAATATTTAAAGTTAAGCATTTCATAAAAAATGTATTTCATTATTTTAAATTAACACTAAAAATTATAGTGGACAGTAAAATTTCAAGGGAACAGTAAAATAATTAAATAGATTCTATATTGTGAAATATTGAATGAAATATTAAAAAACTAAATTCTGTTCTAATTTTGAATATTTAAAGTTAAGCATTTCATAAAAAATGTATTTCATAATTTTAAAATAACAGTAAAAATTATAGTGGACAGTAAAATTTCAAGGGAACAGTAAAATAATTAAATAGATTCTATGTTGTGAAATATTGAATGAAATATTAAAAAACTAAATTTTGTTCCAATATTTAAAGTTGAGCATTTCATAAAAAATGTATTTCATAATTTTAAAATAAGAGTAAAAATTATAGTGGATAGTAAAATTTCAAGGGAACAGTAAAATAATTGAATAGATTCTATGTTGTGAAATATTGAATGAAATATTAAAAAACTAAATTTTGTTCCAATATTTAAAGTTGAGCATTTCATAAAAAATGTATTTCATAATTTTAAAATAACAGTAAAAATTATAGTGGACAGTAAAATTTCAAGGGAACAGTAAAATAATAATTAAATAGATTCTATATTGTGAAATATTGAATGAAATATTAAAAAACTAAATTCTGTTCTAATTTTGAATATTTAAAGTTAAGCATTTGATAAAAAATGTATTTCATAATTTTAAATTAACACTAAAAATTATAGTGAACAGTAAAATTTCAAGGGAACAGTAAAATAATTAAATAGATTCTATATTGTGAAATATTGAATGAAATATTAAAAAACTAAATTCTGTTCTAATTTTGAATATTTAAAGTTAAACATTTGATAAAAAATGTATTTCACAATTTTAAAATAACAGTAAAAATTACAGTGGACAGTAAAATTTCAAGGGAACAGTAAAATAATTAAATAGATTCTATATTGTGAAATATTAAATGTTAAGTGTTAAAATTTGAAATATTTTTTAAATTTTTTACCATTCTAACCAACTTTATATTACAATTTATGTCTACCGTTGCAGTAAAATTATTAAAATAAATTTTTTTTTCGAGAATACTATAACAATAGCTGCTACCCAGTTTTATACTGAAAAATAACAATATTAGCTTTCTGATAAACTTTTAGGTGTTTTAGTATCAAATATTTTGATTTTTCGTTAAAGTCCAAGCCGATTTTTCAAACAAAAAAAACGTTGGTATTTCTGTTATGAATTCGATACATTGGGATTATCTATTTACAAGCAACCATTTCAAACTCATCGCATCTCTTTTTGCAAATATATCTTCTTCCTGATTATGACTTGTAAACTCGATATTATATCCAGTAGGATCCACATAAGAGTGACTCTGTTTTTGCAAATACCAGGGGTTTTCAGTTAGTCGAACTATCTAGAATTATGTATGTATATGTTAGCATCACTGTTTTATTTTTTAATTAATTAGAATGCAAAACCTAGATGGCATAGATTTCAGCTTCAAAGAAAGTGTTATATGTGCCAAGGGATGAACTTCAATTGAACCTTAGTGTAAATAAATTCGGCCTTTGTTTTGAGTCATCATTATAACATACTTAAAACTTCTGGAGATAATGTTCTTATTAATACTGCGACTTCTTTTCTTTTAGGTATACAACAACAAAATATTGTGTTTACTTTAAATCAATACTGAAATATATTAATATTCAATTATTCAAGATCATATATGGATTAAAAATTTAAGTAAAAGAGTGATGGACAATTGAATAAAATTATATTATAGAATTAGTGTAATTAGTTCTACTATATAAACTAGTCTACATATGCTGATAACTGTATACAGAGGCAGATAAACATCGACAACTGGATATATCATGGCAATATACTGGCTAATATTATGGCCGAAAATCAATAGAAAGATGCTTGTACTACTTAATATATTAAATCTACTTAGAATGTACAGCGTATGCAACTTGACGAAATAAATGTACAGCGTATGCAACTTGACAGTTCTATAATTTCCAGATATGTGACGGTTTTGACACGGTGGTATGATATCAAAAATATTTTTTATTGATACATATTTGGAATTTTTTTTAATAAAAAAACAAATGGATTCAAATGGAACATAATGCCTCATTCCTCTCATCATAGAAGTTTTTCTTTTAAACATTTTTTTATTTAATAATATTTTTTAACATTTAGATACAAAATTTTATACTGAAAAATAACAACATTAGCTTTCTGATAAATTTTTAATTGTTTTAGTATTCAATTATTTTTCGTTAGAATCCAAGAGATTTGAAAGACGATTTTTCAAACGAAAAAACGTTGGTTTGGAAGTTTTCTACGGTTAGCATAATTTTTCATAACAATGAAACGCACTGAACACAAAACATAAATGGTAAACCCATTATAGCAAAACTATATATCGTCGCCTGAATTCTCTTTTGCCCCATACGCAAAAGTATAAAGAAAGTACAAAGTATATTCCGAGATAATCGTAAAAGAAAGTTTGGACGTTAAAAGAAAAAAACTAGTCCGAAAAAATATAGTCGAAATTTTAACTTTAAGTTTATTGATTATTTAACTAGTCATATACTAAATTTTAGGGATGTCACTCAAATACTTTTCGAGTTATTTGATATTTTATCATAAGAGTCATAGTGGACAGTTTGCTCCATACCATACAAATCGATCACAGAATTGTTTTCAATTTGCCTATGGAGAAAACGTGCATTGAGCTTCTTTTACTATGGAGCAAATAAGAATTAAAAAGTTTGTTAGGTTAAAATACACGTTAATGTTAAGTACATGGAACAAATTATTTAAAAATATGATTAACAATAACAGTCATTTCATCAAAATTAAAAAGGATTACGCTTATTATGAGAAAAAAAAATTAAAAATTTTAAGTTTTTTTTGCTTCTTTATTTTAATTTTATTTTGTAATTCATTCATTATATTATTTTGATATAAGTATAACAACATGATAGCCATTTCACAACACTTTCAACTGAACCAATTAATTTGAAATTTTTAATATGAAATTTTTAATATGGTTTTAAAATAGTTTTGATCTACTGGAAGTAAAAAAGTTATTTAATTTATTGTAAATCCTCCGTCTTTTCTTTGGACAACAATGATTGCTTCTGTAGAACTGGGAATTTAGAAGGAAACAGATTTAAAGGTGTACTCAACACTTTTTTATATCTTATTTTTTTATATTAACTTTTTTAAAGTCCAAGTTTGAAAAAGAATCTATATTCGATTAGAAAAGGTTCGGATTTTTGATATTGAATAATTTTAGTTTTTGAAAATGGAAATTTCATATAATATAATTTTATTGCAGGTGCAGTATGTGATGCGCTATCTTTTTCTACCTTTTGAAAAATTTGTAGTTTAGTTTTAGAAGTTTAAATTTAATAATAATTTGAATAAATGAACTGGACTATGTATATCAAGATTATTTAAATATTTCTCTATCAATGAATGCACACAGTCAACTTCTTGCAACAGTGAGTGACCGGGTTTAAAGAGTTTTCGGATCAATTTAACGATATTATTAGAATTTTGTAAAAAATATTTTAAGGCGATCGCAAAAGTATTTTGTTTCGATTTTATGGAATACAAATATCACTCCCAAAAAAAAATGTTCTCAAATTTGAATTATCGAGACAAATTTTATTCAAAAATTTGATTAGAACGTCAGCTAGATCTTGTCCTCCCCTTCCTGTTTGTGCCTCCGTCCATATGGCACAATATGTAATTTTTTCTTGTCCAAGTACAATTTACATCGCAGTTAGGTTCCATGCATTTAATTTGCGTTTGTAAAAAAATAGAAGGAATTACCGTTTGGTACAGTAATTACATTCTGTAATCGATGATACTGCAATTGATACAGTGATTTGGATCCATATTTGTACGATCGAAATCTCTTTCGGCTTTCACCATATTTTTTTCTGCCTTGTGTAAATCATTAGAATGAATCTCATCAGCCGTAAGATTGGAATTTATTTTGAACAAAACACATTTATTACATAAATCTTTTTTTGGTACCCAAAACGACAAACTTCATCAAAAACTTTGCGATACATATTTATTTTTAATGGTATAGATGTTACCTCCGAATAATAATTGTATATTTTAGGTCAACGATAAACCTGCTTTTAGATATTTGGTTTCACTTGTAGCACGGCAGTAGTGAAAGTCCACTACAGGAAACTTTTTATGTGCCCCCGAATTTCATCCAACTTTTCTTCAGGGGTAAATGTTTTCTTATGTTTTCCCTGTTTACGAGCGATAGGTTTTTTAGAATCAGGTTGACATAAATTGCTAAAACTAAACTTCATAGATATATGTAAATTTAACGGTTATAATGGTAATCTTAAATACCTATGGAGCAAATAAGTACTCAATATAATTCTAATTATGTATGCCTCATAGCGCATGGTTATGCATATGGAGCAAAAGAGAATTAACAATATAAACACTGATTTTTTCATATAAAAGTTGCTCCATAAACCAGAAATTGGTTTATGGAGTAAAGGAGCACTACAAAATGAAAAAAATGTGGCTTATGGAGCAAAGTGCGCACTCTATATCTCGAAAACTAAAACAGATAGGATAATTCTGATAACAGCATTAGAAAGAGAATTTTCAAAACCTATAGAACAACTTATAAGTCAAAAATTGACGTATGGAGCAAAAGAGAATTCAGGCGACGATATATTCCCATCACTGATAGTTAGTATATCAAACATTTGATTAATAACTGTTACTCAGTTTAATTTTTTTTAAATTTTTTTTATATAACACAATCCTACAGTTGACATGATCAACTATTTTCTTTTTAGTTTACTTTATTTTTGAACCGGAAATTCAAGATTGTTATTCTGAAGGGAAAATATGTTGTTATTTTTTTTTTTTATAATATGAAAGCGAGGAAGAGGTTTCAAAATTGTAAAATAGAAAATATGACATTTAATTTTTTTTTTGTTTTTATTTTTTTTATGGTTAACCAAGATTTTCTATATATATATATATATATATTTTTTTTTTTACTTTTAATTTTGGTTTATGTCCTTACTACAAAATTTCATCATATGAGAGTTGTAAATAAATCCCTTATTATCTTTTATGAATTCAATCAAGAGTATTTATCTCATGTACTTATGAATCTGTAGAATAAATGATTTCTATGAATGTTGTTATTTATTTCAAACGAATTTGTAACGTAAATGAAACTGAAATCATTTGAATAAAATACAAATTTGTTATAAGTTTTGTATTTATTTTAATAACGAACGTAGATTGTATGAAAGTTGTTTTTACTTTGAATTGAAATGATTTAATGAGAGAATTATGCATTTTATTTCACTAACAATATTTTATTTGTTTATTTGCTGTTTGAGCCAAAGTATGTGTAATTAAAAAAAAAAAAACAAAAAAAGATTTTAATTTGTTAAGGTAAGTTTAATTTAGTTTTAATGGTGGTGTCACCAACAGATTTTTGTTACTGTTATATCACTAGAATTTACTTTGTTTAATATGTCAGAGTAATGAAGATGAAATGGCAGATTATTTACTAATTGGCTATTAAAAGAATATGCATAAGTAATTGGACATAATCGGTGGGTAAAAATAATAAAAGCACATTTTTGTTAACATTGATCTGAATATTATTTGTGGATTACCAATTATAAAAATGATTCAGATTTGTTTGTGCGGCATTAATGCATTCTCAAAATTTACAATATTTTGATATTTTTTTTGTTATAAATTTTATTACTACATTTTTTTTACAATTAAAGAAAAAAAAAATTAAATTTTTCTCATCTACGCTATTCTTTATATTTATAAATGACTTGCTCCAAGCCACTTTCGATTGAATTTACAGCTTTGCAGATGACATTACTCTAGTAATATCCTACGATTTTCATAAAAAATCTAAAGCTACATCTATAATTGTATCAACAAAAAGAATTATGTCTCTGATACAGTTCAGTTGCCAGTTTACTCAGCCATAACTAGACTAGATGTTTTAAGTTTCTAGTCTATTTACTATTTATAAAAATTGAATTTTGAATTGTTTTACTAGTCTTTTTCAAAAAATGAATTTATAAATTGTAATGATAAAATAGTGAATAAAATAAAAATAAATAAATAAAATAAAAAAATAGTGGTCAGACCAAATAGTGAAACACGAAGGATAGGATATGCTGATGAAAAGTTATGGAATTTCATTTATAATTTCAATATTTTTAAAGTGGAACCAAATTGCATCTTATGTGTTCCCTAAACATGGTCAATTCTATATTTATGAGCTACATATATTCAAGTTGAACATTAAAACCTACGTTCGTAATTGTCCTCTTTCGCTTTTACCCTTTTCCGTTCCTAACTTTTCTATACCACTCTTTTATTAAGTAGAATAAGTCTTCTTTCAAACGACCATACATATTATTAACCAGTATGTAGCCAGTCAAGGTTTATATGCCTTCTTTAATGGGTTTATAAACGTTTTTAATATGTGTTCAGTTATCAGTTATATAGTCTCGTGTCAATATCTTTCTCCTCTATTGCTAGGCTTAGCTCGATTGCTTGATTATTAATGAATGACTAAATATCCAACATTTAACTTTATTCTATATTGATTCTACATTGTTAACTGTACTATACAACATATTTATTTATCAGGTTTGTTTAACAGCTTGAAATAATAACATTAAATATTGTTAATTTTAGTTTCAAGTTTTTTTTTAGTAATTTAGGTTTATTAATAGTCTGCATGCTAATTTGAAAATAATGCAATGAATTAATATATATTGACGAGCTCATAGATTTACATATTGTAATATGTGCAATAACTGTCCAATAAATATTTTTATTCCATTAAATATTTTTTACTTTTTTAGTGCAATGATATTAAAAAAAAAAAAAAAAAAAACTATTGTATTTAAATAATCTGTACGAGCGATTGGCTCAATTGAGAAAAGAATGAAATTAACGAATAAAACAATAAATTTAATTAGTAATTTCTTGAATTTAATTTGAAAACGTCTAGTTAAGAAGCCTGATGTTATTCAAAATATTTAAAATGAATTAATTTATAGAAACAAACAGTCATTGTATATATTCTAACGGTAATATTTATGTATAAAATAATTTTCGGTACATATTATTTAATATTTTTATTTGGGTACAACTATGGTACAACTATGGTACAACTAAGGTACAACATCTTAATTATACTAACAAAGATGTTGTATACAATATTGTAGAGCAGTTAACATGTATTTATAGACTTAAGTAAGCCTGTGGCTTTTCTCCACATATTTAATACGTCCAGTTATCTGAAATGTTTAAAACAAATCCTGTTGTCCGAAATGTTTCAGTTTTCGATCGTTGGTGTTTCGTTGCTATTTAGTTGAAACGTAAATGGATTTGGGTAAATTTATTGGTGATCTGAATATAACAGATTAAAGGTTTAAGTCCAGGACTATTTTAGCATTCACCCATATAACCAGGGAGAATTAATAATATAGATTTTAGTACAATGAACTGGAAACGTTTAATTATTTCATATTTCATAATTGTAATGGAATTATTGGAGTGTTAATAATATATAATAAATAACTGCAAATTGAAATAATAAAAAAAAATAATTACTTAAATTTAACAAAAACTTTAAAATTTAAAATAAAACTTTAAAATTTTCTTAATAAATAAAAACACTGTACCTACCCCTTAAATTATTTAAACTGAAAAAGAAAAAAATAAAATAAATAAAAATTAATAAAATAAAATAAAACTATTTATTTAAAGTCATATAAACGTTTAAAAAAACAATGTAAAAAATGTGTTCATGATTTCAACTTTTCAGATAATCTACTTCGTGATTATTATATAAACATTCTGAAAATATTTCTATCTCGAAGTATCCACATTATTATCTATTTTTTTTTTTTTTTTTTTATAAGATATCTACAACAACACTTCCTAATAATCGTATATAGTAATAAATGTTTATACATGCATATTATATACATTTATGTATCTATAAGATGCAGGCATATTATCCAATGATTATTTAATAAAACTAATTTTATTTTTTTTTTTTTTTAGTAAAGTAAAATTCGTATACAAAAAAATAGTATTGCAGAAAAAAAATTAAATAAAAACATTTTTTCAATCTTGATTTCTAAGATTTTACTCGTTGTACTTTATTTACAATACTTTTTTTTTATATAAGAGTTGAATTCTTGAAATAAGGTTTAAATATTGTATCTAAAGTAGTACAATGATAAGATATTTTGAGGTAAATGGATAAATTGTAAAATGTGTTGCAAGAGAACAACAACAACAACAACAACAACAAACCACCTCAACTTGTTTTATAAGTATAAAAATAGAAGAGTAATATCTGATATGAATAGAAAAAATGTAACAAGAGAATGTACATACGAATGTTAGTTCTGAGTTGTATTCGTATTATAAAAAAAAAAAATGAGAAATAAGGAAAAAAAATGAAAACTGTATAACACGTATGAATAAAGATTTTATAAAAATCATGATTATTGAATTCATTTTTTGTTTATAATAATGATTTTTATTTAATTTTTAATGTATGTATGTAATGAATGTATATTATAAAATATAGTTATATTATTAATTAAAAATCTTTGTTTCAATTTAACTTCACAAATATTTTATGCCTAAATTTGTTATAATAATATTTAATTTATTTTATTTTACACACAAATTATTATTTATTATTTTTTTTTATTAAATCTTATAACTATTTCAATATTTTACTCTATTAAATTGAATGGGCCATAGAGAGTGAGTTTGAATCGCAATATGGATATCCTTTAATCATTTTCGTTCATACACAGCAACCGGATATAGTGATACCGGACCGGATATGACAGTTGTACTGTGCTGCCTATTATTTATTTTTATTTTAATTATTCATATCTCTAAAGGAGCTTCAAAGCTCATACAGAGTGTACATCTTAAAGTTTAATTCATAGACTAGAGACACCATCTATTAGATCTTTTACTGCAGTACTATATTATGAATTGTTGAGCTCCAACATATCGCAACTATACAAAAACAATACCACTTCATATCTAAGAATAAATTGAATCTGACGTTATATTTTTTATGTATGTTAAATTTAAAACCAAACCGGTTTTTTGCATTTTTATTTCTGTTAAAGGTAAACCAATTGCATATAATAAAATAAAATATTGTGGTATTATTAAAATCATAAAAATTAATCTTATTTTTATTTCTGTAACTGCAAAACCACATAATTTCAATTTGAAACTGTATTCCTTTGACGTTCTAAATTATAGACACTGTTGTGTTGATAAATGATTTGTGCTTTCGTGGAATTTACATATTTTGACAGTAATTATTGATATTTTTTTGACCAAGAATTGATTATTTTTTTTTGTATTGACGTGACAATGGTTTCTTGGCATTTTTAAATTCATATTGTCATAACTGTTATAATTAAAATTTTGTGCAATTACAGTTCAAAAAATTTATGTAATTTACTATAAAAAAAAATATATAAAAAAATAATAATATCAAAAACTATAATTAAATACAAACAATTAACTTAAGTATTAGGTGCCTATTATGTATTTCGATCGAAATTAATCGAATCGTTCATCGTTATCGTTAAAGTTATTCGATTGTGATCGTTAGTCATTATGTATTTCGATGAAAATTTGATCGAAAGTGTTTAAAAATGGTGCCATTGTAAAATTCAAATCTACGATGAAACTGACATATGTTTCATTCTTTAAATGTCAAATTCAAATTATTATACGAAAAAAAAAACAAAACAATAATGTTATATTTAAAATTTTTAAGTTGAAAATAAGTTGAAGTGTTTAAATAAAATATAATTATAAAATTATAAATTTTTAAAAATAAAATGATTTGAGCAGAATTAAATTTTTCAATTTCTGATAGTGCTGAAAAACGCTATCAAATTGCAGAATTAAAAAACAAGCGAACATATATTCGGGATTATTCCAATCCAATAGATTTGGAAGATTTTACGTAGGTTATTTAAACATGAATTTGATGAATTATTATCTACATTATTAGAACTATTAAATTAGGTCAAAAATTGAAATAGCCAATAAGTAACAATTCCAAATATAATTAAATTGGTTAGTGTAGTAAGATTCTGTGCGGTTTGTACCAAGCAAATGATTTTCAACGTAGGAAATGATTTTCATGTCGGACTAGCACAGCTATTTTTTTTTGGTTCTTAAAGAAGTTTAATATGTATTTGCAGTTTATAATTATGTGCAAAATGGATCAAATTCCATTACGCACTAGAAGAAAAAAGTCAGGCAAACATTATTTTTATGATTAAAGCAGAATTACTGAAATAATTGGAGCAGTAGATGGAAAGCTTATTTAAATTAAATCACCGAAGCAAAACGTACAACATTTATGTTATAGTAGAAAGGGATTTTTTAGCATTAATGCAATTCTGATAAGTTTATACTTTGTCGTAATTACTTTACATTTTTATATCAGTTTTTGTTTTTAGATATGTGACCATAATCAGGTAATTGGTTTTGTGAGTGCAAGATATCCTGGTACCTCTTTGGAAAATTTATAATGGTTTATCATTATTTACACTAACTTTTCGTATTGCAGTTTATTTGTAACTGGCCTTTCATTCCTATTAAAATTTATTTCAATCAAAAAATATCATAAATATAAAACAAAACACCAACTGTCCAATATAAATAAAATAATATAATGTCCAATATAAATAAAATATATTTCTATCTATCTCTTTTATTTTGTCCTTTCAATTCAAAATTGAAATAATTTGTACAAAATCTCTCTTTCGATGTCTCTTTCGTGGTAAAATTTTACATCGATAAACTTTATCGATTTCGTCGACAATTTCTGAACGATATCGAAATACATAATGGCAATTTTGCATTTTGACATTTCGTTCGATCAAATCGTAATCGTTGTCGAAATACATAATAGGCACCTTAATTTGATATAAAATACCATACTAAAGTCCACAATACCATGAAAACAAGCTCAATAGAGCAATAAAAATCAATTTCTGTCAAATGAAAATATCAATTATGTCTACTGTCGAAATATGCAAATATTAAAAAACCATGAATGCTGGTAGGGCCTTGATGTTAGGGCATAATGAAAATAAAACTTATAAATATACTATATGGGAGCATTTTTGATTGTTATAGTTTTTTATTGATATTTTTTAAATAAAAACTGATTTATAATACACAATTCGACCAGACAGCTTTGGCTAGGTCCTATATTTATTTTTTTTACTTTACATATATTTTTACATTTGAAATTAATTAGTATATAATATTAATCTTAATCTAAACTACGTTCTTTAATCTTTTTTATCTTTTTATTAAATCAAATATAAGTATTCTCCATACTTAAAACCATGTTACTATTAGATTTAATAATAGATTTAATAATAAAATTTAACTTTATCTTATAAATAATGGAATAAGATTATAATGATAACAAAATTTGTATTTAACTCGTTTGAAATAATAAAGAAAAAAAAATCAATATGTAACTATTTCAATATGTTGCAGTATTGAGCTAACATACGTAGGTATAGAATTAAACTAGTTAAACATATTTAAAAAAGCGGATAATTTGAACTCAGAAAATAATTAAATACAAGATAGTAAAATGTTTCTATTCCGATTCTAACAAAATGAAGAGGAATATTTAAGGCTCAAAACCATTTATCTAAATAAAAATAATTAATTATTTTGAGTTTTTTCGATAATGCATTAAGTATTGGATATAAATCAATTTTTTTAGGATTATTTATTTATTTATTTATTTCAATCTAATGGGTAGTCCCTTACAGATTTTGCTTATAAAATATTATCTGGTAAAAGTCGTTTAAGCATCCATATATATGTTTTGTTAGTATACAGCTTGTGTTGTCAAATAATAGAACTGTCAGATTTTGTAATTCTAAGTGAATTAAATACAAGGTTATTGCAATGATAAATACATTTAAAGTTATACCCACTTGCCTAATATACAAAAGTAATCATGGAATATGAATTTATGTATTACAGTCGAACCCGCATAAGATCAACTTTCATAAAAGCACAAGCCGCTTATTCACAAAATTTTCAACTCAGAAAAATCCACATATACTTTTACATGTATTCGTGCTCGGTTAATGGCAACTCCTTTAATTTCACAACTTGCTTAAAATCACAATTTTGTTCTTATGAAAATGTCTAATTCCACTTAAAATGCCTCGCTTATAATCACATGAAATTGTCAGTCATAAAAATTTATAGAACAAAATTCAGAGGAAAGAAAATTCTTAAACAAAAGGATTTTCTGTCAATTTTTTGTGTGCACCTCTAGGTGAATATTTACAATAATTTTTGTTCTAGAATCAACCCTATGATTTTTATTTCTTTTAGAAATATAGAATATACCCTATGGATTTTGTGTTGTCAAATATTCAAATTAGACGTTTGTTTTTCTTTCTAGAAGAAGTTCGTGGTTTATAAAGAATTTTTCAGAAAATTTTTGTTATTTTGAAAGTAAGTAAAAATATTTTTGAAAGAAGTGTTTTACACTGAAAAACAGAGCAAAATGTTTTATAAATATGTAATTATTTCTAGAAATGTAATCAAAAAGAAATGCATCTCTTAATATAAAACAAAAATTGCAAATTATTGAATCAATACAAAAAGATAATAAAACAAGGAAAGAAGTAGCGGCTGAATATTGTTGCGATTTATCTAAAATTTCAAAAATAAAGATGGTTTAAAACAAATTGAGCTGCAAAAATTAAATCACAAACAAAAACGTTTATTTTCACAAACCGGTTAAAATCACAAATTTTTGGAAAATTTACAATATGATTTTATGCGGGTCCGACTGCAATCATATCTCATAATAATATGTTTGCACGTCAATTGCATACTTTTAGGGAATTTTCTTTGATTGCATTAAATAATATTCAAAAATGAAATTTTCGTTAGAAATTAACCGATTTAGTACTGTCAAGTATTATATTTCTATTTTTATATTTAATTATTATTGTTAAAATATATATTTAATTAGTTTATTCATTGTTGGTTTACAAATTATTTCAATATAAGCTAAACATTTGATGCATTCATGCCCGTGTTAAATTAACAATGTTATAAGCTAAATTGACTTTTCTGGTAATGGCATGAACACTACATTTTTTTAGCAATACTAGGAACAACATAAATTTAGTTCAGTTATGAAGTTAGGTGAATTAATTTAGCACGATGCAAACGTCAATCTGTCAAAACAGATGTCAAAATAAACATTAAAATATATAATTTTGCTAAGTTGGGTAATTAATTATAAAAGAGCTAAACATAATTTTTATAAGAAAGTAAATATTTATTAAATAAGCTTGTATAATATTTTATTATTCAAAATATTATATAAATTTTAACAAAATAGAAATAAAATATACGTTTTTTTTTAAATGTTGTTTAAATCTTGCATTTATTTTAATAATAAATACATTTTGACATTTATAGCAAGTGTGAACCAATTCTAAATTTTTTGAAATTTATATCTTTACTAATTTAGCAGCGACATGAACGTATGATTGATGATTGGTTTATATATAAGTAGAGTCTATTATTAGTTTTAATTTTTCAAATATTAGTATTAGTTCAAATAACGATAGTTTGTATTTAATAAATTTAATACTTCATTGCTATTGCTTGACATTTTAATGCCTCATTTTCTATCCTCAATGTCATTTATTAAACAATTTTCATTTAATTTTGCAAAAATAAAAACAAATTAATGTAATTGAAAATGACTTTGTAATATCTCATACCTTTCTTTCCATCTTATCTGATATTGTCTACTACCAAGCAAACGGTACATAAATTCTAAAGGTATATTCTAACACTTTGAATGATTATTTAAAAAAAAAATATCTATTAAGACATCAATTCCACGATTCGAAAAAGGAAAATTTTCCCATTTATCAGAATGTTGGAATGAATAGTTTTGAAAACAATATTATACATGCTTCTTGCAAGAACGACACAAAGAATGGTCAAACCAAATATACGCACACATTGGCTTGAATCTGATATAATTTATTTAGCAGTTATAAACTGGAAGGGTTAAATAAAATGGTGGAAGGTGATTTTTGCAATTCAAGAATTGATCTATTCTTATATTTAGGTAGAATAGACATTGGTTGTCAGGTCAGATATATAAGAATTAAACAGATTAATTATATAGTATTGCAAGTTAAAAAAAAAACCGCATCGAGCTTTTTACTAGTGTAAGTAAGTAAGTAGTGGTGCTTGTTGATATTGGTATTAGTAATATCCTTCATTGTGTCTGGAAAGTAATCTCCGTAGGTGTAGAAAAGATGCAATATAGTTTTATTACTTCTCTAATCTCTACAAATTCTATAAACTTTTTTTTTATAAATTAACAATTTTTTTTTTTTTTTAACTTTGTTGCTAACTGATTTGGCCTAATTTTTTCGAGTATTTCAATTTAAGTGTATAATTACTAACAAATATATTTACATACTTATACTTTGTATTTCTATACTAACAGCATGCTTATTTTACTAAAAAAATTTCAAGTAAGGGTGGTGGTATTTTACTAATCCTCCTGGATGGATATACATACATACATATATTGCACAATCAATTCTGGCTGGCTTTCGTCATTAGTAATAGAAGTCTATGGTGCTCTTGTTTAAGATGAGGAATTCTCTGTAGATCCAACCTTTTCAGCTCTGTTGTATCAGTCACATCGAAAATGCATTATTAGACTTTAAACTGCAATTTAGTATGTTCCCCATTCCCTTCTACTTTCAATCTTTCTTAATTTTCATTTCCCATCCTAGACAAACGTACCAATACGGTATAAAAGGTATGTATATAAAAAAAAAAACTAAATACAACGTAATTAATTCCAAAATGCTTACATTTTACTCTTTTTACATAGTTAAGGCAGTATGTCATCATTTACAAACTATCTATATTATACATAGAAAGTTATTAAACATACTATATTGCTTGTAAAATTTTTATACTGCAATTTCGAAAATTATCTTAAAATTGCAGGTTTGTGTCCTTGCTGAATGTTATTATTGCATTTTTTAATTTATTAATTTGATATAATTTTTAATGATAATTTAAATTAAATAATTTTATTACTCTCAGGTTTCAGTTCACAATTAATTATATTAATATTTGATTGCAAATATCGATATTTCGAAAGCAAGTCTTTATTAGTATGCAATAGCAATAATAGCAGCTTTAATGTCAATTCCAGAATCAGGCAATGTATATTTCTGACAATATTTATGCCTTTTGCGACCACATAATATGGTGTCGGAGTCTGATTTTCTTGCTCTAAGTATTAATCTGACATTTTGTCTAAATTAAAAGAGCAAAATTTACTTTGCTATCGATGTCATGCACTAGCACTACACAACCACTAGTTCTTTCTTATCAACCAAATCAATTAAAATAGAATGCATTTGTAAAAATTAAAAATTTTTTCTTTAATTTTTCTTTAAAAATAATAATTTGTAAAAAGTTTACTAAAAAAATTCTTAACTTTCATGTCTATAAAATGTAATCAAAATTAGACCTAAATAAGTAAAAGGGTTTATATTGATTACTATTATATTGGCAACATTTATTTTGTAATATGCATTAATATTCCAAAGTTAGTTGGGGCAACTAAATTTCATCTCATTGTATTCTTACACTTTTTTTTTTTTTTTTTTTTTTTTTTTTTTTTAATTTTATCCTTACATAATAATGTTACTTATATATCCCTATCCTCTATAAATATATAACTATAACTTATCAAACATGTACATTGTATATCTAACTATTTATATATTTTAAAAATAAGTTTTTTTTTCTCTATTTATTGTTTTTTTTCTTATGATTTTCTATACACACTATCAACCACACTAGAGGGCTGAAAAGAGTAACAAAACATAAGAAAAAATCAGAAAAAAAAAATAAGTTTAAAAAATCTTCATGAGTGCTTTCGACTTGTTCTTATTGTAATAAAAATCAAATATTCATTAGATTTGGGAACCACCACTAGTCCTTTTTTTTCTTCTTAATATTATATTCTTCATATATATATATATATATATATATATCTATATATATAAATATGGTTATATTATTTTAGTTGTAACATTTTAAGAGCACTGAATGCAAAATATAATATCACAATTTTGTGTTTATTTTTAAACTATAAAGTTAAAAAACTAAAAATAGCTGTAAATGTGGCATCATATTTTGCCTAAATTATAAAATGTATATATACATATATAAAGCAAAAAAAAAATGGCATTATTAGATTTTCTAATGGTTCTAATATGATCATTATGTATATATGTATGGGTATAATAAAGTAACAAAAAGTAATGGAAATAATATAAGAAAAAGAAGGTGAGGTGAGAAGACGGTAATTTTGAAAATAAATAAATATTAAAAAAAAAGAAAAAAAAAATAATTATGCACCTTAATTATAGCAGAAAACAACTGTTATTAGAAATTTTCAAAAACATTACCATTATAATTAGTTTTGTTTTAAGTTTCGAATAATCGAAATTAATATTTTTAATTTATTCCCTATGGGGCAGTAATAATAGTTTCTAAGAAAATCTCAATCAGTTCAATTGAATACGACAAATCAAACTTGAGCCATGAGCTGTAATAAGGTATTTAGAAATGAATATTTTAAATTTTATTCCTATCATCAGGCATTAATAATAGGTTTTAAGGAAACCCCAATTGGTTCAATTCAATACGACAAATTAAGCTTGAGTTGTAATCAGTTGGAAGAAATAAAATCGCTGTTCTAGAAGGTAGAATTAACACAGACATTGTAATTGGCGAAATTAAAATTTACAAAATTAAATTACTTTATTCATTTCAATATCAGTATAAGTAGGATGGCGGGAAAATACAATTTAACGATGTGACATGGACGAGTTCAAGTCCTCTGGAATATAAAGTTGATGGCTCAAGTGAGCCTATAATAGTAACAATAGCAATATCAAGTAATAGTATCATAGCGACAGCAGACTAAGCAATAAGTAAAACTGTAGACTACAAGTATTTTGAGAAAATAATGATGACTGAAAATTATAGTACAGACTCGGAGCTACAATATTTGAGCTATTTCGAAAACCAATACTTTGAAGGTCCATGTTTATACGAGGCAGAAATCTGCCGCAGAAATACGTAAAAAAAATTGGTAGGTTTCTGCAATTGTCGCTGTCAGATTATTGAAACATCAAGATGGCCGCAATTGAAATTATTGGCAAAGAAATAAATAACTAAATTGTTATTATTATTCTAGCGTCAATCCAACATTATTATTATTTGTAAATTTATATTTTTTTATTCGATTAATATTCGATCCGAAAATTACGTTGTCAACAACGATTTCCTTATTTTTTGTGAATAAAAAATAATAAAAATATTTTGACACTGACATATGTATTCCCAGAAAAAAAATTTAAATGTAAAAAATCTATCAGAAATTTAAAATTTTGGTAGATTTGCTTACTCCTTACCGAAATGACCCCCCACCAATAAATTTTGGTAGATTTCTACCACTTTTCTAACTAAAAAAAAAAAGCATTTATTTCAATATCATTCATATATCAAATTCATACTATAACTGTGGTAATCTTAATACTTTTATATTTTGTTGATTCACAAAGCACTTTGGCCTTACTATTCTTTATAACCACAATTTTGGAACATCGGAAGATAAGAAATATTAAATCATTTATTTTTTTTTGTTATATGAATTTGCTTACTATAGGCCTGACTAGTACTTAAGTTAAGTTAATTGTACTTTTCGTTAAACTTATGTCAAAACTTAAAGCTACTTAAGTATAATTAGCCGACTTAAGTTACACCTAGTAAAACTTCATTTGATTTGTCACTGTGAAAGAAGACACATCATTTTAAATTTAATTTATATTGATTTTTATCCACAAATCGACTGTCATTTCATTCAAACGTCATTTTACTTAAGTACATTTTGTTTACGTCATCAGCTTAAGTTGAACGAAAAGTAAAATTTTTAATGAAACTGAAGCTTAAATTATATTAAGTAGGACTAGTTAGTTCTTATCTTTTGACTTATAAATATATTATTTCATTGTTGACATGTCATAAGTTCCATTGGGATTTATGTCACACTAAAGTGAGTCAAAATCTCCATATAATGGGTATATATGGTCAAAAATCCCAAAATTTTTTTTTTTTTTTTTTAATATAAACTTTATTTTTTCCCACTATTTTTAAAATTCTTTCACTAGTCTAGCCTACAAAAATTTACAAAAATAGCTACTTATTTCTAATTTTATTAACATCTAAACAATTTTTCTGTTTTTATGTTAGTTTTACGCAAAATTTTATGAATTTTTTTATACTATGTACAACTTTACAAAGTTTTTTTGTCTTTGAATTATATTATTGGAAAAGTAGGAGGTAAAAACCAATAGTTATATTTATTAAAAAAACCTAGACTAGCTTAGTCTATCTTAATCTAACTAAAACTGCTTAACCTAATTAAAAAAATAATGTATATGTTTGTATGTAATAATGTATATGTTTATATGTATAATAATGTATTTGTCCTTATCTGGTATGGACATTTCAAATTTTAAATTCTCTCCGTTAATATTGCCCGGGTTATAGTCAATAGCCTTACATGTAGCCCGTCTATTATAATGGTATGATAGAGGTACATGATTACCATTTTGAATATAACCGTTTTTATCTAAATAGATAAAATGCTCTGGAGCTATGAAGCCCGTTAGCAAAGTCTTTTTGATGTACTCCTCATTGTGGTAGAATATATGCAATATTAAACCATTTTCCGGAGTGTTTTGTGCTTTATCGTAATGTCTTCGAATTAATTTTATAACAAAATTATCGATTCTAATTATGTTTGCTTCCTTGTACAAGTATTTATTAGAGTAGTAATGCTTGTATTCGGAATTGGACTTTCTATAAATATTAGTACAAACTCTTATGCATTTTCTTTCAAATTTTCGGAGAGTTTCCATTAAGCTCGCACAGATGTTGTACCATGTTGGTGCACCATATACAAGCGTTGGTGTTATTAATGTTTGGTAACATATAATTTGAACTCTTTTACTAATAATTTTGTTGTAAAAAAGTTTTTTTATAATTTAAGTTACGATGTAATTGTACTCCTAGGCATTTAACTACTTTTTTATTATAGTTAAGATAACATTTCCTGCGGATTTTATTTTAAATTCTTTACAGTATTTTTTGATATCTACACTAGTTTTATCAACCGTGTTACAAAACAAAATTGTCTCGCATTTGTTGATGTTGATTTTCAGCAGCCAAACTTTGCAGTAGCGCCGAGTAATATTAAACATTTTTGTACTTTGCCTTTGATGTAATCTACTGAACTATCGGCAGAATAGAATATGATGTCATCGGCAAAGGCCAATGCATAATTATTTCTTCTAACCCGGTCTAGTGAGGACAATAATTCTGATAAATATATTGAAAACATTAACTGTACCTTGTAACAGGCCATTATCTATCGTGAAATTTTGTTTATGATTATCATTTGGGTTTTTTATAAAAAATGTATTTTTGTAAATTATATCAATTATAACTGCTACAAGGTAATTTGGTACTTTAAACTTTAAAAGCCGTGTTAACAGCTATTTCCAAATCTATCAGGCAAGCTCCCACCCCAAACTTTTTGTTAATAAACCAACAAATATCTGAGGTCAACTTTGTAATGGCGTGAATCGCTCCATGCTTGTACCTAAAGCCGAATTGGTTTTCAGGTATAATTTGTTTCGTTAGTGTAAATTTAGTTAATTTGTCGTTGATAAGTGTTTCAAATACTTTGCTTATGTTTGGCATTAAGCTAATGGGTCTGTAGTTACTGACGTTATTTGGGTCTTTACCAGGTTTTTTTAGCAATACTATTTTCGATGTTTTCCATATTTGCGAAAAATACGAGTTGTTGATTGCATTATTAAAAAGTTTAACATATTTGGAAATTATAAGTGGACTTGGTAAGGTTCTTTAGTACTATATTTGGCTTGTTGTCGTCACCCGAAGAAACTTTATTTTTTAAATTCCAAAAACAATTGAGTACAAAATATTCTAATGATAGTAATGGCTAAAAATGTACGAATAAAATGTACAATAGATCTTAAGAGGTCGCGTTTATATAGAACTCACCATCAAAAAAAAAAAAATGGTTATAAATAGTAATATTTTATTTATTTTTACATCTTCACCGAACACAGTCAATGGAAATTGTATAATTTTTTTGTTTTTGTAATAGATTTCAGATTTTGACAGTATCAAATATTTATATATTAACCAATTCTATTATTCTATATTATATTTTGATAAAAGATATTTATATTCAAACCGTTTTTAGCATATTGACAGTAATTGGATAGATGATACCTCTTTGGCTTTATATTTTCTAATAATAATTGCACCATATAATATGCATAGATTATGTTTGTGGGAGTATGGGTAAATTTATAATAATTACAATATAATATAGGAAATTTGAAATTTTTGATATTAACTCATTTCCATATTATAAAATTGGGAATGTAACACAGCTCTAAATTACAAAATCCTAAAGTTATAAAATACCAAAAATTTCAAAAATTCTAAAATCATAATCCCAACTTATAAAATCAGAAATACAAACTTAAGAGTTTGTGGATTTTGTTTTTGGTTATAGAATTAGGGTTATGAACTTTATTCAGAATGGAAGATTTTGGACTAAGAGGGATTTTATTATTTATTTATATTAAAAGAAAACCCGACAAAGTTGTTTACATACCTCGAATATACTAATTTAGTAACATCTAACCTGCAAATCAATAGAAGAGTCCGATCGGGGTGTATTTTGTCGCCACTTCTGTTCAACCTATAGTCTGAATATATTTTCCAAGATGCAATTAATTTAATAGACCAATGAATCAAAATAAATGCAATCTATGTTAACAATATGCGATATGTGGATGACACAACCATAATAGCTGACAACTTGGATGATTTGCAATATTTGGTTGACAAAGTCAATGAACATAGCAAATATTCCGGTTTTTACAGTAAGTTATTTTTTGGTCATCCTGATACGAGGCCCGAACTACTTTAATTGATTATACAAGGCAAGTTTGAATTCAAAAGGAATACCGGAAGAAAACAAATGTCTAGGATTAGAAACATTCGAAATTGGATATGTATCAGAACTGTAGGAAAATTGGTTCACAACGCTAGATGTAGAAAGGAGTATGCCAACATCATAACAGTAGTGAAAATAAAAAAAAATTAATAAATAAAAAAAACCTAAACTAGATTTTTGGAATAGAATCTCGCTAAAAAAACATTAATAGCAGAAATAGTAAAGCGAAAG
The DNA here is from genome assembly GCA_963942445.1 of Argyra leucocephala. Lineage (NCBI taxonomy): Eukaryota > Metazoa > Arthropoda > Insecta > Diptera > Dolichopodidae > Argyra > Argyra leucocephala. Next base: position 130,719,254 of record OZ012680.1, read on the forward strand.
TACTTGTACTGTAATAGGATTAGCAACATAAGAAGAAAAATACTAATCTTAGCACTAGTATCGGTATGAATTTTATAGTTGGTTGGTTAAAAAATATTTTAATATTTTTAACGCATGTGCGATATTTTCAATTAGGCTGCATTTTATTTTTAATAACAAAATTAGAGTTCAGTTGTTTAAAAATGTCTCGGATACAACAAATACATATAATACATTTTAATATCAAGGCAAAATATTCCAGCTTATAAATACGAGTTCATAGATAAAAAATATTCATGTGTATATGTATATAAAATAATGACTAAAAAAATATATTATATTTTGGATTTTGTATTTTTGTATTTTGAATTTAGAATTTCTTAACCAATGCCATAAAATTTTAAAAAAGATTTTTATTCATATATTGAAATGACTTATGACTACTTAGTTGAGTATAGGTGTGTGTTTATCACTATGATTATTATTATAGAAGGTAAATCTAAAGTATAATATTATCATATTAATAATTAATTCAGATTTTATTTAAAGCATATATGCATAGATTTATACATAAAGATAATGAATATATTATAACGTAATATAAAAAATTGTTAAAACTAAAGAGAGTACAAAACAAAAAAAAAAAAAATTATATTTAAAATGACGTAAAAATTATTTTGAAGCTTATTATAATAAAATCGAAATATAATATTTTACTGCTAATAATAAAAATTAAATAATAAAAAAAGAAAAAAAAAATTTTTTTTTAATAATTTTCTTTCATTGTGAATTGGTTGAAATTGCATATACATTTTAATTTATTTAAATCATTCTTTGAAGTTCCGATTTAATTGGAGTTAAAAATTCATATTGCCAAAAAAAAAAAAAAATGAAAAATATTTTTGAAAATTATATCTATTGAAATAATTAAAATATGAAATATGATTCTTCTATCAAAATAAATTTAATTAATAAATTAATTCATTATTATTTTATTTAATTATTTTCTTTCAATTAATAATATATTGTATATATTTACAGACAGGGTGTTGTCCATTCATTGTTGGCCAGTTCAACTTGTACATTGAAAGCTTTTATCTATTTTAGATAAATCTATCATTTTTATAGAAGTAGATAGGTAGATTGGTTTAGTTATAGAATTAAGTAAAGATCTAAGTGTTAAAATGAATGAGGTAGTGTCAAATTAGGAACAGCTTATTGGTGTGTGAAATACCACAAGCTTAAATTATTTATGCACCCTAAATGTGTTTGTTTATTAATATAGTTTCAAATATTATTACATGTTTTAAAAAAAAAGTTTTACAATAAATTTAAACAATAAAATTTTAACATAGGTTCGATATACATAACATTTCACAAATATACTAATAAGACTTCCTATAACAAAAATACAGTACAAATTAATTATTATATTTATTGTACCTACATTTTAGCTGGTTAAATATACATATTATATAGGTAGGATAAATGCTATATAATATAAATTTACAATAATTTTATACTTTTACAATCATAGCAGCGTTCTACTATAAACTTCAAATTGTAAAATGAAATTAATTAAGATATAATAAAAGTAAAAAGTTTTATGGCGCCAAAAAAAATGACACAGATAACAGATGACAAATGACAGATGACAGATGACAGATGACAGATGACAGATGACAGATGACAGATGACAGATGACAGATGACAGATGACAGATGACAGATGCCAGATGTCAAATGACAGATGGCATATATAGGCAATAAAAAATAGATACTATATTTATGACAATTACATGATGCTACAACTTGTATATATATTTCAATTTGTATATGTGTTGGAGTATTCCGTCGAACTTACAAACATCCAGATAAATGCAGAAAATTATATATATATAATATCATCTTTTAACTTGTATTTTTGATTTATAAAAACAAATTGTAAAATTCAGGTTATCTTAATTACATAAGTTTTGGAGTAATTGATTATTGACAGAAGGGGTGATTGTGCAAAGACCCACATATCAAAACTTCAAATTAAACAAAACAAAATATTAAAATTGATGTTTAACCTTCCTTTTTATTACTCAAGCTCGAAACTTCACAGAAGGGCCAGCTTGAATACTATAGAGAGTAAAATATCAACATTAAGGGAGCAATTTAACTTCAAATTGCAGTTTTCTGAAAACTTGATTGTCCAAAATATGTACCGATCATAAATATAAATTGTGCCTAGCACACCAAATTTTTAAAACAGTATTAGTATAGTCTTAAGTGTAGTTATAAGCTTATTTCACAAAAGATTTTTCCACTTTTCCTTGTAAATAATGTATTTCTAAATAGCTATTAAAATCATAATTTGTAAATATTTTAGCTGTAAAGACAACATTTCTTTAATCTAACCTCTGTAAAAATAATAAATAATTAGTATAGTAACAGAAACGTTGTATATTTTGGATAAAATAAATAAATAAAAAAAAAAAAATTATTGACAGAAAGAACTTTTGATTTTTAATTAAAAATAACTTTAGAATAAACTTTGAACCGAAATAGTGGCAAAAATTAAAGCTTGTTACACCATTTTAAGTGAAATTTTATTAGTTTTTCATTAAGTTTAATTTTAATGATCTGCAAGAAGGTGCTTAGAAGATATTGGAATAGAAATATGGCTCCTAGTGCAAAAACAGACAAATCAATTTCTAGCGTTTATAACTCGGTAGTGGTTATAAATGAACGCCCTCTACCGTTCAGCTTTCTGTTCCCCATGGTATATCCTACCACATGCCGTAGTTCCACTAGTTTAAAACAAAACACCCTGTATAAATCATGCAAGTAATATTAAATACTATCATTTTATGATAAACTGTTTATTTTTAAATAATTTTTAACAATCAATGATGAACAGAAGAAAAAACTGTTCAGACCAAGATTCAAGCTCACGAATTTTGAGTATAGTAATAAACTTAAGTATTATTGTTCTGCAAAAAATAATATAGAGCACATTTTTTTTCACGAGAATGTTACAATTAAATGTTAGGCAATTCCTAATTTGCTGTAAACCATAATAACTACAAGACTTCTATAATAATAGACTAAACAAATTACGGTTGTCGTATGTGATGATAAATACAACGTTTTGGTATTTATATTAGATTTTTTTTTCGAATAATTCCACCTAGGCAAAAATCTAGTACGAAAATTTTGTCATAGCATGAGAATATGTCGTATTTTCAATCGCGTTCAATTATTTAGACGACAGTTAAAGGTTTTGAGTAATTTTGTGCTAATTTTAAAAATAAAAGTATTATCAAAACTAAATTGTTGTTTTGTACATACAAATTAAAATATCAAAATTGTTGTTTGTTGTTGTACATAATTTTTAAAATAAAATTTTAAAAATAATAAAACTTGAACGTTTGCAAATAAATAAATACAATTGTATATAGGTATTGTTAAATTTTTTATCGTATTTCACTTTTAAATGTTTTAATTTTATTAACTTGATTTAAAATTCCAAATTCGAATGTTAAGTAGCATACAGACTATTATTTCATTTATGATTTCAGTCTGCGATTGTCAATTAAAATGATAGTTTAATAGTGTTAAATGATGGAATTTTGATTTGGACTGACAGTTTTGTAAAAAATAATGAGAAAATTGAAATGATAAATGAAAAGATAGTCTGCATGCTACTTAAACAAATATGGAATAGAAAAACTGACATTTAAAAATTAGTAATAAATTGTATTAACCTTTGTATGTGAGTGGTGAGGTACCCGGGTACCTTTTGAATTCTCAAACCACAACAAAAAAGGCTCTGGAAGGGCCAACGATCTCAAATTCTTTTACAATTCCTAAAAAGTTGCAAATTGATTTGGATTTTTATGATCAATGGGAGTCGAGATCTAACTTTGTTTTGAAAAACTACCGTTACGAGGATGACGAGGTACCTGTGTACTTCTATACATTGTGTATGGAATTCTTTAGATTTTGCAATCTTTTTTTGATTTATTTTGATAATATATTTTTTTTTAAATTATTTTTTAATGTGATATTTCACATACAATTCATTTATTATGTAATTTTGTAATTTAAATTTTTAATAATACTTAAAAAAAATGTTAACATTCTAAATCTAAATTTTAATTTTGTAGTAACCGTAGCATAAGCTGTCTGGTCTTATAATTTTTTGACTATTAGACATGTTTTTATATAATATATTTTCTATTTTCTTAAATTACTAAATTTTATTATTGATTATCGTTACCAAATATTTTTTATACATACATATTTTTTTTTGTTTTTTCATCATCATTTCATTGAATCAACATTTCTCTTATTTTCCTTTTAAATACACCAATATTATTAATTTGTTTTATTTCCGTTGGTAATTCATTATAAATCTTTAAGCAATTATACAGGCAATTATTGCTTTTGTTTTCGGTTCTGAATAAGCTTAAGTAGAAGTTAGACCTGTTTCTCGTATTGTGGCTGTGGATATCTTTGTTTCTATTCAAAATGAAATTGTGCTTGATCAAATTGTTGATAATTTTAAAGGCCATCATTTTATTTTTAACGCTATTTTTACTTATTTTTTTAATATTATTATTTTATTTTCATTTTTATTTTATTTACATACAAAATTTATTTCAAAGTATATGTAGATATGATAATTACATAGAATATTTAGAAAAAAATTTAAAAATACAAACAAGTCAAAATTAATTACTACCAGTGACTTCAAAACAACAATTAAAATATTATAACAATTAAAAGTTATCCAACAAGACAGGAGTTTTGGTCCACGAATCTAATTTATGTATAAATAAAAATGACCAAAAATATATGTAAAATAAATATCCCTGGAAAAATCAGATTTCAAGATTTTTCAATTTACAAAACCTATGAACAATCATTTTAAACCAAATGTCTGTGATTATTTTGAGTATACATTCAGAGCGACTAAAATCGATAAAATGCTGAGATGTATTAAAAATGTTCGTATAGGTATGCTATCCCACGTAACAATTTTATTGCTATAAGACCCTTGCGCACTCTTATAAAACTATTTAAACACTCTTATAGCAGTATTAGTGTTAATTTGAGTGCTCCGCAATTGCTGCGAAAGTTTATAAATACGTTATAACACTAAAATAGAGAATCCTATAAGGCACCGAAGCAAATGCTGTAATATTGTTATAGGATTAGTATACATGTATTAGTGTATATGTTATTATTTTGAAATGATATTCATTTGAAATAATTTATGTTATGCGAGAGTGAGAAAGGTATTATTTTTTATTTTCAAATAATAATTTTATGGAGTTTATATTTATTTCCTGAGAAAGGGAGATAGTTATTAATTACATATTTTTATATTTGTGTGTAAATGATTAATAATATAAAAATGTCTTACTAATAAATAATATTTTGCAGTTAAGAATAATTGTATTAATATTTATAATTATTGTGACCAAAATGGAAAATTTGGCTAGGAATGGCATTTATTACAAAAATAATTCGAAAAAATACAATGCACTCCAAAAATAACCAATTTTTAAATAAATAAAAGAAAATATATATATTTTTAAATTTCATCGTTAAATAATGTACGTTAATAAATTAATGCATAAAATTAAATTTGATATTTAAATAATTATTCTTTTAAGTAAAAATGATATTTTTGCGAAAAAAATGCAAAATAAAACTTTTCAGTTTTGTTTATTTAAAAAAAATTTACCTCGTTTGTAGAAAATAATGGCCGTCGCAAAATATTTATCTAAAAGCTACAGTAAGCTTATTAGTAACATTATAGGAATACAGTCAAATAATAACACCCCTACTATTATTCTAGAAATTCTATTCTTATAACAACACTTTAACTCTTAATATAGGATTACGCACTTTTAGATTTATAGAAACATTGCTGTAACACTCGCGGAAAATCCCATTACATAAGAACATCCTTATAGCAATATTAATCACATTATTCCCATAAAAACATCATTAGAACACTTTTAGTGCTTGTCGGGAGTCATATAGAATTCTTGTAGCACTAATTTTGTTTTTATAACAATAAAATGTTACGTGGGATCACTATCAAGCCATTATAACAACGCTCAATTTGTACTACATATAAATATTAATACATTTGTTAATTGTTTGAAATCTTTATTTTAAATTTCATAATTTACCAAACTCTATACGAGCTACAAAGCTCCTTTTGATATAATTTGAATAAATAAATAAATATTAAAATAGAATTACTATCTTTTCGATAACTTTAAATGATAATTAAAATTAAATTAATCAAAACAATCTTTAAAACTTAAATAAAATTTTTTTATTATATCTTTCCTTTATATACAAAAAAAATAAATATAACACCAACATATTTTATTTTGCAACAAATTACCAACTACACTTTAATATCTAAATTTGCTTTAATAACATTATTTAATTATCCTTTGAAAAAAAAAAAAAGTAATATAATAATTTAAACAATATTTACAGAAATCCAATAAAATTTTAATATTATTATCCTGAAATAAAATAAAAAAAAACATTTACAGCATTTAAGCTTTTATTTACAAAACATTTCATCTTCGTCTATACCAGAATATTATCATCATTTTTTTCTTCTCCATCTCTCTAAGAAAATAATATTGTATACATATAAAAATTAAAAGGAAAAGAAAATTTTTTCCAATTTTGTTTTTTTTTGTTTTAATTTTCTTTTTATTAACAAAATTAAGAAATTATATTTTGCATACTTGAGTAAAAGTAAAATAAAAATACAAAAAAATTAACAAGAAGAAAAAAAAAAACTGGCATTTCTTACAGGAAGAAATTAAGACTTAAGTTATTAATGATTCTATTGTAGTGGTTGTAATTTTAAAAAATATAATTTTTGCTTTTTTATTTTCTTCATTCAAAAATTATGAAACTTTTCAATTGCATTTTCTTGTATTTATTTTTTTTTATTATGTTTTTGTTTGTTTTTGTTTTTGAAAAAATAAAATTAAAGCAATAAAGCTGAGAAAATTAATCATATAATTATAATAATTTAAATATATATGTTAATGTTATACTCAGAGATATTATATGGTATATATATATATATATACAAAATGCTAAGGATAATTTTGAATAAAAAATAATAAAAACAAATTTCTATATAAGAATATTCAACAAAAAAAAAATGAATTATGTAATTAAAAATAAGTTAAATTCTAACCTATAAATATAAGAGTATATAAAATAGTAAAAACTTTAAATATTAAATTTATTTGATTAAGTTAAAAAATCGTATTAAATTTTGAAATGAATTTTGAAGAGTAATTTTAGCATTCATATCAGAGTAGAATAAATTGAATTGATTTTTTTTTAGATATGAAAATTAAAACTGAATACAAGAATCAAAAATATCAGAAATATAAAATAAGGTATACAAACATCCCTAGCACAATGGATAAGGCGATGCGATTCACATGAGCATAAGCGTGTCAGTTGAGTATGAAATTAATATCATAATTTGATGAATAGATCAGAATGAATACATCAGAATGAATAGCTTAAGCCTGCAGCATCGTATTTATTAACCCTTGTGTGAATAACAATCCAAACACCTTCATCAGGGTGACGAGGTACCCATGTACCTCAATATATTTTGTATGAAAAAAATTTTTTTTTGTACCTATATATTTTTAAATGTTCATATTTACGTATATGTATTATACATTTAAATATATAAATATACATACATTTATGGATTTATAATAAGTCTATAATACAATAAAAAATAAAATAAAAATAAAATAAAATAAGCATTCATATTTACATAGCATATAAAATAATATATACTATATTAATACACTGATTAAAGACTATTTCATGTTGATTTAATATTCTATATAATTACTCAAGTTTGAGTAATACGATACTCCTGGGTACCGAGCTACAGTTATTTTCATGCCTTGGTAATAAAATGTATTTCGAGTACCAAACTATTTTCATTTTCATCTCTGAATACTGCAATACCTTTTGTATTTTTGCTTTCATACCTTCAGTAGATTGTTAGCAAGTTAACAAGTAATTAAATAAATTAAAGAATTTTACAAAAAAAGTATAAGTTATAGAAAAAAAATTAACATATTAGTAGAAGTAGGAACTAAGACTAAGCCCAAGATCATCACATATTACAATCAAACGAAACGAGATGTTGAAAATATGAACAAATTATTGGGTGAATATTCTGTAAAACGTAAAGCAAATCGTTGGCCACTGGCATTGTTTTACAATATTGCTGTTTGATATTGCTGGACTGACAGCATATATTACATATACTGATCACCGAAGCAGAAGGTTCCTGAGAGATTTGACATTTAAGCTCAGCAAATTAAATATCCAAGCTCGTATTTTAAATCCCATAACTTTTGGCAAATGAGTTGTGAAACTTGTATACTTTCATCAATTCAAGATATTCTTAATTTATATCAGGAAGATGGGCTATTCGAAAGAACTCAATAAATTACATTTATCGTTTTTTTTTTTTTCTTAATCAGAATTAGAGAGAGATAACACATTTAATTTTTAATGTAAAAAAAGAGACGAAGATAAAAAACTAAACAGAATTGGTGTTATAAGAACCGAACAAAGGCTGAGAAAAAAAAGATGAAAAATATGAAAATCCCGAACCAAAAAGATTAGCATGCAGATACTTTGTTCGGTAGATCTAGAACAGAATCGGACAGAACACTTTTGGACAATGACAATTAACTGTCAAACACTTTAGAATCACTTTAGAACGGAAAAATCTACTTAACACTTTTTTAGATATTTTTTGAACTTTTTTGCTCTAATTTTTGTTTATACTCTCAAATTTCTTTTTTTAACTGTCAAAATTTAAAGAAAAAACAACAACAAAAAAGTTTTGCCAAAATTGTTCTCAAAAAATTCAATGTTTTGCACAATCTAAGGAGCACCGATCAAACTTTTGGACAAAAAAGGTCAATTAACGGAAACTACTGAACAAAAAAAAGCAAGCGTTCTCTTTTAATCTAGAGATCGTTCTAGAATGTTCTAAAACAGCCGGTTTACTGAATAAATTAATTTTTGATGTTCATAAAAAACAAATTTGTGGCAGAATTTATTGAAGAATAATTTTTTCTTTTAACTAATTAAATAAAAAATTAAATTAAAAATTTTATTTGAATGAAATGAAATTTAAATAAAACATTTTAACAGTAAACAAAAATACAGTTTTAATAATGTTTTTCCATAATTTTATTAAAAGAAAAGTTTGTTAACGGTTTTTTGACATTAACAAAAAAAAATAGACATAACATAAAAACCGATTAATGTAAATTTAGGAGGATTTAATTTAACTTCTTATATGATTTTTCAAATCGTTAAATTTACATTTATATTGTTTCTAAGCACAAAAATTTTATTATTTATTTATAAGATCTTTATTATGGGCTTATCAACCACGTGGGTTTTGTCAAGCCCTCATTCTTTAAAGTTTTTTACATAATTATCTTAAGTTTATTTCATTATTATTTTTTAACATAATGTTGTTTTAAATTTAGATTTTTGATTTACTTTTTGTTTCTTTTTTTTTGTATTGCAATTTCAAATTCAGTTTTTTTTTTTTTCCTCTTTAAGTTTACAATTTTGATTTTAGCCTAGTTTATATTATATTAGAAAAATTAAATTTTTTTTTATTGGTTTTTATTGAATTTTATTATATTTTATTGAAAATTTCAGTTTCTCTAAGGAATGCCATGATATTAGTTGTTGCTTCTATAGTATCCTGTGTGAGTATACCAAGTCCCGTGATTCCAAGCCTGGCTCTTAGATCAGCGTATAAAGGGCAAGCCTCAAATATATGCTGTATATTGATTGGGGTATCTGGAACACAGTGACATGTTGGCTGTGTGTTTTGGGGTCCATCAAAGAGATAGCTGTGGGTGTATCGTGTGTGTTCTATTCGGAGTCTAGTCAGAACAACAGCGATTTTCCTACTGGCCTGGTCTAAACTATTCCATCTGGATACATTTCTTTTAATGTGCCTTAGTTTGTTGGTGAGGGGTTCATTTTCCCAATTTGTGTTGTGTATGTCCCATAAAGTTCGATCACATATCTCTTTATAATCCCTGTAGTACCGGCTTTTTTGTTCGGAAAGTGGCTCTAAAAGTGCTTCCTTTGCCAGTCTGTCTGCTTCTTCATTACCGGTAATATTGGCATGTCCCAGAGTCCATAGAAATGCTATATGATTTTTACATACCTGCACCTGATCTTGGATTGCAATCACTGTCGGATGTTTTGAGGTAGCAGATGAGAGAGCCTGTAGGCTATTAAGGGAGTCGGTGCAAATTATGAACCTTCTCCGCTCATAGCTTTGGCTGACATACTCAATTGCCCTGCTTATGGCATATAGTTCCGCCGAATATACTGTTGTATGTTCGTTAAGTCTGTATTTTTTTTCATGTTGCATACATTTAAATGCGCATCCTGCTATGTTATTTTGTTTCGATCCATCTGTGTATATCGGTATGTAGTCTTTATAGGTAGTATTTAGTTTGTTTTTGAATAGTTGTTGGTATTGCGTGTTATTTGTTTCGTTTTTTTTTGTGTGTGTTAAGATCTGTATCAACGCGTGGTAATCTAAGCATCCATGGTGGGGTTTTGTGTATTTTTGTTTTATCAAAAAGTTTATCTGGTGTGATGTCCAATTCTTCCAGAGCCTGTCTAAGTCTTACAAAAGACGGTTGACATCTTATTGGCCTGTTTTTGTATTTATTATATATTGATGTGTCTTTTATTAGTTCACTAAGTGTGTGACTATCACTTGATAATACTTTAAGTCCGTACATCAATAAATATTTTTTTCGCCACAGCTCAAGTGGAAGTATTCCTGCGTCACAGATAATGCTATTTGTGGGGCTAGTTCCAAAAGCTCCTGTCGCAATCCTTACACCAGAATTTAATACCGGGTTTAAGGTTTTAAGTCTGGATTTAGTCGCTGAACCGTAAATTTGTGCTCCATAATCCAGTACTGGTAGTACAATTGTGTGAAGGATTCTTAGCAACATATTTCGGTCCGACCCGTAAGTTGTGTTGCTGAGCATTTTAAGAATGTTCAGTCTTCTAGTAGCCCTGATTTTAATATCTTTTATATGTGCCTCCCATGTTAGTTTTGTATCGAAGGTCATTCCTAAAAATTTGTGTTGGTTTACGTATTTTAGTTTTATCCGTTAAGGAAGAGGTCCGGGGGAGATACCGCTCCCTTTTTCCTCGAGAACAGTAGTGCAGCTGTCTTTTCTTTAAAGAACTTGAATCCATTTGAATATAACTATTCTTAATTGGTTGATGTTTTTGCCAGAAGTAAAGATGGCAATATCGTCCGCGTACAGTACGTATTTTATCGGAGATTTAATTTTCTTTGTCACGCTATTAATTACTATCGTAAAGAGAACTACACTCAGGACGGAGCCTTGTGGAATTCCATTCTGAGTATATCTCTTTTCTGAGTACGTTCGTCCTATCGCGACCCGAATTTTTCGTTCAGTGAGGAAGTTCAGTATATAGTACAAAAATTTTATTTTTTTTATTTTTAGTTAAAACATTATTTTCTCTACTCATTCTTATTTTAGATAATTTGTATTTATGTATATAATTTTAAAAAAAGTAAATCAATTAACTTAAAAATACGTCTTTAAATAATTTCCAATTTTCCTAATTTTTTTGTTTTTTTTTTTTTCGTTAATAAATTATTTATCCTTAAAAAGGACATGCGTTATTTGAACATTTCAATATTGTACTTTTTTTTATTATTATTAATTTATAATTCCTCCATAATACAAATATATAGGTATTCAAGTAAAAATCTTTAACCTTAATCCTCCAGAGATATTGACAAGTTAAACAAATTAAACAAATTTTAAATTTTACTTGAATATTATAAATAGTTTGAAATTATTATTTATTTGTTTATTGTTTTGTGTTTTTATTTATTCTTTTTGTTCTTATTTCAATCATTTTCAATAAGAAAACATTCAATTCAAGTTGAAATAAGTAAAATATATATTTAAAAAAAAAAATGGATATAAATAACTATGCTGGTAGACTCGAAGTGCTTGGCAGTTGCTTTTTATGTAGAAAACAGAACCGCAAGCAAATAAAAACTAGAAAAGCCTGTGTGGAATGCAACAAACCAATTTGTGGTGAACATAGTACAACATTAGCAAAATGTAATATAATTGTTTTGAAGTCACTGTGAGTAATTAATTTTGACTTGTTTGTATTTTGAAATTTTTTTCTAAATATTCTATATAATTATCATATCTAGTTCTAAGTTATCTGTTTTGAATATATTATATATATATTAAACCAGTATGATTGACAGTGTTCGTAGCTTTTCTACCCAATGTATCATATAATATGTCAAATACTAAATTTTGAGTAAATTGGAATATATTAATTTTATATTTTGGTTGGTACTCTCAATCTGGCTTTCCTCCTGTTAAGATGTCGGTGCAAAAACTTCATACAAAATGTATATATAAGATATAATATTATCTAACTGTTAGAAAATGAAATACTATTAGTAGAGTATTAAATCATTTATGAAAAATACCTTCTGTGTAATTTCACAGGGTAACCACTAGTAGCTATATAATATTATGAGATCTTAGGTCTTATAATTAACATAATTAAATATGAATTTAGCTATAAAAAAAATTAAAATATATTCAATAGAAATATAATTTAAAAATAATATATGTACACACATAAACATACTTACATTTATATACACTACACACATATATACCTAAATAAGATGCCAAATATTTTATTAACTTATCATATAGATAGGTACATATATATAATTTTTTCGTAATAAATATTTATAAATATTAAAAGAGGACGATACTAAAAAATATAATATCAAAATTTAAAAAAAAAAAAACAAAATACTTTTTTACCCAGATGTAAACAAAAAAAAAAAATAGAATTTTCCAATTTAAATTTATAATTTGTAGAAAATACCACAAAAAATATACATCAAAACAAAAACAAAAAAAAAATACAAGTAAAAATATTTTATATTATATCCTTCATATATTCATTCATATCCACATTCATACCTATATTTGATATGTTTCTATATATATGTACGTATTTAATCGCGAAATTTGGAATCCAAAAAAAAAAAATATATTTTTTTTGTGTAGATTCAATGAAGCTTTATTATAGCTATTTTCTTCCTATTTTTTTTTTCGAATGTACAAATTTTTGTTTTTATTTTGTTTTTGTTGTTGGCATATTTATTCATGTGTTTATAAATCATCTTATAAATTCTTTTGGAAAACAAAACAAAAAAAACAATAAACCAAAAAATTAAAATTTTTTACCTCCCCAAAATCTTAGAGCATAATTTTACACGAATATATTATTTAGAATGAAAATGATGAAAGAAAAACAAAAAGAAAAAATGAAATAACCTAATCTTTGTTTAAATGAAATATGTATATCTGAAAATATTTTCTCAGCTCTGACTGCCTACCAAATTTTATAAGTATTAATGGAAAAAAATAAAGTTAACATATGTTTGATTGTATTCAAGAAATATATATATAAAATAATAATATGCTAAAGATATAAAAATATAATTATACATTGTAGTATATAATTGTGTTTGTGTTGGCTATGGACAAATTTTCTCAAAGAAAAATATTTTTATTTTTTGTTTTTCAAATGTTTCAAATTTTGAAAAACGTTAAAAATTTTTCAAATATAGAAATAAAATTTTTTTTTTACTCAATGGAGTCTATGGTGTTAGTGAAATATTCATGAGCTTAAATTTTGCGAATTTTTTACAGCTCACATTAATTCTGTATAATTCAAATATGCATGTAGGTATTACTCAAAATTTCCAAAATAACAGTTTTGACATTTTTTTGGGCTTTTATTCGAAAAATGATTCCATTTTAATTATAAATTTCTTTAGAAAAGGCTTTGCTCCATACTAGGGCTTATCAAGCCTGTAAAAGATGTAATTAATTTGAAATTTAAGATATATATAGATATATGTATATGTATAAGTAATATGTACAGGTTAAGTTTTCTGCGTTGATACTTCTTCTTAGAATGTACGTTCTTGGTAATCTTTTCACAACAAAATCTCTTTCCAGGAATGGAATTTTATGTGGAATCAACTTTTCCTTGAATTCAAAAAACAAAATTGAAATAAAGATAAATTTCGTTTATTGGTCTTCTACAATCGAAATTTCGACAAAAATATGTTATGTATATGTCTTATTCAGTGTATGTGTGTAATTTATCAATTCGCTTAACAGTTGTATTTACATGTTTATTGGACGTTTCTACTGTATGTAAATCGACTATATTATCTACTGACAGCTTTTTTTTTATGTTGTTGACAGTAATTTAGGTAGAATAACCTGTTCGTGCTTAATTAAGTACGGTACTGCAAGTTATATATACTGCAAATACTACAATATTTTTGCTACAGTTCTTTTCGGGTATTTATTTATTAAATTACTGGCTTTACTCATTAAATGTGGAACAGTACTGCTATTGTCAGGAACTAAGCCTTCTTAAATAGTGTAGTTCCATTTTATTTGAGTTGTTACCAAATTATACTCTGAAGAGATTTTGTCAGTTATTTTATCTCAATGACAAGGGTACTGAGCAAGGCCGAAAAACCCATAAAGTATTTTTTGTCTTTTTGTTTTATATATATACTTCCAAGTCTATGGGATGAACATCCTAACTACTTTTACACAGAGATTTGGAATACACAATCACATACAAAAGCTTTTACTGTAGAATTTTTGTGATATACTTTTGTGGAGTACTTAGCCTTCATAATAGCATAGTTTCATTTTATTTTTAGTGATAACCAAAACTCTCAACTATTTATCATTTATTTTATCCCAACGATAAAGCGTACTGGACCAGATCGAAAAATCCAGAAAGCATTTTCTGCCTTCTTTATCTGTAGTCAAACCTGGGACCTTTCGGTTGAAAAGAAGGCGCTTTACGCAGTCCGCCATCCACCGTGTTCCAATCTAACACGATTTCGGTTATTAAACCTTCAAGGCTTCTTATTTTATGACTTTTCTGGCGGCTATCACCATTTTATTTTTTTTAGTTTGCATCCAGATTGAATTTTGTTTTAGTATTCTTCAAAGATCAATTTTCGAGATTATTTTTTTGATTTTGAAATATTTTTCTACGAATACCGGTATATTTTTTCTGATCTTTTTTTGAAATTGCTACCATACCAATACCTACCATAAACGAGGACCGTGTTATGGCAAAAGCTGAACATATTGAGCTTTGTGTTTTGTGTGAACTATGGGCTTCCTCAAAATGGTATTATTCCGGTATAAAATTTGAATTTTGTTCACTATGTTCATTATCCACCCTATGTCCCACGGATGGGGTTGCAAGACAATGATGATGATAATGATGTTCATAATATCTATTGTTATACTCGATTTCGATCTCTAATTTACTGCCCAGGTAACAAAATATGTTAAGAATATTAATTTTCATAGATTTTATTTTCGCAATGTTAATTTCTATATTAATTTTCAGTTTTTGTTTATCCAATAATTCTAGATTGTATATAGTTTTGATAGAATGTCGAAAAACATATGCTAGAATAGATTAAAATATAAATAAAAAAAAATTATTCACACAAAATAACATACAAATTTTGGCCGTTGCGTTATTGATCCAATTTTTGAGTAGTACCATATTGCACACATTATATGATTTTATTAACCGGTATCTATATATACAACTAAAATTTTAAATTGAATCAAAACTGAATCAGGTTCAATAACCTTCCTTCACAATCGATTCTCTTTTTTGATTAGTCCTATATAGTTTAATAATTCGAATAAATTCATAGCTTAAAACCGACCATAATGAGTACCTGGTTTCTATTGAAGAAAGTTTTTTTTTCTTAATTTAGCATTTTTTGTTGTCGATTACCAGGTTTGTGGCATTAAACATTTTTAGCTTGTTTCAGTCACATTTTAAGCAGTATTGACCAGCTCTACTTAATGATATTCCGCAAACGAGGCTTGGCTCTATAAGATGAACATCAGTTGCTTTTTCCCACTGTTTCATCTTCTGCGATACCACAATACCCGATTAAAAAATTTTATCCTAAAAATTCAAATTTACATAAAGTATAATCTTTCTTGTCAAATATCATTAATAAATGGTGAATTTATAGATTTATAATAATTTCGTATAACAATTTATATTTGTTTATTTTTATTTTATATTTTTGTTTTAGGATAAATATTTTTAGGATAAAATATTAAAGTGATTCTATTTATTTTATACAAAATTAGCAATTTTTCGCATCCCCATACTAGCGTAGATTTGATGGTGTATGAACTTAGAACAAATTTAGGCGCTTTACTGGCTGATAAAATTAAATTTTTTACCATTGTTCTATTATTCAATTAAATTTTCTCGCAGACAGTTCTATAATTTTAAAGTATAGGTAATATGAACTTTGACGTTTTTTCATATACATCCAAATCTACTGCATTGTATTCTCTATTTCGCATACCCTTTTTTTTTGTATATACAGTAAATCTATTTTTAGTAAATGTATGATTTATATATATGAACGCTATCAGTGCTTTGATATCAATTTCAGAATTAGGTGATGATGGTGTGTCTCAAAAATATTTATGTTTTTTGGCGAGCTATATGACATCGCAGACATGAAAGCAGGATATCTTTTCTTCTAAGCATAATCTGTATACAACTATAGAGGTATCACATTATTAAACACAGCCTACAAAACTCTCTCCAATATTATAAATAACAGATTAAGACGTATAGCCGAAAATATCAAAGTGGATTTAGACCAAATAGATCTACTACCGATCAAATATTTCTACTGACGCATAGCATGGAAAAATGCTATGAGTACAACAAAAATCTCCACCTATTAATGCTTGACTTCCACCAGGCTTTTGACTCAATAAAAAGAGATATGGTAGAAGCTGTATTTAATAACATGGTAATCCCAAGAAAATTGACAAATTTAAGTATGTTAACACTCAGACACACCAAATGCAAGGTAGCAGTGCAAAATAAAATAACGGACGAATTTGAAAAAAAAAAACAGGAGTCAGACAAGATGATGCCCTGTCAACAGCAATTGTCAATCTAATGCTTCACCACGCAATAAAAGATTTCGACAGAGGCGGACACTAAAATAAGTGCGTATGCTGGCGAAATTGCTATTGTAGCAACAGCCTTTGACGAATTAAAAGAAATATTTCTGACTCTAGAAAATGAAACTGCTGCGATCCGCTCAAAATAAAACAATAAATGATTATAACTTTGAAGGAGTAAATAGTTTTATATATCTAGTTGTCTTCATCTCGGAAATAATAAAAATGACATGCATCTGACAATTAATGATAGAATTCAAGCAGCACAAAAATGTTTCTACGCACACAAATGCTTTTTCAGGTCAAAAATTTTAGCCAGGACAATTAAATTAAGAATGTACAAGACCATAATCCAACCGGTCGTAACATACGAATGTGAAGCATGGACCATGACAATTAGTGACGAAAATAAATTGAAAGTATTCGAAAGAAGAATACTGAGAAAAATATTTGGTTCCAAAATAAATGACGATGATGAATACCAAATCAGATCAAACGAGGAGCTAGAAGCACTAATTGAAAAACACAATATTGTTAAATTTATTAAGGCACAAAGACTAAGATGGGCAGGTCATGTGGTGAGGATGAATGATTAAAGGATGCCAAAAAGAATATTAGACGTAGTACAATACAAGAGCAAGAGATAGACCAAGATCACGATGGCTGGACGAAGTCGAGGGCAACTTTCGAAAGATTGGAGTTAACGGATGGAGGACAGTTGCACAAGATAAAGCAGAATGGGGGAAAGTTGTGGACGAGGTTAAGGCTCACCCCGAGCAGTAGAACCAACAGATGATGATAATCTGTATTGCATATATGTCTGTCGATCTGCTAATCGCATACCCTATTAATAATATAAACGTGGGAAACCAGCCCAATATCGTTTGACAAAAAAGAAACGACATTGAGCTGGTTTCTCACATTTTTCTGTCTGGCATGTACATTTTTCGGGGTCTCTTAAAACTTTTCCTTATTAGCCAGTAGGCAGTTAATTGACATTATTTAATTTTTCTGAAACATTTAAGTCGGATATTAAAAAAAAAAATAGAAATTTTTGTACTTAATTTTTAATAACATTTCATAAATTTGGTTTTTTTTTTAATATCCTTCTATTTCTATTAATTAAAAAATTTATCAAAAAAAAAAAAATAAAAATAAGAAAAAAACAAAACAAATGAAATTTAGCTGACAAATCAATGAATTTCCTTTAAATATATTTTTTTTTAATTCCATTTAAAAAAAGTTCATCATTATTTCCTTTTACATTAACTACAAGTGACATCACATTCTACTAATATAACATTATATATACATTATATGTGTATGTGTATTAAATGAAAGTTTCCTGAATATTATATAAAACATATTTTTCCATTTGATTTATTATTTAGCATTTCATTTCAGACACAAACATTTTAACGGACGGAAATTATTCAATTTACATGAATTTCAATTTTTTTGTGTCCTTTTTGTTTCGTTGTTGTTTTCTTTTTTGGAGATAATTTCTTTTGATTTTTTGTTTTTGTTTTTTTTTTCGTTCTCCATAAAACCAATGTTTTTTATTTGTTTTTATAGAGAATTTATTTTGCATTAAAAAATCTCGTCTCCTTCCTTATTACAATTTTTAATTTAATTTCCTTCGTAGACGATAATTTAAAATAATTTGCAGAGAGTGGTAGAGTAGATAGAGTGAGAGAGTAGTGTTCAAAGGATATAGAGTAGGCGGAAAAGTCTATTAAAAAATAAATAAAAGAACAAAAATGAAAAGAAAAAAAAATATAATGTAATTTTTTTCGTTTTCACTAAAAGTTTTTTTTTTTTTATACAAAACAAAGTTAAGTTAGCAATCACACATTAACAGCTTTATGTTAATACACTTAACTATCGATTTATGTATATGAATAATTATTATATAAAGTTGTCTATATTAAGAATATTTAAATTAATATTAAAAATAAAATATATAAACTCAATCCTATTATTTTGGTAAAAAAAAAAAAAATATTTGTAACCAAATTATGCGGTTGCATGACATAAGTAGAAATTTCCGACACGAATTCCTGTTTAAAAAGTTATCACATGTACAAACAAAATATACAAATATACAAATACATATCCATACATTATAATATTTGATAATAAATATTATATTTGATTTTAGCGTTTAGTTATTAAATTTTGATGTTTTTATTATGTTTTTTAATATTTAATTTAGTAAATGTATGATTTATGTATAATATTTTTATTTTAATAGGCATGAAAATTCGGTTTCAAAAATATAAATTTTAGTCCTTTTTCTAAATACAAAACACATACACACACATTGTCATAAAATGTAGAAACAAAGAAACTTTTATTTTGCAATAAATTTTGCACGTTTCTAATTAGATTTATTATTTGATTATATTTTAATGACTTTAATACAACTAAAATTAAACAATTAATTTATTTTTAATAATTTAAGTTATATTTTATAATATAAGTATGATATTATAATGTTATAGAAAATATAGGTGTGTGTGTGAGTAGAAATTTTAGTCATTAAAATATAATTTTAATGATAAAATTTTGAATTTAATGCACTAACGCTTCGGTAATTTGATATTTTTAGTATTTCCTGTGTGAAATTTGTATTATAAAATTAAAATAGAAATTTTACCTTGTACTGTTTATGGTGGTAGACTATCATCATTAGAACAAAATAGAAAAAAAATAAAACTAATTGAAGAGAAATAATTAAGTAACAAAAAAATATAAGAATAAAGGATTAATTATATTTACATTATGGTTTAATTTGCAAATTTGGTGGCAAAGATAAAGTTTTTTTTTTTTTGTTTAGCATAATTATAGCTAAATATTTTTATACGATATATAATTAAAAAAAAAGTAAGATTTTGTTAATGGCCCTACCTAAAGAGTGAAACAGGCATTCTTTGGAAGCGTATTGAAGGTCAGTGTGTCTCCAATGCACCAAGAATAAACACTAAAATAACCAACTTCTTGCTAACTCTCCATAGAATAGACTTTAGGAAGATGATGGACGTATATTTAGTGGTCATAATCACATGAATAAGAACATGTGTATAGACTAACAATAAATGACGAATGTTGACATTGATCCAACCTATTGACATTTCAAGGCTGAGACTCAAGCTGCTGGAAACGCACTACATAACCGCATAAAACTTCCGTAGGATAAAACCCTGAAACCTATTGGTCGGTCAAATCAAATACACTGAACCAAAAAGGTACGTAACTACAATAAAATAATTCGTTGAGACAATTAAAAATTTATTAATATTTGTCCGATGAACTTGTTCATTGAGCCAATGAATAGCTATTTATTAATTTAATTACCTTGTCGTTAATACAATGAACAATTATTAAATGTGTTTATTAAAATAAATTTTTGTTTTAATAAACATGTTTGTTGAAATAATAAAACATTTCATTGATTTAATAAATTTGTTTATTAATTTAATAACATAAATTTTTGTTTCAATAAATATGTTTGTTGAAATAATAAAATATTTCATTGGAAATTTCATTTTGTCGGCATTTTGTCGGTTCGGGTCTTCCACTTCTATCCTTTATTTGATTGTTGTCCCCGCTTTCTGAAGTCGCCTTTTACTTCCCACTCTCCCCCACTTATCACTTCTTTAAATAAAAAATACAATGTTTTTTTACTTTTTGTGTATTTTTATTTTAATTATTTGGATTTTATTTTATAATAAATTTTTGCTGATAACTTATTTTTTTTTGTATCTCTTAGTCTTAGTTTTAAATTTTCATTAGTTTTAAATGTCAAATGATTAAATATGTTTTTTCAATTTTTAAATTATATTCTTAAGTAGTTTATAACATTTTATTTAATTATTATTTTCTTTACTTGTTATATTTATTTTGGATTTTTCGTTTATTCTCACAATAAATTTACTTCTTAATTATTGTAAATAATTGGTTTTTTATGTGCCGTTTAACACTATTTTTTAAATAAAAAATTTCACTAACTATTCTCTTTTTCAAATTTGATTTTTAATTTTAATTTGTTATATTTTATTTTGGAATTGGATTTTAGTTTTGGGTATGATAGAACCATCTAATTATTGTAAGTTTTTTTGTATTTATTTTTATATAGTTCTTTGTAATTTTCCTTCGTTATGTATATTTAAGACTATATTGGAATTGACCGGAAAGAAAATAAAGAATTTAAAATTACGCTAATTTATAAGATCTTATAATTATAAATTCTTTTTTATACTGAAAAATTCTGTTAAAATACGAGTACACAAATTACAAATAACACGCTTCGTGTCATTAAGTAAACAAAAATATTGTTAGTTTCAATAAACTAGTTTGTTGAAATAAAGAAAAAATTCCGAATTTGAAAGTATGAATTCGTTGACATAATGAAACATTTTATATTTGGTTGATATTATGCAAGTAACAAATATAAAAGTATACATACATATTAATGAACGCATTGCTAATCAAAGAAGAAATTATTGATTTTAACAAACAAATTTATTAAAACAACGAACACGTTATTAATCTAATTTTAATGAAAGTGTTCGTACTATTAATGAATTAGTTGTTCAATTATTGTATTAAAAACTGCATATATGTGTCAATAAATCCTAATTCGTTGAATCAATAAACAGTTTATTAAGAAAAAAAATAAGAGATGTTATATTTTCGTAATATTAATGGATAATTAATTGAGCCAACAAATAATATGTTAATAATCGCTGTTCGTTGATATTACGAACAATTTTTTTTTCAGTGTAGGTCGACTAAGTTGATGAGTGAAGGAGGGCATAAAGGGCTAACAGTCTACATGCCGGTCTTGATATATTAGGACCACCTTAGTTAGAAATAAAAAATTAAAATGGTCTAACATTTTTGCCTAATTTCTTCCTCAAGTCTTTTTTGTATAGGTACAATTCTAAAAAGACGTCACGTCGCAAAGTTTAATTTATTAAGCAAATTAAATGTCTTGTAAATCGAAAAATATGCCAAATTTTTTTCTCATTTTATCGGCTTTGAGTCAAGTCAATTAATTTTTTATTGTAATGGAAACAATTAATAAAATACTCAGTGGCGGTGCTAGAGATTGTGGTGCCCAAAGCGAAAAAGGACTATTTATTTATTAATTAAGAATAAAAATAATAAAATTACGGTACACAGGGTTTTGTATTTAACTTTATGGGCCTATTATAGGAATCATTTTTTCTGTCGGTTCCGAGTAATTTGAAATGACAAGCACTAAATATTATTACAACAATCTTGAACTGACTGAAAAATACGACTGAATTATCACTTACAATTTATATATGTTAGTGAATATTTTTGTCAGCCATTTTGTAATTTTTTTCAATCATTTTTTAATTTGTAAACAAAAACATTTTGTCTTTTTTAAATATCAAAAATTTAAATGAATATTCAATTGCAGTTTAAGAACTATTCTTATAAAAATATTTTTTAAAAATTAACCCCTTTGAAACTAGTTTTTCTGTCAATGTACATTAAATATACGTTGAGAAATTTTTAGCCGTCGGATGAGTTCATCTGGGTGACTGAGAAAAGTGATTGGAAAAATGGTGTGATAACTGTAGTATACGTATTAATGTATTATAAAACTACTGGTATTGGCAAAGTAACGTTTAGCCTGTTGTTGACCCACAACCATAGCTGTTAAGTTCATTAACAAATTATTACATTACACCACGTTATATGGCCTCCAAAAATTATTTTATATAGCATCCATTTATACGATTGGACAAATTTGAAAGTATACGTACATAACCTATCAGATTGAAGTTTGACGTTATATTAACTGTTAACGTTATATTAAAAAATTCAAGCTGAGCCAGGTGCAGAACCTTTTTTTTTATTTTTTTATCGAGAATTCTATGCAAATGCGACCTTACTATACTTAGTTAAGTTAAGTTTAAGTTAAGTTTGAAATTCTTTATTCTCCATAAGTATTTCTCCGTTTATTATCTTAGAATTGCAGATCTATTTTCTTGATGAACGCTATTATTGTTTTGATGCCAATTTCGAAATTAGGCCATGTGTATTCCTGGAAATATTTATGCCTTTCTCGAACTCAGGCTCCGCAGAATCGGCATCTGTCTGTTTTCGATCTACCAATCTGGGACAGATGTCTGTTAAATAGATTATGACCTGTGATAAACAATGTCAGTGCTGCAGGTCTTTTCTTAATTACTTGATTTAATCGGTGCATATACTGAGTTTGAAAAATGCTTTAGAGTGCTTCAGAGCTTGGCAAGTATTCCATATGTTTTGGGTTTCTATAATTTCCCACTTGGAAATAATTCTGTATAGTTAGTCATTTGAACGAGCAATACTTGGAAGTGGTACGAAGAATTGAATCTTCGCGATATGTAGAATCTACATGGTAGGGTAAGTGGGGTATTGTAGCCGTTTAGTATTCTATAGTGCTTACAACGTCTTTTGAATCTAAAAATTTTTAATCATTATCTTTAATCTGTTAATTGAAATAAGTGCGGTAAAAATATCTGAACAATTTTTATAACACATTGTGCATTTGCAAAATGATAGATTTTGAAAAGGAGACGTGGCGAAATCAAATATTTTGTTAATTTTTTTTTAATTTTCAATTATAGAATCTTCAATTTAAAATTTCACCGCATGCATAAGTAATATTAACATACAACCATTTTAATTTTTTTTAAATAAATTATTATGTACCTATGAGGTTGTTGTCTAAGTTGAATCAATAAAAACAAATGTAATATATTACCAAGGATAAATGATTGAAAACAATAATTATAATGAAATTGAGTACGATTTTATATCAAACGAATTAAATAGAATTTCTAGGAGTGGACGATATAATTTTTAAATTATAAATTTTCTCTTCATGATTAACTGCATGAAAAGTAAAATTTGAAAATTTTCAAAATTATATTTTATGTTTTTGCTTTTGCTACTTAATACCACAGTTTGATTTACAATAATAACAACTTAATATTATCGAAAATTGATAAATAATTCAATCGAATTCGAATCTAAATAAAATCATATTAACTAACTATTATTAAAAAAAAATAACAATATTTTTTTCCTCTGAAAAATGTCACAATGTCATAATATTAATTAAGACAGTAAGTATTAAGTATATTTTTTGCTAACACATACATAAATAAATAATAACTATAATGTAGTCATAATAATAACTATAATGGCTCACTTCGGTCAGAATCAAACAGAAGCTACAAGTATTCATCAACAAGTGCTTGAGAATTATATGCAGAATATTCTGGCCGGCAAGAATTAGCAACGAAGATTTATGGATGATAACTGGAGAAGAACCTATCAACAGACAGATAAATAGGAAAAAATGGAAATGGATAGGTCATACACTAAGGAAATCAGAAAGTGATATAGCAAGAAGAGCTCTAGAGTGGAATCCACAAGGACAAAGGAGACCCGGCAGACCATACAACACATGGAGACGCACAATCGATCAAGAATTAACAGTCAACAATTATACCTGGGACGATATTAAGGAAGTAGTACTCAACAGAGAGGAATGGAGGTTCACTATCGAAGCCCTATGCTACCACGCGGAGTAATAGGAGACAAAAAAAAAAAAAAAAAAAAAAAAATAATGTAGTGTAGTAGAATATTTTTGTAATAAACTAAAATTTTATAATAAACTTTTGAATTTTATTTTTTGTTGTTATATTTTTATGTTCTTGTTTTTGTTTATTTTTCGAATAGAATTTTAATTTTGGGTTTTCATGTTACTTAATGTAAATCAAAGTTTTTAGTAAAATATAGAAGGTGAAGCTTTAGTAAATATATTTTTTTTTTTTTTCTAAAATTTTGTAAATATTTAATTGGTGTTACATATAGAACTTTGAAGTTAATTATGAACCCATAAATTATTTGAATATAATTTAAAAATATTGTAAAATTAGAAATTTAGAAAAGTTAAAAAAAAAAATTTATATAAATTAATATATTCAAAAAATGTACTTAAAAATATATATTTTTTTTTTAGTTTTGAAGTACAACAATAAAACAGGTTTTAATTGAGTATTATAATATAGTGTACCCATTTTATATAGCATCTATCTACAGTTAAACTTTCATGAAATGTTAATAACATTGTAATATTCGCTGATGATGTTGTAGTACTTCTCCATTAAAATTTTAGCATTTCTAACTACTAGATCAGTTAACAAAATTAAAACAAAAGGAATAAATGAAAAATATTTTACGGTATTGCGTTGGTAATATTTTTTTGTTCTGCATATATAAAATAACTTATCTAATATATACAGGCCCAAAAAATGTTACGGACTCATCACCGTAAACTATTTTTCATTTGTCAAAAAATTGTATTCAATTCATAATACTTTCACAGCAGCCTTTCAACCTAAAGCTCCCAAATTCGATTTTGACGAAGGCGAAAAAATGAATTTTTTCTGAATTTTTCGACGAATCACTAAAGGTGTTATAACGATGTTTTTATGGGAATAATGAGATTAAAATTGATATAAAAATGTTCTTATAATAATCGCGGGAGTTGTTATTATAGGGCTTTCAGCAAGTGCTACAGCAATTTTGTTATAACTTATAAGTCTAAAATTGCGTAATCCTATAACAAGAGTTAAAGTGTTGTTCTAAGAATAGAATTGCTAGAATAGCAGTAGTAGAGTTGTTATTATTTTACAGTACTCCTATAATGTCACTAATAAACTTCCTGTAGCTTTTGAATAAATATGTGTATAATAAATATTTTGCCCATTACCCTTTGTTATTGGTATAAATTACATGATCAAAAATTCGATGACATCGGAAATGTATCCAAAAAGTTTCAACATATACAATGTACATACAAATACAATATGTAAAATTTTCTGAGCTGACAATATTGTGTTGGCGACATAATGTACTTTGCTTACGATTCCGATCACTCTAAACACATTGTCTCTGAAATAAACGTCAAATCAAATCAAATGTCAAAATATTATACTCTTGTGGATAAATTTTGAAAATATTTCAATTGAATATATTTGTAAAAGATTATATAGATTATATAGAGCGTCTTTTTTATATTCGTCGAATCCGAATTCTTAAAATTGAGATCCGTCGAATTCGATTCCGATTCCGAATCTAAGTAAAAAATCATAATTTTAAATTACAAAAAAATATATAGTTTATTGAAGAGAATTCAGTTATCACACAAAGCTGACATATTACAGGGCATTCCCGTCCATATGTGACCATCATTTTACAAACATCACCAAACATCACATATTTCAAAACTTTTTAGATGTAACCAAAGGAACTGAGTTAGATGCTGAACACGATCCAAACAATCTAACTAGACCAAAATGAAATTGTCCTTTCTTGTGATCAAATTGATGTTTATGTATCTCTTCATACGAATGCTAGTCCCTAGCGTTCAATGTGAGTATCACAACCGTTTATTTTGCTTTATCTTATTTTGCTTTTAGTTTATACCCATCAGAAGCTGCTAGTACAGAACTCCTAACGATATCTTTCAACGATCTCTTTGTTGTTGTGATGTAATCTAATAGTTAAATAGTTAAAAGTTAAAGTGGGACTAAAATAATTGAAAATTCACCATGACAAACAAATCCAAAGAACAGAACCTGCTAAGTTTTATCTTTTTTCATATTTAATCATTTGTCAAGTTCTCACTTTTAGTTAACAACATTTCTAACGGATGGATCAATTAATTGTATTTTTTTTTTAAATCTAGACTATTTATTTCTATAGTAAATTCCCGGGAATCGGGATTCGGATAATTTCAGAAACGGATCCCGATTCCGAATCCCAGGGGAAATATTCGTCAAATCACTAACAATAAAATAGAACTATGCTATTGTGAAAGCAAAGTACCTAGTCTACAATAGATATAGTTTTTCACATTTCCAAATGAAAAAAACTATTGTATGTGATTGTGTGTATATGCCAAATCTCTGTGTAAATTCAGTTAAGGTGCAATATATAATATTGATTTTTAAGCCTTATTTTGAACTATACACAGCTGTGAAAAAAATGAGACAGTTTAAATTTCTGCCTGCAGTTCATGTAATGAATACAATTATTGCAAAATTTATAAACGGGTTTGGCTTTTTTGTCCTCCAGGTATATTTATCTATCCAATATCTACCTGTATTTGATATAATACAGGACCAAAGTCTTAAATATTGATTAATTGTGAATATAAAGTGTGAAGTGTAATACTAATTAGAATAATAATGGGAAAAATAAGTAATGAGTTAAAGAGCAATATGATTGTGTTATCACGGGTAAATTTGTCAACATGGCGAATTGCTGAAATATTGTGTTGCTCCAAAGGAGAAGTATGGCTTATATTTTGCAAAAATATCGTGAAATCAGGGGTTTTGATAAGACTAAAGGATCAGGACTACCTTGTCCTGACAACGCAGGTGGTTCTCCACTTCATAAAAAGTTTGAAAAATTGTTTCAAAACGCTTACAGATTATTGAAACGGTGTGTAAAGAGCGCAACTACATTTCATCCAGTTTGGTATGCAATAGACTATTGAACGAAATATTAAATGCACATCGTCTCAGTAAAGGAGTCCGATACATGCCAATACAAGTCCGATACATGCCAATACACGTGCAGAAAAGGCTTACATGGCTAAAAGAACTGGTATTTTGGATAGAGGATATGTGGGAGCAGATAATATTTCCAAATGAAAGCCAATTCAAAGGATACGAAAGTGATGGCATACTGTTGATTCGGCGAAGAGTAGGATAACGTTAAGCCATTAATACATTCAAATTTTGCCATCAAAGTCTGAAGGTGTAATGGCATGCGAATGTTTCACCGATCCAGAAATAGGAAGATTATGCTTTGTTTCCTCAAAACTGAATGCGAATGTTTGTATAAACATTTTGGAAAATGAATTGGAGCCTTCTGTTCATATGTTATTTGGAGATACTTGTGACTTCATTTTTCTTTGCTACATTGCTAGAAAGGTAAGAATAAATTTTTTTTTATGTCTCTTGAGTAGTTTAGATATTGCTTCTCATCTTTGAATTTGGTAGAACATCAGTTAATTTCTTTTTAATTTCATTTTCAGGTTTAAGATGAAAAAAAGATAGTAATATAATGGCCTCTATATAGTCCAAACCGGAATCCAATTGAAAATATTTGGCCAATACTGAAGCTACAGGTTGTAAAGAATCGCCCAGGGACAACGGACGCATGGAGCTCAATACCATCTTCAACATTGAAAAACTTGTCCGACACCATGAAGAGAAGATGTGAAGCAGTAATTGCCGCTATCGGAGAACCTATAAACTATTAATTTTTTTTTATAAATATCTTAAATATTGCAAATATAAGAGAACTAGCTTTGTAACCCGTCATAAATGACGGAAGCAAAATAAATCCTAGTTTCTTTTTTTCTTTCATTAGATTCTTTATTCCGAAATTACAGTACTTATGTTTATATCACTTTTTATTTATTTTTATTTATGTTTATATTGGCCTAACACTAATCTTTTTTTTTTTATATAACAGAAAAAGAAGTACCATACCAACAAATTTGTATAAAATGTTTGTATTTTTGTATGGTATACTCGTACTCACTTCCATTTAGTTATAATTCGTTAGTTGGGTTCCATTTAATATAAATTATACCGTATTAGCGTTATTGTGGCCTCTGAGAGAGCAAATTTAGAAATGGGATCTTATTTTCGTATAAATTTTTTCTTTTGTATACTGTATAGGGATCTTATTTTGCTATATGAATAAACTGTTATTATGGTATTGTGTTATTTTTAAAAAAATATTCAAAATTTTGTATCTAAATTGGTAAAATTTACAAAAAATACAAAAACATTTTCTTCAATAATTTTCAATTTAAAAAAAACAATGTTTTATTATCCGGCGTAGAAGTAGAGTTAATTATCCTACTCGACTTCTATCAAGTTCTATTGATTGAACAGTGAACCTGAACAGTGAAGTGAAATGTGAACACTTAACACTGAAAATAAAATAATATTCTTGGAATGGAGCATATAGAACATACAGAATACAGATACAGCAAATAATAAAAAAAAAACAAAAAAAAACAAAAAAAAAACAAAAATAATTTTTTTTGAGCGAAGTGAGTTACGCACACAATAATGACAAAAATAAAAGGTATAAGCAATAAAGTAGTATAATGTATAATATTATACAATACAAATATACTGATACACATGTGTATTATTATGTATAGTTTTAAGTAATAAGAATAACCTTTGAGTGAATTATGTTTTTTTTTGTGTTAAATGCTGTTTGCCTTTTGGTTATTATACCATATTAAACTATTGATTAAAATTCTATTAGTCCTTATTATTATAAATCACAAAAAAATTTTGTTTTATTTATATTATTATTATTATTTTTTATTTTTCCTTATTATTTGCGAAGAACACTAACATTAAATTAAAAAAATATAGTTCATGCAATCAATTTTTCCTGCAAAGGTTCAGCATGGTAGACAGGGGTTAAAAAAAAGCACCAAAGCAATTTGTATATATATGCCTTTGTATACATATGCAATTTGTATATGTGTTGGAGCGTTCCGTCGAACTTACAAACATCCAGATAAATGCAGAATAATATATATATAATGAAAAAAATGTATAATTTAATTTTTGTAATAATAATTTATAAGATAACAGAATATGTCTTTTAATTAATATTTTCTTTCAGTTATACCCGATTTTTAATCGTCACGAATTTTTGCTCCAGTATTTTCTAACAACACAAAAATTACTCAAAAAATTAATATATGTCCCATAATTGTTAAACTTTTCTTAGAAATAAATAATTAAAAAAATAATAGTATAACATTATAATAGTACAGCATCATTGTACATATAAGAATAAACATGTTAATATACATTAGCAACTACGAGTGAAATAAACAAATAGTAAAAAACAAATAGTAAGCAAATAAAATAAATATAAAAATTAAAATTAGTTTAAATGTTAATAGTAAGTATAGTTATAGTATATTAAAGCCATTTTTCTTAACCTTTTTCTAGACTAAGTTTTTTTTAAGTTTGTACTTTCAAGGCAAATACTAAAAGTTAAAAAAAAGGGCAGTGAAGGTGTTCATCCCATAGACTTGGATTGACATAAACAAAAATATTATCTTGTTAGCTGATGAAATGTTAGTGTCAGGAATATTATAGATAGGGATTGCAATGCGTGCAAACTTATTATAAATATACACCACTACTAATATTTTTTTATGTATTATTTTTTAAAATAATAATTTGTAACATATTTTTTATTTATTTTTATAAAATAAAAATTTAATAATAAACCATCACCTCCATCACTTTTATTCATTTATTTATTTATTTACTATATAACTTCCACTCTCATCACAATATAGAGTTTTGCGATTATAATTTTTTTTTTTTTTTTAGAATAATTACATAAAATATATATGTTGATACATATGTATAGAATTTTACAACATAAAACATATTTTTTTTTTAAATGTTACTCCCATACTCATTAAAACTTCATATTAGATTTTAGTTTGTGATGCAAAAATAATTTTTTAAATTCTCTAGTTAACATATTAATATTATTACATATATATATGTATACAATATACATATATTATATATTTAAATTTATGATCCATGAATTTTATATTGTGCTTATGCTTCATTTTTATTTGTACAGTTTTTGTGTATAAATTTAATCCAAATACGAATAATATTTAAAGTCAATGCTATAATTGTAAAGCGAATAATTAAAAAAAAAAAAATAAAAAAAAAATTATTTTGACATTAATTAAACTTAAAAAGATTTAAGTCTCAAAGGATTTTGTAGTATTTAATATTTATAAAATGTCTCTCATCCTGCTTGCCTGACTCTCACATTAATTAAAATAGTTAGCTACGCTTTTTGATCTTTGAATCAAATATTTTCATTCAATAAAACCATTTGAAAATAACATTCACAATTGAAGAAATTTCTTTTTTTTTGTTCATGTCGTCATAAATTTTGAACAAGAATTACAACAGAATTATATGAAATTTGTATAATAAAATCAAATATGGCAATAGGTCCGAAAAGCTTCTGAAGTCGATTTTTTTTTGTTTAAATTTCAAAGACAATAAACAAATTATTATATTTATATTGTCGATGTTCAAGTAAGCGTAGCTGACAGTAATGCTTTTTTTTTATAAATTTAATGGATCATGTTTATTAATTTAATGTGTAGGTATCTGCGAAATTGCTCATGTTCTTGATTCTAAAATGAGGTTATGGGATAATTTATGAAATTTTTCTTCAAATTATTGAACAAATATTATTCGTATTTGGATTATCTACACAAAACTGTACCAATTAAACTAAAGCATAAACATAGGATAAAATTATTGTGTGCATTTTGATTAAAAAATGTTTTAATCAGGTACAGGGTACACATATCAAACAGGTACACATTAAAAATAGAACATTCTTTTGAAATAAATCGCAAATTCGTATAATGTATGCATGGAAACTTGGAAACAGCGTTCCCCGAACAATGGGAGCTACCTAGCATGCCATTGAAGAACATTTTAATTTTTAATTTATTAATTAAGTCGAGAATCAAATCCAGACAAAAACAACAATAAATTTTCTTATTAATATAACTAAAATTTATGAATGCACATTTTATAAATGAAATTGCATAGTAACAATTTGAAATTTAAATATTTAAAAATAAATAATTTGTTTTAGTTTTATAAAATAACATACAAAAATTTGAAATTACGGTACCAGCCGATAATTGTATCTACTTCATTATTTTGTTCTTGTTTTTATGTAATACAGTTCAGGATATTAGTAACAATAGATAAAAATAATTTATTCAATATTGAAAATTATAGCTCTTGTAAATTCTTGGGTAGTTGATTGCCCACCTAAATCTTTGGTTTTAACTTTTCCAACTGCTAAAACTTTAAATATATCATTTTGAATTCTATCGCTATGCGCATGAAGATTAATATGACGTAAAAGTTTTGTACCACAGAGGAACATAGCTTTTGGATTAGCTATATATTTGTCAACAGCTTCAGCAAAAGTGTGAAGTGAACCGGGTTCAAATACGACGGTATCTGATGAATATGAAGCTCCCGCTACAACACCAGCTCCCTACTACTAAGCCTGGGTTTACAAAATTTTTTAAAAACCCAATGTTGTACAGTGTTAATAAAAACTGTCTGTTCATTTTGCTTGATCACAAATGAATTAAAACACAATGGTTGCCTAGCTGAGCAAACTACCCAGAAGCGCTTATGAGCAGTTTGTAAATAAAATGAAAAAAGTTAGATTTTGAGCAAAACATAATCTCAAAATTTATACTGGTTTGACGTTTAATTTTTTATGTGTAAAATTTGTTTTGCTTAGAAAATTAAAAATTAATTAAAAGTAATAAAAATAAACTGAGCGGTAAATAAAAAAAATTGTTGCCGTTAAAATTGACAACTTATTTTTTTTTTTAATATTGTATCAGGTTGAAGTTTTTTTTAAGACATTTACGATGTCACCGATGCTTATTGTACAGATACGCTTCTTAAGTGTTAATTTTGTAGAATATCGATTGGGTGAGCTTTACGTAACCATTTCCTAAAACATTTAAATTTTTTATAGCATTTTTGTTTTTTTTATAATTTTATCGTTTTGTATTAAAAATATACTATAGGATTATTGTACTGAAAAGTAAAATGGCCGCATAAACTACCCAAGACAATTATAAACAATTTTTATTTTTTTATTTTTATTCTTTATTTTTTATTATGTAAATTTGATGGCTTTATTACGTTCTTCTGGTGGTTGGTAAAGGCTGTATTTTCAATTTTGTTCTTCCTTTGAGAAATACCTTTAAGTCAGTGTTGTTAAAAATTTGTTTTCCATACTACTATCGTTTCTTATATTTTTCTCTTTTATTACAAAAATAAGTTAAAAAAAAAGGAAAAACAAAAAGAAAAAAAAATGAAATTGCTGTTGTCATTTTTTTTTGTTTTTTTTTTTTTTTTATGTTCTAAACATTGTTTGTTGTAAGCATTAAAAATTGTTATGTACAAGATGTTAAAAAAGGCGTAATTCTTAAACTATCCTTATACAAGGAAGAAGAGATTACCAACTAGCAGGATTACGAAACAATCTAACTAAATAGATATATTTTGTAATATAGTATGTATTTATGTTTGTATATTAAAATGTGAATTTGTTTGTGTACTTCTTATAATGTAAAGATGTTTGTAAATTTTAACTTTAAGAAATCCACATGTACATATTATTATTTTCTTATTATTTTTTTTTTGTTTTTGTTTCTGATCTTTTTTGGTTGTTTGTAAGTAAAGTTGGTATGTTCAGAGAGCATGTAACTGTAACTGAACCCATAAAAACTCATTGGAGAATCAAAGAAGAGATAAATGATAATAGAGAGAATCAGAATATAAGAAAATGAAAATAAAGAAAATAAAAGAAAACAAAGATTATTACCATCATAAATTTTTGATAACCATTTATGAATGTGATGCTTTATGCTTTGCTCTTAGACCGTTTAGTTCCGGAGATTTTTTTATTTTATTTTGTTATTTTGTATATCCTACACTTTTTTCTTCTACTTTTGTATAAAAATAAATATTTTTTTGTTCGAAAGGAAATATCTTTAATATCTCTTCCTGAATAATTCAATATTTATACAATGTATATATATTGTATGAACATATATATATATATATATATATATATATATATTAATACAAAGTAATGCGGAAAGCTTCTATCATTACAGTTAACCCGTCTATGAAATTTGATTGTGTATTTTTGTATGTGAAAATTCTTGTGTATATAAGGATAACAAAAACAAAATAAAAACAAAAAAAATAATAATAATAATAATAACTTTGTTTGTAGTGAGAGAGAGGTTGAATTCTCGAATCCTTGAATCTTTTGCAATAAATAGCATATTTCATTTATCTGGCACCTTAAACCGTTTACTCAACTAAATCTTTATTTTTTTGTTTGTACTTACTTTTATTGAGTTGTTTCTCTAACGGTAAAAAGGCAGTGAAATATCGAAATTCCTATTTAATGAGAATAATACCACTTTATTATAAGTATTTATATGTATATATAAATATATATATATGTATATAAAAAAGGGGATCATTTATATTTTAAGTTACATGAAGCGTAAGAAAATAAAAAAGAAAAAAAAAGTATTTATTTTTGTACTATGAACTTTTGCGTCATTTAATTTTTGCACTTTGATTTCGTTGTTTTTACAGTATGCACACACATGTGAACAAAATATTTAACAGAATTTATTTTTCGTTCATAATACTTTGTTTTTTGTTTTAGATATTAGTGTAGTAGATAACTGTAGATTGATTGTAGATTGTTTAATTTCGGATGATTGTGTAATTGCAAGTCTGCTATGAGTGAGCACTACGCATTCACAGACCAGATGTTTAATAGGTTCTTCCTCTATTTCACATTTCGCATAAATTGTTTTCCGTTAGACCCATTTTATAAAGGTGTTTTTTTATTAGACAGTGGTCTGTTAATATTCTTGCCAAGATATACGTACATGTTTTGTATTGAAATTTAAAAGAGTTTTGGTTTCCTTGAGCGAGCGTTAAGGCCTGAGAATTTTTGATTAACGATTTCCAAGAATGTTTGCCCAGAAATACTAAGGTTTTTGGTCTACGAACTTTTAATTGCATCTTAGCTGTGCTCAGGGGAATCCCACAGAACGGGCTTAACCCTATGAAAGATATATCTAATGGTTTTCTTCCTAGATAATCTGCTGCTTCGTTTCGTTTACTATGCCAGAATGCCCTGATGCACTGGTTCCCTTTTTAGTGGGGAAATAAGTCAAAATGTTTAGGGTTACTAAATGTTTAGGGTTTAGGTCACTAGAACTGTTTTTTGAGTAGATTTTTTGACGTATTAAAATACGGTTTAATTTTTGGTATAACTGGACTGATTTAACTCTGGAAAACTGCATGCATCTATGTATATTGGAGAGTGACTTCACCTTTATAATAGCATTGCTTCATTTTCAATGTAGTGATAACGAAATTATGTTTCAAAATCAAATAAAAAATTATAAAACCATATTTAGAACCTGGATATCCACCCGAAGGGGACTTAAGTCCAGTTATCTGTGATTAGTAAACAGGTAACTACTATACTATATTAACGGTCGATCATTATTTATGCAGTTAATTATTAGTTTAGTTTGAAATAAGGTGACTTATATATAGCTATTCATCATAACACTATTAGGTCAGATATCACGCAACACTAGTCACGCAAGAAAACTGAATTGTTACCTCTTCTATGATTATACTTGTTGCTATCTTATTATAATCATCAATATTTGATTTATCTTGTTTGTTGTTACTAGAAAGGTTTTGGTTTTAAATTAAACTATAGAGCTTCATTTTCAAACAAACAGGCAATTATTGTCCAACACAAGAAAAACAATAACTAATTTGTTAAGAAAAGAGGTAAAATGTTTTATTTCTTCTGATTAGTTAATAATGGGCATAACCACCCTATATAGTGCTGAAAATGTTTTATTAAATTAATTATGATAAAATATTAGAATAAAATGTCTGTAATTAAATAACTTAACATCAGAAACTGGACAGGCATATCAGGTATGGGTAATTTAATGTACATAGTAATGAACCGAAATGAATATAATATATTTTTTTTATCTAGAATATAAAATATACGATATATGACTGTCAACAGTCTGTAGTGGATAAGTACCAGAGAGGGATTTAGATAGGTTATTGAATGCACATAGCAATGGACCGAAATAAATACAAATTTTTTTAGCTAGTATATAACATTTAAGACATAGGACAACATCCAACATCCTATAGTTTATAAGTACTAGTGAGAGAGAGAGAGATATATATAATAAATTAACGTTAATCGAATTTACTTATAAATTACAGTGACAGTGCATATTTATTATGACTTCTTTCCATTATCATAGACCTATTTCATTTTCACATTATTTCATCATCGAAATCATTATCCTATCCGTGGAACATAAATCGGAACATTATTTCATAATTCATATTATGTCATTTCTTATATACATATAATAATTTTGTTTTTGTCTGAAGCCTTTTATAACAATAATAATGAAAAAACAGTTCATTATGAAAGAATGAGAAAGAATGAAAAATGAAAAAATGAGAATTGAGAAAATGAAACAATTTTTTTTAATATATTATGGAAATAGGTGTAAATTAGAAGTAAAATGTGGTGAGAAAATAATATTAATGGACATAATTATTTTTAGGAATTGTTTCGTTCATCATAACACTATTAGAACGCATCAGTAGGCTTGGACTTACAGCAGAGATGCAAATCAAAAAATTTTCTCGTTTGGTTCGGTTTTGGTTTAAGATTAATTTTAATTTTTGGTTTTGGTTCTAAAAATTTTAAAATTTGGTTTCGCTTTGGATCTGGTTCAATAAATATTTTTATTTATGGTTTTCGGTTCGGTTCGGTTTTGGTTCGAGTTTGTTAAAAATAAAATGGATGGCTCCATATTCAATATATTGAATGTTAATTCCCAATATGGATATGTCCAGTCTACTAACACTATCGATTTTTAATAAAAATTATTTATTTTTTAATTTTTCTGAAATTTCTTGCCGTATAATTTTTGTTTTTTTAATTATTTCATCGCGTATACTTTGCCTGTTTATTGATATATT
This sequence comes from Argyra leucocephala, assembly GCA_963942445.1. Classification (NCBI taxonomy): domain Eukaryota; kingdom Metazoa; phylum Arthropoda; class Insecta; order Diptera; family Dolichopodidae; genus Argyra; species Argyra leucocephala. The sequence continues at coordinate 130,756,295 of OZ012680.1, forward strand.
TTCGTTTAAGCGTTTTAGAATTGGATTAATAATTTATCGAAAACCTGTGTCCTCTAGCTTTGATAATGGTCTTCCATTCCGCGTGACCATTTCAATGCAGGCTTCTTTTAATTCATTAGCCGTCATTAAAATATTTATTTGTTGCCGAGTTTTATTAACTTTAATAAATTTTTCCAAAGTGCAAACTGGCTGTTGTAGTTTTTTCTACCGACTTATTTCTTCTTTTTAAATTAATTTTCTGATAGCATTCTGGATGTTTTCTCTTAACATGTCGCAATAGATTTTCGGGGTGATTGCTTTTCATAACAAAACTACACTCGTTACATTTGCTATTATTTGTTTCTATCTGAAGACAAAATCTTTCAAATACTGGCTTTTTGTTATTTTTTTGTTTTGCCATTTTTTTTGGGGTAACGTTGAGAAAAAAAAAACAAAAAATTATAATTAAAAAATCATAAGAAATTAATTAATTTTACTACTTACATTCACATCACAACTTCAAAGTTCAAAGACGTTATAAATTCGTGTATTGAAAAAAAATCAAATCAAATGTCAACATTTGACTTTTTTCGTATTGAATTTGATTTTTTTTTCGTTCCCTATAAACAAATTTTATCTTCATGACTTTCGATTTCGACTATCAGTTTTTTTTTTTTATTAGTTATGTTAAAATTTAAAATGTTAAAAAATCGATTAAAACATGAACCAAACCGTAAACCACCACATATTTTGTTGGTTTGTGGTTCGGTTTCAGAATTATTTTAAGAAATGGTTCGGTTTTGGTTTGGTTCGCCCAATTCATTATGAAAGTGGTTTGATTTTGGTTATGGTTTTGGTTCGGAAAATATCAATGGTTCAGTGGTTTTTTGGTTCGGTTCAAAAACCGGTTTGCATCTCTGATTTGTAGGGTTAATTAACAAATCGAACTTTTTCGTTTTATTAAAAGGAAAAAGACATGGAAATTTTAATATTTCAGACTTAAAACTTTTTATAAATACATAAATTTATTTTATAATATTAGTGGATTATGATGAGAGATAATACATAACTACTTTACGTTGTTGTTGGTGCTTTGAGTTGTAATATAATGTGCATATTTTACTCAAACTTTACTAAATTAGCAATGCCATTATACTAGTATGTATATATATAATATTTCTTCATTATCATAAGTTTAATTTACACAGAAATACTGCATTTCCAATATTCTGCATTGTAGTTGTTTGTGCTAGTGGACCTGAGCAACAGTAATGTGGACAATAATGTGAACAGTAATGTGAACAATAGATTGAACAGTAATGTATTATAACAACAAACAAAATTTATTTTTGATTTAATTTTAATTAAAAAAAATTATTAATTATAATTAAAAATATCCTATTGATAGACAGTTTAACGATATTATTCATCATTTTATTTTTAGTTATTCTTTCACCTGTAATATCAGAGTATTAAAAATTATAAGAGAATATAAAAAGGAATTTTTATTCTGTTTTTGTAATATAAATTTTATTTGTAACATAACAAAGGTATGTCAAATTCAAGAAAACTAGGATGAAGGATTTTTATTTTTATATATTTTCTTTCTCATAAACACAAATATATAATAATATAATATCCATATATTAACTATATAATATTATATATGTTACATTATTATGTATGTTTGGATGTAAGTGTTTGTGTAATATAAAGTATAATGTAAAACCACTATTATTCAAAAAACAAAATATATATATATATATTATATATATATATATATATACATACAAATATATTAATTTATATACTTTTGGATGCCTTTCATTTTCCAAGCATTGAGTAACGATAAAATCCCTAAATAATTTCGAATAAAGTAAGAATACAAACAGCAAATAAAAAACAAAAATACAAAATGATAACAAAATAATAATAAAAAAAAAAGGATAAAAAATGAAAATAAATAAATAAATAAATAATGTTTTAAAGGAAGAATAACAGTGCGAGAGAAATAAAATAATAATAAATGAAGAAGAAACAAAAAAAAAAAAAATAAATTATTAGGTATCAAGTGACAGCGTAAAACAAATTGCCCATAATATTATATTATTGTTTCAATAAATTTCCTTTTTAATGGAGTATTTATTTATGATAATCACAAAAAATTTTGATGAATGTGTTTTTCATTAATTTTTGTTGTTGTTCTGTTAATGTTGGGGAAAAAGAAAATTTTAAAGAATTAAATTTGTAAATGCGTAAATTTTTTTTTTTATATACAATGAAATTTATAATTAATGTTCTTATTTTACTTCTATAATATAGAATTTTCAAATATATTTCAAAGATATTTTCTTATGCTATACAAGAGAATTCAACATTAGGAATTGATATCATTTAAAATAAATATGATGATTTAATTTGAAATTTTGTAATTACAGGTTGTGGTATCTGGGTATATTTTAGTAAACGTGTATATGTGCAATTATATTTTTTATAGGATTATTTAAGTTTAAATTACATCAGCACGTTCATCATACGAACATCTTGAAAATGATGGGAATTACACATTTTATGATTATTATTTCTTGTATTTGATTGAAGTTTATAATTTGTGGTGGTATATTTTTATTAGTTATATGATTCGTTGTAGGAATACATAACTATATACTGATGCTATTACATTTTTCATAAATAATAAATTAGTATATAATGTAAGATATGATCCTACACAGTTCAACAAGTCCATATAGAGTGATAAATAAAATAGTAATGTGTTTAGATGAAAAAAATGTTTGATGGTATTTTGTGGGATGTTGCGACTGTATGAATTGTTAACTTTTTTTTTGTCAAAAACATATTGACTAGTATTGCAAAACTATTTTGGTTTATTATATATCAAACTAGATATTCTAATATATTCAAAATAGAGGCAGGAGCACAACGGGATACAATTTGGGGTTCAATTTTATATTTTCTCTATTTCGCCCGATATTCTTCTACTAAGAAAACAAGATACACTATTCAGTTTATATTGCTTAATTTCATACACATGTCTGTTTGAAACAGTTGCTAGGCTACTAAACTGGTGCAATAAATTAAAATATCCAAATTAATGAAGAAAAAATGACTTAATTATTATTTATTACAAAAGCCCGATACTACCCTAAACCAATGCAAATAAATAAATAATAACAAACTAAATAACGGAAATGAAAATTGATAAAAAGTTGATATGAAAAAATTACCAAATTTTTAAATATTTTTTTGTTTATAAACAACTTTACAAACAGAAGGTAGGTAGGTAGTACGGATATAGAAGGTAGGTGAAGATTAAATTAGACTTAAAATATGAATTAAACTTTGAGATTAATTTAAAAGAATTTGAGTTAGCTAGTTTTTTATAGATAGGGAAAGTAGACTAATAACAATTAAATTTATATAACTACAGTGACTTATAAGGGGTTAAATCTAAATTAACACAAACAACAAGTTACGTACTGCCTTATAAATTGTACAAACACTCTGTACGAGCTCTTCAACTCAACTTGAGATAACTTGAATATAAATAAACTAGCTTTGTAACCCGTCATAAATGACGGAAGCAAAATAAATCCTAGTTTCTTTTTTTCTTACATTAGATTCTTTATTCCGAAATTACAGTACCTACTTATGTTTATATCACTTTTTATTTATTTTTATTTATGTTTATATTGGCCTAACACTAATCTTTTTTTTTTTATATAACAGAAAAAGAAGTACCATACCAACAAATTTGTATAAAATGTTTGTATTTTTGTATGGTATACTCGTACTCACTTCCATTTAGTTATAATTCGTTAGTTGGGTTCCATTTAATATAAATTATACCGTATTAGCGTTATTGTGGCCTCTGGGAGAGCAAATTTAGAAATGGGATCTTATTTTCATATAAATTTTGTCTTTTGTATACTGTATAGGGATCTTATTTTGCTATATGAATAAACTGTTATTATGGTATTGTGTTATTTTTAAAAAAATATTCAAAATTTTGTATCTAAATTGGTAAAATTTACAAAAAATACAAAAACATTTTCATCAATAATTTTCAATTTAAAAAAAACAATGTTTTTTTATCCGACGTAGAAGTAGAGTTTATTATCCTACTCTACTTCTATCAAGTTCTATTGATTGAACAGTGAACCTGAACAGTGAAGTGAACAGTGAACACTTAACACTGAAAATAAAATAATATTTTTGGAATGGAGCATGCAGAACATACAGAATACAGATACAGCAAATAATAAAAAAAAACAAAAAAAAAACAAAAATAATTTTTTTTGAGTGAAGTGAGTTACGCACACAATAATGACAAAAATAAAAGGTATAAGCAATAAAGTAGTATAATGTATAATATTATACAATACAAATATGCTGATACACATGTGTATTATTATGTATAATTTTAAGTAATAAGAATAACCTTTGAGTGAATTATGTTTTTTTTTTGTGTTAAATGCTGTTTGCCTTTTGGTTATTATACCATATTAAACTATTGATTAAATTTCTATTAGCCCTTATTATTATAAATCAAAAAAAATTTTTGTTTTATTTATATTATTATTTTTTATTTTTCCTTATTATTTGCGAAGAACACTAACATTAAATTAAAAAAATATAGTTCATGCAATCAATTTTTCCTGCAAAGGTTCAGCATGGTAGACAGGGGTTAAAAAAAAGCACCAAAGCAATTTGTATATATATGCATTTTTATACATATGCAATTTATATATGTGTTTGAGCGTTCCGTCGAGCTTACAAACATCCAGATAAATGCAGAATAATATATATATAATAAAAATCAATTGATTATAAAACCTATATGGAAATACACAGCATAAATTTAGATTAATTCATCAAGCAATACTATAATATTGAAATCACTTAAAGAGCATTTTCGTTACATTGAACTTTTGTAGTTTATCACAGATTATTCACGTGATTGATTCATCACATTTTTTTTGGATAAATTTTTAAGTGCTTAGAGAAAAATTAATATTTAGTCGTAATGAAATGCTGACAAACAAAAAAAATCACAGCAATTAAAATCTTGCCATATCAAGATCCGCTAATTCAGATTTTACCATTTAAAATCTCGTCAAATTTCATTTAAACAAATTTCCTTTTTTTTGTGGTTATATAATTTTGGAAAATGGTGCTTGTACATTTGTACTGAAAAAAAAACTAATTTTTCAGGATTGCAACACAAAGTGGATTTTAAATTGTCGAATTTCAGTATGACAAAATTTTGATTTTCGGGTTTTTTTTGTATCAGAATACCGTATGTTATTCTAATCTGTTTCAGATCAGTTGTTGTTGTTGTTCTGGTGCTGTTTCAGATCATGTTCTGTTTGTGTATTTAATGAGTAAAAATTTCACATTCTCCCACAGTTGTGGTCTAATAATTTATATCGTCTAATATTTTTTTAAAGGCTTGGTTGGCTTGGCTTATATCCTATGCACTTAGACATTACGGTTATTGTACATCTTTTAAAACTTTACTAAGGATTTTTAAGACCTTAAAAAAAATTGCATAATTGAAAATAATTGGAACTATAGCAAGAGCTTATTGGTACATATATAAATGAATTGGTATGAGCTGATTGGTAGGTATAAAAGGTGACAAGTTAAAGTTAAGAAGATAATTTCAAAATATCAGAAAACATTTTATTTGTTGAAAAATTGAAATGGGGAGATCATATTAATAAACTAGAACTATTATTAAATTATTAATAATTAATTAAATTATTAATAATTAAAAATAAACTATTATTAATTAAATTATTGTGTTTGTTTGGTGCTATCAATAGAAGTGTAATCATTCTGAATAAACAAACCATAAATAGTCCATATTATTCTCATATATTGTTTCACATATTAGGTGTCATATACCAAAATCATCTAGCTGTATTCCTCTATGGCTGAAAGATAAAATTAATATCTTAATAAGCAAGGCTATTAAAAGCTTGAATAAATTCAATTGGCTTTCCCCTAGGGCTACCTGAAGTTATCTAAAATCATTATCTAAAATTTTCAAAGTGAAATACGCTTATCTGTATGGAAAGCATACATTTAGTAAAATTAAAAGAAAAATATTCGACTATTATACGTAACAAATGATTCATTAAACAGATTTTAATTTTGTAAATAAAACTGTGGCAATAAAATATAATCGATTAAGTCGAAATTTAAAATTCCGTATTTTAAAGTTATTAGAGTTTTCAAGTTATTCTGTCAATTCTGTGAAATAATTGGGAGAACATAAAAAGTCCAGTGTATGTTCATTTCTATTGACTTAAAATTTAAATATGTATATTTGGTTAAATAATATTCAAAAATTATAGTTAAAAACTAAAAAATAAAAAACAAAAATAAATTACAAGTGCTCATTCATTTTTATGTATGTTAAAATCATAAAGTAAATTTGGAAAATTGGTTAAGTCGATTTTAGAAAAGTAGTATAACTGATCAAAATTTAATATACTAAGCTTAAAACTGTTATATTTTTCTATAGAATATTTGGCATGTAGATATAGTATGTAATTGATTATATTATAACAATTTAAGTTTGTATAAATTTTTCACCCATATTCCCTTAGACACATTAGTGACGCTATGAAAAATTTGTCTAGCTTAATATGTATTTTCTTTAGATCCTTTCAGATGGGTGATAGAAAATTTTAGTAGGAAATGTTTTTGTCGTCATGTCAATTTACAACTGTCAGGCCCATACTACACATCAATGAATGATCAACCAATGGTCAATCTATTGTCAATATATTGATCGTTCATTGATGAGAAATGATTGATGGTGGTTTTATTTTAATCAATATTTCTGTTAAAATCAACGGAGGTAATAAAATGGCTTTTTTTGTGAATGTTCAGACAATGCTTTAATGGTAATTTATAATGTAATTCTAAAAAGAAAAATTTTCATATTAATTTTAATAATTATAGCAATTATTGTAAAAAAAAAAACAATTAATATATTATTCAAATGTGCATAAAAATAATTTGTTGTTTTTTATACAGAACATTTACTTTAAAAATTCAATTTAAATTGAAGTCAACACTCCTCCAGAAATTATATTTTCAATATTCATATATTTTTCGCAATTATCAATATTATTCAGAGCACTTCCACAATATGTCCTTGCAAAATTTCAAAATATGGATAAAAAGATTGATGACGGTATTATTGATGTGTAATCGCTCATGAGTATATTGTCAATATCTGGACAAGAAGATTGATGAAAAGAATGATGTGTAAGAGGCAACTCATGTCAGCATTTAACAGAATAGAAAAATATTGCTTCAATAATATTTTCATATCCTACATCTAAGACAATATGGATGATTATATCGTGTTCGTGTATTACATCCAGTCTACCTGGGTTAGGCATATAAATTAATTCCATTTTCTCAACTTTGAAAATTCATAAAATTTGTGGAAGATAGATTTTTGCATGTAGAAGGCAATGACTGCAAAATCTAATTTTTCGCTTATGTCGATTTAAGCGGTTATATTTATTGCCAGTGAAATTGGGATGTCAGAAGAAAAAACAGGAAAATTATTACCCTAAAACCTGTTTTTAAATTAAGAGAGATATAAATTAAATGAAAAATAAAAAAACAATAAAAATATTTTTAAAATTATATAATATTTTGCAGAAATTTATACATATTTTTTTTTCATCTATAAAGAATGGTTAATTAATTCATGTTAGTTAAATTTAACTAATGAAAAAAATTTGGTTTTATTTGTTTTTTTTTTTTTTTCAAATACAAAAATTTTCAATTATAGTTTTCAACAATTATTTTAAATTAAATTTTTTCAAAGTTTTCCATGTTTTTTGATCTGTCAATGTTCATCAGTGAAAATATTCAGTGTATGCAAAACTATGTTGAAGAGGACTAACCGATATGAAATTTTCACATAGTTTTCCAACAGTTAAATAAAAAATAACTAAATTAAGAAATTATCTTTTTTTTTTTTTTATTTAATTTTCGAGGCAGATGGACAAAATTATATTTATTAAAATTTTTTATTAACCCAAAAGTATAAAAAGTCAAAAAAAAAAAAAGCGAAAAAAAAGAACCAAAAATCAAGAGCAAAAAAAAAAACCCATTTTATTATTTAACAAAAACAAAGGGTGATCATAAATTTAATGCTCATGAAAGTAAAAGCTTTACTTACTGGCATAAATCTGAACGTTTTACTTAAATTTGTTATTTTTTTAAATATTTATATTACTTTTATTATGCTTTTTTATTTTTTTATTTTGTTTTCGTCTTATTGTTTTAAAGGACATAAATTTTGACGCAATATGTTACCTTTTCATGCATATTATGACTACTGATTTAGACATATGAAAGGTAAAAAAAAAAAAAAAAAAAAAAAAAACAATAATAATAAATAAAATAAAAACGAAAATCTTATTTACTTGATTTATATTTAAAATAATAATACGTATTATTATTATATATGGAATAGTAAATGTAATAATTTAAGTACCGAATAATAATGGAATATGTGAAAATTAAAAAATTAAAGAATTAAAAGAGTATAGAAGGAAGTTTGTATTCAGTTATATTGAGCAAAGCAGTGATGTGAGAAATGCTTGAGACATTTTTTTTGCATGTAATGAAGCATAAACACAGATTCACTTTTATGGCGGGATTTTGAAAATCTAAAGTATTAATTTTTGTTTGGAGATGCCTCTGAAAAAAAGATAAATAATTGAAAATAATTTTATATACTCATACGGAACTATACTTTTTTTTTTCATTCAAATTCAACAGTTTTTCAAATAAATTCAACATATTTTTAATCAAATTTAACATTTCTTCGAACAAATTGTTTAATAAAATATTGAATTTGAATGAAAAAAAGTATATATTAAATTCTTTTACAATGTCTCTTCATAGAACGGGGTGGATTGACCTACTATAATTTGGAAGCTTCAACTTTGCATTCCTATTTGCTATTGTACACTCTAAAAAATCGAAAAAAAACGGTAGAGTGATTTTGTTATTGAAATAATAGTAAATTTGCTATTTTCACTAGAGTAATTTTTTTTTTTTTTAATATAGTCAAAAGTAAAAACAGTTTCGTTATAGTCAGAGATGGGAATTTTGAATTATAATTATAATGCATTATTTTTCGTAATTATTAATTAGATACAATGCATTAATTTCTTTAATAATGCATTAAAATAATTACTTTGAATTATATTTTCAAAATAATTCATTAAAATATTCAAAACTAATGCATTATATATAATGTACTATCAAAAATAATTCAAATTAATTGAATTACTTTTGAATTAAAAAAATAATTCAAGTAATTCAATGAATTATTTTTTTAATTCAAAAGTAATTCACATAATTCAATGAATTACTTATTTAATTCAAAAATATTTGGCGAAAATACAAGTATTATATTGATATAAAATTATTTTAAAAATTTGGTTATTTGGTGCCAGTCACACATTAAATTTATTAGCATCGACTGATTTTATTAAAATTATTAAAAAAAAATACTTCGACTTATACAATACACGCCAATGTAAGTTTTAATTATTAAAAATAATATGTAAATTAATCTATTCACTGTATTCATTAATAATTTTTCTAAGGTATTGATTAAATGTTATTCCATCTGGAGTAAAATAAATAGACCTAAGTCATCGGAAATATTAAAACGAGTAATTGGGAGCCAATTAAAGTATCCGGTGGAAACTAGATGGAATTCATTATTTGATGCCATTGACAATTTATTAAATGTAAGAGAACAACTTGGGCAGATGTGTGATACTCTATCCCTATCAAAATCAACTGATAGGGATTGGCAGTATTTAAAAGAATACAAAATTCTCTTTGAACCTATTACAAAAGCAATAGATTTTTTACAGGGAGAAAATAGTACGTATTTTGGCTATTTGCTGCCAACACTAGCTAAAATACGTACTAAACTTAAAAAAAAATATATTATCGAAAAGTCTGACTATCTTAGCAAATGAGGCTAGAGAAATTGAAAAGTCTTTAGTAGAGAGATTTTCAGACTATTTCAATTTGTCTCCCAAAATAAATGATGCTATTGATTGTGATTTTACATCCAGCAGTTAAATTAACTTGGTTAAATGCTTTGAATAACTTTGAACACACAAGGTACTTCATATTTTAGTATTTTCAATTTCAAATTTTTATTTTCAACTTTTTATGGTTTTCGTCGTATAAGTACACATATTTACTTGTTACATGTTCTTTTTTATGTATTGTGTTGAAACAAAATTGAATTATTTTTTAAGGTTAACTACAATTAGCAGCATAGTAATTGATTACTTAGAAGATGTTAATGCCTCATAAGTTAATATAATTAGAACTTGGGATAATTTTATAGAACTGGATAATTTCTTCGATTTTAGTATGCAAGGTTCATATTGTTTTATTAGTATTAAATTTCTTGTAATCAATGAGTAACGACGGATTTAAGATTTGATTTTAGAAACTGATTAGCAACACAAAAGGTCGGCAAAACATGAATATAACTCTTACCTGGCAGATTCCAGGCGAAACGAAAAAATGCTGGATAGTTATAAGTTGATTAAAGAAGGTTTTATTAAATCAAACCTTTTCAAATTAAAGCTACCTTCCTCTGGTCCCGTAGAAAGATTATTTTCTTATGCAGGTTTAATAAATACCCCCGACATGGTCTACTATCAGATACAAATTTTGAAAATTTAGTCTTGCTAAAATCAAACAAGTGGCCTTTGGTAATTAACTAAATTAATTGTTACATTGAATACAAACTTAAGAAATCCTTAAAAAGTTCTTTATATTTTAGTGTTAAATGTTAATTGTTGATGAATGATGATAATATTGGTGTTGGAAAATGACATTATATGTTTTTTTTTATATCAAATTATTTAAACTATTAAGTATGTATAAACTAAATTTTTAAATTAAAAGATCAGAAAATTATTATAACAAATTATTTAAAAAGGAAATTATTTATTTTAATTTAAAATTTGAAGAAAAAAAATTATTTTAAAATTCTTTATTAGAAATCATAATCTATTTTCTTTAATAACCAAAATTTTAAAATTATTTTATATCAATATAATACTTGTATTTTTCCCAAATATTTTTGAATTATTGAATTAAGTAATTCATTGAATTATGTCAATTACTTTTGAATTAAAAAAATAATTCATTGAATTACTTGCATTACTTTTGAATTATTTTTTTAATTCAAAAGTAATTCAAATAATTCAAAAGTAATTCAATTAATTTGAATTATTTTTGGTAGTGCATTATATATAATGCATTAGTTTTGAATATAATGCATTATTTTAATGAATTATTTTGAAAATATAATTCAAAATAATTATTTTAATGCATTATTAAAGATAATAATACATTATTTTAATTCATGTAAAAATAATGATAATGAAGACGTAATGCATTAAAAATATAATGCATTAGTCCCATCTCTGGTTATAGTAAAAGTACTTTGAGTATATTTTAATTATTACAATTACAGTATTATTTCTCAATAGATAGTAGTTTTAATACATGTTGAGTGAAAATTTACTGTGTTCAAATTAATTTCACTACATTTGATAGTAATATTTTAATATGTGAAGTAAATTTACTCCATGTCTCCATTTCGAACAGAATTACTCATTTTTTGTAGTAATTTAGTAACGCTTTCTTTTTTGTACTCATTTATTTTACTTTAACTGGGTAGTATGCGTATGTATGTTTTAAAAGACTAACGTGGTCCATAGCTCGTGTTATAAAGTATATTTAAAAATTAAGTTAAAAATATCTAGTGTTTATTAATACTATAAATATTTAAAAAAAAGAAATATTAATTGTTAATATGCAAGTTTAATACTGTAAATTACAGTAATTATAGAGTACAATTCACATGTGTACTCGCATCAAATAATAAAAAATGGCGGTTTTAATTGGCTTATTTTTAATCAAAAATTTAGCATTTATATCAACAATTTCCTAAAAAACAGAAAATTCCTAGTACAAGTCAGTGGTCACCACTCAACCTGTAAACCTCTTCTACTAGGTATTCCTCAAGGTTCACCATTATCCGTTCAGATATTAAACATCTATATAAATAGCCTAAGTACTAGACTATCCACAATACCCAACCTAAAACACCTCTTATATGCAGATAATATTATCATATCACAACTAAATCCACAAATACCCCAACAAACACCTTGGAAAATTCCCTACTAACAATTGACAATTGGACTGAGGCAAATAGTGGCAACCTGGCCCCAGATAAAACTGAAGCCATACACTTCTGCAGAAAGCACAATTGTCCCAAATTCACAATATCCCACAATAACACAACCATAACCCCATTAGAAAATATTAAAATCCTAGGCATCCACTTCAGCCGAAATTTGAAATACAACTTACATATAAAAAATTTAGTATCCAAAATCAAGCGATCAAATCACCTGCTCATCTGCAGAAAGAAAGTTGGCATCTGCAGAAAGAAGGTTGGCCCACCAGTCGATGTTGCCATTAGAATAGCGAAAGCTATTCAATATGGCAAAATCGACTACTGACTCACCTTGTATGGCTACACAACCCAAGGTAATATTCAAAACTTGCAGGGTGCCATCAATCAGGCGGCTCGGATTGCTCTGGGCGCCCTCCCAAACACAGCTATAGAAGCTCTGAGAGTAGAGGCAAACTTCCCGTCCCTAGAGGAGAGAAGGAATACCCTGTCGTCAAGGCTAATAGCCCGAGCCAACTTTGATCCACAACATCCTCTCCATAAAACATATACCAATTTCTTACAATTTTTTTTTTTTTTTTATGCATAGCCAAAACACTAGGTGGGAACCTTTTATACCGATTGGTACGTTTGGCTAGGGAGGGAAAGGAAAATTTGGAAAGGAAGATGGTAAAAGGGAAGGAAGACAATTACGAACGAAGGTGTTAATGTTCGTCTTGAATTTGTTTAGGTCATAAATATAAAATTTGTCATGTTTTGGTTCCACATTCGGGATGTTAAAAACGAATTTCCATAACTTGTCTTTTGCCATCTAGGGATTTCGATGGTGTAGGGATGAGCACATGCTGCCCTTCGTGTTTCGCGAGGGAAACGCTTAAGTGGAGGTAATATAGATTTAATTTCCACTGAGCATGTGCCGATGCCTACGAGATATCTATAAAAAAGTGAGAGAGCTCCGACTATACGACGATACAATGCAATTACATTCCATACAAAACACCCTCAATAAATAAAATGATTCCTCTGGTTGATCCATTGGGGCTCGACCTGTATGACGCTCCTGAGACCTACAGGCAAGAGCACCTATGGTCCAACTGGAAATCATATATACATGATAACCTATCCCAATATCTCAAACAAAATACACCTTGTGAAAAGTACAGACAACTGTACATCCAATTAAAAGAATCATTCCCCACACATTCCGAAATATTCACAGACGGATCAAAGGGATCCGATGGCGTTGAAAACAATTCACTCTGGATGGCGGAAACACTGCCGGAGGAATGCTCTATTCTTATTATTCTTACTGCCATATACAGAGCAATCCAAGCTACCGAAACACAATATCAAAACTATATAATAATAACCGATAGCCTCAGTTCAATCAAGTCTATCAAAAATCCTAACAACAATAAATACATGTCAAAATACATCAGAAATGCAATAGCCCAAAACCTGCGAGCTCTAGCAACGCATTCAAATAGTAGGTTATAGAAAGATTGTTCTTCCTGTTAGCACATATGTATGATGTGCTGAACTTACTAGCTTAACAACAGATATTTGTTAAAGTCCAGTCCTATGATAAATCATGATTAGGGGATTTAATCGGTGCATTAGAGCTTTTATTCAAAATGTTTACCCAAATTATGATTGCAAAACTGATTGTGCTGTGAAACTAGTTATATCATAATTACTTATGTGGCTAACAGACTATATTAGACCTCCAAATATTAAACATACTAAATTGTTTCATATACAGTCAACCCCGGTTAGGTGCTTCTCGGTTATGTACACAACCCGCTTAAGTACCTTAAAATACAAATATTTGACAATTTTCTTTAATTTTTATATTAAATTATTCGGATTAGTACTCCTGTCATAACTACCCATTTCGGCTTACTGCCCTTTATTATTGAACACTTTTAGTATTTTTTTTATATTTTTTTTTCGGTTAAGTGCCTTGCTTTGCTTGCGTTACTTTACAAGAACGAATTTTTTTTAATAAATTTGGAATATGTATGAAAAAAAAAACACTTCTGCAAGATGAAATTCATTTTCATCATCAGAAGATAGTTCTGTTGCTACAGAATTTTTTTATATATAGTTTAAATTTATTTATTGTTTTATATTGGATTAATTTTAATTTTTTTGTGATGAATGGTTCCTTTAATTTTTGTGTTTTGGTAATGAAAATTGCGTTGCGATGAAAATTAGTACATATGCATGTTTAATAAAATTAATTAAAATTATCTGTTCCTAATTAATATAGAAAATAATTTGTGAGAAATTCTATATTATTTTGCATATATCAAACGTTTTTGTTTAGCTGCCTAATGGGGAACTTGCCCGAATTTTCTTAAGTACCCATTAAAGCAATTAACCGAGCTCGCTTAGATGCCTTTTTCGGTTAAGTAATCTAAAAATCGTGCAGTTTTGGAAAAGCAGCTAACCGTGGGTTTTCTCTACTTCGTCTCTCCAACAAAGATGTCTTGTACATATAACATAATAGCTATTTTTAATTTATAAGCAACCCTTCTCATAATTAATATTAGATTAAATTAGTATTTAATATTAAAATTAACATTTGATTCTGGTTCTTACATACTCTTGCATTTTAAATATTGAATTCTCTTAATTACAGTTTTAAAGAACAATGCATTTGAGTTTTCAATCAATTGGAATCTGCTTTTTAGTTTAAGATAAGTAAGAAATGTTATGTAAGCTTTTAGCTAGTCAGTAATAATAAATGATCGAACCGGACTACTTGTGTTTTAACCAATTATGATTTGCAATAAAATAAAAAATCACATACAGTTATTTTACTTATACTTACTTTCTTACTTACTTAGCTCTTACTTACTTACTTTCGTACTTACTTAGGTCAGCAGATCATATGGTTCATTTTTGCTCATTACGGGGCTTATCTACACTTATTTCATTCCTACTTATTTATTTTATTTTAAACATTTATATTTACAGCCTTTTCTAATAGTAACATCATATTATATTTTCAGGTAAATAAATTTGTCACAAATTAACCACACAAAATCCAACATAATGAACAGAAAAGTAACATGTTAAAGAAAAAACTGTAAATAAAATTCAAAAGTTTATAACCTATGACAAAAACTTCAAAGTCTATCACATAAACAAAAAAGCAAAAAAAAAAAAAAACCAACATTAAATAATATTCCACATTACCACCAAAATGCTATATAAAGTATATAAATGTTAAATTAAAAATTTTCTAACAAAATAATAACATTTTAACCTTAAAAAGTGAATTTTCCCTTCAAAAAATTCATTTCAAAATTTTTATTTTCTAATTTAATTTTTTTTTTGTTCTATATTTATGTTTTTTTTTTTTTATTTTTATTTATTTCTATTTTTCTGCTTATTTTAAATTAAAATAATTTTATATTTAAATACAATTTTTACGTTTCACTTTTATTTTATTTTTATTTAATTTTTATTTTCAACATTTTGAATTTTCTAAATTGATATGCACGAAATGTTCAAAAAATTTAATATGAGCTGCCATCTTCTTTATAATAAATTAAAATTAAAAATAAACTAAAATTATAAAACTAAAATAATAAAAAGAAAAAAATAGTTTTTTTTTGCAGTCTTGAAATTAGAATTTGCATGAAATAAACTATATATTTCTTTTTTTATTTCTTATTATTTTTCTTTTTGCCACAGTTGTACTTCATTATTTTTCCCTTTGATCTAAAATATACAAAATGGAAAATATTATATTTTTTCCCTATGAATAAAATATATATAGAAAATTATTATTATTCCTATTGAATAAAAAAAAAAAATAAATAAAATAAAATAAAATTAAAATAGTTGAAAAATATCATTGTCCTGCTTAACTGTGTGGAGCAATGAAATTATGCAATTATGAAGTGCATGTAAAATTATGAAAAAATTTGCTTGTAGATTAAAACTAAATTAAAAAATTAGATTTTATACTTTAAAAACCTGGCAAGTTTGTAATCTATATTAAATAATTCAAAATGGACCTGTATACAAGAGTATAGTCATGATGAGCATACATTTCTAATCAACAAAATGAATATTCTGTACTCTTGTCACGAATTGGTATGAAGCATATTATACTAAAACTTACTTGTTTAGATGGCCAACAGTCTATTATGTAGATCCTGGGTCTGACTCATTAACGCGCTCAATTTTTATCGGTCATGGACGGCTACTCTTAGGTTAAAAATTCATATCTGTTTGTTTCATCTATTCCGAAATTTCTTCTCTCCATCAACGAATATTCGTGAAAACAGGACCAATTGCAGTTTAAGCTATCAATACCACTAAAGTTGAAACATCGGGGTGAGGAATTTATATTATTGACCTAAATATAAGTAAATAAACGGAACAGGTATTATGTTTTCTGTTTTACTAATTTTTGTCCTGTTAAATTTCAATAGCTCTTTCACAGCCTACATCACCACTAAAAATGCAGAAAAATTCTGAGTGGATAGCTTAGTATTATTATTTGTATTTATTCACCACAATAAGAAAATATATTACAAACATTTTTTTATATTATAATTTGGTATAGATAGATATTTTTTCTATTCGTCTTCTTTGACCCAAAAACTCGTCCCGGTTTTAAAAAATTATTTATTTGTAATTGCGAGCCCTAGAATTGTTTCAGCTGGTTATCTGACCTTCTTTCATACAACATAATCTTGCAAGGCTGTCATCGTGGTTGACCTCTTCATTCACTTTTCTCATCCATTCTCTTACTCCATCGTATTTCATTTTGAATATTACATATACAATCAATTTCAACACTGTTTGTAATGAACTTTATTATATTTTAAAATATCCCAAAAATTGGCTTTATCATAGATTATTTTGAAGCTATCTATTATTTTGAATCTTAATTTTTGCTTGTTTTGCGAAGTGAAGTCTGTTTTAGATCTTGCAGTATAGGTCAAAATGAATTTCAAGTAAATTTTATATATTTTGGCGTTGATGTTATATGCATGTGATTGTTTCTTCAATTTATACTCACAAAAATATTCCAATATCAGTGCTACTGTATATTTGCTTCATCGGCTTATTATGGATGATTGGATTATTTGTTTCTGTGTTAACATGCATTTTGTGCTATTGGTGACAATTATTTGTATATTGTAATGTTCTAAAATATGAATTTAAGCATTAAATGTCTCTGATAAAAGAAAAAAATAATCAAAGAAAACGATATATATTGTGAGACTAGTCAGGACTAGATTTTATTAATTTACTGTCTTGCCCGAATCGAATTTAGTTTTGTGTAATATTCTGTCAAGACTGTAAAGTAATTAACCTGGATTTTCAGATGTATCGATCGATTTACCGTCACGATTGCTGTTTCTGCAATTGACCTAAAAGCAAATACAGGCTTTTAATTGCATTATTTGTATTAATTTGTTTTTGTATATTTTCTGGGTAATTTAACTTATTAAAGTGTTTCTTTGACGTACTTTTTTTTGTACTTGGATTTTAGGTTTTCTTTGGAAATTACAATTGACGCAAATCATTTTCTAAATGTATCACAAACCACTATGTTGTTTTTAACTATGTGTGATATATTTAGTGGCAACATTTACAGATCTATTTTGTTTCTCCGTATAGTCGATTAAACTGACTGGTCCTAACTCTTACCGAACGTTATTATTGCGTTCATGTCAATTTCTGAATAAGGATGTGTATATAAGGATATCTTTCGCCAGTTATGGCATTGCATTCAGATAGAAGGTGAGTCTGAATCTATCTTTGCTAGGCTTTTGAACAGATATTTTTTAAATTGCAGTATAAAGTTAATTGGTAAAACTTATCTAATCATGGCGCCTAACCGTTTAAAAATTACGAAATGTATTCGTACCGTAACGTAATACCGTACCGTAATACAGTACCGTAATATAACAAACACGCAACACAAACTTCAAACACGTAGTACAAAAAACGCTTTAATACATAGCTTTGAATGATTTTCACATTAGATCGATTGCCAATTCACAATACAGAGTACGAAATGTTAAGATGCGAAAATAATTTCGCGAAACTAGAAATACTCAGTTAGGTAGCTGTCCTACTCTAAGCAAGCAGTACGTAATTGCTCAAGGTAATATCACAACGCTTTGGCTAATAAAAGAAATTAAAAATTAAAAAATAGTTGTGCCGGACAAAATAAAAGTATAAGGATTTGACATTTAGACTTAGTGAAAATAATTTTTCAAATTTTCAAACATGTTATGAGCAAACTATTATATTCATATTACCCATAGTATTGTAAAGTTTTTCAAGTGCAGGTATGAAAAAAAAAATTTCATGATTTGGTGGAAAATTAAAAAAAGGTGCAACATGTTCTCACCAGGTAAGAAGAATAATAAAAACAATTTTTTTTTTTTTGATAAATAAAAATTAAGTTTTTTTTTGTGGACAATCTTCATTTTAGGTCTGATGTAATGAGAATTGAAAATTGGGGGATTCTGAGGGAGATGTTGTATCTGAACGAAATCGCGTACTAATATTAATCTGCTTATTGATTATGCCTTTTATAGTTTTAAAGTCTACATTAAACAAAAATTTTGTTAGAAAAATCATTGTTTAACAAATGTCAGGTGTCGGAATTTCATTGTACACTACTGTTTATATATAAAACTATAAAAATATATCTTAAAGATATTATTTTGTTATAATGTTGACAAGGATATGCATACGAATATGGATAAATTGTTTATAACTTCCTTATTTCTACTTAAAATATAATTTATTTTAAATTTGATATATATATATATATATATATACATTTATATTGTATCTATAGTACATGATACATGCATACACGATACACCGATGATTACATCAACATTCAACAACATTGTTGAAATTCATAATAATTTACTAGTGGGTAATGTATCAGGATGAAATGACGATAAATTTCATATTAGAGTTTTAAGTTTGTTTTTATTTGTTGTTGTTTTTTTTTTAGAAGTTATAAGAGGTGCTATGAAAATGCAATTTTATAAAACAAAGAAAATATGAAATGGTATTGTTTGAAGAAAAAAAAAACGAATTAGATTTTAAGATGTAGATAAAATATACTTCTTACTATATATAGTGGAGTTAGTGTAGTTTCATTTTATATTTTTGAGAGTTTCTTAAAAAAACGTTGAATACAAAATGAAGTTTTATACTCTATTTATGTAGTACATTACACTTTTAAGTTATGAGATGAAAGATATTAAATTTGTTGCAAGCAAGTACATAAATATTATTTTCATAATACTGATACTGAATGAATAATACTAGTAGAGTAAATGACTTTGAAATTTCTTAAAATTCATTAAAATTGGTTTTTTTTTTGTTGTTTTTTTTTTGTTATAAAATTTTTGATTGCGCTAGAACCACTTTGATGCTGTCACGAAAAGTTTTTAGTGTTATTTTTTTTAATATAAAAAATGACTAGACTATATAATTTTTGTGATCAATAACAAAATATTTGATGAATTATGATTTGATTGTGATTTGTGGGTGATAAGTTTTTGAAGAGGATGGGAAGTTTAAATAGTTTAAACAATTTTTGATAGAACGAGATTTGAAAAAACCCAAAATATTGAATTTAAATTTGAAATTAACATCAATCAATATTTTAGTATACATTATTATTAATATACAAAATATTTCGGTAATAACTTATTTGATATGCAAAATAAAAATAAATGTATAACTTTTTGAACTGCAACACATTGAATGCGAATAACATTGTTGTTACTGCATGCGGGTTATTTTGTTTTGTTCACGTTATCATTATATGTAGGATATAATGTATTGCTAAACTATGTATTGTTAAACTATTGGTCTAATTTTTTTTATTGTAGTAGAGCTCTGCCAGGTAGGTATGTAGAAGTGGCCATTCCACATTGCTTCTGGAAAACCAATTAGCACTTAATTGTGTATTTTAAATACTCTCTAGAACTCTGTCAAATTCTGAAAGTTTTCTCATATTAATTGAAATAGATAGGCTCATTCCAACCTCCTTATCCGTTTTGTTGGTGTATGTTCCACCATTTTTAGTGTCTGCATTGTATCAATTTGTTTGTTTACATGTTTGAAAAATTCTACTTTTTTTGAGTAGTACAGATTTTCTAAGTTCATATTTTGATTATGGCAAACGTTTTCCATCATCTTAGTGCCTCTAAGTGGTATTTGAGGCTATTTAGAGGGAACAAATATACGATATGAAGATATTTAAAAGTTGAAAAATTTCTACCACCATAAAAATATGACAAGCACTAAGAAGTTTGAAAAGTATGCTCTGCTAGAGTAACAATAAAAAATTGGGAAAGTTTTAATGCAATAAAAAATTATGTGTTTTGGAAATGTGATATGAAACTGAATAATTGGACCTCCGAATTCTTTTACTTTGAGAAAAATAATTTTCGTTGGATGCAGTTAATTAAGTCGAATGGAGTAACAGATTTTTATTTTTGTAACAATAGTTCGGTGTTAATTGAATATTTAATTAATTGGTGGAACAATGATTTGCTCTGAAATACCCAAATAATTGAGTCCGTTTCAAAGTCTGGGAAATAGTTTTAATTTGTGAAAAAAATTTCCATTATTATGATTTTTACAATGAAATGCTTTTTTCCCTATTAAGAAGAAGCAGTGGTATTTATCATTATTGTCGTGCAATCAGTGTGGCAATCAGTGTGGCAATCAGTGGTGCAATCAGTGGTGCAGTGGTGCAATCAGTGGTGCAAAGTGTGGAAATATGCTCCTTCGAGCGTTACCTATCAGCGACAAACTATTGCTAACTACTATGGCAATCATGTTCTCCTTTGGATATTTGCTTCGTTTAAGACTGTTGTATAACTTCCAAATATTTTGTGGATCTACAAATACGTCGCGCAATAGAGTATTTTATTTGAATCATTGTTTCGTGATCTTGTTGCCATATTTTTTCTGCCGGATATGCACTTATATTATTTTTTTATCCTTTTTGTATCTTAGCATTCTGTTGGAAATGGTAAGAGGCCAATGAATATTGGGGATATGTCCAAAGCATATATCTATTGATATACATAATAAGTTTACTGGTGGGGATGTCCCCAGAAATATTCCTTGTGTTACGACTGATTTTATATTTAACTCGTTAAACAATTTTATTTGAGTAAGTAGAAATGTTATTTTACTGCAATATTTTTCAAAGTATCCCGAAAGCAGTGCGAACATTACTGTACCGAATTTCAATCTTCAGCTCGGCAGCTTAATATAACGACATAAATTACAATTTTCTCCTCGACACCTGAATCCGATTAGACGAATTAAATTGACCAGGAAAACTGTCCTTCTTCTTCATTTCATATTGTTTTGCCTCTATTAATTTTGAGTCATTCTTGACATTTTAATGAACAACTAATTTTATTTAGTGTATGGAAATTACAATACATTACAATACAATTTAAACAAATAATACAAAATAAAATAATGTCGAACAAAAAATAAAACAATGTATTAAATTCTAAGATCTAAGTTGTTTATTCATTTAAAAACTGAGGGAATTAATTCGATGTAGTCGTTTAGATTATCTATATTCAACCTATAACTATTTTCAATTAACACCAGGTTAATATTAGCATATTAGCAACAAAAATATATTGTCCCATTCGACTCAATTAACTGTGCCCATCTAAAAATAATGTTCTCAGAGTAAAATATCAAAAAGATGAGTGATGTTGCAATCACTCAATATATTATGTTATTTCGTCTACCTGTGAAGTTGATGTACAAAATCTTTTCATGAAGAATGTTAAAATCATTTTCAACTATATTTGTTTGGCTTTGGCAATTTTGTGGATGACGTGATTTATTTACGACAACAGTATATTATTTGTATAGTTGTGATATATAGCATCAGTTATAGAATATCCATCGACTGGTCCTCTATTCAATATAGCAGTTTCATCTGAAGTTTGTGCTTCTTTAATTACGGCAACATCAACTTGATTATCTAGTAATCAAGCTTCGATAAATTTTACCTTTTGTTTAATTGAGATATTCTAACTGAACGTCCGATATGTATCTCGTTCGGTAAGAAATAACATTGTTGTGATTGTTATTGTAAAAACTATTTCCAAATATCACCTAAAATGTGTGATTGTACTTGTATTGTTGGCCAGGAGAGTGTAATCATTTATTAGAAATTTGTTTGACTTTCCGTATGTTGTAAATCACGTATCGTTATCCAGGTTGCATTTGGGGGAGACAATGTACCATTGTAACCCTATGTACAATTGATAATACAAATATAATGAATTCTAATGTAATATGTATTATCTTTATAGAATGATCCACATTACTAATTCCAGTATATAAATTATTTCTTAATAAATTAAAGGTCTTGCTGGCATAATTGAGGTCAAAAACCAAATAAATATTTGATTATTATAATTCTAGTATAGGATATGTGATGAAATGATAATGTAAAAATGAATGAAAATTTTAGAAAATGTTGTTTATAAATTAGTTAGTTCCGTATCATAAAATTATTATCCTAAGAAGTTCAAAGTTAAGATAATTTGAATGTTTATTAGCAATTTAAAATAAAGTTTTGCATTTGCAAGTATTATTGTATAAAATATTTCGAATTAAATTTATGAAAATTTTGACATATTATATATATATATATATATATATATATATATATATATATTTATATATATATAGAAATTAATTTTTATATATTCATATTTTATTATTGGACTTCCATATATTATTATTCATTGTAAAGTCATTTCAAAACTTAAATTTAAATATGATTAGGTATTCAAATTGTATTTAGATTTAGAATATTTTAGAATATTATTTGTAATTTTAAAAGGTTATTAACTTACAATGTATGAATGTGTATATATAATAGTATATATATAATATATATATATAAATTAAAATTTTAAACAATGAAACTTTTACACATGAATTAATAAATTATATTAAATTGTTTGCTTAGGCTTAGAAATAATATTTGAATATTTTGATGATCACATATTAATTATAAAAAATATTACCGTTAATAGAATTGCCAATATAGATTGAAAATAATAGAATTGTATTTGATTATTTATAACTAGCTTTGTAACCCGTCATAAATGACGGAAGCAAAATAAATCCTAGTTTCTTTTTTTCTTTCATTAGATTCTTTATTCCGAAATTACAGTACTTATGTTTATATCACTTTTTATTTATTTTTTATTTATGTTTATATTGGCCTAACACTAATCTTTTTTTTTTATATAACAGAAAAAGAAGTACCATACCAACAAATTTGTATAAAATGTTTGTATTTTTGTATGGTATACTCGTACTCACTTCCATTTAGTTATAATTCGTTAGGTTGGGTTCCATTTAGTATAAATTATAGCGTATTAGCGTTATTGTGGCCTCTGGGAGAGCAAATTTAAAAATGGGATCTTATTTTCATATAAATTTTGTCTTTTGTATAATGTAATAGGGATCTTATTTTGCTATATGAATAAACTGTTATTATGGTATTGTGTTATTTTTAAAAAAATATTCAAAATTTTGTATCTAAATTGGTAAAATTTACAAAAAATACAAAAACATTTTCATCAATAATTTTCAATTTAAAAAAAACAATGTTTTATTATCCGGCGTAGAAGTAGAGTTAATTATCCTACTCTACTTCTATCAAGTTCTATTGATTGAACAGTGAACCTGAACAGTGAAGTGAAAAGTGAACACTTAACACTGAAAATAAAATAATATTTTTGGAATGGAGCATATAGAACATACAGAATACAGATACAGCAAATAATAAAAAAAAAACAAAAAAAAACAAAAATAATTTTTTTTGAGTGAAGTGAGTTACGCACACAATAATGACAAAAATAAAAGGTATAAGCAATAAAGTAGTATAATGTATAATAAATATTGTACAATACAAATATGTATATACATGTATATTATTGTGTATAATTTTAAGTAATAAGAATAACCTTTGAGTGAATTATGTTTTTTTTTGTGTTAAATGCTGTTTGCCTTTTGGTCATTATACAATATTAAACTATTGATTAAATTTCTATTAGTCCTTATTATTATAAATCAAAAAAATTGTTTGTTTTATTTATATTATTATTATTATTTCTTATTTTTCCTTATTATTTGCGAAGAAGACTAACATTAAATTAAAAAAAATATAGTTCATGCAATCAATTTTTCCTGCAAAGGTTCAGCATGGTAGACAGGGGTTAAAAAAAAGCACCAAAGCAATTTGTATATATATGCATTTGTATACATATGCAATTTGTATATGTGTTGGAGCGTTCCGTCAAACTTACAAACATCCAGATAAATGCAGAATAATATATATATAATATTTGTATTAGTATTTGTAGGGAGTAAGTATAATATAGGCTTGTGTAGTAGATTGATAATAAACCACCACAAAATTGTTTTAGACAATTAAAATTAAATAGCGATTAGTATTCTATTCACACTACGCATGTTATCAGCGATTAGGTTTGTATTAGTATTTGTAGGGAGTAAGTATAATATAGGTTTGTGTAGTAGATTGATAATAAACCAGCACAAAATTGTTTTAGACAATTAAAATTAAATAGCGATTAGTATTCTATTCACACTACGCATGTTATCAGCGATTAGCTAGTTATGCAAGGGGCAAAATTCGAATTTTGCTATAATAGGTTTAATCCCAGCAGAAAAAATATCGTCTAAGTCAAATAAAAATATTGTTGTATTTAATCGTGTATGATGAATGAAAACTAGTTATCCGTAGTGTGATAACTATGTTATCCGAGCTCGATAACATGTTATATACACTCGCAATGTGAATAGGATATAAAATTCGAATTTATTTTCACTAATAAAATAATTTATATTTCGGAAGCACTTTACTTCTTTCATTAATGCTTGCGCTTATTTTATTTTTTTTATTTTATTTATATAATCATTTGTTCTAGTTTTTGACATGCCAAAAAGCAGAGGCAGGACTACAATAGATAACACTGCAAAGCTTCACTGTCTTTGTTATTCAAATGACCTTCAGCCATTATTTAAAATATGGTTACAGTTAAATTATTTCACTAATTAATTCTTTTTTTTCCAAATTAATTTTCTTTGAAGTTTTTTTTTGTTTATTTCAATAATCAAAATTTGAATAAGAAAAAGCAAAAAACAACAACAAGTTTTACAAATTCGTCTTGAAGAGTTATCTACAGGCCCATCGAATAAATAAATACACAAAACTGTTAAGAAAAACTTAGAACAAACAATTTCAACTTAGAACTGTCTTGGACTATCCATCTACACTGTTGGATGAATATTTCAAATGACCAAAAAACAACTG
Organism: Argyra leucocephala; assembly: GCA_963942445.1. Classification (NCBI taxonomy): domain Eukaryota; kingdom Metazoa; phylum Arthropoda; class Insecta; order Diptera; family Dolichopodidae; genus Argyra; species Argyra leucocephala. Next base: position 130,781,992 of record OZ012680.1, read on the forward strand.
AACACAAAAAAGAGTGTTGTTTTCTCTAGATTGATCTACATATTTCGATCTAGAGCAGTTTACTGAATGAGTATGAATATGAATATGTTGATTCTAAAATGGGGTTCAATAATTTCTAATATTTTGAATTTCAATCTTAAGACTATTTTTTTTATAAATTTAAAAATATAAGCTACAGATTAATAATGGCTTCATGAATAACTTAAAGTTAATCTATTGATAAAAATAACATTTTTAAAGGGAAACAAGATGAAGAGTACATTGTTCGAATAAATTTTTAAATTTGTAATTTTGAATGCCGATGTTTATACGAGGCAGAAACTTACCCCAGATCTGTCGCAAAAATCTACTTTCATGTTCATACGTAAAAAAATGCTGTCAGTTTATTGAAATATATAAAATGGCCGAAAATTAAATTATTGAAAAAAAAGTAAATTGATAAATTTTTAATATTAAGTATTGTATTGTCAATCCAACAATATTATTTGTATTATTTGTATTATTTATAACTTTATCAATATTCGATCCGAAAATTACGTTGTCAACAACAATTTCCTTGTATTTTGTGTATAAAAAAAATTAAAAATATTTTGACACTGATTTTGACACACATAATCGGTATTACCAGGAAAAAAAATTTCAAACGTCAAAAATCTATCAGAAATTTTAAATTTTAGTAGATTTGCATATCTCTTACCGAAATCACCCCTTACCAATAAATTTTGATAGATTTCTACCACTTTTCTACCCGTATGAATAATCATTCCTCCCTATGCCCCACGAATGGGGTTACAGGACATTGATGGTGAATATTCATAATAGCTTTGTTTTTTTAAATTATATACAGGTATAATTATAATAATTGAGCCTAGGTGTTTCGATAGTTATTTCTATTTTTATAATTTTAAAATGTTCAGAAATTCTATTGTCCGGCAATCAAAATACAGTAGAAAAAAATAAAAGATTTAAATTTTCTTTCATACATTTCAAAAGCGGTGATTTGAATTTAATTTGTTTCTGGAGATAAACTGGTAAATTATTCATTTCACATACGACACATTTATATGGAAATTAGAGTTAAATCTTAGTGAAAAAGTACAACATAATGTATTTAATTCATTTACAGTAATTTCTCGGTGGAAATAAGGACGGCTGTCTGAAAAATATTTTCCAATTTATTTAATTTGAGTTATCATAATCATTTATTGGTTCTGCAGCTCGACGTGAGCCTTAACGTCGTTTACAATTTTCCACCATTTTGATCTATCTTGTGCAAATGTTCTTCATCGGTTGAGTCCAGCTTTTTGATTTTCTTCTACCTGTTGCTCTTGGATTTTACGGTACTGCATCTAATATTTGTTTGGTATGCTTCGTTCGTTAATCCTCACCATAATATGTCTTTGTGCCTCAATAAATTTTATAATATTGTATTTTTGTGCTGCTTGGATTAATTGTTAACTATTTATAACCAGTAAAAAAGTGGTGTATGTAATTTTTTCAGTGGTGCATGCAATTTTTAAATATAAAATTTGTATTATATAATCATAAATATTTTGAATTTAAAGTCATATATCAGCATTAAACATTTTATTGATTGCAGTAACATACAATTATTTTTAAAATAAATTTCTTAAAAAGCTCAAATTTTAACTGAATTCAAAACAAAATTTTGCATATGTCGCATATGTTTGAATTACCTTAAAACTGTGTAATCTTCAAGCTAGCTCAAGTTCGAGTTAACTAACATTTTAGGTAGCTCGTAGATTGACCTTGTATGTATTTGGGTCAACTGTGTGCTAGGCTCAAAATTTGAACTAACTCATACTTGAACTTTGCTCAATTTTTAGTTGTATGTGTTTTGGCCAACTGTAGCCGAAGTCTAAATTTTTGTATGTATGTTTAGATCAACTGTTGCCTAATTCAAAATTTTTTTTTTTAAAGTCAAATTTTGACTTAGGCAATAGTTGGTCTAAACATACAAAACTAAAAATTTAAGCAAGTTCAATTATAAGTTGACTCAAATTTTGAGCTTAGTTCACAATTGAGGCTTAATTTGAAAATGGCATTTGAATGAGCACTTTTACAAACTATACTATTTTGTTCATTTAAACTTATATTTGGGATCGTATCCAGAATCCATTTCACAAAAATCAGAAAATATTTTTAATATTTTTTAATTTTAATTTTTCATAATTTTGAGTTTTCAAAATTACCATGCAATTCTGGATTTTTTAAAAAAGCAAAAAAATAGTTTTTTCCAAAATTTGGTAAGTCAGAATTTGGTGTTTCAGAATTTTGTAACCCAAATAGACCAAAAATTTGATATTCAAATTTTTTTTTTGCCCAGAAATCAAAATTTTGTATTTGAAAATTTTTTAATTAGAATTTCGTAATCCAGAATTTTTAAATTGAGAATTTTTTTTGTCTAGAATCTTGTAATCCAGAATTAAGAACCAACTAGATAGATATAATATTTATTCAATTCAATTATTAATATTTAGTATATAATTTTACTTATCTTGAGTCTAATTATTAAATTAGGCATCTTTAAGGACTCGTATGCTCAATTGCATTAATTGGGGTTATCACAAGCTTATCTACGACTGCGGTGATGGTGGTGGAAGATTGTGCAGTGACCAAAATCTTACCACACATTATATTTGATCTAATATAAAATAGTCTATATAAAATTGAAATTTTTGAATGAAGTTAATTGAATAGTTATTACTGTACATTTTAGAGAATAACATATTTTATATATTGTAAATAATATAATACATATACATATAATATGCATATAATGTATATATTAAAATGCGTAAAATCTTATATATATATATTGAAATTCATTTAATTAATCTATATTAAATGTATATATATCAAGCTCTCATATCAAAATATTGCATGGTGGACATATAAATGTATAATATGTATAAATACACACACACACATATTTATACACACATAGCTTTATAATAGTTTATAATTATACATATTTGATATCCTTTTTAATTTATTATTAAATATGTAGATGTTTATCTGTTATATAATCATCTTCAAATTAAGAAAGGATAGTAATAATAATAATAATAATACGAACAATAATAAAAGCTGAAATAATAATAATGATAATAATAGTAATAATAATAATAACACTTTAGATTATTATTTATAATGGTTAAAATATTATTAAAATTATTTTCAAAATCATTTTCAAAACCAAAATGGTATTAAAAATTAGTTATTGTCCTTTTTGTTTCAATTTATCGTATATGTATGTATTGTTATAAATTGCTATTCTTTACTTTTCTAATGTAAATGTCATAACTTTCTTTAGTCAGTTGAATGGTAGTAGAAATGTTTAAGTTGTTTTTTTTTCTTCTTCTTCTTCTCTATCATTTTTGATATGATATCCTTATTTCGACCAGGGTTTAAAAAACTTCGTAGTTATTTCAAGCTTTTACTATTTTTTTACTATTGCTTTCTAACATCAATTCAGCAAAGGCATAGCAAAAGCATTTTTTTTGTAGTTGTTTTGCTTCCGCTTTGCTGCGCATTTTTATTTCAAAAAGTAATATGCAAAAAAAGCTTTTTCATTATTTTTTTAAATAGCTACAGCAAAATGAGTTGAATACAGCTAAACAGCATTTGCTGTTGCTTTGAATTACTATTCAGCATTTACAGCACTTTATAATACACTTTTGTTTTACTTAGAGTTACTGTGATTTTTTGTTCCTTGTGACGGCTTATGTTTGTTTGAAAACTTTTGTTGTTTAAAATTTAAAAAATGGATTTACAAAAAAATGGTAAGTATTTTATTTTAAATTTATAAGTGGACATGGAAAAAGTTAAGAAATCTTCGAGGTGGTGACTGGTGGAAAGAGCCAAGTTCAAGAAATTGAGCAGCCTCTAGCAAAAATAGGTCAGGGTCCCACCTCACAAAGCCCTCGAAAATTTTTTTTTTTTTTTTTTTCAACTTGTCTTTAGTAAAATCGCTCCTAGGCACGATGCAAACAAGCGGTCCCAAGAGTCGGGACCGAAGACCTCAAAATTTTTTTTTTTTTTTTTAATTTTTTTTGTCATCAGTACAATGACCCTTAAATGTGATGAAGACAATAGGTCCGAGGTCCCAGGAATTGGGGCCGAAACTCTATTTCACCAGTTTAAATTTTATATTTCTGGGAAAAGGTTATTAATAATTATTATAAATAATTTTTAAAAAAATTTCAGATTGGTCCGACAGTCCGGAAGTCGGAACCAAAGAACCTTGAACAAAAAAAAAAAAAACTTTTTTTTTTATACTTATCTTGATACGTAATGAACATTATTGACATTTTGGTTTTTGGACAATTTTTTTGTTCAAGGTCTACGGTCCCGACTTCTGAACCGCGGAACAATCTGAAAATTTTTTAGAAATTATTTATAATAATTATTAATAACCTTTTCCCAGAAATATAAAATTTAAACTGGTGAAATAGAGTTTCGGCCCCAATTCCTAGGACCTCGGACCTATTGTCTTCATCACATTTAAGGGTCATTGTACTGATGACAAAAAAAAATTAATAAAAAAAAAAAAATTTTTTGAGGTCTTCGGTCCCGACTCTTGGGACCGCTTGTTTGCATCGTGCCTAGGAGCAAGCGATTTTACTGAAGACAAGTTAAAAAAAAATAAAAAAAATTTTCGAGGGCTTTGTGAGGTGGGACCCTGACCTATTTTTGCTAGAGGCTGCTCAATTTCTTGAACTTGGCTCTTTCCACCAGTCACCACCTAGAAGATGTAGTTCATATGACAAGGTCCCGTTGAATACATACACATTGGCTCTACTCTATTCAATATTAATTTGCATATTGAACAAACCTTTTGGACATATTTTTTTTTCTTTTACTTCACTTTTTTCTTCGAAATAAAATTTCTTTCTAAATGCACAGCAATGTCTTCACAGCAAAATCAGCACAGCAAATAGCTTTTTTTTTACTTTGACTTAAAATATTAAAAAGCATTCAGCAAAATTCTACTATTGCTATTATGTTTTGAAAAGCAAAAGCACATGCGTAGTATTTGTATGTGTAAAAAGCATAAAACTATTACTTTACTTCGGTTAAGTTGTAAGAGCAAAGCGCAGTAATAGTTTTTTTATTTAATTTGAAATGCTGTGATAGTCAGCAACAGCAATAATTTAAGTGCTTTTACTATTTCTGCTGTAGTTTTTTAAACCCTGATTTCGACCAATTCTGAGTTCAGTCATATCTATATGTGTAATAATAAGAAAATTAAAATAAAAAAAAAAATGAAATTTTTTTTTTTTACTTTTGTTTTTACTCTACTGGGAGTTAGTAAAGTGACAATGGATAAATATAAAAATAAAATTGCTTTTTTTTTGTTATTTGTATTAATATAATCTGTGTTTGAGTTGTGGTATGAGTGTTATATTCTTATTATAATTGTCATATGGGATTATTATAATGAATAATACATATAAAATAATGGAAATAAAAGTTTATAGATATATATATATATATATATATATATATATATATATATATATATATATATGCTATATAGGTTATATTATAAAAAGAAAGTTAATTATTAACTACTTAATATTAACTAACTGTTATTAAACGTCTGAATAGTTTTTTTTCTTATACTCTATATGTATTTTGTATATATATGCGTAAAACTATTAAAAGCGTCTACTGGGAGTGTTATTAATAACATAATAATAACAAAAAAAAACCATAATACAGTTTTCAAGGATTTCAGTTTTATTCTGTTTTTTTTTTGGTCTATTTTTGATAGTTAAAATTAATTAAAAATTTCCAATGAGAGCTTTCAGTTTTTCTGAAATATTGATTGAAGTTTTTTTTCGTAAAATACGGGAAGGAATTGATAGCAGAATAAACCAGGGTAATTTAATTATTATTGTAGAGAAATTTGTTTTATATTTTAGCTATCTTTATTTCTATTTTAAATTTTTTCTTAATAATTTTAAGAATATCCAATTAAAAGCATAAACGTTTTAAATTAAATTTTTTTATATTAATAATAATCTTTATACCATTTTAAAAAAAAAACAAAAACATTTGTTTGCATATTTCTAGGCTGTAGTTGATATTTTTTAGACATTATTTTTCTAATTCAATTCGTTTTCAAATCCCCAAGTAGACAATGCTAAATCTAAAAATAGATCATTGATGATTTTTTTTTTGATAAAATACTCCAAAAAATCACCACTTAACTGATTTTGAGGTTGGAGGTTGAACCACTATAAAAGTCATTAGAAAAATTTGTTATACCTGAATTGTTTGTAGTATTGCTCCAACAGCTTTGATTCATCACTAATAGACATCAGCATCCATTTAAAGAGAAGATATTTATTTATTTTATTTATTCAAGTTTTCTCAGAATGAGCTAAGGAGCTCGTACAGAGTATATAATATATTTCTTATATTTATTTTAAAATGAAGCGTATGGTGTGTAAGTATTTATATATATTTATGTGTGTGGTGTGTATATATTTATTTAAATACTTAATTTAAATGGGGGATGACACCCGAAAAATATATTTATTAGAGATAAAGATATCCGAATATTATTTACTAAACATAATGTGTAAAAATAATTTGTTAACTTCTGATGTTTGTAGTGATTTTATAATTTCATTATAAAATCTTTTATGTGAATCTATATATCTATATAGATTTCTGTATATCTATATATACATATTTCTATTATTTAAAAATAGACAAATGTCCTTTTAATAATTATTATTTACTTATAATATTTAACATGAATTATTTGAAAATCTACATATCAAACACCAATATAGATAGGTAATGCTAATAATGTGTGTATGTGTATATTAAACATATTATTATATATATATTTTATATAGTATTTAAATTTCTCTTTTTTTGATTATTATGTTTTCATTTTTGTTTTTACAAAAGGATATCCCTTTATAATTAATTTATATATAAAAACCTGGTTCAATACTATCTATTAAACTGAATATATAAATGGCTACTATTACTTTGATGACATTTCTTCATTTTTCAATCGTTTTTCTATTCTTTCAGTTCTTTTATTTTGATTTTTATTTAGCCTTTTTTGTTGTTTTTATATATTTTTTTTTTAGTTTTTATTTTTGAACAAACATAGAAAAGACTATTTTGCCAAAACAACACTTTTCAGTAATATTGAAAAAATTCAGATTGCTTACATTGAATAAAATGAATGATAGGGTGTTATTTTGATTTTAAGAAAAAAATTAATTTATTATTTTGATCTTTTTATACCATGTTGTTTTACACTCTTGACAATAACTTAGGTATAGAATCACCTTTTCGTGCTTAATTAAGTACGGTATTGCGATTTCAATATTGTGGGGTTATGATGTGAATGTTAATTTATTATTTTCATCTTTTTATATCATATTATGATCGGTTATAATATTAGGTTAAATGGAAAAAAATTAATTGTTTTATATTATTTTTAGACAGAATTAGTATCGTATATATAATTAGACAATTAAGCGATGTTTTGAATTTCGTTGTGTACTAGCAAATAAAATATAAACTATTTTTATTTTAACTTAACTCAACTTTATATTATTTTTGATACTAGATAATATATATTATGACTATAGTAATCATAATAATATTTTACACATTACTATTTTATTATCATTATATTACTATTAATCATATATAGGTATTCATTTTTGTTCATGAAATTTGAAATTTCCATCCACGATCATTTTTGAATTAAAAATTTATTTATCATCATCATCATTGTCCTGAAACTCCATTCGTAAGGCCTAGGGCGGAATTTTAAAATTTTATTGAAAAAATTTATTACAATTAAAATTATAATTTTCATAAAATAATGTTTTGCCAACTGGTAACAAAAAAAAATATATTGATTTTGTAATAAATTTAACATTTAACTTTAAAAAGAGTACAGGCTTTTAACAAAGATAATGTTCGTGATAAAGCAAACAGTCTTGAAAACAATTTGATAATATAACCAAAATAAAATATTAAGTGACAAAATGTGAAAATTTATATTAAAAAAAAAAAAATAATCTATTAAGGATTGGAATACTAAATACTTACCATAAATCAAATAAATATGGCGGAGGAAGTAGCATGCAGACTAGCATTTTATTATCATTTCAGTTTTCTCATCATTTTTTGCAAAACTGTGCAAAATAATATTTCATCGATATTTCATCGTTTAAACTGTCATTCCATCATTTAACACTATTACACCATCATTTTAAATGAAAATCGCGGACTGAAATGAATTTTAGTTTTCTCATCAGTTTTTACAAATCTGTCAGTCCAAATCAAAAATTTTTGATATATCATTATTTAAACTGTCATTCAGTAACAATTTAATAAATAAATCAAATCAAATCAATTAAACCTAATTAATTTTTTTTTAATATATTAATGTCATATCGATTATCCTGTGGAAAACATTCCGATACCATATAATAAAAACACAACTCCACTCGCTTGTTATTCTCTTATGAACTATTTTATAATTATTTAAGAATAATATTATCCTACAAATATAAATAAATAATATTATCTTAATATATTGTACAATAGCTTAAATCTAATCTAACTGTGTATTATGCTAAGATACCAGCGTGTATATAATATGAATATACATATTAACATCGTTAGTTGTATAAATTTTTTGATTGGTTTTTATAACTCACAGATGGTTTTTTAACATCTCTAGATAGCTATTGTAATGTTAGAATACATAGGTAGGTCCAAATTTTGAACTTTGATTGATTCTACAACATATTAAAAAATCATCTGTAAGTTATAAAAACCAATCAAAATTTATACAAATAATGATGATAATAGCATCTTCAAAAATAAAAATAAAATTGATTATATTACTTATATGAATAAGAAATTATTAGAATTTTAAAACAATTTCAAACACAAAATATTTTTGAACGAAAATTGTATATATTTTAAAATTCAAATCAAACACACCCTATCAATAAAATGAATTGAAAATATATAATAAATGTATGTATAGCTGATATTATTATATAATTTAATATAAAGACAAATTGATTGAAAATTCCAATCATGTATATGGACTGATTGTTATAAAAAAAAAATTCATGTTATTTATTTTTGTTTTTTTTGTTTTTTTTTCTCCATCATATAATATTTGTATGTAAATATGTATATTTGTGTGTTAAATGGTTTAATATTAAATTGAAAAAATTCTAACTTAAATTTATATATATATATATAATATAGTGCTCATCTTTATCCTATAAGTAGAAATATATTTTTGTGTATATATAGACAAATATGAAAACTTAGAGAATCATTTCAGCATATATTACAATAATAACAAAAAAAAAAAAACAGAAAAGATAAAAAAAAGATAGAAAAACACTATTCAAAGGATTCAATAAATCTATTGATTTGTAAAAGAAAATAGTGATTGAAAGACGAAATCATAGAGAAAACTATTAATTTACGGTGGTAAAGTAAAGAGTTACAAAATTACTAGTTATAAAAATACAAAAACATAAATTCAAATAGATATATATTATAATATATGTGTATATGTATGTACGTGTATGAATGTATAACGTGTAGAAAATTAATAGAGATAGCGATATGAATGGGTTTTCCTTTTTGTTTTTGTTTTTTTTTTTTTTTTGTTTCTTTTTGGTAACAATAAGAACAGTCATATTATATTGAAATTGCTTCATAAGGATTATGTGACAGGATATATTTATAAGGATTATAAATAATCTATTTATGTTTGTATGTTTGTATGAATTTTACTGCATTATCCTTAAAGAAGGAATAATTTTTTTTTGTATTAATGTTTTTTTTTTTATTTTATATAAAGACATAAAATACTTCGTATATATTTTATGTTTGTAGAAGAGTTTTAGTAATTACGTCCGGGTGTTTATATTAGGTATATATTTAGTAGAAAAGTCTATATTATATTATTATGTGGTTTATATAGGGTTATACTTATTTTTATAATTTGATTCAATTAGGGTTAAATTTTAGGTTTTTCGGACGAATAGTTCGAGACATCATTATATATGGTTCAATTAGTTAATGATTATTTTTTTTTTTTTAAATATCTCAACTACTTTTTGATTTTATGTTGTTTTTATTTTTTTTTTCGTTTTTATGGTTGAAAATAATAATATAGAAAATTAGTACACTTAGTTGTAAATTTTATATTTTATATTTAAATAATATGTATGGTATATAATAATATTTATAAAGCTTATATAATTTAATAAATTCATTGTGATTAATTTATTTTTGTTTTTAAATTATAAAAATATTTAATATTGAAATTTGAAACAATTTTATAAGTTGAAAAATTCTAAAAATAAAATTGAACTTATTAAATTTATATGGTTTCATTTTCTGAGTATTTTATTTAAAATTAAATTGAAATTGATTAAAGTTGGTTTAATATTTTGTGAAGAGAGAGAGAGAGTACAAAAGTAATAGATATTTTAAAATAATAAAGCATAGATAGTTTTAAATATTTTTTACATGCTATATAAACTTTTCTATTCGAGGAAATTTAAAAACAAAAAAATTTGTTTAGATATTTTTTTAAAAATTAAAATTTTTTTTTTTATATACATATATATCATAACAGAGTATTAGAGATAATTGGTTTGTTATTTATAATAATACAGGGTTATACATAAATTCCAACTGGTATAATAATAATTTAATTAAATTGCAGGATAATACGATTTTGAAATTGGTATTGGCAATTTACTTATGAAAGAGTTAATGGGAAAAAACACAAATTAATTTATCTAATTTCTAAACTATAATCTATCTTATTCAAGAAATACAAAAAATTTATTTCAGAAAACCTAGATTTGATCTTCACAGGATACTTATACTTCTTTGAGAGATTATATCAGACCGATATTCCGTCAAGGTAAATCTGGAAGATTGGCATGGTACTGGCCAAAGAGCACCTACACTGATTGTTTAAAACTGAATGACACAGGGTAGGGGGGGGGGTTGTATCCATCAGCCTACTAAAACATTAAAATGTGTTTTAGGCGGACGTGATGGTCATAAAAGAAGCCTCAAACTGGTTGGGGTCCAACATATTATCTGTTAAAATATACTTATACAGACCTGTATATACCTATATACAGACAGTTAAACCGCAATGAAAGAGAGTCTTATGCGAGGAAAGTTTCCGTGGTATCACAATTGTCTAAGTGTGTCTGCGTACTGTCGGAGCCACTACTATATATACCTACTTACCTTAACTAATCTATAGCCTATATAAAACCGTAAAAATTTTTTTTCCGTCGGTATAGAAAAGATTGTGTACGAATACAAAGTTTTACTATTGACCTTACTATCCGTGAAAAGTTTTACATTTGTTTTGGTAGTCTGAACATGATAATGTCTGAAGGACTTCCTTAATTGTGAGTAACTCTGCTTGAAATACATATTTAAAGAGACCGTAAAACTTTTATTAAAGAGACCGCAAGACATTCTTAAATCCTGCAAGAAATATATTGCGCTTACTTCGCCACATTGACCACATTTAGTTCAACTTTGATTCATCACTATACGCTTACTACTTTTCATCAAAATCGAATTTCCACTCTGACCAATCTGATGTTCTAAAAACAACTATGATTACAGTTATTATTTTATATCCTACAATAATTATTGGTGTCGTGGGTGATGTTTGATATTGTGATAAAATTCTTGGAATACTTACTTCTTTACTTGCTAAATTATAATCCACTGACTTCGATCACGATCGGAATTTCTCCAGTTGGTTATTTGAAGTTTTTTCAGCATCAAAATTCTTAAAATAAAAACAATTTATTTGAATAAAGGTGAACTGTAAATTAAAAATTATTAAATATTATATTTAATCTGTAAATTGGATAAATTACGGTACAAATATGTAAACAATTTTACGACCGATTTTCATATTATTCATTAAAGAGACGTAGCGAAATCAAATAATTTTTAAAATTATTGATATTTTCAATTACAAATTTCAATTTAACATTTTATTCCTTTTTAAGTATACAAATATGAAATAGATTTATTAAAAAGTACAGAGCTTACTAAATACGTTCTCCAAAGTACAGTTGAGTTTCTTCTCTTCCTCGCCAGAATTAAATTATGATTACATTTTTTTTTTTTGTAATAATTTGTTACATAGCTTTGCTTTCAAGTTAATTCAATGAAAAAATAAAATATAGTACCAAGGATAATTTGTAAATGATGAAAAACAATACATAACGGAATTGAGTACGATTTGCGAGTGGGCGAATGCTTGTTTAATAAAATTTATTTTATTTTTTATTTATAGTTGAGATGGTATTACTAAATATTAATGGCTGTTGTAATTCTATTTACATATGAAATGCTACTGTATGCTGCTTTTTATTAAAGTTTATTTTGGTAGTAATATAATCGGCTGTTTCAGACTATTTTAATTAGGTTGTTTATCCCATTGTCTTGCAATTACAAAAATTAAAACAAGAAATTTTTAGAAGAAGATAATCTAAGTACGATATCCCGAAATAAAAACCTGATAGTCAAAATTTATCCACATACCTAAATACTACTGTTTTTGGTCGGTAGTGTTTACGTTTACATTGTAGGTACATAGCAAATAATTTATATATTTGCAAGTTTAGAATTTAATCTATTTTCTAAATAATTTTACCAAGAAAATACTGGATGGAAGTATACCGTTACTTTTATTCAATCAAATCTATTCTATACTCCTAAATAGAAGTATAAATTATTTGTGAAATCGTTTAGAGCCATCGACAATAATTAACAGTTTTAAGGCGATAACTGTCAAATATATTTACGTTTATTTCAAAAAATAACTGTAACTAAAAATAACAATTGCGTAATGTAAAAAACATGTCAATTAATGCATATTTAGTATTATTGATCAGAAACTGAAATCAACAATTATAATAATAATTGACAAGCATTTAAGGACCTGCGCAGTAGACAACTTTTCATTTTATCTCTCTTCTCCATAATGAACTCTTAATATATAATAAGTAAGTTGTAAATAAAACAATAATGCGCACACATTTGAAAATTTTTAAATCATATGGTTTTATTATTCACCGAATACATTAAGAAATAGGTAGAAACGAAATAGAAAATGAGAAGTAAGGTATTTATGTTTTTTAACGAAAGCATACTAATTTTAAAGATTTTCATTAAAACATGAGTGTTTTCTGCCTTCCTTGTAATGAGAAGTCTATATCAGTCCATGCAAATACCTTTTCTTTTAAAAACTTTAAATTTGGCTTTAACTTGAATTATAATTACTCAACAGGGGCCCCTAGTTAACAATTATATTTCAAAAACATATCACATCAATTTTATTGTATGCGCAATTTATCCAACATTTTATTAAATTATTGTTATGATTATGATGACGGACGGAAGTAAATTGCTTCCCAAATATCGATATTAGCAAAATAAATATAAATGATTAGTGAAAGGGAAACCGACTTTTATTCCATAAACTGAATTTATTTTTTTGTGGAATTATTTGTATTATTTGTGTGTAAATTTGATTGCAAATATCGATATTTCGGAAGCAACATACTTCCTTCATTAGAGCTTGTTACTAAATATATCAATATTTGCAATCAAATATTAAAAAAATATTAGTGAACGGAAACCTGATAGCAATTAAATTATTTAATTTATATTATCACTAAAATTAAAAAAAATCCGATTAAAAAATAAAAAAATAAAAAGTTAATAAATATTTGTATTAAGCACCCGCATTAATTATTTATCATTATTTTTCAGAAAAACAAGAATCAACACGCTAGAAGTTTAACCCACCTACATGTTACTATAAAAATGCTAACAAAGGCTGAAAAATGGATCATTATTAATTCATTAATCAAAATTTTGAAGTTATAATCGACAAATGGACAATGGACTAATGATAAAGAAATAAAGTAGAATAGATTGGATATAATACCTTTAGAAGAAAGAAAGGACGATCTAGGGTATCAAGATATGAAAACTAGATTAAAAATTTTGTCGAAACCCGATTAGTGAATTGAAAATAATAAGCTGAAGACCACAAATGCTTGCGTAATATTATAAAAGAGACAAGAAGACCCACTGTGAATACTGTAAAGCATTAAGAAGTGGGAGGAATTATTTTCTAAATAAAAAAAAACCATATTCATTTGGTTATGGTTTCTCTTTTTTTGTAGATTTAAAAATAAAATTTAATTTAATTTATTTTATTAAAATTTGAAATAAATTCATGAGGATTATATCTATCACTTTCAGATCTACTGCAGCACTGTTACATGTTTTACATTCTAATGTATAATGTATTTATATATATATGTAAAATATTTATTTCTAACAAAAATTGAAATAAAAATAATAATAATAAAAAAAAATAATTCCAAATATAATTCCTACCAAAAAAAAAAATATCTATTTAATTTAATAGGCTTTTTATTTTATTTAAATTAACCACAATTTAATCCATTTATAAATCCTTTCAATCCTCCTATGTAAATCTTTTTAATTTTTAATTCCACAACGATTTGCCTCTGTTCTATTTCTACTATACTCCGCTTCTAGTCCTATTAAAACTTAACTCAGAAAAATAATTCAAAATTTTCATTTAAAAAAAAAAAAAACAGAAATAATAAAAATTTATTTTTTTTTGTTTTTTTTTTTTTTTTTTTTTGAAAATCCAATATTTTTAGAAATCAGAAATATGGAAAAAAAAAATTCATCATCTCTGGTTGTGCTTTTATTTTTTATTATGTTTTTGTTTTTTTTTTTAATGTGAATTAAAAAATGGAAAATATTCCATAATCCTTTTATGATTTGAAAGTGTCCATGTTTTTTTTTTTTTATACTTTTGTGGGTCTGTCTCGTACATTTGAATACGGAGAATATGAAATAACATGTATACAAAAATACTCGAATGTGTAATATATCTATAAAAGTAATGGTTGAAATGGAAAAGAAAATATAATTTAATTTTTGAAGTTGAATATCATAAGGTAAAAAGGATTTACTTAACTTATTCTCATCTAGTCTATATATGAATCTATATCTATAAATTTCTTACATTTTATACCATTCACATACGAATATATTATTTCAGTTAAGTTAAATTCTAAATGAATTTTATGCAGTTTGATACCAGGATATGTACATTGTATGTATATAATAGCAGTGTAGTAATTTTTTTTTTTTAAATTGACTTGTAAACAAAAAAAAGAAAGTTTTTTGATAAATCCTGCTCAATTTTTTTTTTTTTTTCTTTTTTTTAAATTTAAATATTTAACTTTATGTAACAATCTGACCGGATTTGAAAAAAAAATTTCATTTTATTTCGCTATCTACCTTTTTTTTTATATTATGTATTTCTATTTCATTTGTTTAAATATATTTTTTTTTTTTTGATTTTTGTTTTTGTATTAAAATTTTCTGAATAAAAATAATCTGCTCACGTGTTCACGCTGTAGTTATGAGAAAAATAAAATCATTTTCTTTTGTTATTTTCAGTTTTCATTTCGGGTATTTTAGATCCGGAAGATTTGAAGTAAATTGAAGTTTTGATCTTTTTGATTAAGACCAAGAATCATAATAGAGTAAGTAAGTAGATTATTTAGTATATAAAGACTGAAAGAATAGGAGAGAGAGAGAGGAGAAAAAACAACAACTATGGACTCTCTCGGAAGCAGGAAGGATTTTGCCTATTAACTTTTAATAAGATTTAAAAAAAAAAAAAATAAAAAAAAATTTTTCTATATTTTTTTTTATAAAAAAAATGAATTTATTAAAATGAAAAATTGAAATCCAGAATAGTAATGCAGATGCAAAGTAGATTGAAAGAAAAAGTCGATTCTATATAAGCTTTGTGGATATAAATGAAAAAAAAAAAAAATTAGAATAAAAAGTTGTTTCAAATGTATATGAAATAAGAATGAATAAAAATTATATTTTATTTTGTTACTTACTCTCTACATAAATGCATTATCAAATGAAAATAGATATTAAATAAAAAATACAATTTGTATTACAAATCTAAGCTTAATTTTAAATTAAATATTGAATAATGTATACTGTATAGAAAATCAAATTTGATATATCAATTCCAATTGTAATAATTTTAATAAGCATAATATAGTATTTTGTGTATATATATTTATAGTAAAATAAATCATGAACTTTGTAAATACTAAATACATGTACCACAGGTATAAGTAGATTCATTGATTAATCCTATAAAAGATTCATAATCAATCCTATAAAAATATAAGTACGCTTAAAGCGATTCAACAGGTAATCGAAGCTTGCGTAAAATTTATTAAATTAAATTCAATAATTTATATTATTTATTTGTTTTACTAGAAATATATGAAATGCAGAGGATTTATTGAATTATTGTTGCTTGTTGTCTGTTGAATAATAGTGCAATTATTGTAGTTCAAACCAATTGGATATAAACTGACAACACTGCAAGTTGAATTTTACATAATTTATGTCTCTATAAATTAATTTATTCTTTATTTATCACACCAAGAATAAATACAGTTATTTACTTTGGTCTTTGCTTATTGATTGACATTTGATTGATACTAATGATGTTTTAAAATTTAGAAATTTTTTTAGAAAGATTTGTAATTAATATTAATTTATTATATTTTAGATGTAATACAATAAACTAATTATTATAGTTAATAATTCTAAAACATTTTCTACTTAGCATTACATATAATATTAGATTTGTATATTACTTATGTAAACTAATATTTGTATAACACTTATGTAAAATAACATTTGTATAACATTTTTGTAAACTTATTTTTCTATAACATTATTATGAAAATTTACATTTGTATAACACTTTTAGAAACTTCCCATTATTGTATAACATTTATGTAAGCTTATACATATTTGTATAACACTGATGTAAAACAACATTTGTATAACATTTTTGTAAACTTATTTTTCTATAACATTTATGAAAACTTACATTTGTTTAACACTCTTATAAACTTATATTTGTATAACGATTATGTAAGCTTATACATATTTGTATAACGATTATGTAAGCTTATACATATTTGTATAACGCTTACCTAAAATAACATTTGTATAACATTTTTGTAAACTTATTTTTCTATAACATTTATGAAAACTTACATTTGTATAACACTTTTATAAACTTACACTACTGTATAACATTTATGTAAGCTCATACATATTTTTATAACATTTATGTAAAATAACATTTGTATAACATTTTAGTAAACTTATTTTTCTATAACATTTATGCAAACTTACATTTGTTTAACACTTTTATAAACTTACACTACTGTATAACATTTATGTAAGCTCATACATATTTTTATAACATTTATGTAAAATAACATTTGTATAACATTTTCGTAAACTTATTTTTCTATTACATTTATGAAAACTTACATTTGTTTAACACTTTTATAAACCTATATTTGTATAACGATTATGTAAGATTATACATATTTGTATAACACTGATGTAAAACAACATTTGTATAACATTTTTGTAAACTTGTTTTTCTATAACATTATTATGAAAACTTACATTTGTATAACATTTTTATAAACTTACATTATTGTATAACATTTATATAAGCTCATACATATTTGTATAACGTTTATGTAAAAAAACATTTGTATAACATTTTTGTAAACTTATCTTTCTATAACATTATTATGAAAATTTATATTTGTATAACACTTTTAGAAACTTCCCATTATCGTATAACATTTATGTAAACTTATACATATTTGTATATTACTTATGTAAAATAATATTTGTACATGTTTGTAGACTTAATTTTCTATAACATTTATGAAAACTTACATTTGTATAATACTTTTAGAAATTTCCCATTATTGTATAACATTTATGTTAGTTTATACATATTTGTATAACACTAATGTAAAAAAAACATTTGTGTAACTGTTATGTAACTACATTTTTTTTTATTACACACTTACCCAAACACTAAGAAATCCTTTTATACAAAAGTGTTGTAGGTTCTAGAAAGGAGAAATAGATTAAGAGGGAAATTTGTACAAATCATAATATGTAATCTAACATTTGTATAATAGTTATGTAATCTAATATTTGTATACCACTTGTGTAGGATAAAATTTCTATAACAGTATAATTATTTATTACAATAATTTAAACTACATAATTGTATGTGAAGTGTTTTCGAATATAGTTTTAAGACTAATTATTAATAATGTGAAGTTGTTTGTCAATAAACACATTTTATTTTAAGATCATACAATTTTGCATTTCTATCATATATGAAAGTTGAAATTACAGGAAGAGTTAGAGCTTCGTACGTTTATTGTCTTAATCATTATGATCGCTTTTTTTGCAATTCAATTGATGACGTTATGAAAGACCAGAGTTAATGAACTTCAGCCCTTAATGTGAAAATTAACAATTTTGTTAGCTATTACGTTTTTATTTATAGGACTGCTGTAATGGTATTCTAAGCTTAAATTCAAATTTGTAATTAGAATCATGTGAAAAAATTAATTCCATACAAATGCCTAGAAAACTTTAAATAATTTTTATTTATTTTTTTTTTTTTTAAATTTAATTTTCTTTAAAATTACTTAATAAAATGAAAATTTTCGTATATCTTCTATTTACAAAGTTTGAGAAAATTTTCATTCAATTTTCATTTTTTTTTTTTTGATAATTATTATACAAAGAAAAAAAACTTTTCTTTTTATTATCTATCTCTTTCTTTTTAAATCATTACTAAGAATAAAGTTCAATATTTTTGTTTTTATATATTTTTCTCTTTCCTTTTTTTGTTGGAGAAAATCTCGTTATAAAAACTTTTCATTCTTGGTCTATGAAAATTTTACTGTACTAGATTATTTCAACACTATACTTTAACACTTTTATTTAAAGTTTTTATTGTAGAAAATCATCACATTTAAATTGTGGTTAATTAAAATTTGCATTTTATGGTAAATATATAAATATTTATAGATACATTTATAGTAAATTACATACTATAAATAAATAATAATAATAAAAAAAAAACATAAATAAAATAAATAAATATAAAAGAAAAATTTAATTTTATTTATTTGTTTTTTTTTCATTTTTTGTGTTTTTCTTTCAATTTGTTTAAAATTAAAGGGGCATAACATTTCATATTAAAAAGGATTTATTTGTAAATGTTATGTATTGTAAAATATATACATAGTGATATAAAAAATATATGTTTGTATATGAATAAATTAAGATAAATAAAAATGTCACGGTACAATAAGTAATATTAGCTGGTTAAATATAATGTTAAGAGTGGAAAAGTAGTGACAGCGAAATTCATTAAAAATCGAATTGTTTTTTTTTTTGTAAGTATATACCCATGTAAATATAGAATTGATTTATTTTTCGAAAATAATTTTAGTTCATTATGTTTTACCTTTAAATTGTATATGCATTTTATATTATACAGTATGCACATTTATGTATGTACAGTTTATTTAATCTAATAAAGGATAAGATCATAAGGAAAAATAAAACGTGTTGACATGCTTTATGTAATGGACAGTAAAAAAATAAAAATACTCTGATATGCGAACAATTGTGCTGCAATAGGGAAGAATGAAGATGGGGGTCACTAACACAGCGATAATCTTCAATTTACTAATTTGTTTATATATTAAGAAAAAAGTTTGGAAGTCATAATTGGCGATCTGGATTAACCTTCTCAATCGCACAGAGTGGCTCAAGTACTGAATTTCTTGGCAACAAATAGGTCACTTGATTCGTGGTATCAAAGAGGCACAATTAATGGTTAATTGGTTTTCCAGAAGCAACTGAAATGGTCACTTCTACTTAACTACCTTATTTATCAAATCACATGTAAATTAATATTAGATGCAGGTCAGTTTTCAGCCACTTTTCACTTTCAGGATGTAACCCTTTTACTTGGGGGTACTAAAGCGGTACTAAATATCGTCGAAAACCCAAACATATCAATTTTTGGTTGAAAGGCAGATGTGCTCTATTTGTTGCGACACCCAGATCGTGGAAAATACACAATGTTTAGTTGCATCGAATAAATGAATTAAATGCAATCTGAACGTCCATGTTTAAGCTATATAGAAGCAGTTATGAACGTTAAATACCTTACATAGTAGATATAATTTCATACAGAGATTAACCTATAAAAGCCGATTTTAAAGAATAAACAAACAAAGCTATATTAAATAGTCTTTGGATATTTACGTGATGAGATATGTGAAAAACAAATACATGGTTGCAGGCAGCCATTGAAGTTAAAATTTAAATAGCATAATGTAAGACCAATTCTAAAATTTAGTGTGTTTTTATTTATACGATAAAGTTATATAGTTTAGTGTGGTATACGGAGATGTTACGACACAGGTAAAATGAGTGTTAAAAAATTCAATAGTTTTTAGATTAAATTAGATTTTTAACGCTGATCTACAGAAATAGGCTGATATATGATGTCAAAAGTAAAATATAAAATATAAAATATTAAATATTTTTTAATTTGTATATGATTTTGTCAATAAAAGAAATAAATATTAAAAAAAAAAAAAAACAAAAAAGTGCGGCAGGCATTAGAAATATTTACCATATCCAAGAATTATATTAAAAAAGGAAATGTAACTGGTATGATTTCTTGTGATATAAGAAAAATGTTTGGATATGAGAAAATTTTACATCGCACATCAGGACTAAAAAGACAGTACGTATCCCTGAGTAAACCAGATGGTTTTCGAAGATATGAAGACAAACCGGGATTTTCCAGTCACAAGTAGCTTCAATTCATACATTACTAATAAATGAAACATAGTCCTACCAAATCAAAAAAGGAAGATATGTGTGGGAAGATGTATGAAGTATGAGATGTATAAGAAAATATATGATAAGATAAGATATGAGAAAATTTATAGATACGTATCTACATTGCACTTTTTGGTACATAGTTATGGTGTTATATTTTTGATATATAGATTTTATTTTTTATTTAAAAAACTACTAATAATTTAATATATTTTCATTTATGTACATTTTTTGAAAATGTATATAACGCTTAGATTTAGGATATAATTTTCAATAATATAACTTCTAAATATTATCAGTATCTATAACTGTAATTATCTATCAGTATTAGTTGTTTTGTGCTTTTTTGTTTTTCCATTTATTGCATTTATGAATTGCTAATTTTTACAACAACAACTAATCCAGTCTAGTAACTGATGAAATCAATGTAAGTGCCCGATCGAATTTAAAACTATTGTCATCGATAAATGTCAGTAAGTGCTTAAACCAAATTCAGTATATACTAATGGTCTTACAATATACAACAGTGTGTATTGTATATAATATACAATGTATATAATAAATAATATACAAATTATTGCAATTTAGCTATATATGTGAATGGCATATATCTTGCGATTGTGAAATATACATTAAAAAAATTTGAAAATACAAAAATATATTTTTGAACGAACCTTTCCGAGATGTTTCAATGCATTTTAACAAAAAGATAAATTTTTGATGTCAAGATTTTAAGTTTTGGCAGCCATAATCGAATATGGTAAGTCCATCTAATAAGTACCGTTAATTTTGTAAATTATTTCTAAAAAAATTATATAGAATAGACATATTGTTCCAGGTTAATTTGTTTCAATCTAGCTTATGCATTTTGGAATTGTTAGACATTATTTCAGTTTAATTTGCTTGATTCCAACTTATCCACTTTGCAATCGTTAGACATTATTTTTCTAATCTGATTTTATTTATTGTAGCTCATATTAAATTCTATTAAATTCAGAAATATACAAATTTGTCTAAAACAATTTTGATTCAACCCCCCCCCCCCCCCCCCCCCAGAATATGCCAAAGAATCCTTTAAATGTATTTTAGGTCGGAGCGGACCGTGGTTGTGTATATATAT
This sequence comes from Argyra leucocephala, assembly GCA_963942445.1. Taxonomy (NCBI): domain Eukaryota; kingdom Metazoa; phylum Arthropoda; class Insecta; order Diptera; family Dolichopodidae; genus Argyra; species Argyra leucocephala. The sequence continues at coordinate 130,804,070 of OZ012680.1, forward strand.
ACCGAAATTACATAATTCATTTGAAAATTCACATTTTTTATTATAATTTTAATAATTCTAGCATTTAATCTACTTACTCAATTTAGTAGTTATATTTAATATTTGATTGGCATTATATCTTATTTTGTCTTGTTGGGAAAATTCCCAAAAAAAAATATTTATTTTTATTTTGTATTTATTTTTTATTATTTGATGGTTTGGATGACTGATATATTGGGTCTGGTTGGGTCTGATATATTGGGTTTATTTGTATTATTTTGTAAATTTAAATATAAGTAAGTTTCTATTTCTCTTACAATTATATAATACGCTTTCACTCCATCATCAAACCAAAATCGATTTAATTTTTGACACAAATTTGACAAATTGTATTAAAACTAGAAAAAATGTCAGTAAATGCCTAGAAGTTAAAAATACCACAACAAAAAACGTATATCAATAAATTGTAAAATATATTTTAAATAATAATAATTAGTATAAATTACAACAAGTAGTGTAATACAATTTTATTAGCTTTATCAAAACTTATAATTTTTTATAGGTGGCTTTTCCCATTTTCCTTTCGAAATTCCTATATTAAAAACAAAAAATCGTAGACATTAGAGACAAATAAATTATAATTCAGTTTCAGGGTAGATTAATTAGTATAATTATTATTTATTTATTTCGCCTTAATTATAATATGTTTTTTTTTTTACAGAGTTTAATTTTAGTTAGAGGTTATACTATGTATTATATAATTATTATTATTATTTTATTTATTGCCTTAATTTATTTGTACAATTTGTTTAATTCTATATTTCAAGAGCTTATATTACTAATACCTTTGATTTGTAATTATTTAGACTAATTTGACTTAAATATTTAGAATAAATTTAATTTGTAAATGCACAAAATGGCAAGTAAAAATATTTAATTAATTATTTGTAGGTATGCTAAAATTGATATAAGATCTGCAATTTGTTAAATTAAATTTATTTTTATGTAAATATGAATATCTCTATATATATAAATTAATTTAATTGAATATAACATGCTTTCGCAATATATTCGCAATCTATTTGTAATAATTTAAAATAGAAATTAGTTCAATATCTTCTAATTATTAATTTATGTTGTTATCCTGAAAACTGATTATTTAATATGATTTTATTTAACTTATTATACTCTAACATGAGCTTACAAGCTACTCTGTAAGAGCTTTGGTAGAGAAAAAACCATTCGCAATCTATTTGTAATAATTTAAAATAGAAATGAATTTGACTTCTTCTAATTATTAATTTATGTTGTTTTCCTGAAAACTGGTTATTTAATTTTATTTAATTTAATTTATTATTCTCTAAAATGAGCTTACAAGCTACTCTGTAATAACTTTGGTAGAGAAAAAACTATCTTTTCATGTATAGGTATGGTTAAATTTCTTTGTTCTTTGAAAAAAAAAAAAATTTAGACATACAATTTTTTTGTTTATCATATTAATCAGAAATTTCAGGTTTAATTCGATTTCTAAGTTTTGTGCCCCGATAATTTCTCATGTTATTTTACAGTTACAAGATTTTTAAAAATTTTATTTTATTACAGTTAAATATGCTTGATCAAAGTTTGAGATGGATCTGAGAAACACCGTTCCTGTCTCATACAACATTTTTATACTTCAGACATCACATTAAAGCCCTTTTATAAATTTACAATTTTCTGTTTAACTTAATAATAAAATATATAGACACTAATGTAGATCTTTACAGCTAAGAACATTTTAAATTTAATTTTGTTTTATTTTATTTTTTTATTTATTAATTTCTTTAGTTTATATAACACTATTTTACTGAGAGTTTGTTTAATCTATGCCTAACATATTTATGAGTTAGAGTTTTTTTTATATTTGTGACTGGATTTTTAATTCCTACCTTTATATTTATTTGCTCGTACACTTTACTATAGCCGACTTAAAGTTAATGCAATCAATAGACCGATGTAAGTTTTTATATTATAAATTTTTATAAATTTATTTTGGTATAGTGAAGAGTAAAAAATACAAATTTTATTATAATATCCTCTTTATTATCTACTGATGGTTATTCCCAAAACATTTTCGATAACATTATGAAAAAAAAAATTGAATTATTTCAAAACTGTATTTTATGAATATTTTACTGCATAACTATCTACAAGATCGTAACTAGGTAGATAATATTTTTAATTTGATTTTTTTTTTCTAATTTTACTTTTAAGTTAGTTGTAATGTAACTTGACTACCTAATATATTTTCTTTTTTACATACTACCATTATACAACTTACTCTAAATATTTTTTGAAATATATTTGTATATTTGGGTTATGATTATTTTTATACAAAGCTATTTATCCGAATCAAATATTTTTACAAATTAGTTATTTATTAAATAAAAAAGTTTAGTGGTGAATTTTATTCAATTTAATATAAAACAAAACTTTAACTCGTTTTGGGTATTTTAGTTGAAGAACTCTAGAGAATATGGAGTCTACAACTTACCTGTATACAATAATAATATAGTGCGAATGAAATGAAGCCATATTATTTAGTTATTGTAGGTATATTATAAATATTTATAAATGTACCTGTAATTGTACCCGTATTTTGTACTTTTGGATACCAAAAAAAAAAAAAAAATGTTTTACAACACACAAGTACCTGTATATATTCTTATAATGTACATGTGTATTGAAATAAGTGGTAATAATAAAAAAAAAAAAGAGTTTATAAAATTTATACACATACCAAGTAAATGTATTTATATATAAAACTATTATATATAAAAGGAGTCTTGTCTGGGGATTTTGTGGTTTATTTTGTATCTCACAGGAGTAAAACGAAGTTAAAAAATAGAGGGAAAAGTATAAAAAAAAAAAAAAAACAATATAAAAAAAATATGGGATTTCATTTTATGAGAACTCCTGAACCTTGGTTATAATAATAAAAATCAAATATTCATAAGGACCACGAACTAATCCATTTTAAACCTTTATTTTTGTTTTTTTTTTTCTTTTTTTTTTGTATTTAGTATTGCAAAATGTTTCCCTATTGATGGGTGGTATAAACCGGTAGGTATCGAATTGTTATAAAATTTGTCTTATTTTTTGCCACCCTTACTTTTAGGTCTCTTTTTTTTTTTTTTTTTTTTTTTTTTTTACATTTCTGTCAGATATATGGAATGAGTAGAAGGAAGATTAATGCAAAGTAAACTAATTTTTGTTAAAAGTTTCATTTCACTATCTAATATATTCTATAGGTATATCTTTAGATACATTTTTTTTTTTGTAAGAAAACAATTGTCTCTACAAAATCTAAGGTATTATTATTTATATTATATAATTATTATAATGTTACTGGGAATATAAGTTGTAGGAATTCAATAATTAGTTGTAAAGAATTTAAATTAATTTAAATAAAAAAAAATAGTATAAATACGATCGATTTGCTTAGTTAAAATTATTGTGTGTGGAAACAGTGTGTTTTAATCGTCATTTCATTCATTAAATATACTTAGATAGGGTGGCAGACCCTAAACTGGTAGTAGTAGACCTTAGACTGGTGACAAAATATTTTTTACTGCAACAGTTGTAAAACGAAAATAAATATGTGGGTGATGGCTGTATTTTTGACCGTCTAATATATTAATATGATGATAATAATGTCTGTAAAATTGTTCACCTCGGTGAATTAAAGCAAAAAACAGTGACAAATGCTCAAAAATTTAAATACGAAGCTTTTTAAAATAATTTATGCAAAAAATACCGATTAAGAAATAAAAAAAAAGTACGCATTTTTGGGCCCATCTTTCAAGTTAATTATTTGTAGACATCATGATAATGTCTGTAAAATTTTTCACCTCAGTGTATTAAAGCAAAAAGCAGTGACAATAACTCAAAAATTTTTAATGCAAAAAAATACCGATTTAAAAATACAAAATTTTAAAAAAGACAAATTTTTGTCTCCAGCTTTCAAATAAATTATTTATAGAAAAAACATATCCAACTTTTAAACCCATATAGGAAAAATATGTATTTAATACAAGAAGCAAACAGCAAAGGATCATAAAATATGAAACCAATATCAAATTAAAAATATTTTTTAAAGTCATCAAAACAATTAAAGTTACTCAAAAAATAATATGGGTACGTATTAAAATTTTTCAAATTTCCATGGTTTGTGTCTTTGATTTAGTCACCCCGAATTGTTTCTAATTTATCAGTGCATGCACATCTTCAAGTTCAAATGATTCTTTATTTTGTAAAGCAAAGTATTGACAAACAGAAAAAAAAAATATTCTAATTGTTGCCATGCTGGTAAATTTTGCTTTGTCATATTTTAAAATTGACTAGATTTGCAAAAAATCATTCTTAATAGGGAAAACTCCAGAAACAAGATGTTATCAAGGACAATATTGACTATTTCTTCTGCTGGTGTTTAATTTACCTACCAATTTCTTCATTTCGACATGGTGTCTCCGTAAAAATAAAATTTTAAACCAGAATGGACAGTTGCACATCGGTGATAACACGAATGCAACAACAAGGTGATTAGAAAAAGAAAAAAAATACCCTATGTCAGAAAAATGTTATTCATAAATTGAATGATATGTTACGAAAAATTAATTAGACTGCGGAAATAAAAAATTAGATTCTTGAGTTAAAATATTTAAATGAATAGCAAAGAAATATTTGTTTAATCCTGGACGGGTGAATGTTACATACGCTGGAAGTAGCTAGTAATTGGTATATTCGCTTTGAATTCGTTTATAATTTTTTTAGAAGCGAACGCTAACTGGAAAACAAATTAAAAACAACTAAGGGCAAAGATTATTTACGTGAGATTGTACTTTCACCTGCAAAGTCTATTTCGACTCCAGAGGTTAATATTTTGAATGTCCATGCTTCTCTGATTTCAATGCCACATCTCTTATCTCAAAACACGTATCCATATATTTGACTCAAAGTTTGAATTTATGTAGTTTGCATTTTTTTTGTTTTGATTTAGTTGTGTCCATATTTGTCTCAATAGCATACGTGACTAGGATTTATTTCTTCATATAACCTCTTGGAGATAACATGAAATGACTGCGGCTTTTTCTGCTTGAAAAATTTTTATTTCTGTGTCAATGTTGCGAGACCTGGTAATATTTATTTATATTATATATGTATATTGTTTGATAATTTTATTGTTATTGAACATTTAACATCTAGGGGGTTCTTTCTAAATTGTCATGGATTTTGTTTTTGTTGTGTACAAACTTAATCTTGTACAATTTGACATTTTTGATAAATCTGAATAATATTATCTATGCAGATCATCTTCATTGTCTGAGAGTACTACAGTGTCATCTGTGTAACAAATGATGTTAATGTTCTTATCATCAATTCGGGTAATTTTTTGCACACTAGCCAAAGAAAAGCATCTTTTATACAAAATTATTGTAGGTTTGGGTACGAATAAGTCCTGGTTATTAAAAAAACAAGAGTTCAAAATTAAAATTAAAATTGAAATGTAATCCAGATAATACTTTGCCTCTAAGAGCTACAGATGATGCCATGAATGTATTCATGTATGATATTAAAAATATGTTTATGATGAAAATTGTGGTATATAAGGCTTCAATTTTTCATACACGTTTTCTTTATCAAAACCCAATTTTTATGTTATACTAAAACTAAAAATAAAAATCTGTCTTCAACTGCTGAATATTTTTTAACTTTATTATGACCATATTAAGGTCTTAATTGATGGAATGGTGTACGATATCTGAACATTTTGTCATCCAACGCTTTTTTAATAGATTGCTGTGTTAGAATTTTCACTTGTCTTCTTTCAATTTGTGCCATGATGCTTTCAATACCTTGCAGTTCATGGCATATCCTTCAAAGTACTTGTGAATATTCAATAAATTCTTCTGGAGTCTTGCCTCAACATCTTTAGCTATATTATCAATTATATACCATCCCGTCCATATTTTTCAATAGCTTTAATGAATTGATTGAAATCACGTTTAGTCCAATTAGTGAACACTCTTTTTCAACATTTAGTTTTTTTTTTTTTTTTTTTTTATGCATAGCCAAAACACTAGGTGAGAACCTTTTATACCGATGGGTACGTTTGGCTAGGGTGGGAAAGGAAAATTTGGAAAGGAGGATGGTAAAAGGGAAGGAGGACAATTACGAACGAAGGTGTTAATGTTCGTCTTGAATTTGTTTAGGTCATAAATATAAAATTTGTCATATTTTGGGAACACATAAGATGGAATTTGGTTCCACATTCGGGATGTTGAAGTTATAAACGAATTTCCATAACTTGTCTTTTGCCATCTAGGGATTTCAATAGTGTAGGGATGAGCACATGCTGACCTTCGTGTTTCGCGGTGGAAACGCTTAAGTGGAGGTAATATAGATTTAATTTCCACTGAGCATGTGCCGATACCTACGAGATATCTATAAAAAAGTGAGAGAGGTCCGACTATACAACGATGTCCAAGAAGAGCAAGATGGGCTGTCACATTTGGGTCGTTGATTAGACGAATAGCCCATTTTTGGACTTTATCCAAATGTTCTAACGCAATACTAGAGGCGCCAGCCCATATGTGAGAATTGTACTCTATTTTGGGTCGTATGAAAGCTTTATAGATTTTCAAGAGGTCACAGGGGGAGAAGTAAGCCTTGCAGCGGCTAAGAAAACCTAAACATTTGGCTGCGTTTTTTGCAACATCAAATATATGATCATTCCAGATCATTTTTCGATTAAGGTGCATACCTAATATGCTTAAGCTTTCAAACCGCTGAAGTTTATCTTCCTGAAACAAAAGAGTAGGATCAAAAATGGAAATTTTTCGGGATATTGTACACCTCTGAGTTTTAGAAGAGTTAAACTCGACTCTGTTTTTTATGCCCCAATTAGCTATTGTGACCAAATCGTGGCTGAGGGAACTAGCCATGATGTCTCTTTTGGTTGACACAGCGGTGGATGTAGCTTTAGATTTTTTATGAAAATCGTAGGAGGCTACTAGGGTGCTGTTGTCTGCAAAGCTGTGGATTGGATTGAAAGTGGCTTGGAGCAAATCATTTATAAATATAAGGAATAGGGTAGGTGAGAGAACTGATCCTTGGGGAACACCAGCGTTTATTTGGAATTGATCGGATTTAAATCCGTTAACTAAGACTTGAATCGTACGATTCGAGAGGAAACTATCAATCCATTTGAGAGAAGAGAGACCCAGGCCTACTGCTTGACATTTTGCTAATAATGCGCTAAGCCATACTCTATCGAAAGCTTTAGAAATATCTAGAGCCACAATATTTGCTTCACCCGAATTGTGCAAGCAAATATTTAGCTTCTCGTTAAGGTATGTCATTAAATCACCGGTGGACCGGTGAGATCTAAATCCATATTGCCTATCGTGGACAATACCTTGGCTGTCAAGATATTTGGTCAGCTTTTTGTTTATTAAGATCTCCATCACTTTGGAGGGGATCGATATTATAGCTATAGGCCTGTAGTTGGAGGGATCGCTTTTGTCACCTTTTTTGGGAATTGGGTTAACATGCGCAATCTTCCATTGACTTGGGTATACTCCTGTAGAGTAGGATAAATGAAATAAGTTGCGCAATGGTTTGGAAATAGCGAAGGCTATATGTCTTAGAACCATAGCAGGGATGCCATCGGTTGTTCAGCTTCATCATTTTTCTTTTCAAAGAAACATTGTCATCTGGCTTTGTGTAAACATTTTGATCGCCACGGTGTATTTCAAATAAGAGTTTACAAAATCAAAACATCATATGCCACTTTGACTACTTGTCGCAATAAAAAAATATATACCAACATTTTTTTTCAAATCGAACTTGGGATGTTTTGGTTGACTGGCAGACCTGTTCTACCTACTGCACCACCCAGCGTTCATATTCTTAAAACGAATCTTATAATATACTTTACAAAATATTCTTAATTTCAGTGTAAAAAATAGGCATATATACATATTATAACAATTCACCATACTTATAAACATCCTTAGAGTATACACCATACACCATACACCACCATAATGTGGAGTAATAGAATATACAAACATATTAAAATTTTCCTAATGATTTATACCTCATGTATATACAATGGATATTTTAGTTTGGTTATAAATACGCTATTTATATATTAAAAAAAAAAAAAAAAACAAAACAAAAAAAAAATACGAAGAGTGGAATGGTTTCAAAGGGTCAAGTATTATCAGGAAAATGCTTCATTGCTGTCACTTTACTTTTTGAATTGAATTGTTTCGTTCTTTTTCGTTCTATGGGTAAAAATAACTTTTAACTAAAAAAGAAAAAAACTTCATCAGTATGCATAGAATCATAACTAAAAGACAATAAAAAAAAAAAAAAAAAAAACAATACAAAAAAAAATTAAAAAAAAAGGATAATGTGGAAAAACTTGAATACAAAACAAAAAAAAAAATATGTAAAAACGAAACAAAAAATAAAAATTAATCGGATCTTTCTTGTGGTTGAAAGCCATACATATTAAATTTGAAAGAAGACATTTCAGAATTTTTAAATTCGTTAGTTTCAATTTAATTTTACCCGTAAAAATTCCAATACAATGGAAAAGTTTTGAATTATATTTTGTTTTAATTTTTTTTGAATTTTTTTTTTTTTGTTTTTTTATTTTGATATTTTTATGGCGTTTTTAGTTCAAGGATATCTTCTAAAAAATTTTTTAATTTTATAAAATGTCAATTGAATTGCAAATTTTTTTATAAATTTTTTTTTTTTAAATTTAAAAAACTAAAAAACTAATAGAAGGTAATGAAAATGAAAACCTTGTTAAAATTAAGAAGTTTTAATTTTTGGAAGCGAGTAGTTAGCAATTTGTTAACAAAAAACAAAAAAAAAATATATATAAAAAAAATTATTCATAAATTAGGCTTCTTGAATATTTGTTAGATATTAAGTTCTACAAAGTTGAGCTTTAGTAGTAGAAAATATACATTATGTTATGTGTATTATAAATAAATTGGGAAATTTTATATTTAATATAAAGGAAATATGATAAAAGTCGTGATTGTACTTTAAATTCGGAAGCCTCAAAATATTTTTGTATTAGATTAGATTATTAAAAAAGTGAATAAATTTTAGAATGTTTCGATAAAAATTAGGTTGAATTAAGTCAATATTAAGGTCAGAGTTATTGTAATATTATCTGAATGTCTAACTATTTATTTCTAACATTTGGAAAATAATAGGTGATATAATTGCACAGAAAATAAATTAATTTGATTGTAAAAAAATTCCATATTGGGATTAGACACATCGTTTTAGGTCTTTTGTGTTAGCACATTTTTATTTTCAAATTTAATATATTATATTTCTACTAGACCTAATAATACAATTGTAACGTTTTACAGATGACATAGTACAGTTATAGCTGTAAAAGAAAATAATATAAAATCGACATAAAAATTGTACATAGTTAGAATTATCATAATTATCGTTTTAAAATTATACGTTGAATCATTTTAATCAACTGGGAAAACAGAATTATAAACTAAAATAATAATAATAAATTAAAAAATAAAATTATTTTCAGGAATTGTTTTGTTCATCATAACCCTACTAGAACTCATCAGTACAGATATTTATAGTGTTAGACTACCTATACAACTTCCTCATTTTCATTTTGATTGATTTTATAATTTATTAAAAGATGTCAATAAATTGAAATAAAATGATAATATTAATAATAATAGATAAATATGCATTAAAAATTAAACCAGCATTCATTAAAACCCTCAACAACCTTTTTTTTTTAATTTGATTTGATTTTTGCTATTTTTTTTTTTGTATTTCAAAATCTCAGTCGAGTAAACACTTAAGAAGTCTGCAAATGGTAGACGAAATACGCGTATCTGTATTTATTTATTTATTTCTTGTTAAGATCAAACAGATTACAATTAGGTCTTAAACTAAAAAAAAAATAAAAAAAAATAAAAGAAGAATTATAGCAATAAATCGTTTTTAATTTGACTTCCACTTAATGAAAGATCAATGTAGCTTTTATATTTATTGCATAAAATAAACATCCTATTAATGGGTTCATATTTCCCGTAGTTTGTTCGATGATAAAGGGCATTAAAAATGTGCTCTGAGCGAAACCGTGTACTAGTATTGACATGGGCATTCACCATACTTTGAATGTACCGTGAATAGATTTTGTCTTTCATAACTTCTAGTATGAAGAAAATATCTGTATGATAAGCATATCAGTAAAATTAAAAGGAAAATATTCGACTATTTTCACTTTTATACAAAAATTAAGCTAGCAAAAAAAAAAAAACATTTCAAAATAGTTTTATCTTCTTCTATTTCGTTTTTTAGCCTGTTTTTTCCCAAATAGACTGCTTTTTGAGATGATGATATCCAACATTCGGTCCATCTTTTCGATGGTCTTACTGGAGGTTTGGAGGTGTTTGATTTTTAACAATACGGTTATTTTACATTCGAGATACGTGGTCGTTCCAACCTCGCACTTTTAACTCTGGTCTATCTCACAATATCGTGGATATCAAAGGTTTTTCTTATTTGAATTCGCTCGGAGTTCTGTCCTTTATTGTGTACTTTGTAATTTTCCTGAGTACTTTCATTTTGGCTGCACGCGAATCGTGCGACTGAGATTTTCGTTCGACTCGTCTCCGCTCTCGTTTCATGAGTTTTAAATCCGCGTCTTGTATATTTCATTTCTGATATAATTTCGTCCATAACTAGATTGAAAATAATATATGAACGAAGAGAATAACTTTGTCTTATTCATGCTGATATTGGAATTTCATTCGATATGAGTGGTCGATATGATTAAGCTAGTATGTGCGTTGAGGTATTTGTGTTTAAAGTAAATATAATTTCGAACATGTTTTGTTTGCAATATCTTGATGATATCATTTAGCTCAACGCGGTCAAATAAATGCCTTTGTTAAATCGATAAAACACATAAACGCTGGCTTCTCAAACTCTATTGATTTTTCTACTACTTGTCGAACCACAAAAATTGCATCTACTGTGGATTTACTAATTTTTACTTCGCACACAGGACTTTGCTCTGATAGAATATTTTTGAGAATTTCGGTAAAAAGCTACTCCGGCACTTAATAAAAAGTTCAAAAAAGTACAAAATATTTAGAAAAATATAAAATTTTGGAATAAAAGAAGTATAAAAGTATAAAAACATTAAAAACAAAAAGAAAAAACTGTTAGAAAAAAGAAATGATAAACTAATGGGTTCAAAAAATTTTCAATAGAGTGATTATCAAAAGATAAGAGCCATGATTGAATATTCTTAATAAATCTGACTTTAACTCTTTCGCATCGATAATTTTCTGGCAATTTGTTGAATATACGAGCCGCAGTGACATTATAAAAATGACAAAAGTGTGATTTATTGATTGTTGGAATAGATGCAGAATTTCTAGTATTTACTCTTAAATTGTATGTTCCATAAAGCCTAATTGCAGTTAAACCAGAATTGTTATAGAATCTTTTGAGGACTTTATAGAAATACATATGTCTTAAAGGAAGTAATCCTAAATTCTTAAACAAAATAAAACTTGGAGTTCTACGATTGACTTTGCACATAATACGAATAGCTTGTTTTTGCTTGAGAAGCATTAAGGTTCAATTTTATTGAAATAGGTACCACCCCAACAACAGATACAGTAATTTAATTTAGACTTAAACAAACCATTACAAACTAATTTTAGAATTGAACGATATCACTTTTTTTCCAGTCAACTGGAATAATTCCTTTGGTAATTACTTTATGGAATAATAGTGCTAACTGATGGTGTAGATCTTTACCTCCATACTTTACTAGTTTATTTCGCACCTCATAGTGAATTCCAGCTGCTTTCCGATTTTTTTCAGGGTTTTTGCAGTTTCTGCTACAAGCTCGGTACTAATAAAAGTATTTATTTCTGCTGGTAAAGGTGTTTCTATGTTGTAATTTTCTGCATTCGCATATAATTGTGTGAAGTAATTCTCTCAACCTTGAATATATATGGATTGTGTCTGTACCTTTTTTTATTTATCTCCTGTTTTATACGTCTAATTGGATTCATTTTCTTTAATTAACACTGTGTTAAATATTTCAAAACCTGTCAAACTTGAAATTTGACTTGAAGTTAAATGTCATTTTCAAGTTTTCGAGTTGATTTCAAGTTGTGTACCCAAATTTATTTTATTTATTTATTCTTACTTAGTTTAAGTGTTTACAAATTACAATATTAAAATTTACAATAAAACAATTATATATATATATTATTCAGCATTTATCTGGATGTTTGTAAGTTAGACGGAACGCTCCAACACATATACAAATTGCATATGTATACAAATACATATATATACAAATTGCTTTGGTGCTTTTTTTTAACCCCTGTCTACCATGCTGAACATTTGCAGGAAAAATTGATTGCATGAACTATATTTTTTTAATTTAATGTTAGTCTTCTTCGCAAATAATAAGGAAAAATAATAATAATAATATAAATAAAACAAACAATTTTTTTAATTTATAATAATAAAGACTAATAGAAATTTAATCAATAGTTTAATATGGTGTAATAACCAAAATGCAAACAGCATTTAACACAAAAAAAAAACATAATTCACTCAAAGGTTATTCTTATTACTTAAAATTATACACAATAATATACATGTGTATCAGCATATTTGTATTGTATAATATTATACATTATACTACTTTATTGCTTCTACCTTTTATTTTTGTCATTATTGTGTGCGTAATTCACTTCACTCAAAAAAAATTATTTTTGTTTTTTTTTTGTTTTTTTTTGTTTTTTTTTATTATTTGCTGTATCTGTATTCTGTATGTTCTATATGCTCCATTCCAAAAATATTATTTTATTTTCAGTGTTAAGTGTTCACTGTTCATTTCACAAAGCTAGTTTTACAATAATAAAATATAAAACGAATATAATTAGTAATTTAAAATAGAGATTGTAAAAATTATACAATTAGTTTACACAAAATTCCTAATGAAATTAGGAAATTACTTTCAACTAGCTTTGTAACCCGTCATAAATGACGGAAGCAAAATAACTCCTAGTTTCTTTTTTTCTTTCATTAGATTCTTTATTACGAAATTACAGTACTTATGTTTATATCACTTTTTATTTATTTTTATTTATGTTTATATTGGCTTAACACTAATCTTTTTTTTTTTTATATAACAGAAAAAGAAGTACCATACCAACAAATTTGTATAAAATGTTTGTATTTTTTTATGGTATACTCGTACTCACTTCCATTTAGTTATAATTCGTTAGTTGGGTTCCATTTAGTATAAATTATACCGTATTAGCGTTATTGTGGCCTTTGGGAGAGCAAATTTAAAAATGGGATCTTATTTTCATATAAATTTTGTCTTTTGTATAATGTATAGGGATATTATTCTTCTTAAACTGTTATTATGGTATTGTGTTGTTTTTAAAAAAATATTCAAAATTTTGTATCTAAATTGGTAAAATTTACAAAAAATACAAAAACATTTTCATCAATAATTTTCAATTTAAAAAAACAATGTTTTATTATCCGACGTAGAAGTAGAGTTTATTATCCTACTCTACTTCTATCAAGTTCTATTGATTGAACAGTTAACCTGAACAGTGAAGTGAACAGTGAACACTTAACACTGAAAATAAAATAATATTTTTGGAATGGAGCATGCAGAACATACAGAATACAGATACAGCAAATAATAAAAAAAAACAAAAAAAAAAACATAAATAATTTTTTTTGAGTGAAGTGAATTACGCACACAATAATGACAAAAATAAAAGGTAGAAGCAATAAAGTAGTATAATGTATAATATTATACAATACAAATATGCTGATACACATGTATATTATTGTGTATAATTTTAAGTAATAAGAATAACCTTTGATTGAATTATGTTTTTTTTTTGTTTTAAATGCTGTTTGCCTTTTGGTTATTACACCATATTAAACTATTGATTAAATTTCTATTAGTCCTTATTATTATAAATCAAAAAAATTGTTTGTTTTATTTATATTATTATTATTATTTTTCCTTATTATTTGCGAAGAAGACTAACATTAAATTAAAAAAATATAGTTCATGCAATCAATTTTTCCTGCAAATGTTCAGCATGGTAGACAGGGGTTAAAAAAAAGCACCAAAGCAATTTGTATATATATGCATTTGTATACATATGCAATTTGTATATGTGTTGGAGCGTTCCGTCAAACTTACAAACATCCAGATAAATGCAGAATAATATATATATAATAAGGATTTCTTTACAACATCTTTACTCACATCAAAATTTATTGTTGTGTTGTATTGGTTTGTATTTATCAATTCTGTTAGTAGGCTCATATTTGCCGTAGTTAGTTCTGTAAAATGTATAATAGAAAATATGTTTTTATGACTAATTCGTGCTCTTGTGTTAATTATTTTTCTTAAAATGTTATCAATATAACGTGAATCAATGTGTTTATTCAGTACTTGGGTTGTAAAAATAAGATGTTCAATGTAAGGGGGCAATATTAAAAGATTATTCCAATTCAAGGCTCTTAATGCAAACCTAAGAATTTTTTTTTTTTAATACTTTCTATTCTATCAATGTGTTGGTGATGAAAAGGGGACCACACTTGGTTAGAATATTCAAGAATTGGTCTGAGTAATGTCGTAAATAATGACTTAGTAACATAAGTATCATAATTTTCCTTAGACCACCTTTTTATAAAACCAAGCATTGAGTTAGCTTTATAAATGATCAAAAATCACTCCAAGATCATTAAATTCGATGACTCGTCTAATTATAGAACCATCAAAAGTATTATTATTATACGTAGGGTTTGTAGAGCGAGTATACGATATGATGGCGAATTTATCAACGTTTAAAAATAAAACATTTCATAAAATTGTTTAAGTTTTTTTGAAGAGAAAAGGAGTCGTTATTTGAACTAATATCTTTAAAAATTTTCATGTCGTCAGCGTAAATTTTTATACCACTGCTCTGGATAATTTTCGTGACATCATTTATATAAATCGACATATAAACGCGCTATATAAATCTAACCTAGGTAACTGAAAATTCAAATCTTCAGAAAATTCTTAACTTCAAATACAATTACAAAGTAAAGATTTTTTAGACATTCTTAATCAAAAATTATTTTTGAAACATTCAAGTGTATATTTTAACACCAACATATTCAAAATTATATATACATATACATAAAATTCAAAAATAACATTTTCAATTAAATTAGACATTTCCAAACATTTATTTCCGTCAAATTATTATTATTCTTAAACACGTTTCTTCCCTTTTCCTTTAACTACGACTATATGTTATTTGCATATTATTATTTCTTTTTACATTATATAAATTTGTACACATTTTATATAAAAATATGTAAAACAACTCCTTAAAAAGTGTTTCGAAATTGGTTGTTCTTACAAAAACCAAAAAAAAAAAAAATGAAAAAAAAGTACGTGATAATAATATTGAATTAAAATGAAGAACCATTGAATAAATTATATAATTAATTAAAATTACATGTAGGCATGTAACCCTTTTAGACATATAATAATATCGTCATGTATCCATATTGCAACACATACCTATAATATCCTTATAGTTGCAACATTTATATACAAATTGGAATCTATACGATAAAAAAAAATAAAAAAAATTAACTCTTGTAGGGTAGATATGTTTTATTTCTTGTTAAAGGTAATAATAAAGTTAATTTGCGTATACGAAAAAAAAAAAAAAAAATAAGAGAGAGAAAAACCTCTTTCCTGAAATTAAATTAAAAGAGGAAAAATTGAAAGTAGGTATAAAGAAAAAAAAAAAAAAGACAAAGGAAAAAAAATTACATGCATTCTTTATTTTCCTCTGATAGAAAAATAAAGCTTTAAAAAACATTTCCTCATCGTCATATCTACATCAGGATTCATAATTTTTTTTTAAACAAACGGTAATGACATTATCGTATACGAGTATAATATGCATATATATGTATATGAGTGAATATTATATATATATGTTTATTAAAACATTTTTGATTGAATTTGTGTGGTACATACAAGAATAAATAGTGACACCTTAGCTGTTGTCAATTTAATTTAAATGTATAAGAAACTATCTATTTGCATATATAAACTGAAGGATATATTATATTGTGACACAAACTCCTTGTTCATTTTATTATACGATAGTAAGTTATAACTCTCTCTATACATATATATATATATGTATACATTATAGTTTGTGTTTAAAACGCACTTATGTATATTTTCACATTTTTCTTCTTATTAACTTAATATATTCAAGTTGATAGGGGAAAATTTTTGGTTAAGTAATTTTTATTTTAGGTAAAGATAGAGAGAGAGAGAGAGGAAAATGAGTGAAAATGCTCATATTGTTTTTAAAGAAAATTTATATTTGTAGGAAACTTTAGGATAAACAGTATTGACAATAAATTGTAGGAAAAAGTATTTAATTAATTTTTGATTATCAAATCGAAATTGAAGGATATAACAGGATCAAAATTTAATAGGTCACATTATCAAAATATGATCACGTCTTGCGGTGTTATTTTAAAATCATTTTTTTGTTAATTTTGAAAATTTTGTAATAGAAGGTGGTTATCAGCACCACATATGTAGGATTCTACACCTTGGTATGAGCATTAATAACGTTTAAAACTTTCGTCCATTCTGTTCTATTTTGTACAACTATCTTTCAATTGATACAATATTGTACCTCTCTATACTCTTTTGTGCAACTGTCCTCCATTCAACTGCATTTTTCGTCCATTCTGTTCTATTTAGTACAACTGTCCTCCATTTAATACAATTGTCCTCCTCTGTACTCTTTTGTCCTCTAACTGTCCTCCATTCAACTGTATTCCCTTCAACTGTATTCCATCCACAACAATAAAATTGTCCTCCAATGGAAGATGGTAAAAACCTTAAAAATATTATTTTTCCATTTATCGTAAAATTCGGAGTTTACTCGTAATAACAATACTGGTACTTACACTTCATGGTTATGTCATCTAAAGATCGTCGTTATAAAAAATATTTTTTCAAATTTCCTTTGAAGTTAATTTTGAATACAATTTGGTTATAAATAGGCATACAAATAAAGAAAATAATGAAGAAGAGAAAATGGAAATGGATGGGCTGCCATACTCTGACAAGACCTGCGAATATATAGCATGTGTAAATATATTGCATGGCAAGCATTAGATTAGAATCCGCAGGGCAAAAGGAGAATAGGTAGACCACGGTAAAAATGGCGCAGATCAGTCCATAAGGAAATAACAAATAGCAATAGAACATTTGGTGGCGGATTCACACAGAGGCGGATTGAGCTTTGTGGAAGCTCTATGTATGAACTCTATATAGCTCAGAAAATAAATAAAATAAGTTAGGATCTTGTAGTTTTTTGTTTCATGTGAATCTCTATCTATTGGGTGTGGCCTACAAGAGAGTAGTTGCAAGTTATTTATGTGTTATTATTTTGTTTAAAGTTGATTGATGACGTTTTCTGTAAACGTGTTTACTTCTCTTAAAATTCATCTTAAGTTTATTTGATCAGTGAAAATTATTTTATTTGTTATTTTCTAGAGAACCCACATAGGTAAGGTAAATTTCCATTTTTTGACAGTGGAAATATTGTTAATGTTTCTTAGTTTAAAAATTAATGAAAACACAATATTTTTTTTTGCCATAATCACTCCTGAAATTGTGGCTGCTAATTTCCGAATCATGGTATATATATGTATATATGGAAACAGGAAAAAAATGGCATGAACAAAGTTACTCTCGACGTAATTTTTATACTTTTTTGATATAAGAAAGAATTATCGAATGTGGTTGTACTTAGAGTGGTAATCCAAAAAGTCTTGGAATTGTATAACAAAAAAAAAAATAAGCTCCAAGTAGCAACAAGTAAAACGCTAATTAATTTTGTAATAAATATTTTGAAATACAAATTTAATAAAATGAGCTGAGATTCACATCTTGGAAAGACCCAGTCTGCTTCATGATGATCCAACTTAGGTATAAAGCAACTGAAAATAAAGATTTTCTATCGGTAAATATGTAAAATAATGAAAAATATTTCAAATGTCATATCATGTTATGAACAAAATTTTCGCAAGAAAACTGCATTACTAATAAACGATGGCTATCTAGGTGATGACATCTTGAGAAGTGAAAATATAAGTATAGTCTAAGATGTGTATGATTAAGCCCACATGTATGATCATTAAATTTTGCTACAAAAGAAAGATAATATTAGCCACATTTTGCTTAGAGACACGTACGAAATCCACATAAAAGAAATCACCAAAGACAACAACCCCAAAGAGCAAATCCCTGAAATAAAACCCCATAAACAAAGTTATTGAAGTCAAAACCCCTAAAAACAAAATTTGCAAAGAAAAATATTCAAAATTACGCTTAGAGACACTTACGAAATCCAAATAAGAGAAATCACCAAAGACAACAACCCCAAAGAGCAAATCTCAGAAACAAAATCCCAAAAACAAAGTTATTGAAGCCAAAATCCCTAAAAACAAAATTTGCAAAGAAAAATATTCAAAATTACGCTTAGAGACACGTACAAAATCCAAATAAGAGAAATCACCAAATACAACAACCCCAAAGAGAAAATCTCGCAAAAAAAATCCCAAAAACAAAATTATTGAAGTAAAAATCCCTAAAAACAAATTTTGCAAAGAAAAATATCCAAAAATAACCCCGGTTATTAAAATTAAAATTTGGAAGCGAACGAATAACAATTAAAATAATGGTCTATTTTGAAAACCTGAGTTGTTTAAAAATATTTTGTTTCCATTATCGTTCTTGGAATTGAAATAGATTACCGAAATTTATTCCAGAGCTGCAAAAAAATATTTGTTTTGTGTAGCTGCTGTTGGAGACAAAAACGACAAATAATCTCCTTTTCCCAGAGTTGGGGAAATTAGATAAAAGTATAAAGATAGAAAATATTTAATTTTTCCAAATTTGGACAAGAATATTAGTTGCGAGTAGTCACTGTTTTGGATACAAAAACAGGAAATAATTTTCCTTTTTCAAAGTTAAGGTTTGTTTGCGTAGCCCATTTTGGATACAAAAAACGGAAATATCTCCTTTTCCCAAATTTAGGAAAATATGTGTGTTTTGCATAACGTCTGTAACAAAAAAAAACATTGGGATTTTCCATTTGGGGGTTCTGTCCTTGTGGTCTGAATTGCTGGCTACTCCCCCCCACAATTGGATTCTGTATGTCCATGTCGGCTATAAAATAGTTTTATAAATCAAAAGTTTGTACTGCAGCGGCATTGGTGAGTTGCGGCTAATTATCCAATACATTTTATGTAATTTCAACCTCAGTTGTTTTTATTTTGATTTGGATGCGGATTTTCCATGTAAGTCTTTTATTCAAATGCTTGTCCTTTAATGGTACTTTAATGTTTGTTGTAACTATTTCGTTATTTAGCACCACCGTCGGACAAGTTTTTCTTTTTAGGGTAAATGATTTAACCATAGCTGAATTTTATTTATACTGTGTTTCAGAATCTCTGTAGCATGTACTGGATTATTATGCGATGTCAACATGACCGTATCGTCAGAGAAAGTGACAGTGGTTGTTTCATTTGTTTTTGGTAAGTCTGCAGTATAGATGAGGTATACAATTTTTTTTATATTTATATTAAATAAAGTTAATTCATCTTATAATGTTGATTTTGTTGTCCAAATGATGCCCAATAAGTTGATATTTATAATCAGGTTGTATATTTAAATCACTTTCTTTTGTTGAAAATATTCGGCTATTTTCATAAATTTTTTTAAATTTTATTCTAGTGCTAAACAATAAGTTTTTATAAAAACTGTAATTTTTTTTGTTGAGTCTTGTGTGGAGTCGCTTTTTGATTATTAATTATGATAGATATATTTTTTAACTGTAGTACTTTTAAATTGATTCAGCTGGTTATGCAACTGATGTCGGCTGTTTATTCAAGTCGATCTAGTTAGTTAATACGAATTTTATTTAAAATATTGTAGCATGAAATGTCAATGTTTGAAATACTCAGAATTCGTGAGTTTTAACACATAATATCACAAGGGAAAAATCATATATGTATAGTTTTTTTTTTGTTAGTTTATTTGGTTGTTGTTGTTGTTATGAATAAATATATAATATTTCATTTTTATATTATTTTTCGTAAAATAAAATTCCTTGCATTTTTATGATAAATTCAAATCGCCATTTTTCAATATAGTTTTGTATACATTTTTAAGTTCGTGAATTTACTCACAATTATTGGATTGGAATTAAACGTGTGTAAATAATTTTGAAATATTAAAAAAAAAAACATTTTGTTTAAGTCTGATGAACAGAATTAAATATTTTAAATGTTGAAAATCATAATATTCAATTTTTTTTTTTCAGAGTATTTTTTTTCAAAATATTTATTTTTTATTAATTTTTATTCTATACAAAAGAGAAATTTCAAATAAAGTCATTTTAAAAAGAAAAATATTTTTTTTTTTAATAAAATACTTTAAATCAAGAGAACTCTTTATAAAAATAATATTATCACAATTTTTATATGAAATTTAGAACAATTAAAATTCTGAAGTGTTATAAATTTTCAAATAAATAATTTTTAAACATTGTTATGTAGACTTTATTGACAAAATAGCTCCAATACAACAATATAAAAAAAAAAAAGATAAACAAAAACTATATTTCCTTGAAAATAACTTTTAAAAATTATTACTCTATAATATTAAGTGTCCGGAAAAGTTATTATTGTTCTTTATTTATAAAAAAACAACAAAAAGAAAAAATTAATTCTTTCTATGTGAAGATACTGATTTTAAAAATTTAATATCCTTTTATTTTACAGGAAGGATATTTTTTTTTTGATTTAATAAACTTTTAGAGCTCGTTTTAGCACCAAAAAATATTATTAAACATTTTGTTTATTTTTATTTTTTGTACTTCACTAATTTTGTACTCTCTATACTCTATATATATTGAAGAAAAATAAAAATAATTTTAATTGTTCCAAACAAATCTAAGATAGTTCGTTAATAATATGAAGATTAGGTATTATTAATGGATGCCTGCATTTCATTTGCCTGTATGTCATATGCCTGTATTTGTATGTACAATTTTATACGTTGGCCACGAAATCCAAAATACCAAATACAAGACACCCAAAACTACCAAAATCCGACTATAATTCATGTAGTGTTTTCGAATTCAATCATTTTGTTTTTGTATGCAACAGCGGCTACGCATAAAAACGATTCATATAAATATTCTGTAAAAGGCGTAGAACTTTCATTTTGAATCTAAAATCTCTCCCAAGTCAAAATCTCAAATCTATATTCATTACATGTATGTCCATGTAACATTTTAATAAAAACAAAATTAGTGTTATAAAACTCTTATATGACTTCCGATAAACACTAAAAGTGTTACAATGATGATTTTATGGGAATAATGTGATTAATATTGCTATAAGAATGTTCGTATAGCAATTGTGGGATTTGTTATAATTGGATTTTCAGCAAGTGTTATTATGAGAATATAATTGCTAAAATAGCAGTAGTAGAGTTATTATTTTACTGTATTCCTATAATGTTACTAATAAATTTACTGTAATATAAAATAATAATAAAAACATATACACTAATAATATGTTTACTAATCCTATAAAATATTACAGCAATTGCTCTAGTGCCGGTTTATTTATAACATTTCGCAACAATTGCGGAGCACACAAATTAACACTAATATTTCTATAAGAGTGTTTATAATAGTCTTATAAGAGTGCGCAAGGGTCTTATAACAATAAAATTGTTACGTGGGTGTATATGTATATGTATAATATTTTTCATATTCAGTATCCAGTAAATCCAGTCAAATTAAATTCAGGCATATGACATTCAGGCAAATAAAATACAAGCAAATTACAAAAAATACTGGCATATGACACACTCTCGTTATTAATAAATTTTGATTTTTTACAATAATTATTGTTTTCTATCACACTAATATATTAAATATATAAACTAGAGGTCTCTGTTGGTTATCAAAGAACAAAAGGGATTATTATGAACTAATATGGATGTCTCATTACATTTTACAGTAATATTCATGTTTAATGTATGGCTAAAATGCTACACGTCCTTAATTTAATAATTAAAATTTTGCTATCCATTGTTTATTTATGGCTTTTTGTTTTATCCATAGCCACATCACTAGCGTGGAAAGGTATATGGATTGTTACGTTTGAATAGGGTAGAGAAGTGTTTTGTAAAGGTACCTAAATATAGAATTGATCATATTTGGGAAACAGATAAAATGAAATTTGGTTCCACATTCGAGATGCTGAGGTTATAAGTGAATTTCTATTACTTTTTTTCTACAATCTAGGGATTTCAACATTTAATAGGATAAGCACATCTTGTAGTACCTTCGTATTTCAAGAAAGAAGCGCTTAAGTTGAATTAATACAGATTTAATTTCAACTGAGAATTTACCCATGCCTACGAGATATATATAAAAAAGGAAGAGAACTCCGACTGTACGACTATGAACAAGAGAAGTAAAATGAGCAGTGATATTTGGATAATTGATAAAATGAATACCCCGTTTTTTTGATTTTATCCAAATGTTTTAACGCATTACTAGTAGCAGCAGCCATATGTAAGAATTGTACTCCATTTTGAATGGTATGAAAGCTTTAGAGGTTTTAAAAAGGTCACCGGAGGAGAAGTACTCCTTAGAACGCCTAAAAAAAAAAAGTTAAACATTGGACTACGTTGATTGCAACATCGATTATATGATTGTTCTAGATCGTTCTTAAATTTAAGTGAATACACAATCAAACCGCAGAAATTTATCTTCGAGAAACGAAATATCAGGATCACGAAACGAAATATCATAATGGTAACAGCAGAATTAGCATTATGCTCCGCAACTACATTCTATATCGTACATAATAAATCCCAACACACACAGGCAATGAATACTAAATGAATGATGGACATAATTAATCAAAGCCATATACTTAATTACTGCGCATATACCGTTTCGTTTCTATATAAGAAGTAGGTGGCGGAGAACTTTGTTTAATGCACATTTTTTTTTTAAAATTTTTTAACAGATTAGGTAGGCGCAAATGATTGTTCCAAATTACTTCTTCAAAACCAATTAGGACTTAATATTATGTATTTTGTGCCATGACTCGATTGAACCATTGTTCTAAGTAAAGAGGTTGGAGTTGGTTATTTAAGAAAGTACCAGCTAGAGCCAGCGATTGTTTAAATCAATTAGATAATTAAATATATTGTAAGAGATGGTCTCATCTTCAGCTGGAATTTTACTGAAATTGGATAAATAAATACTTGAAAAACATTGTAGTAAGATATGTAGTAAAAACTTGCAGTATACCGAACTTAGTTAAGCAGGAAAAAGCAATTCTACTTAAGATACTGTCAAGAACATAAAAAATAAAACTAAAATTGGGCCGATGCAAAACAAGTGTTCAAAGTGATTGTTCATCTTGTTGGGGGCAATGGGTGTTGAACAGAATGATTAACTTGGCAGTTGGTCTTTCTATCTGCCAGGAAAATTTTTGCAATTTAAGATGTAGGTAATAATTCTACTTACTTTAACTCATTGTCTTGCCTTATTAGGTCTTTTTAAGAAACTTAACTAATAAATTAATAAAATAAATAAATTATATGAGCATGATTATGAAAATTAGTACACATTTATATTGGCGGTCAATTAATTATTTACTAATTTATTGTTTTTGTTATTTTGTAGGAAGTTAGTAGAAAAAAGTTTATTTTTAACAAAATCTAATTTTTTTTTTAATAATATATTTAAAAATAATATTAAGTATAGGCATTGACCTAAATATTGCTATAAATTTTCGACATTATAAATTAAAAATCAACATCATAATATTTTCTATAATTATAAAAAAGTCTTAAATGAAACTAACCCATTTTCATGGTCTTTTTCTCAATTGTTTAAAACTAGGAAATCGCGTTTTAACTTTTTTTCTTTTTCATCTTTTTTTCTTAATATTTTTCTCTTGGAAATTTTCTTTTATTAAAGTTTTGAAAAACTCTTCTCATAAAATTTCGACTTGTTTTTTTTTTTTTTTTGCCAGTTTCTATAGAAATTTTCTTTTATTCTCCAATAATTAGAGCGAAATCATCTTCAGTAATGTTTTAAGAAAAATATTTTGTAATTTATCTTCTGATGTGATTTTTCATTTTTCCTACGAAAAACAAATAAAAAACTTTAGCTTTTTATTTGTATTTTTTTGTTGTTGTTGTTTGTTGTTTTTTATTTTATCTTTTTTTTTTTGTTTATTTTTAAAATATTTCTTTAAAGTAATGCAAGTTAAGTTCGTTATTGTTGTCCATTTATTTTGCCATAGTATCTTTTAATAAAGACAACAATAAAAAAAAAAAAAATAAAGTAAAAGATAATCAATAGAAAAAACTAGAAAACAAAAAAGCAAATTAAAAGAAAAAATAAATAAATAAATATAGTGATAGATAAATAAAGTGAATGAGTGGAAAAACAACAAATCTATTAAAAAATTAGGACAAAATTTTCAAAAAACTAAATCAAATTTTGTATTTTAATGTTTTTTTTTTTTCGTTTAAGTTTGTATTTTAGTTAGAAGAGGTGATTTTCTAAATAGTAGGTATTATGAATTTTGTTTTATAATAATTATAGTATGACAATTTTCAATTTCTTTAAATACGAAAGAAAAACTATTATTGGTTTGATCAAGCGTAGATGGCGGAAAACACAGCCTGTTATAGCTCCTTGGAGGCCCAGTTCTAACATCATATGTGTTTCATATAATGAAAAATATAAAAAAATTGTACTTTTTACTGATAAAAAATTTGTTATTTCAAAAATAAAAAAGATCTATTCGGAATATCAAAGTATAAAAAAAACAGAACGTAATATTAATTCAAATTTAAAAATGCGCTTTTCCAGCCTTTAGAGCTGCAAACGAACTTATTACTTCAGAATAATTCACATTTCTTGCAATATAATAATTAATATTTAGCGTCGTGATATTAAATAATTTTTTATTCGTTTGAGTACATTAAAACTCCTCTCTGCCTCTGCTACGCTAACTGGCAAGGTTAAAAGTATTCTGAGTGCAATAGCAATATTTGGATATATATTTAAAAAGCCCATTTCAATTATCTCTTTTAAAAACTCACACGGTTTCGTGCAGTCTTTAAAATTGGATTTATAGACTCTTCTAAGAAATCTCAATTCTTCCATAACTACTTCACTTATTTGATTTTGATATTTTGTTGTAAAATAATTGCTGCTTCAATTAAGCTCTTCTCTTCCATCTCATCAAAATTCCATAAAATTTTAAATATGTTGCATATGGTGGAAACAGCTTTAAATTTGCGCGTAAGTCCATATATTAAATCATATCATAATATAGTATCATAATATAATCCTATTCAAGCGCCTATTCATGAATTAGCAGAGCCTGTAATTAATGAACCTAAAAAAAGGATTAATAAAAATATAATTTTTGAAGAATTTTTAAAAATTAAAAAGAAAAGGAGTATAACCTTTATAAATGGGGTATGAACCCAGTATAGTATA
This sequence comes from Argyra leucocephala, assembly GCA_963942445.1. Classification (NCBI taxonomy): domain Eukaryota; kingdom Metazoa; phylum Arthropoda; class Insecta; order Diptera; family Dolichopodidae; genus Argyra; species Argyra leucocephala. The sequence goes on from OZ012680.1 coordinate 130,829,830, forward strand.
AAATCAATGATCTCGTTAAAAATGTAGTTGTGAAAATATACTTCTGCAGATACTTGATCTTTTATTCTGCGATTTGTAATAAATTCTGTAACAACGTCATTACCTGCTGCAAATTTCTTTGACTCTGAAAGAACAGAAATCCATGAATTTTTATTTTCTTTTCTTATCTTCAATAAGTTTATCAATATTAATTTTTTCTATTGTCAATGTGGATTTCTGCGCTTGGAGAATTAGATTTGTTTGATGCAATAGAACTAAAACCTTCATCCAAATTGTAGATATCAAAACACATTCAAATGTTGATAAATATTTTTTAAATGATTCAATCTGAATCTGAGCATTAGCCAAAGGACTACATAGCTCAAATTTGTTTACGGCTGATAATAAGGATTTTAAATGAAGGGCCACTGGCTTAACAGCATCTATTCTTGCAGACCATCTAGTTTTTGAAATGTTGTGTAAAGAAATTCCGTACAGATGTTTTTTAAAAATCTCCTATCTTTTTGGAGTACCTATACTACTAAAAAAGTTATATACTTGCTGAATAGTTCCCAAGAATGTTATTGCTTCTGTACAGGATTCGGGTGAGTCAACTGAACTACTGAACGGCTACTGAACGTACAATTGGAATTTTCGACCGAAAGAAACGTTTTTTACGCCATTTATTTTCCAGCGGCACCATTAGTAACCAACACAGTTTTGAAAATTCAAGTTTAAATCTTTAAATCTACACAATAAGTGAGTAGCAATTTCTTTCCCAGTTTTTTTCCCAAAAATCATCAAAAGATATAAAGCGTTCTTCAATTGAAAAATCAAAAAAAAAAAAAAATAACTAACTTAATTTCTATTGTAATTCATTAGATTAAAAATTATTATTAAATTAGTATTAATCTTTGTTGAAACCCCACAATTAATTTCTTGGAAAAGCAAATTTAAGTAAAATTAAGAATGATTTAAATGACTATACATCACTAGTGTGAATTCACTACTGTATAGTTTAAATTTTATTTGTATATATATAAGAAAAAAAAAAAAATTCGCTTAATTTAACATAACGAATAATCAAAGTCGTTTGCTCTTTATAAGATGTATCTGGAGAAGGCACGAAGCGTCAATATATTGAGTTGAATGAGTGCTTCCCGAAATAAAATATTATTAATTATTTTTTACAACTTAATATAAAATATATATTTAATTTAATATAAAAATGACTTAACTACAAAAATTAAAATCGAATGAAAAAAAATTTCAAGCAAAAATTATATGCATAGATATTAGATATTATGTTTAGAAAATAATGCGTATATGAAGATCATTATTTTCTATTATTCTTTCAATCATATAAGACAACAAGAGATATTCAACAACCAGAAACTTAAAATATTTGAAAATAATGCCTATTAAAAATCATTATTCTCTTACCAATATAGCTATAATAATAGTTTAGAGATATTCTCTTTACAGCTGAAACATTTTAAATTTTAAATAAATGGTACATTCTCATATTAATATTAAATTTTTAAGGGAAAACAGGGTAGTAAAAACCTTATCCAAATAATTTTTTTTTTTTTTTTTTTTTTTTTTGAGATAAAACTTACATTTAATTAAACTTAAAACTAAAAACATAACTAACCTAACTACTACTAAGATATATATTTATTTTAATTTATTATCTATATGTATTTACAAATTTACATACAAGTTTTGTATCATAATATTGTTTGAATATTGCAATTTATTATTAAATTTCTCTTTTATAATATTAATATTTTCGTCAACCATATTCACATTGGTCTTATCGTGCAACTTTTTCGTTGAAAAATAAAATGGTAAGTTCATCATTAGCTTTAGTATTTTGTTTTGTGAAATTTGTAATTTATTTCTATGTGTTTTAGCACAAGTGGCCCAGATTGGCGCTCCATATGTTAAATTTGGAAAAAAAATAGTTTTTAGAATTATTATTTTATTTTCTAAAGATAGAAATGATCTCCGATTTATAAATGGGTATAGTATTTTTATGGTCATGTTAATTTTGTCAATTGTTTTATATATATGATATTGAAACGTTAACTTTTTATCTAGGTGCAGGCCTAAGTACCTTACGGTGTCCACCCACTTTATTTCAGTGTTGTTAAGAAAGAGATTGGATTGTGGCAACAAGGAGGTTTTTCTCTTTTTTGTAAAAAATATAGCATTTGTTTTTTCTGAATTTAATTTTATTTTCCATTTGTAATAATAGTCATTTAGGTTATTTAGGTACATCTGCAAATTTGATATAACGATTTGCGGGGAGGAGTTCGAAGTATATATGGCAGTATCATCTGCGTAAATTGAGATAGAGATGTTCTCTATTAAAGGAATGTCGTGAGTATAAATATTATATAAAACAGGACTTAATACAGAGCCTTGTGGGACACCTGCTGCTATAGGTCTTAGTTCTGATGTAATGTTATTAATGGAAACGCAGAAATTTCTATTGCTCAGGAAGTTTTGTATGATTTTGATTAAAAATATTGGAAGACCGATTACATTAAGCTTATGTATTAGACCCTTATGCCATACTGTGTCGAAAGCAGCCTCAATATCTAATACTACCATACCAATTGACTTGCCTTGACTAAGGTTATTTTTTATAAAATTTTTTACTCTAAGAAGAGGATGTAGTGTGCTATGTTCCGCTCTGAAGCCAAACTGAACGTTAGGTAAAATGTTTTTGCGGTCAAGAAAGTGAACTATTTTATCTTTTATTAATCTTTCGAAGATTTTTGAGAATGTTTTTAATAAACTTATCGGGCGATAACTATCCGGATGATTAGGTGGTTTGCCTGGTTTTAATATTGGAATTATTTTCGCGATTTTCCAATCATCTGGGAAATGGCCAATTTCTAGGCATTTGTTGAAAATATTTACTAAGTAGTCAATTACTTTCCTAGGCAGTTTTTTAATACAAATGTTTGAGATTTCATCCAAACCTGGAGATTTATTCCTCTTTAATGTTTTTATGATATTTTTAACTTCGCAATTTTTGATTAGCTCTGAGTTTTTTAAAGAGTAGTTAATAGTTTCAATCTGTCTACTACACGAGTCTACTAAATTGCTTGTATAACTATCGGAGAACAAATCAGTGAGTTGATGTTTTTTTTCTAATTGTTTGCTTATCAGATTAGCCTTTTCAAGATGTGTCAGGTACATTTCATTGTTAAAACTAAGTGGTGGCATCACTTGATGTTTATTTTTAATAACTTTTATTATTTTCCAAAAGGGTTTTGAAGCTTTGTTGAGTTATTTTAGTTTTCCATTCCACTTTTCAATGCGAAAAAGAGTAATCTCTTCATTAATTTTTTCATTTAAAAAACTTATTTGAGCTTTGTAGATAAGTAAACGATTTCTTAACCATTTCCTTCTGATAACATTTCTTTGTTTAATTAGACTAGTTATGTTATCTGGCAACCTCGTTGAATGAAAGTTTTTACATGTTCTTGGAACAGCAATATTTATTGCTTCATGAATTTTATTATTCAGCAATGCTATCATATTATCTATATCATTTTTTGTTAAGTTATAGTTAATTGATAAAGAGTTGCCAGGATTATTTAATTCTTTAATTAAGGATTTTTGGAACACATTCCAATTAGCCTTAGAATAATCTAAATGGGTGTGTTCGTTTGTTATTAATTTTTCTGACAAACTGAGAAAAACCGGTTGGTGATCAGATTGTAGATCAGTTATAGTTTCAGGAACTTCCATCATATTGGACCTATTGGTAAGAAATATATCCAGCACTGATGGGTTATTTCTGTTGCTAAAAGGAATATAAGCTGGTTCTGCTGGAAATAGGATTTTAAATCTGTCCGTTGTTAACAAGTCATTAAGTATATTACCCCAAGAGTTAGCACGTAGACAGCCCCAAAGTTTATTTCGACAGTTTAAGTCCCCACCTAATATGTATTCTTCTTGTATTCGTGAGAATCTTAAAAGGTCCGACTTGAACATACTCTGTATATGTTTTTTGTCTTTTGAAAATTTGCAGTTTTGTTTCAGGCATTTTGAAGAGTTTCCAGGAAAATACGTTGCAAATATTTTTAATTTAATATTTAATAGAGAAATTTCAATACCAATATTTTCTATAACATGTGTATTAAACGCAGAGAGTTGTTTGTGTTCTATCATTTTATTTATAACTATGGCAACTCCTCCACCTATTGATGTTATTCTATCTTTTCGGTATATTATATAATTTGGATGGGAGAACTTATCGTTTGTATTCAACCACGTTTCATTAATAAGACCAATGTGGATATCATGTTTTGACATGAAATCAAAAAATTCAAAATATTTTTTACGTATGGAACGTGCATTCCAAATTATTAAATTTAATTTATCAATATTATTATTCATTACTTGAATATAAGTATTTTACCGCTAGTTCGGTTATAATTTTAAATTGTTGCTCTTTATTAATACATGTGCTTAGTTTACTGAGCAGCTCATTTGTTAGTGTAGTTATTTGTTCAGCAGAAAACAAATTGTTATTAGTATTATTGTTTAAATTGTTATTATTTGTATTGTTAGTATTACCAGTATTATTACTTAATCCATCATTGTATGTATTTTTGTAAGTTGAGGTTGATGGTGTATTTATGCTAGTGGTTTTGCTTACCCAAATGCTATCTAATTGCTGATTAGTTGTAGATGTATTTTTTGAGAGCGTGTTTGGAAAGTTTATATTATAGTTGCGACTACTGTCAAAACTTTTAGCCAAATCAGTACGTGGTTGATTGTCTTTGGAGAAACGTCGTCTCATAAGACTGATATATGTTGTTCTACATGGACATGCTGTATCTGTAGAATAATGTTCACCTTTACAATTCGCGCATCGTGGTTTTTCTTTCTCGGCACATTCGATTGTTGCATGGTTACCGGAGCAGTATGCACATCCAGTTTGGATATGACATTTTTTGGATCCGTGTCCAAACATTTGACAATTATGGCTTTGAGTTGGCTTGCTTGTGGATTTAACTTTGTACTCCCACCGAACCTTGGTGTGGTCAATGTAACAGTAGTTTTGTTTTAACTGTTGTAGTGTGATACTTTTATTTTCAAAATATATAACGTAAATTACAATTTTAAGACCAAATTTAGTTGATCTTTCAATTGTTTTTACTTCCATACATTTTAAACCTAAATTATTCAAAGTAATTTTTACTTCATCATTAGACATTTTTTCTAGGCCCGATAATAGTGCCTTGTATGGTTTTGTATCTTTTGTGTCATATGAGAAAAATTCACATTTATTTTGTGTTAAAAGTTCACGTGTTTTATTATAAAAATCAACAGTTTTTAGAAATATTTTTATACCTATTGATACAGCCTTTACATAGTACTCTGTTATTTCATGAGTTTTTAATAATTCATGAATAAATTTCGGATTACTTTTCAAGACTGTGATTGGAGGAATTCTTATAATTTTTTCTGTTGGATTAGTTCCAACATTACTGTTTTCCCCTGAAATATCTAAGTTTTTATCATCAATTGTTTGCAACGGTAAAAAATAGTTTGATTTTTTTTTATTAATAATGTCTTTCACTGTATTCGCACTTATATTTAAGCGCGACATTTTAGGTTTTATCGATGCACTATATGCATCATTAATTTGGGAAAAATTACGTTTTGATCTTATTTTTACGGTTTTTTATACTCGGGTTTATATCTCGAAAAGTGCACTCAATGCAAGCAGAGAGAGAACTGAGAATTAAAACTACTTTGAGAAATAGATGTGAACAGTTTTAACTGTCGAATTTAGCAAAAATTTCAATAGAAAAGGAATGCTAAAGCAAACTGATGTTTCCTTTTATAGTGCTTCCCCAGTTGAAAATTCCACGTCCCGTCACTGATCTGGAGTTGCATCAGCAAAAATGAGCCACATAGGTCGATAAACTCATTTTGAGTTTTATTTGAAAGATTTGTGTTTTATTTGAACTTGAAATCTCTTTTTTTCTTCTTGTGATGCGAAAACTTTTGTACCATTTTCTGATAATATCGCATCATATTTACTTAGAAGTTCAACTAAGCCGACAAAATTACCATCATTTGGATTTGCAATGCGCTCATTAAATACATAAAAAGATGGTCTTCTATCGGTACTTCCAAATAATATTTTCCTCTATTATTACACCCAAATACACTTTACGGGTATCTACTAAAACTTTATTATTAAATTAGTTAAAATACTAATCTTTCCAATTAATTTAAATGAAAATTAGTAAATTTGATTAACGATTTGAAATGAAATTTAAATGGATTAAATAATTATTTTATTTTGTTGCACAGGACTACCGGAACCATACCGTTCTATTTATCATTTTATACTATTACCACTTTAAGCTTAGTAGAAGCAAGATATAAGCTTGTTATTCCTTCAAATAATTCATATACAGAAATTCATTCGAATTGCATAATAAAATGCAGCCACTATAAAAGTATATAGTATTTTTAATGATATTATTTTAGATGAGGGTGAATAAATAATCTATTTATGTGTCAGTGGAAATTTCATTTTAGAAATATTTGTGTCTGACCTCATATTGAGAGTATTCTATAAAAGTCCTTCCGCATACGAATATCTTTGTTTCAAGTTTATTATTATATTATTATTTTTGTTTTTATTCTTGATATTTTATTAATATCCCAAAGTTTAAGTCAACTATATTTGTTTTATATTTTTTTCATTTTCATTTTATTTTTAGTTTCACTTTATTATTTTTATAATTTTTTATTTTATTTTAAATATCCTAACTCTCATTTTCTTGCTCATTTTTTATATTTTTCTGTTTTGTTTTATAATGAATTTTATTTGTTTTTTTTTGTTTTTTATTTTCTATCTATTTTGTTTTTTTAATGCATTAAAATTATTGAAAAGGAAAAGAAAAAAAAAAAAGTTATATAATGAAGATAAAATGGTGCAGTGCATTTTAAATTTATCATATCCATTTCAGTTATTCTTCAAAGATTATTTAACACTTTTCTTCGAATTTTTTTCTATTTTATAAAAAGTATTTTTCTTACCAGAAAATTGGAATTCATTTGGTGTAAAACATAATAAAAAAAATGAAAAATAGAAAATAAAAAATAAAAAACAAAATAATGCAAAATGTACAGTGACATAAACATGCTGTTAGATAATATTTGTCAAAGTTTTAGACAAATACTCAGATAAATTTGTTTTAAAAAAAACTTTTTCCCCTGTTTCATATTTAGCAAAAAAAAAAAAAAAACAAAAAAAATAAGTTGATTCTTGATAGCTGAATAATCTGTCATCATAAAATTATTTGGATGAATATTTAATACACATATTAATTTACTCATTTAGGGAGGAAACATTTTGTTTTTTTAAAGATTTGAATGGTGATTTAAACTGTGATTTATAATAAGATGGTATTATAAATATCTGCATAAATATAAATAATTAAATTCAATGAAATCTTTTTTATAAATAATTTTAGTTTTGTTTTTTAGTATTTGGGGAACTTCGCTTATTAAAAGACAATTTTTATAACTGCACCATTTTTAATTAGTGTACCTTTTTGGTACAGTTGTTAATGAATGCATTCTCTATAGAATAGACGTATCTTAAAAAATTATTTAATTTTTGTATAGATAAATTAGTTATTTATTAATGATTAATTTAAACATATATTACAATATATGTTAGTATAATAAAACAATAATATAAAAAATAAAATTAAAATTTAGAACAAACAATTAAAGTTAAATTACATAAATATAATGTTATTAAAAATATATTATAAACTAGCTTTGTAACCCGTCATAAATGACGGAAGCAAAATAAATCCTAGTTTCTTTTTTTCTTTCCTTAGATTCTTTATTCCGAAATTACAGTACTTATGTTTATATCACTTTTTATTTATTTTCATTTATGTTTATATTGGCCTAACACTAATCTTTTTTTTTTATATAACAGAAAATATACCAACAAATTTGTATAAAATGTTTGTATTTTTGTATGGTATACTCGTACTCACTTCCATTTAGTTATAATTCGTTAGTTGGGTTCCATTTAGTATAAATTATACCGTATTAGCGTTATTGTGGCCTCTGGGAGAGCAAATTTAAAAATGGGATCTTATTTTCATATAAATTTTGTCTTTTGTATAATGTATAAGGATCTTATTTTGCTATATGAATAAACTGTTATTATGGTATTGTGTTATTTTTAAAAAAATATTCAAAATTTTGTATCTAGATTGGTAAAATTTACAAAAAATACAAAAACATTTTCATCAATAATTTTCAATTTAAAAAAAAACAATGTTTTATTATAGGGCGTAGAAGTAGAGTTAATTATCCTACTCGACTTCTATCAAGTTCTATTGATTGAACAGTGAACCTGAACAGTGAAGTGAAATGTGAACACTTAACACTGAAAATAAAATAATATTCTTGGAATGGAGCATATAGAACATACAGAACACAGATACAGCAAATAATAAAAAAAAACAAAATAAAACAAAAAAAAAACAAAAATAATTTTTTTTGAGTGAAGTGAGTTACGCACACAATAATGACAAAAATAAAAGGTAGAAGCAATAAAATAGTATAATGTATAATATTATACAATACAAATATGCTAATACACATGTAGTTTATTGTGTATAATTTTAAGTAATAAGAATAACCTTTTAGTGAATTATGTTTTTTTTTTGTGTTAAATACTGTTTGCCTTTTGGTTATTATACCATATTAAACTATTGATTAAAATTCTATTAGTCCTTATTATTATAAATCAAAAAAATTGTTTGTTTTATTTATATTATTATTATTATTTATTATTTTTCCTTATTATTTGCGAAGAAGACTAACATTAAATTAAAAAAATATAGTTCATGTAATCAATTTTTCCTGCAAAGGTTCAGCATGGTAGACAGGGGTTAAAAAAAGCACCAAAGCAATTTGTATATATATGCATTTGTATACATATGCAATTTGTATATGTGTTGGAGCGTTCCGTCGAACTTACAAACATCCAGATAAATGCAGAATAATATATATATAATTATGGTAGATGTAAATACAAAATTTTCTTTAATTTGAATTTATTTAAGGCAAAATCAATAAAATTTTTATGCTCATTAACAGCCGTAAAAAATCTATTAACTGGTTTACATTCCCCATACACAGAAAAAAAGACAATATAATTTTCAATAAATTATAAGTAGTTGATTTTAGGTTTAGATGATTTATATAAAAATTATATAAAGTAATTGAAACATTGAAACATTGGACTGATGTTTACCAAATCTAAATCTAGTTATTTTATTTGTTTAGATGTTAGTTCTACTAATAATTTACGTACCTATTAGTCTTTCGTTCAAAATTTTAGATCAAACAACTACTTTGTAGACAAATAACACATTTCGTTCTAAAAAAATCGTCTACCAAATTAGATAATTTTTAGATAAATCACCAACAATACTAAATGTTTTAAATACAAGTAGATAATTTTTACGTTACAAAAATAAAAATTTTATCTACTGTTTTTGTTATTCTGTCTAATTTTATTCAGAGCAATTTTTACATTTATACCGTAATTCGTTTTTAATTCAATTCGTCAGCTCATTTAAAGTAACAGCAGTGTGCAAATGTGTTTTATTGAGAAATTTTTATCAAAGCTATAACTTTAAAAAAGTGAAAAAAATGAGTGATATATTAGAAATACCAAAAAGGGATTTTATATATATAACTGAAGACCCCATCAATAAATCAGACGATCACAATGTCCTAGAGGAACTACTTGAAGTTTGCAATTTACAAGAAACACTGTCATTTTTGCAAGGTTAATTAAAATCATATTATTATTATTTAGTTTTACTAGATATTAGCTAATTTGCTATTTTAAGTACTTCCATCGATAAAAATATACGTGTTTGCATATATCTTTGTTTGCAATCATATCAGTTACGTTGTAATAAATAAAGAACAATTAAAAAAAAAACAAAAAAAAATGTGTATTATTTTACAAAATTCATTTCATTTTCAGATTTAGTTCATTGCTTACAATTAGCCAAATAATGTAATCTTAATTAATAAAACATATATTTATAACTAAAATAAATTAAGAAATAAATTGAAGATAATATTACCTAAATAATATTCGACAGAATAGCTAACGAACAACATAATTTTAGATGAATCAGCTTTTTTAAATTGCTATTTCGTATATTATTTTTTGGTTTAAATGTCTAATTTTTCAATGATTTGTCTTTAATAATTTAGCTAATTTGTTTATAAAGTTAGTTTAAATATTTAAAAAGTTAGAGGAAACATAAACTATATCTTATATATTAATATGCTTAATGTTAAACTTTTCACAAAGCTTTTACAACACGAAGCTTTTTTCAACTAGATTAGACAACTTTATTAGAACTATTACGAATTACGATAGTGTGAAAAATTTTATTTAAAGACATAAGCCACAAAACGATAAAACCAAATAAAATCAAAAACAAATTAAAATGAACCTAAAAACAATTCAATTATTGAGCAATAGCATTGATTATCTGGTTATATGAATTAATTTAAAAAAAAAAGAACAAAATAGCAAAGACAAAAACCGAATTATCAGAATATTATTATTATATCGATTTATAAATAATTAAAAAAGCTTTGTTAAAATATTACGATATTACAGCAAAAAAACTTACTGGCAAAACAAATGGTAAATTTAGAAAATATATTTTTTACCTCACCATGTTCACAAATTCCAATAATTGAAATTTATTTATTTTACTAGCAAATAATTCAAAAGTATAAATTCGAATGCGCAGTAGCATTGAGTAAATATTATATTGTACATGGAGAATCATAAACCGAAATTTACGATCTGCTAAGAACAAGAAAAACAAAATATGAAATGCATTTAATTTCACATCTATACTGCCAGCGACATCTCTGTTCGCCATATTTTGTTAAAATGTACGTCTCTATTAATAGTCTCTGTTAGGGAGCGTTTAGACATCAGATTTTGTTTCATGAAAGTTTTGTTTTACTTATTTTTATTACATTTACAAATTTTATTGCAATTACATCAAATTTTATTTCAAAAGTTTTAATTACATATCTCAAAGATAAACAAAAATAGTTGCAAAGTATATTATATTTCTTAATGCAAAATCCACTTTCTAAACTTGCAAAATACGAAGATACGAATATGAGTGACGAGTACTAATAATAAATACTTATAAATAAATATAAATATTCAGTGTAATTTCAGAACATTTATAAAATATAAATATTTAAATAGTAAATCAATTATTCTAAGTATTATTTGTATTGATGAATAATAATAATATTTAATACACATTTTTTATATTTTTTAATGTATATCTTTCAATATATTGGCATATTAATAATAATTTATGATACCGTCCGTAATATTGATAATACCTACTTACCGCTTGTAAAAATAAAATTTTAATACATACAGTGAAAATTGCTTTCCAAATAAAACAAAAAAAAATATAAATCTGAAGTAGGCCTGCGGATTTATCTACAGGTCCACTGCTTAATAAATAAATAGCTACCTAAATAAAAAATATAAAAAAAAATAGTTATAGATAGATCAAATAATATTGTAAATTACTAGCTATTCCCGGCGTAACATTCGTCGGTCTAGCATTAGCATTATAAATGAAACAATTTATTTTATTTTTTTTATTTTTTTTTTCAAAAATCAATGTTTTACATATTTTTTTATTACATAATAAATAAATTACAAATTGAAAAACTTAAAATTAAAATTCACTTTATTTCATATCTTAAAAATAGTTTAACTTTAGCATTTGAATACTTTTTCAAATATTTCACTAAAAACACAATGTTACGCCGGGAATAGCTAGTAATTTATATTTCTTATTTAAATATATTTAGATAGTGGCAGACTGAAAAACAATCAATGTTTTTCGATAAATCATTTCAATTTTTATATAGTTTCTCTACTCTCTTCGTTTAATGTAGTTAGTTTGGGGAAATACTAAGTTAAAAAAATTTTGCCATCACAAATGAGTACTTCTATTTAAATGGGTGTCGATCAGGCTGAAATAGCCTATGAATCAATTTCACCATTTAGAATTTCCATTAAAAAAACAATTTCAAAAACAGTTCTTCATGACTCCAATGTATTTCTATTTTTTTTTTTTTAATTCATTGATATCAAATTAATTAGAAGTGTTGATGAGCACCATTTTAGAAGCATTAAGTCTATACAAAATTTTGAATTCATTCTTATCAATTAAAATAAAGAATTCTCTCTAAGTGAAACATTATTAAAATTAAATAAATATTAAAACTCTAGATATGTTTCACAATTTTATTAGATATCTATCTAAGATATTTAATAAAATTGTGAAACATACTTAAAGTTTTAATATTTTCTTCAATTTCAAAATATACTAAAATGTATATAAAAAAGAAAAAAATTATAAAACTTATAATATAATAATATAATAAAATTTAAATAAAGCAAAAAATAATATAATAAAAAGAATAATATAATAAAATTTAAATAAAGCAAAAACAAGTTCTAAATAAGAAAGATGAGTTTGAATAAAAAGCATATGAAAATACAAAAAATTAAATTACAAAGGTTATACAATTAAATTTTATCTAATTTTTCACTGCGATCGTCCGCTGATTATGAAGTACATATATCTGGAATGTCGGGAAACCAGGAACTGATGGCATGACAACAACATCAATCCATTAACAGCACTCGCCAGCAACGAAAAACAAAATATAAAATATCCTAAATTTCTACTAGAATATTTTGAAGTATGGGGAAATATGTAGTCTAACAACACTAACCCTAGAATTAAAAATAAACAAAAAATAAAAAAGTAAACATTTAGAGAATAAATAAAAATGTAATGATGGCCCACATATCATAAGGTAAAGAGCCGAAAAACTAGTTACATATATTCATATGTACATACTAATAAACAAATAAATAAATAAATAAATAATAACAGTCCATTCATGTTGATATTATTTCAATTTTTTCAAATTTAAAGTTCAAAATAAGAAAAATTTATACACGTGCATTATTGCTTTATATACATTTGTATTTGTTAAAAAAATATACTTAGCTATATTTATAAATTTTCAACAAAGAATATATTTTTTGATTTTGTTAATTTAACAAATTAGCTTTTACCTCTTCAAAGACAAAAAATATTAATTTTAAGCATAGATAAATTAAATATTAGATTCGGCAACACTTTTTCTTTTAGAGGTAATTATTGAAATAGATTTATAGATTTTTTGGAGTTAGTTTAGATAAACAGATTAAATTGGCAAGTCCATATCAATACTCTTGAGAATAAACTAAGCTCGTTAAATAGATATTTTATTTAAATATAAAAACATTAAAAACCAAATGAAACAAAATTAAAAATGTTTTATTCTCATGTTCATTGATATGACACAAGTATATGGGGCTGCAATGATAATTTAGTACGAAAACTGCAAGTTTCCCAAAACAAATTATTAAAAAATGTTTTGAACTTCTGTCATTGCTATATATATATTATATAGATTATATTCAGAAAATAATGTTCTACCAATTAGGAGTATATATCAGTTTCAACAGGTCTTTAAAGTTTTAAATAAAGGATTTACTAACATCACCACTATTCAAAGACATGGCCATAGATTTAATACAGGATATAGATATGATAATAAAATCAAGTTAGTTACGACCATCCTATTGTGAATCTAATTAATTTGACCCCTACCCCTCTCTTAGATTTGTATAAGTTGGTTGTTGAGGCATTCTGCCAATGTGCTTTCCTAAAGACATATTAGTCACACCAATTATTCACGAAGAGTTAAGAAATCTGAAAATAACGCCACTAGCTATAAAAAAATACAATAAAACAAAAATTGAGCTGGAACGCCCATAAAAGAATAGAAATATCACAAATCATTTATACCGATAGTCTAAGTGTATTGCGAATAAAAAAACACGAACAACAAAGCGCAAGCTAACTAAAACATATGGAATAAGTTAATAACCAATCAAGAAAAAATTAAGTTAGCATAAATACCAGAGCATGTCGAAATAGTAAGCAACCAGGCATTCGATAGAGAGGCTAAAATAGCTAGCTACACGTAGTCCACTCAGAATAACTATTGTTTACTCAATGCAAAAATTATATAGGTTTTTCACTTCTAAATCAAGTTTTTTTTATTTCAAATTCAATATTTTTCATTTCAAATTCAATTTTATTTATTTCAAATTCAATTTTATTTATTTCAAATTCAATTTTATTTATTTCAAATTCAAGTTTTTTTATTTCAAATTCAATATTTGTAAATTTTGTTATTTTTATTTTTGAATTTTTGAAAGAACACAAACTAAGTATTTTTAAACAAACAAAAATAGATTTTTTGAACAAAACAAACTTTAAATAAGTATATTAAATGTAACAATTAATGTAATGGTTGCCCAACTACAGCCAATGGTAATTTCATTGACATATCCACTTAATAATTATTGCAATTGGCTGAGATAACAGTTGCCACGGATGTTTCTATTACATTTACCAAATTTATATTAGTTTGCCGATCCGTCAAAAAAAATCGTCAACAGTCATCTTATTTGACATGGCAATATTTTTATTGATTGACTCAACTATGGTTTTGCCTTCTTCAATGCATTTTATTAGAATCTGCTTTTCGTCTAAACTAGTTTTACTGTATGGTTCCCTATGGTATCCTCTACGACGTACAACCAAGTTAGATGTAGTTTCTGCACTGTTATCATCAGAGGATATTATTAGTCGATAATTCCGTCCATTAGGACTAATCAAAGGACCAGATTCTAAGGACGAAGTGTTATTAATTTTTTAGATCAACAAGACTACTGCAATTGTTAAAACTTATTTAACGTTTGTTTGTTTAAAAAATCTATTTTTGTTTGTATACTTAGTTTGTTTTCTTTCAAAAACTTAAAAATTAAAATAACAAAATTTACAAATATTGAATTTGAAATGAAAAATATTTAATTTGAAATAAAAAAACTTGAATTTGAAATAAATAAAATTGAATTTGAAATAAAAAAACTTGAATTAGAAGTCAAAAACCTATAATAGCAGAGTTAATATCCAAATGGAAGCAGAATGGACTGAATACTGTTGTATTTATTTATTTATTTTTTTTTTTGTTTTTTTTTTTGTACCAAATTATAATTATTCTTTTTTGCTCTCTTCAATTTTAATTTCGTTTTAATAACCACCCGTACGCATCTAAATTCAAAAAATATCCAAATGAGACTTCTTAATATTTTCATATTCTTTGATAATATTCAATTCATATAAAAAATTAACACTGATATTCATAACATGGAATACAAAAATATTATTTCTTTCTGATATCGTTCATTATATACTTAATTCATAGGTCACCCTATACACAGGAATATTATAATATTTGTACAACAAAAATTGAACTTAAAAAAAGCGTCTTATTAAAAACCAAAAATTTCACAATTAAAATTTTGGCTACCCACATAATTTTCATAACTATACCTACAAAACAGGAAGCATTATAATTACAATAAAATTTAAAGGATACGAACATTTTTTTTTTTTTTTTCATTATTATTTTTCATTTCGACATCAATACCAGTACACCATCTCTGTGGTTGCAATTATATTTTCACGCACCCCAATATAATTAATTTTTAATTTTTTTTGATTAATTATTTAACATTTTTTTTTTTCTTTATTTATTTTATAACCAACCACATAATATATAAATTGAAGTACCCTTTTAAACCACATAAAAGTTTGAAAACAACAAAAAAAAAATTAAACAAAACAAAAACAAAAAAAAAACAATCATTTTCGAATAAATTTAAATTTTATTACAAAACTTTGTTTAGAAGAATTTTTCTTTAATACAAAAAACAAAAAAAATCAAAAAATAGGACAAAAAATAAACTAACAAAAAAAAAACAACTCATATTTAAAGACAACATAATTGGTCAACAATTCTGACAGTTTCAGTTTATTTTACTCCATGTCTCTTTATTATTACATTTAAGTAAACAAAATCAAAAAAACAAAATCAAAAAATATAGAAACAATAAAAAAAAAAACAATAACAATACTAAGAAGAAAAAACAAAATATTAAAAAAAAAGTCATTTCCTGGGCAAAAAAAAAATATTTATTTTTTTTTTCATTCTTCCGGTTTTCCGATCCGACTTTTCAATTTTCTTTTGATAAATAAATATTAACCTTTTTTTTCGGTCAAATTAAAAAAAAAAAAAAAATATCTTGTTGTTTTTGTACATCAGTATATATACATGTTCATATTATATAAACAGTTTTTGTGTTCATTTATGTATACATATTATAACATTACTGTACACTTACGCGTATATATATATATATATATATATGTATGTGTATATAATATTACAATACATACGTAAAGTAAAATGCCATTTAGTTTTTCAATTGCCTAACTGTTGCCTGTCTATTTGTAATTCATTTGGTATGTTTTATTTTTCCAAATTTACTTCGAAAAGAGTTTCTAAATTGATTTCAAATATTTGTTCGTCAGTTTGTCATGGAGATTTCAATGTAATTTCAATCACTTGTAGATTCTGGGAAGTGTATTGCCTTCTCGGAAGTGAAAAATATTTTTCACCAATTACCAATAATAATAGAATCCTTAATTAAGATAGTTTGACTGTAGGAAAAATCATAGCATTGAACTGTTATCAAATCATTTTATGTTTTTATTTATTATCTTTATTGCTGATTTAAATTACTAATTTTTTATTTGAAATTTGTTTTTTTTTTGTTTTTGTAAAAATTTAAAATTCCAGTTAAGCCAAAAAAAAAGGAAAAAAATATTCAAAAACATTGTGATGAGAATATGACAGAGTAATAACGGTATTATCCCTAAAAAGCTGATACGGTAGTTAGTTATTTTTATGAAATACAAAATGTGAAAAGGAAAAACATATAAAAATATTTTTTTTTTTGTTTTTTTTTTTTTTTAGCTGGAAATATTAAAAAAGAGTAAAAATGTCAAAAAAAAAAATTTTTTTAAATTGAAAAATTGTTATAAAAATATTTAAAAAGTGGTATTATAAAAGTCATTTATTTACTCTACTACTATGTATACTTCACAAAGAAGCAATTACAGCTGGCAACCATAAATGGTCCAATATAGATCTGAATGCAATGTGGACAAATCTTTCTGGTCCATATTGCATTAATTGCCAAATATATCTGGCTTATACTTTAACCTACTACCATTAACAAGATTAGGTATTAGTACTTTGGTTATGGTTGTTACAGGACCCTGTTTTATATGTAAATACACCAGATAGCTAGCTAGTAACCACTCAAATAATTTCCACAAAGCCTGCAGGATGATGACATAATTGGATTTACAAAAGAAAGACCCATTTAAAAGCCTACTTTATTAACTCCCTGGCTGATCTTTAAGGTGTAAAAATTAGTGTTCCTCTAACACATTTTTCCTGATTGTGCAGTATTACAATGGATGTTCTTGATTTAATTAGAACGACATCTGTCATTTTTTTTACTGATGAAAATGCGTCTTTGTTTGTTTAATACATAGCCAGAACATTAGATGGAGAAAACCTTTTATACCGGTTGGTACTTTTAGCTTAGGTAGCGAAAGAAAGGTTAGGAAAGGAGTACAATTACGAACGAAGATAGTAATGTTCATTTTAAATTTATGTTGGTCACAAATATAGAATTGCTCATGAGAAGGGTAAGAAAAAAAAGTCATTGTAAATCCTACTTTCCCGACTTTGATCTCTTACAAGTCTTTCTAAAGCTTTTATTCCAAAATGTACTAATATCACGTCATATGAGGTGGCAATTTTTATAGTGTGTTCAAATATTTGGATAAAGTCCAAAAATGGGATATTCGTCTGATGAATGACCTAAATGTTGCTGCTATTGGTCATCGTTGTATTGTTGGAGCTCTATCATAGATATCTCATCGGCATGGATACATAGCTACTCAGTGAAAATTGAATTTGTATTAACACCACCCAAGGACTCGAGAAACACGAAGATCAGAATGTGCTTATTCCTACACCATAGAAATCAACACTAAATGGTAGAGTCAAATTATGAACATACGTTTATAACCAGAACATCCCGAATGTGAAAACAAATTCGATTTTATGTCATCCCCAAACATGAGCAATTCTATATTTGTGACCAACATAAATTTAAAATGAACTTTACTATCTTCGTTCGTAATTGTACTCCTTTCCTAACCTTTCTTTCGCAAGGATAGGGTTTCCACTTGACATTTTCATCATACTCGATTTCTAGCTGCTAATTTCCCTTGTTCCCACGTTATGCTTGTCTTTTCAAGCTCTTGTTTTATGGTCCTCTGCCAGGTGTTCTTTGGGCGACCGGGGTCTCTTTGGGTACATTCTAAGCTCATTCGCGCGATGTTGTTTGATGGCTTTCTGAGAGTGCGGCCTATCCATCTCCATTTCCTTCTTCTAATTTGTTTCCCTATGTGTTCTTCACCGGTTATTATTCAGAGGTCCTTGTAGCTTATTGTGTTTGGCCAGAATATTCGGCATATTATCCTTTATAGACATTTTTGTTCAGATCATTTTGCAATTTAAAAGTAGTGAATATGCAATATGGTTAAGCTTTCTAACCGTTGAACCTTATCTACCTGGAACGAAAAATGAACGAAGATAAGAAATGAATGTGTTTTTGGAAATAATACAAAAATATTAAACTAAACTCCATTTTTTAATCCCCAGTTAGATTTTGTGACCAAATCATCGTTAAGGCTACTAGACATGACTTTTATTTTAGTTGAAGTAGCGATAGATCTGTCTTCAGGTATTTTATGAAAGTCATAGGATGCAATTACAATGCTTTAGATTGGATCCGCCCTATGTCCCACGGATGGGGTTGCAGGACAATGACGATGAGATTGGATTGAAGGTTGTTTGTTTGTTATTGAATTGATAGGAACTAAATCCATCAACTGAATCGTGCGATTCGAAAGCCAAATTTTCAATCTATGTAAGAAAAAATTAATTTAGACCTATAGTTTAATATTGTTTGTTAACAACTAAACAAACAATCTATATTATCTAAGTTTAAAAGTTTATTTGATTCGATGTATTTACTATCCTGTTCTACTATCAAACTTTGTTCCAATCCTGTTCTAGTTAGTTGATAGTTTTTTAAGAAAGATGAATAAATGCAATTTATTAAGGAATAGATCTGTCATACCAATTTATTTTTACATTTTTTAACGTTGATTGAAAACTTAATTAAAACAAATTGAATTCCTATAGAGTAAAAAAAAAATCATTTTCGGGTCTAATATTCAGTACTGAATTCATTAGAATGTAATTGGAATTTTGTATTCGATTATTCGATTTTAATAGTTTTTCAATTCTTACGAAATTTTCATTTACTGTCATTGTTTTTGATTGTTTAAACCAGACGTAGTGGACTAATGGAATTTAAAATATTGCTTACATTGAAAAAAATTAATTCATATTCAAAATTTGCTATGGAAATGTACTGGCATTTAATTACAAAATAAACTTCTGGTCTATATCTAAATCGTGTGTAAAAGCTTTTTATGAAGTTATTTACAGGTTTTAAATCATGCAGAAGCATTGTCAATTAGATTCGATTGTCAGATTTATTACCAACAAAGTTCTATATACAGACTTGCAAATAAAAAATTCTGTTGGTAAAGAAATTTAGAATTTGCAAGAAGTTATGAATACATCAACACCACATGATGATTGAGGTAGTTAAACTCTTGAACAAGGGTGTTAAAATAAAGTAGTAAAAAATACTATAAATCTTCTCTAAGCTTGTGGCACCAAGAGAATAGGCAGATATTTGTAAATATAATTTTACTGTTTCAGAAATCCAAATATTTTGCAACAATTGACGTCATGTGAATAAAAAGTACGTATAGTAGGTAACAATAAAATAGTTTTAGTATATTAAAATGAAAAAAAAAAAATAATAATAACTAGTCTAAACAATTAAATTAAAGTTAAAACAAAACTACTCGTTAAACCTATTAGATTATTTTTTAATATATTAATCGGATTTTTATTTTTTTGATAAATTTCAATTGTTAGGTTTCCATTCACTAACAGGACTAATGAAGGAAGTATAGCTTTCGAAATAACGATATTTGCAATCAAAATATTATAATAATTGCTATGGAATTAGATTGAGGTGGTTGAGTTGGTTATAGAAGGATGTGTTATTTGAATGAAAAGGGTGTGGTGCAGTTGGTATGAATCCGGTATGTAATTCTTAACTACAGAAATAATTTAATCTAAACATAAAAAATATTTACTTCAAACGATTGCACTCTTATACTGAATCTTCTAAACAAATTACAACAATTAATGAATTACATCCATCCACCCATCTATCGAAAGTAGATATACTTTTTTACTGTATTTTTAAACAAATATAAAGCAAGCTGGATGATTATCAGCCTTTAGTATTTAATAAAAATGTAGGCAGCTCATGACTTCTATTAATTTTTTCAATCATTCAAAATAATTCAAGATCGACATGAAAAAATTAAGCAAAACCGCAAAAAATAAAAAAGAGTTATTAAAAGAGTTAAAATTTCTAAACCCAGCATCAAATTGACCTAATCTAACTCACATTATGTTTTAGGATAAAAAAAAAAAATGATTGAAAAGGTGTTACTTGCCATTTTCCCTGTAAAAAATTATATTATAAATATTAAAATTCAGGTTAGTCTAAGTAAATTATATTTCATAGGTGTTAATACATTAGTCTAAGCTGTTAATAATTGAAATTAGAAATAAGAAAAAATGTATAGTGAAATTAAGACATATTAAATAATTATATATACATGGTATTAGTGATAACAAAACTGAACCATTGTACTAGTTATCTTTCCTGACATTTCTATTTGGATAACTCATCACTGACTGGATATCAACCAACCTTAGGACAGTTTTTGATTGAATTTATATATCCACTAAAAAAAAAAAACAACAAAAAAAAAATTATACTAAATAACAGTTATTTTATATTACTTTTTCCTTTAATTTTCCTTTGCCTTATTTTGTATTTATATTTTAATATCGCCTCCGGAATAAATTTGTAAAATCAAAAACACAATAATGTAATTTAAAAACGACATAAAAACAAAGGAAACTGAAATTTTATTTAGATAAGTTCATAAATATTGAAAATTATAATTGAATCAATAATAACTGTATATATATATATATATATATAAGACAGACCCACCCGCCCCATTATAATATTGACTGATATGATTCTATATTATTTTGTATAAGAAAATATAGGTTAAAACAAAATAAAAAAAAAAAAATTAAAATAAGAAAAAAAAATAATAACAAAAATTATAATAATTGCAAAATATCTCAAGGAAATCTAAACAAGAAATGAAGTTTAAATAATAAATAATAAAATTAAAATAGATATGAAAGGAAAATAAGAAGGCAATAATGTAAATAATTAATGTAACAATTATTAGAATGAAAAAAATTATGAATTCATGATCGCGTCTTAATAAAAGAATATAATTTTTTTTTTTTATTTTTTTTTTTTTTTAAATAAATAAATAGTTAAATTTGAGAACTCTGATATTATATGGAGTGTAATTGAGAATAAAGAAAGTAAAAATAAAATAAAATTGAAAATTTAATTAAACAATTTTTTTTTATAAACAATAATTGTGAAAAAAAAAATACTATTGTAAATATTCGGACAGAAAATTTAATTTTAATAATGATGTCCTTGAAGAAAATTTTCAGTTAAAATTGTAATTTTGATTTTTTCATTGATTTTTATTTATTGACGTACGTTTTCGATTCTAAAGAGTATTGCAAAAATTATGAATATAAATTAATGAAATATATAAACGTATATATAGAGTAGAAAAAAATAGCTTGTTAAATTTTAAGACTGCAATAGAGGATTAATGTGTGATTTGGTTGCTAAAAATACAATATGTAATACACATATGCATAATTAGATTTAGATTAGATCTAGATTAGATTTGTATTAGATTAGATTTAGATTGAAATTTTTTGTATTTAATTTTTATTTGTGTTAAATAAGTAGATATAAGTTTTGTAATAGAGATATGGCGCACATTCCTAACCGCACTAAGAGAAATAATATGTTTATCCAATGGTTACGAGAAATATATTATGGTTACTTTAAACTTATTATGTTAGATATAGTTGAAACAAACATTTGATATGTTAATGAGGAATATAACCAGGGTTGATAGAAACATATTATATTTGTGTTAAAAATATTATAGTTAATCGAAATATATACCTACGTTGTAATAAATTATGGTTGCTACAAAGATATTTAAAAAAATGTAAATCAACTATAAATTATATTGCTTACAAAAATATTATGGTTGTGGATATCATTATATGGTTAAGAAGCTCATAATCCAGTAGATGTAACAAACATATTTTGGTTAAAGAAATAATATTATAGTTTTTTTACAACTATTTGTAGTAATACTAATCATATTATAATCGAAGCAATCATGTTATAGTTGCCTTATGATTGAAGTAATCATCTCATATGTTTGAAATAATCATATTATGGTTGAAGTAATCATATTTCGATTAAAGTAACTATAATATTATGGTATGGTATATATATTATAGTTGGCGTTAAAATAAAATGCTTCAAAAATAAAAAAAATACTTGAATATTCAGTCTTCTGTTGTTGTTTGCCAAGTTAAAACGTGTTTTAAAATATAAGCGTACCTAATGTAAAAACTCTTAGCTGATGGATATAAATTGGTAAGTGTTTGCATACATTTCATCACAACATTTTATAAACTAACCACTAATTTTTTATCTTGATGTTGATAGACAATAAAGTGTACTTTATGAAAAACTGGATAAAATGTTGTGAGAGGAAATATTTCAATATAAATTGAAATGATTAGTTATTAAAATAATAACAAAACAGAATAAATAATCTAAGTTAAGACGAACTATTGAAAAACTAATAAAAGAAAACTATACAGGTTAGTTAAATTATAATTATTTAATAATCTGTTCAATCAAATAGTTTCTTATTTTTATGGCAATATATTACGAAAGTTGAGGCTTTCTTTAGAATCTCTTGTCAGATGCTATAATATAAGTACTTTTTAATTTGCAGGTAATATTAACAATTACAATATACTTATGTTTTTATTTTTTACAGTCATCAGCAGCTGAAGATGATAAATTTAAAAGTTATGTAGCTTATTTAGACAGCACCAATTTAACAAAATTTGATATTTATTGGACATTTATTTATTATAATTGACAGAAAAATATTATCTTCTCGAAATTAACTATACTGTGCTTTTATTTCAAATATAATATATTTACTTCAATCATATTTATTTTTGTTTCAATGAAAACTAATGTTGCTGCAACCATAATTCAAGCTTATGAGAATAATATTATTATTGAACCTACTATAAATTATGTTTGGTGTAAACATAAATATTTTTCATTCAACCATATTATATTTATTTTAAACATAATATATTAGTGAATTATATTTAAAACAACAAAATTATAGTTGAGAACAAAATATCGTCTTGTAGAAAGTAACTATAATATGTTTACTCCAAACATAATTATTTTTGTTTCAATTATAAATAATATTGCTGCAAACATAATTATGTTTGTGAAGATAATAATATTGTTGTGTGAACTATGAACTATTTTTGTTGCAACCATATTATATTTCATTTAACCATATAAAAAACTTTTTAGCTTTATATAAAAACCATAGTTACATGAAGTAATATAGTTATTGTAACTATATTTTCCAACCATATTATTGTTCTTTAATTTTATAGTTGAGCCAAATATATTTTTTTGCTCAGTTCGGGAATGGGTCATTAATTTTCGCTGTACATTTATGTGCGGTTGAAAGAATAAACTAAAATTAAAATAAATAAGCTATTTAAAGTTTAAATTAAAAATAATTAAATTATACTCAATATAATTAAATCTATATATAAAATTTCAAAATATAACCTATTCACTGATCCACAACCCAAAAGAAGAATAGCATTGGAGTTTAGTAAGATTTCTCTCCCACTCACAGCGAAATTAAATAAACACGGGTTAGATATCGTATATAGCAGCAAAACTAACCAACTCAAGTCTGTTCTAGGTTCAACTAAAGACCCAATCGAACAAATGGAAAAATCAGGTATATATAAGATAACTTGCGGTCATTGGAACAAAGTTTATATTAGGCAGGGACAAAAAACATGTAACCACTACTCAATTAACACCGGAAAGAAGCACAACTGGCTAAGAGGAAGAACTCAACAGATTTCCGATCTAAAGTAGCAGAATACATCATCCAGGAGAATCATAGTATTTCGAAAGAAGATATTGTAATGGTAATTTACATTAGAGATTCTAGGAAACCAGATTCAGCTGAATGTATCGAAATCTACAAAACTAAAAATGACTTACTCCTAAATAGAGACCAAGGCAATGGATATTCTTCTTTATTTGAGTTTTTAGTTAAATATAATTGAACCACCCCTACCTGTCACTCTAAAGTCGGAAATATTATTTTAAATACCAACAATAAAAATATTACTACTCAACCCCCTACCTGTGCTGTTTCATTAGATAATAAACAACCATCCAGCTGCGAAAATTATTATTGGAATGGAAGAGAGATGGAGTAAAGTGAATACGAAAAATATTATAACAGTTTCGGGCTCAGCCCTCTATTGCACTCGTTTAGACTATTTTGAAACAACTAGACAATTTATTCTACTTTTTTTTTAAGCTCAATACAAAAACTGTTAATATTAATTGAATTTAGTCTCTCAAACATTAATATTGAGAAACAACAGTTAGTTTTGCAAATAACGTAAATTTATTGAATCGCTTATAGTATATTTAATTATCTTATCACTTGAACCATAGCTAATTTTCTCTTTATATGCAGAACAATGCCCTGAGTAGATGTCAAGCACTTTTAAATTTAATTTGACAAGAAGAAACTTTTATTCGTATTCTAAACTCTGTGACACTCGCACAGGAGACGCTAGCACTTTTACATTTGCTTTGGTTTTTATTATGGGTTTGTTTAGCACATCTCCATATCAAATAATTTATTTATTTCATACAATATTCTTAACAAGTTCAAATTACTCATTACTCATTACTCTTATTACACTTATTAATTCATTTAGTGTCATATCAATATAAAAGGACATGTTTTAAGTTCATTTACATATATGATAATATTTGCTAGAACTAGTAATTTAAAAAAATCAATAATTAATTTGAGTTATTTATTTTGTTTTTTGATTCCCACTAACCTTATATAGGGACAAATAGTAAAAACTATATTATAAATAATCACATTCTTATAATGTGCTGCAATTTTCGAATAGAATATTATTACGATTTTGTTAGGCCTGAATTTTTTTTTTTATATTTTGCTTATTTGTGTCGCTTTTAAAAATATATAATTAAAATTGAGACTTAATCATAACAACACTTAAACTATCTGGTTTTTCTTGCTGGTAATATTTAATTTTTTTTTCTAACCGGATAAAGCAAATTTAAAGAACTATGTGGATTTAATTTTTACTATGAACTTCTCTAATTATTGGGTTATTGATTCATTAACTAACCGTTAATTTATTTTTGACTCAACGAAATCATTGATATATCAAAATCCCATAATGTTTTGATATAAATAAAAGATTTTAACTTAACTCAAGTGGTACCTAATGTTCGTTTAGGTCACTTAACAAAGTTGTGATTTTCAATTAAGGTTTGACATTAACATGTTAGATCAAATAAAAGGTGTTAACCTAATTTAGTGGTGTTTTTCATTTTAATCATTTCACATAGTTTTGATTGTCAATTAAGGTATAGCAGAGCTTTGACATTAACATATTGGATCAAATGTGTTTTATGCCATGCATCATACACGAGTATTTCGTATTTTATAAATAAAATTTTCAAACTACGATAAATATCGGCATTGCGAACATACCATAGAGTATTGATTATGTTGTGCAGTGTGTTATTTTGGATTGCCAATCAACACATAACAACCAAATGACTATACAGAAACACTAAAACTAACTAACGAAAAACACATACAGCTAATCAAAAATTTACTTACAACGAACGGCATATGAAACGACATTTAACAATAAATAATATAAAAATTTAACGAATAAAATAGCCAAAATAATATATGAAGAGAAGAACGAATGCCGACTTCCGGTTGAAAAATAAGAATCAAAAATAAATAAAATAAAGTGAAAAATCGAATATAAAAAATATAATAATTTAGTATAAATATTATGTACACATATGCATAATTAGATTTAGATTAGATCTAGATTAGATTTGTATTAGATTAGATTAGATTTAGATTGAAATTTTTTGTATTTAATTTTTATTAGTGTTAAAAAAGTAGATACAAGTTTTGTAATAGAGATATGCCGCACATCCTACCCGGAAATGGGTCCTAAATTTTGGCTGTACATTTATGTGCAGTTGAAATAATAAAATCAAATTAAATTATCATTTTATTATGGGTTTGATTAGCACATCTCCATATTTGAATTACCATATCCCCAGACTGACTTCAATATTTGTAAATATGTACATACAAAATTTTGTAATCGGTCGAGACAATCAACCAAAATAGCTCTCTAAATTTAACTTTAGTTCTTGTTTTTTAATTTTAATATGTTCTTTCCATTGCAGTTTGTATTCAAGGTTCATGCTAAGAGATTATCATATTTGGCTTAATTCTTGTATGAAATTACTACGTCATTGATATTTGTACTATATAGTAAAGGATTTATTATTTTCTATAAGTAACGTTTATATGCTAATTACTATCTATCAAAATTGAATTTTGAATTATTTTTTAAAAATAATTTTTTGAATTATAATGATAAAATAGTGAATAAAATAAATAATATTTTTTATAATATTTTCTACTTTGGCCATATTTTTCGCCACACAAATACATCTCATACTTACTAAGAATATTTATACAAATATTAAACCGATAATGAATAATGAAGTTAATACATACTCAACTAGAAATGCAACTCAAATACATCTTCAAAAAAACAGATTTAACAAACATGACACAATATACAATACAGCATACAAAACGTATAATAAACCAGTTTCTATCAAATAAATTGCTTAAATATCTAAATTCAAAAGTAAAATCAGTGATAATAGTAATAATACTTAATATTATATAAAAAAAAAAATCAAATTTAATAATTTACCTTTTATAAAAAATAAAAAATTCCATATTTTAAAATTAAAATTGCACTGAATTAAAACTTAATTAGTTATAAGTAAAATTGTAAAAACTAAAAACACTCTGTACGAGCAATGGTGCTCATTTGAGCAAATAAATGAATAAAATAGAAATAAAAAAAAATCGCGGGTATACAACAAACATATAATTGAGCTCAGTATACTTCCTTGCGGTACTTTACCTTTTATATCTCTTAGAAAGGAGTATTCAATCTGATTCTTGACTCAAAAAGTTCTGTTTGAGTGCTTAATACATTGCTGGATAACATATTAATTGATCTAGAAATTTGTTACTAAGAACCGATAGAAAAATTCAATTTAAATTGTTTAAATTGATCTAAACTCTGTAAAAGCACTATCCACATATTATTGTAAACACATATTTTCAAAGAATAAAAATAAAAATTAATAAATAAATAATTAATAAATAAAATTAACGCTGAAAACACAATTACAACGAATGACAAATGACGAATGACCAAAATTTGCCATTAGAGACACAATCACGACGAATATTCGTGACGAACAAATTTTTGTGTTTTGAAATTTCAAAATTTGTTTATAAAAAAAATGGAGAAAAAATTTTAAAAAAATTAATTTAAAAAAAATTTTTATTTGAATTTTAAAAATGTTTTATTAAAGCCATTTTGCCCAATTTATGTTGGTATCAATGAATGTCATTCGCATTCGTCGACGAATAAAATAGAAATAAATCTATTTTTTGAACGCGAAATTTTGGTCATTCGCCATTCGTCACGATTTACATATAATCTCATGTATTTGAAAGCGAAAAATTCGTCATTCGTCGTGATTGTGTTTTCGACATAAAAGTAAAAATAGTTTAAAAACAAAACTGCAAAATAAAATGATATAAGCTTGATTTTCACTAGAAAATTTTCTTTTAAAAACAAATGAAAATCATCCCATTTGGGTGTATGCCTATTATGCATGCATGCATGCAAAACAAAAATTTACTTTAGTTATAAATTTAATATTTTGTTTTTAACTAATCGTATGTAACATTTGTTGGACTTGTGAATGAACAATTATTATTTTTCTTTATATTATTGAAATTGATTAGTTTAGAGATAATAATCATGTCAATTATTATATTATCAAAATTGACAGCGATAGAAATTCTTGCTACAATAATTCTATTGTTGACAACGGTAGCTACAGTATGTAAATTGTCACGGTTGCCACTATGGAGATATTTAAAATAAAATAAAAATAAATTTATTAATTTTGTAAAAAACAATATACCACAAAAATATATTTTCATCTACTAATTTTGTTTTAATCAATATTTATGTAATATAATTTATAGAATATGCTGTAGGTTTATCTAGACATTATTCAAATAAAATAAAATATTAAAACTCTAGGTATGTTTCACAATTTTATTAAATATATTAATCGATTTCGGTTATTACACCAGGTATTTTGTAAATCTCAAAAATACTATAAATGTTAACACATGTGTAATTACTTTGCCAGCCTTTTGATGATGGTGTAAATAGCCGTGTAAATCAAATAAGATATTTAATAAAATTGTTTAACATATATGTGGGATATCAACCGACCACTAGAAGCAGTTGTAGCTGTTAGTAATAGTTGTAGTTGTTAGTAATAGTTGTAGCAGTAGTAGTAGTAATAATAGTAGTAGAGACAATGGGCAGAGGTTGAGAGGAGATTTTGCATGCATGAATTAAATTGAATTAAAATGTACGAGTATAGTTATTTGAAGAATAAAAATATTTGAATAAGAATAAAGAATATTTAAATAATAATAATATATTAAAGCGATAAATTTAAGTGAATTGTAGGTGGAATCCTACATATACCTAGAGTTTTAATATTTATTTAATTAATAATATTGTGTAACACAAATGGTATATCTGTAATTTTATATTAATAACAACTCCTTTCGATTTACACATAAATTATATATATATATTATTCTGCATTTATCTGGATGTTTGTAAGTTCGACGGAACGCTCCAACACATATACAAATTGCATATGCATATAAATGCATATATATACAAATTGCTTTGGTGCTTTTTTTTAACCCCTGTCTAACATGCTGAACCTTTGCAGGAAAAATTGATTGCATGAACTATATTTTTTTAATTTAATGTTAGTCTTCTTCGCAAATAATAAGGAAAAATAAAAAATAATAATAATAATATAAATAAAACAAACAAATAAGGACTAATAGAAATTTAATCAATAGTTTAATATGGTATAATAACCAAAAGGCAAACAGCATTTAACACAAAAAAAAAAACATAATTCACTCAAAGGTTATTCTTATTACTTAAAATTATACACAATAATATACATGTGTATCAGCATATTTGTATTGTATAATATTATACCAAAGAATATCTATAATAAGAAGGTTCACTGGAATAAAATTTAATAATTTGTCAATGTGTTGGTCACCATTTTTCCAGTCGATTTCCAATATTGTAAGAAATAGATAGTCATAAGAATTTAATTTGTGAAAGAGAGATAAAAATTCAAAATACAAAGTGGAAAAAAAATGAACGAACAATTTTTTTGTATGAAAAAAATATTGTCTTTATTTTTAATTAGTTAGTTTAATTCCAAATTAAAATTTGTTTCAGCACCGCACACCAAACACTTAACAAGATGATGTTTTCTCAATTTAGAAACATTTTTAAAAAATTGTGTATAGAATAGTTTTTATAAAAACTTTTTTTAAGCGTTAGAGTTGATTTATTTTTAAATATAACATACACTGCTTAATTTTGATATATAATCTGCATTTTTTTTTTTCTAAGTACTTTCTTATATACTAATTTTTTTTTAAAAATGCATATCAATAAAAAATATTATTTATTCAAATTTGATATGTTCATATTATTAATATTCAACTTTGTTACCTATTTATAAAATTAACAGGTACCTAAATGCATTATATTACTTATAATATAATATGTATTATTAGTTCATTGATGATTAAAATGCACAATTTAATTTTTCAGAAACTAAAAAGGCATCGGATTATTCATAAAAAAACAAACCGCTTGATATTCTTTTTAACTACCTATTTCAATACCTGAAAAACTGTGTATATTGAAAATACATGAATGATAAAAAATATATTTCCCTTATAAGCCAATAAAATAAAATAATATGATATTTAAGAAATAACATATGTTTTTGAAACGAATATTATTTTATATAGGGATCTGTAAAAAATTAATCATTCAAAATTTATTTATTCTCATACTCTTATAAATTTAATACGTTTATTTTAAAAAAAATTCGTACACAAAATTTCAGACGACTGTACACATGAAAAATCTCTAGTGGGCTAAATAAATAAACAAAAATCTCCCGTGGGCTATTTAAAATTACATTGCAAAAATGAAGTGGTTTTTTAAATGGTTTATATCGCACTCTTTCTTTCTCACAACTTCTTACATAAAAAAATATTTACAATAGTTCTTTGCTTCTTTAACTAATGGTTTTTTTTTTGTAAATGTGTTTGTGAAAATATCTTTGACTTCCAGTGAACCTTCTTATTATAGATATTCTTTGATTATACATTATACTACTTATACCTGCTTATACCTTTTATTTTTGTCATTATTGTGTGCGTAACTCACTTCACTCAAAAAAAATTATTTTTGTTTTTTTTTGTTTTTTTTATTATTTGCTGTATCTGTATTCTGTATGTTCTGCATGCTCCATTCCAAAAATATTATTTTATTTTCAGTGTTAAGTGTTCACTATTCACTTCACTGTTCACGTTCATTGCTCAATCAATAGAACTTGATAGAAGTAGAGTGGGATAATTAACTCTACTTCTACGTCGGATAATAAAACATTGTTTTTTTTAAATTGAAAATTATTGATGAAAATATTTTTGTATTTTTTGTAAATTTTACCAATTTAGATACAAAATTTTTGAATATATAAATTATGAATATTTTTTAAAAATAACACAATACCATAATAACAGTTTATTCATATAGCAAAATAAGATCCCTATACATTATACAAAAGACAAAATTTATATGAATTATGTTCAGATGAATGTTATCATTATGTCAAGCCATATCTACTTTTGTAAATGTATAGTTGAATGACTATTATTATCTAATCCTGATATATTATCATACTTGTATGAAAATATTTTTGTTTTTCATCTTTATCTAAATAATAATTCCAGAATATTTCCAGTCTGAGGAAGAGAAAAAGTAGGTACGAAAGATTTTAATAGAATGAATGTAATTAAGTGAAAATGAACTTTGAATTCAATCTTCAATTTATGTTTACAAACAATGTATTGTTTAATAATTTACATATATAATTTCATCAGGATACAAAATTTAATTTTTACAAAATTCAACCATACTCAATATTTACATTGATTGATTCATAATAATTTATTCTTATTGAGATGTCCAAAATATTAAATTTGGAAGCAAAAATAAAACAAAAGTAAATAAATTACATAAAGGACCTATATGTATCTTATAACGTTTGATCGTTTTTATTTTGACAACATTCTTTAGTTAACAGAAAATTTCATATGTTTTAAGTTTATAAGGTTACCTTATGCTTTTTATATTTTTATCAATAACATCCATGCATGTGTAATATCTATATAACTACATTCATATTATATTTTCATGTATATATATATGTATATATTGTTTTGATTTTTCATTTTTAATATTTGGTATTCGTATCTGAAACGTATTGCTTGTAGTATGAGTAGGTTGATCTCAATATGTGTACATATTGGAAGTCATTTTGACACATATTTTATTTGAAAGCAAATTTTTCGAATATATTTTCCGAAACAAACAAACAAAAAAAACAAAAAAAACCTAAAGAAAATAAAAATAAAAAAAAAAACAAAATAAAGAAAAAATAAGAAAATTACAACATTTTTATCCTGTGTACAAGAATGATTCTTACATACCAATATTGGTTGATGTATTCGTAAGAAAAATCTTAAAAATCATGTTTACATGAGATGAAAAATCATATATGTATATATATATATATATATATATATATATATATAAATGTATATATATATATGTGTGTATATTCTCATATAATGTACGTAAAAAGTAATAATAAGACAAGACAGGGATAAAATTTTGTTTGTTTTTCTTTGCTACCAAGTTTTTTTGTTTGCTCTTTTTTTTTATTTTTTTGTTATATAAAAAAAAAAAATAAGGAAAGAAAAACTTTTTTTGTTTTTTCTTTTGTTTATGTTGTTTTGTTTTTTTTTTTTGTTTTAGTTTTGGTTTTGGTTTTTTTCTTGTGATCAAAAAGATGTACGTGTTTGTTTGTTTTTCTCTACTGGTTTATAAGTAGGTGTAGTCGTATACTTGTATCAATTCATATAAATTCGATATTTAAGGATATTCAGTTAAACCATGCTACTACAATATTGGGAGAGAGGACCAAATAAGTACCAGGGCTATATTTGAAATTCAAAGATATTTATCTAAAGGTCCATAAATAACAAGAGGAGTAAAATGTGCCTGCTTAACCTGAATGAGTGTAATATGGTGGAAAAATATGTTTTTCTTTTTATTACAATTTTTTTTTTTTTTTATGTAGTATTTATAGTACAGAGTGTGTAAAAATTAATTCGGTTATTTTGTACATTATCTTCTATCTGATAAAATAACTAAAAAATTTTTCATTTTTTTATTAATGTTGAATAAATAATTTTTTTTTTACAAGTAGGGTAATTGAAGGAATTTGAAGGACATTGTAAATAAATCGTTTTAGTTAGTAAAATTTGCTTGTTTTTGTAATTTTTGGTATAATGAAGGTATAATGAAGTAAATTTTATATTTTTTAGTGTCACATTATATTTACGAGATATCAATGGCATCAACTCTTGCTATATTATGGTTTTTATTCATTCATTCAACAAAGACAAGCTTTAATATTATTGTTGTGCACCAGACGTCCTTATTGTTAATGCATGAGGTCTGGTTAATGCTAATGAATTTGATTTGTTCATGGATTTTGTAAAATGTTTTGGTTTTATTAATACCCGAAATTAATTTGGGAATACAATTTTTTAATTTAATTATCCTTAAAAATGATAAAAATGGAACTATGCAGTTACTGCGATCTGACTCTAAATTAAATATAGTTTGTCATACTTAATTTGTTGGTAATATATAAGCTTGTAATAACTTAAATGAAATTGAACAAACTACGGTATTTAAGAAAGCCAATTTCCTGATAATTGAAGATGTTTTTCATATTTTATTTGACCGACATACTGTGAAATTTAAAATAAAATACATACTCGAAAAATATTACAACTTCCGAGTTTTAGTTTTATTTTAGAGTTTAATTTTAGTACCGTATAGTTAATGTACGAAAATGTAACTCTATTTAAGTTTTGATAAAATCAAATAAAAATTGTAACAAAAAAATATTAATTAGTGCACCAAAAATGTAAAAAAAAAATTTTTATGTGATTGTAGATATGCTAATTGCATCTGCTCAAAGCAGCTGTGTACCTACTTATTTTTAACTTGGGGCTATGGATTCTGATTTTATCGTTATGGATTTTCAAAATATCGCTTTTTCAATATATCATTTTTTTCCAAATATCGTTTTTCCAAAATATTTTTTTTTTCAAATATCGTTTTTTCATAATATCGTTTTTCCCAAATATTGTTTTTTCAAAATATCGTTTTTCCAAAAATTTTTTTTTTTTGCCAAATATCGTTTTTTCAAAATATAGTTTTTTTTCCAAATATCGTATTTTCCAAATTGAAATTTAATTCTAGAATATTTACATTATTTTTATATGTATACGATGTTGAAAACAAAAATGAGCTATATCTCCTTTTTCCAGCATTTTTTATTAAAAAAAAAGCATTTAGAAAAAAAAATAGGATTTAAAAAAAACACGATTTTAACAAAACGATATTTTGAAAAAACGGTATTCAGAAAAAACTATATTTTGAAAACGGGATATTTAAAAAAAAAATATTTTCAAAAACGATATTTTCAAAAAATTATATTTTTTTAAAAAAGCAAAATTTGCGATATTTTGAAAAGAAAAATTTACGATATTTGGAAAGACGAGATTTCAAATCAGACCGGTTTAAAATGAAATTAAAATAAAAAATTAAATTAAATTAGTCAATTATTGTGTTGAGTTACACTTCAACTCAATAGACCTCGTTAAATTAAAGTTTTAAAAAAAAATTATAATAAAGTGTACCTATATATTTTTGGAACACCCTTTAATAACAACATTTCAGCTTTTACTGTAATATATAATACTATTTTATTACAGACTATATCACAGGATATTGGTCTCTATACTATTGTTTTTGTTTTCGTTTTCGTTTGTTCTTTTTTGTTTTTGAAAAATAATCATCTTTACCATTCCTGAACAAGAATATGTTATTCTAAGTTTAAAGTTGAGATGAAGAAATTGAAGTTGGACATTGTAACAAAAT
This sequence comes from Argyra leucocephala, assembly GCA_963942445.1. Taxonomy (NCBI): domain Eukaryota; kingdom Metazoa; phylum Arthropoda; class Insecta; order Diptera; family Dolichopodidae; genus Argyra; species Argyra leucocephala. Next base: position 130,864,789 of record OZ012680.1, read on the forward strand.
CTATAAAGCAAAAAAAAAAACAAAAAAAAAAGGTAATTTCATCTGAGAGAATTCAAGTATTAATTTATGATGTTTCAAATAAAAAAAAAATATATTAATGTCAATTCAAAGAGAACTTATAGCTGGCTAATCTAATTTTTTTTTTTTTTTACATTTAAATTCACTATAAATCGAAATGTGGTAGTATTAGTTTTTTGAATTATCTCTACTATGCACTAGATTTGCAATAAAAATTAATACTTTTGAAAATATAATATTTAAACTTATAGATTTGGTACTGAAGCAAATAGACATTACTATTATTAGATAGTGTGATGATATTTAAAATATAATATTCTAATTTAAAATGATAAGAATAAGTAGTGTTGGCCAATTGGTTTATACATGTGGAAGGAGAGAAGTAGAGAAATGAAGTATTCAGCGTTTTTTAAGAACTTGATTTCTATGGACTTTTGGATTGACTAGAGAGCTCACCTTGGTTAGCGTTTATCTCAATATTGATCCCCTAACTCTATGCAAATTTGGATGATTGTGAAAAATTATTTCAAACATATTTCATAGATGTAGCGTAATATTTTCAATATATTAATAATACAAATTAGTTCAATACATAGATGAGTGATAAAGGGAGTATATTAACATAGTTGTGTTATAAGATCTATCATAATTGCCCTGTAACCCCATTCGTGGGGCATAGGACATAAATGAAATTTTTCCATCGGTTTCTATTTATGACTAATATTTCTTAAAATGGCCGCAATTAGGCCATTACAAGAAAATGCACAGCAATGTTTCGAATAGAGTCCTCAGGGTACACACGTTATGTTCTAGGGCCAAGAAAAAAATGGAGAACAGCAGTCTTAACTGAACAAAGTACCCATGATAATTTGTACCCCTGTTGATCTTGTTTACACTCATAGTAGGAGTCAATATGTCGTCTATTACAACTAAAAACAATATAGGTGATATAGTACAGCCCTGCCTTACTCCCTGACACACCTCGAAACAATTTGTCAGCTGTTTTCGATGTAAGACGCAGCACATAAGATCGTTTAGACTTTACAATACTTTCAAATATTCGGGGAAGTTAAAATCTAGATGGATAGGAAAATCTGTATGGATATCGCAATATGCATACTAGTTGTAGCATATTTTCATAGTGCATATTATATTGAATTCGAAGTATATAAATATATAAGAAGATTTAATTATTTCAACCTTATTTATAAAAGCCGAAATAAATAAAGCAAATGGACAGATCGTGTGAATAGAAAAATATCGATTGGGTAACAATGAATGGCGAAATTAACATCAATCGAACACCAGGAAGGCATCATCCAAAAGAACGGTATGAATGTTGACCATCGTCATACAAAATTGATGTATCGCTTAATGCTATTGCATTTGTAGATCCTAACCAACAAGAAGAAGAAGAAGAAAAAGTTTATTTCTTTCAAATATGGTATTATTAATATTTTTGGGATTATATAGGACTTCCACATAGCTTAGATTGTTGTACCAACACTATGTTCCAGTTTCAATTGTAATCAATTAATAAATTATTTTTCTTTTCAGAAAGTAGTGATTAGTCTATAAATACTACAATAGCTACTGATAAGATCCGGTATTGCTAAGATCCGGCATTGCTAAATAGATAAAAAAAAAATTAGTTTCCGATGCTTATACGATATGTTTTTAGTTTGTCTACCACAATCATTGATTAAAAATTTTTCTTAGTTGCCACCGATTAGACTTTATATATAGCTCTAATGTTGTTCTTGATATTATTATCCTTTAATATTAATGATATGATAACAAGAACACTATATACTAAAGCTTGTCACCATTTTATTATTTTTATATTAATTGTGTTGACTGCACTGAAAATTGACTCAAAAGTTTATTACATCAACACAGTCACGAACCTAGAAGTTTTTAAAAGATTGCAAATAAACAGAGAACTAACTCTTAATGTCAAACATAGAATGTCCATTTTTGGTCGCATGATACTTCAATTGATTATACAAAGCAAAGTTGGAGGCAAGAGGAGTATTGGAAGTAAACAAATGTGATGGCTAATGCACATTCGAAATTGGACAAGCATCAGAACCGTAGCAGAACAGGTTCACAGTGCAAGATGTAGAGAAGAGTATACCAACATTATAGCAAACTTACAGTGATGATTTGAGTGATTGCTTAACATCGAAATGGTGGATTATAGCAACATAAGAAGAACAATTGTGTTTATAGAAAATAAATATAATAGCTTATGATCAAAAATAGGATCTATAGAAATGTACAACTGTAATAAAAGATTAGTTTAAGAAAATCTAAAAAAAAAAAAATAAGTTAGTTTGTCTTTTTAGGATGACTCTAGAATTCATTTTTAACATAAAATTTGTCTGAATGAACTTTTAATAATCTTGATAACAACTATTAGGTCAGTATATGAAAGTTGTTGCATTCAAAAAGATATTATAGGGTCCCTTAATAAAAGGCATATAATTTAAGATTAAATCAATTCGACTTCAAGATTAGGAAATTGTAAATGAAAATACTTTTCTAGGTGTCTCATTCTCTGATATATTATACAAAAATAAAATAAAATCACATTGTGGTATACAAAAAAAGACAAAAAATGTATTTTTTTTTTTTTGTATTTTAGTCTATTAAAATAAAGAATGTATGTTGAAAAGGCAAGACTTTAAATATGTGAAAAGAATCAAAAAAAAAAAAATTTACCGCTTTTGTGTAGTTATCAGAATTTTTTTTTGTTTTTTTTTTTTTTTTATTAAATGCCCCAAAAACCTAAATCACAATTAAAAAGATAACTGGTCTTATGGAAGAGATTCAATGCGATTACAAAATTAAAAAGGCGTACGTACATCAAAGAATTTAGTTTGAATAAAAAGTTTTCCCTTCCGTTTAAGTACGTGTACTACTAACACTATAAAAGAAAAATTTATATGATACATTTATGTATGTACATTCATATATATATATATAACATATAAATGATATAAACATAGAAATCAGACATTTAAAATTGAAACCAATTTTATTTATACATATGTACGTTTGTGTATACATTATGTATTAAGTTTTTGTATGTTATTTCAGATAAGAAATAAGCAAATAAAAAAAACAAGTAAAAAAAAATTGTGCTTAATGGTTCGTGCCGAGTAGAAATGAGTCAAATTTATTACATAAAAATCTATTCAACATCTAACATATACATATACATACATACATATATAGACTTACTCCTAACATATATTATATTATATTTATACAATCATCACAATAATTTCTAATATACATGGAACTGGATGGTGGACTGTATACGAGTTTTCAAAGTGGTTTTAATGTGTGGTGTGGATACAATGGGTCAATTGTTCATGAATAATTGGTTGGATCATTATAATTTCATTTTATTTTTTTATTTTTTTGGTCAGTTTTTCATTTTTATTTTATCTTTTTTTTTTTCTCATATTATTATTACCCGCTTGTTATTTCATTTTTGTTGGCCTTAGTTCTGCGTTTTAGATGGTGATAAAAATAATAACAATAATAATAATAATAATAATAATAATGGTATCATTGTTGAATGAAAAAAAAATATTTGCGAATAATGACAATCAAAACACTTGAACCGCGTCCAAGAAAATAATAATTCGACAATAAAAAAGGGAGGAAAATAATAAAAAAAAAAAAAAAATAGCTACCCACTTTAAAATGTAACAAGTAAATAATAATATTAATTTTAAGGATATTTTTACAAACATTCATACATATTATACATTTCGCAATAATATGTATATGGTCAGAAATTTGTTCTTTACAGCTTTGGTTTGTTGTTATTGTTTTATTTTTTTTTTTTTTTTTTTTGAAATGTTTATACAAAATTTTTATTATTAATAATTTATGACAAGTGATGAGTGCTAAGTATCTTGTAAATAAATTATTTTTTATTATATTTAATAATATTATTTATGTGTACCTGAGATATACGAATGAATGTATTTAATATCTTATGTAAGTATCTAGTTAATTTTGAAGCTTAAAATTTATTTAAGTATGATATATTAGTTAAAATATGATCATCGTTACATACAACACTGTATATATATATAGCAAAAAAAATATATAAGATTGGTAATAAAATTATATTAGATTGTTCTTCAATATATTATTTTAATGAAAACACTGAAACAGGATAAATTTGAAGGATTTAATCATAAATTATATAAAAACTAATGTTTCTGAAGTTTTTGAAATTATAATAATAAATAAAAAAGAAGAAAAAAGACATTAAAATATATTTTTTTAATCTATTAAAACTTAAGAACACTTAAATTTAAGGACTTTTTGAATATCCTAGTGGTTGTAAATTGTTTTTCATAAACCGATTTAAACTGGCATCTCTTCTCTAATGATAATTTTTATACTAATTAATTTTCTGTTATTTTTATACCAGAAACTGTTGAGCACTTCCTTTGCAATCGCACAGCATTAGGTAGAGTCAGAAACCGGACTTCAGGTGAGGCTTTCTCCTGCAATATAGGCCTTATCACGGAAGGGAAAATAGGAGATCTGATTAACCTTCTCTATCACTAGAGTAAGAATGTTTAGTAGATTTTTCGACCTGGTTCATTATCCTTTATCCTTGGGATAAAAATAAATGAAAAAAAAATTCAACAGAAAAGCTATTGTATGTGATTGTGTATTCCGAATCTCTATGTGTGTTTATCCCATAGATTTGGAATGATAAAAAAAAAAAAATTGGTTTTCCTGAAGCAACTGGAATAACTACTTCTACCTACCTACCAAACTACAAAAAGATGGCCCACATCCAACAGGAAAATGCTACTGGATTTTGGTTGTGCATTTATGTACAGCTGAAATAAATGAAATTAAATTAAATTAAACTAATGAAATTTAGAAGATTTAATATCACTATATGTGTTAACACTATGCAGCAGTTATCTTTCCTTTGCACTTATGCGTTTCTAGAAAATCAAATTCGTTAGAATTTGTTGATGATGACTACTGCATAGTGTAAACACAGGAATGGAGTACATTTTTGTAAAGTATTATTTTGAAAGCTTGTTTTAAGTGTATGGTCCTTGTCTTAATGAAGATATTAAAAATTAAATGAAGAAAAATATACAAAGAAGCAGAGAGTTAAACCGGAACGGAACCGAAACCCCAAAAACACCACTATATTTTATGAACCGAAAACCGCAACGGAATCGAAATAATAAAATACAAATTAACCGTAACCGTATGTAACCGGAGAAGTATTTTTCGTTCTTTTTCGTTGCGCTAGTGTAAAATTTGTTTGAGAAAGATTACATTCTAGCCGCTTTATATTTAGACTCGCGCTATAAATTATTGTTGACAACACCTCAAAACAATACCGCACGTGCATTTCTAATTAAAGTGGGCCAATTTTATCACTCATTTTTAACATTTACTCCAATAATAGAATCAGAAAGTGTTTTGAGCCAGCCAAACAGTGAGAGTGCTAATGGTGTATCTGAATTGGATAAATTTCTCACAGAAAAAGAAATGGAAATAAATTACAACTTAAATTACATCAATCACGAAAGTGAACATAAAATGGCGAAATTTAATTTACAAATAAATACTTTTATTCCTTATCGGGAACCACCCAGCACAGATGTTTTACATTATTGGAAAATAAGAAGTACTTCTACTCCCGAATTCACAGAACTTGCAAAAATTATACTGGCTGTGCTAGCAACGCAATTTAGTGTGGAACGAAGTTTTTCATCATTAAAAATGATTCTAAGTGAAAGAAGAACAAATTTAAATGAAAAAATTTGGAAAACATTTTGATGTGCAAATTAAATAATAATTTTTAATATTATAAAATACAGTATTTTATTTTAAACGGGTTACAACGTCATAAATGACGGACGTAAAATAAATCCTAGTTTCTTTACAGTACTTATGTTTATATCACTTTTTAATTTTCTAAAACACATAAAAGAAATATTTTTTTTGGAGTCAAAACTTTGCCAATTTTTTTATTTTTTTTATTTTTCGTAGGCTGGTGGGGATCTTCAGAAAGATACAATGAGCCCCGTAGATTGACACTGTATGTAGGATTTTTACCTCCTAACCACACCCTTCCTTAAAAAAATAATTGAGTGAAGTTAGTTACGCACACAATAATGACAAAAATAAAAGGTAGAAGCAATAAAGTAGTATAATGTATAATATTATACAATTCAAATATGCTGATATATATGTATATTATTGTGTATAATTTTAAGTAATAAGAATAACCTTTGAGTGAATTATGTTTTTTTTTGTGTTAAATGCTGTTTGCCTTTTGGTTATTATACCATATTAAACTATTGATTAAATTTCTATTAGTCCTTATTATTATAAATCAAAAAAATTGTTTGTTTTATTTATATTAATATTATTATTTTTTCTTATTATTTGCGAAGAACACTAACATTAAATTAAAAAAATATAGTTCATGCAATCAATTTTTCCTGCAAAGATTCAGCATGGTAGACAGGGGTTAAAAAAAGCGCCAAAGCAATTTGTATATATATATGCATTTGTATACATATGCAATTTGTGTATGTGTTGGAGCGTTCAGTCGAACTAAACAAACATCCAGATAAATGCAGAATAATATATATATAATTGTTCTTTCTTTTCATTTTATTTTTTTTTGTTATAATTGATCTGATACACTGAGATTATTATTTTTATTTTGTTATGGTTTTATTTTACTTTGAGTTTCACAATAAAACTGATTTTTTAATAATATTAAATGTGTACTGTATTTTTTATTAATGTTTTTTTTTTAGTAAAATGATATTTTTTGTTATAGTTTTTTTATAAATATAACAAAAAAATCCAGTTTTGAACCGGTTTATAAACCGAAAGGTAACCGGAACGATAAGAATATTTAAATCCGTAGTTGAACCGAACCAAAAAAAAATAAGGAACATAACCGTAAACCAGAACGTAGAAAATTTCGGTTTGGCTCTCTGCAAAGAAGTAACCAGTACCCAAACTATTGGACATAAAATTTTAAACGTCAAAGTATTTGTTTAATACGACTTTTCCTTCTAACCTGTGAAAAATTGCATTGGGGTGCAAAAATCGTGCATGTATTTAAACTGTATTTTATTTTCTATTTGTTGGATTTTTTTCTATTTTATATTTTATGTTTTAATAGTGTTATTAAGCATTGTTTTAGACTTAAATAAATTTTTGACAATAATACTCAAAAAAAATTATACCACTAAGTTACGATATTTTAAATTGAAAAAATTTGTTAATATAAATTTTGAAGCAAATTTAGGTTATTTAAATAAATAAATAAATATTACTTTCTAATTTACAAGATAGTATATTATGTACATATTAGAATATATAATGAAACTATCTCTTATTCAGTCAATCAAATCAAATATCATTTTCACTTTTGAGAACAATACTTTAAATATTTAATTAAATAAATATATATATTAATATTTTTGAAATTTTCTATTTAATTTAAAATAAAAATTTAAAATGTCAAAATAAGACAATATTATTTTACATATATATATATATACACAATAAACTACTACAAGATAGTATACTGTTCTGTACCTCAAAATCAAAATGATATTTTTTCAATTAATAATTAATTATGTAAAAAATTATGATTTCATATTATTTGACAACATCATAATCAAAAATAAAAACAAAAATTATTAGAAATACAATTTACATATACATACATATTCAAATAAAAACAAAAATATATATTTTTAATCAAATAATATTAAATAAAGAAAAATTTGTATATCTTCATAATCATATTCTTAAATAATATATTCATTTAGGGTATCCTAGGACTTTAGCTCCACAAAGAAAGCTCAAGGATAATATTATTATTTTTTTTTTTTGTTTATTTTATAAATGAATATACTCACACTCATCTTTCGTATAGGACTAAAAAAAAAAAAAAAAAAAAAAAAAAAATTAGATCTTCAATCACATGTCTCTCATTAGGTGACAAGGTGACAGCTAAGAGTAAAAATCTTGCACACAATCATAAATCATAACATCATAAAATTTCTTTAAACTGAAAAACAAAAAAAAAAAAAAACAAATGAAAATGAAAATGAAAATAAATAAAAATAAAAATTATTATTATAGGAAAATGGAATTAAATGAGAAGAAAATAAAATTATGGTTTTATAAATATTATAAATAATATGTAAGTATATTTAGAGAAAGAAAAGCGGGATGAAAGAATTGAACAAGAAAATTTCTCACTAAACAAATGATTTTTTTTTTTTTATTTTTTTTTTCTATTTTATTGTTGTTCTTTTTGTTATTGTAAGCAAAAATTTTCTTTCCTATATACATACATACATAATATCCTTCATCAAATTCTTCTTCTTTCTATAAGGTATATTATTGATGTGTGTGTGTGTGTGTATACAATGTCATCAATTCTTTTAGATTTTTCTTTATTATTTCTATTTATTTTCTTTTAAATTTCTTTATTTTCTGTAGTTGACAGAAACACGTCCGTCTACTGTATCATTTAAAGATATCAAATCAAAATAATAAACAAACAAAAAAAAAAAAACAAAAAAAACAAAAATATAAAAAAATATAAATTTATTTTATATATCCTAAATAGTTAGGGATAAATTGTTTTCGGTTATGTTGGTAAAATGAAAATGGGAAAAAAAAAATTTAACAAAACCTTTAATTGGATGAAGTAGAAAGTCCTTTTGTTACCACTGTGTTAAAAAAGTATTTTTTTTTTCTTTTCTTCAGTGAAAATGGCCTTGACTATAATTTTAAAGGTAAAAATTAATGTACTGAGAGTTTAAATAATACAATCAAAAAAAAAAAAATAAAAAAACACAAACAAAATTTTCAGGAGTGTATTTTTGTGAATTTTTGTAAGAATAAAGGTTTTTTTATTTTTTCTGAAAATCACTTTAATTTTATTGATTTTATTTTCTAATCTGCTTCTCCAAAGAAGATATTTATTTCGTTTACTAAGAACTTATAAAATTGATGTTAATACCAAATAAAGACATAATAATGCCAATTATGGTCAATTGCAATACAAAAATTGATTTACTTTGTTATGCTTTTGTTTTCATCAAATCATTTAGAATTGTGTTAAAAGAACAATATTTATCTCACTTCTACAGAATCACAGTCCCTTACTTCGTTTTAAAAGGCATACTTATTATATCAGATTTATCATATGAACGGGTAGGAATTTGGTCTCAATACCCAGAAACATTTAATTGTTAACTAGTTGTGAAGCCCGTCTCAAGACGTTGTAATTAGAATTAATTAGAATAAAAAAACTTCTTGTGAAACTGCACAAAAAAGTGAATTCAATCAAATCAAATCAAATCAAATATTAGGGGTATTACACTAAGTCAGGTGCAAAAATCTTTTTTTTTTTGTTATAAAGATCGAAATAATTCGATAAATTGAAAAATTGTTTCTTACAAAATCAAATTGAGTTAAAGAACAACAATTTTTTTCTTGAAAATTTATTTTAGGGTAAAGAAAAAATTGCGTTTTTTTTTTTTAGTCTCCCAGTAGGCCTATTCCACACTCTGACGCAAAAACACCACATGTTGACAAAGGCAGCATTTTACCATTTTTTCTCTAATGATTAGATGTCAAAACCTCTTTACATACAACTTTTTTTATATATATTTTATTTGAATGTGGAATTAATTTGTCTTGCTACCTTCCCTCAGTAAGTTTTATTTGAATATCACTAGACTGCAGCCGTACTCTGCAAATGCAACATACAATTTCCCATATCTAAATATTGTTTCAGGCAAATAAACTCATTGTTTTTCCAGTGCTTAACTTTGCAACTTATTTATGGTCATAGAAAATCCCAATTTAACAGGAAATTGTCAACATCTAAGAATAAATGGCAGTTCTGTGGTCTATTCTAGAAATAGACCACAATTAAGAGCTTTTACAGCTAATCGAGTCCCATTGCAAAGCCCGTGTTTAGTATTTAGATTTCTCAGTAGTATTATTATACTATGAACTTTCAAATTGAGTTTATGTGGAGCGTTCCATTTGAACAGCAGTCGTTTAAAAACTCTACGGGAATTCATCATTTTCACCGCAATTATCAATGGAATCGATAATAAGATGTTCCCTTCAAAATGTTTAAAATTCGTTCGTTAATTGTATCAACATCAGAATTTTTTGGGCAAAATATTGCCTTTTTTGAATAGTTAGCAAAATTATCCACATTCCAAAAATTTCTTGTACGATACAATTATTGCAAATCATAGTCGAAGAAACTTCGATTAGAGTTGGTAAACTTTGTCCGTTCGTTAGATCACCATCTACCAGAGCTAAATGCTGGATCTATAGACCTAATATTTTAACTTGGGTTAACTTGGTTGCTAAGTTTTATACAAGAGTTTATAACATCTGATTTGCTTTTATGAGGTAAGATGGGTAATGTTTGGTTGAAATCTCCACCTAGAATTATGAGCTTCCCAGCAAAAGGTATAGATTGAGGCAAAAAGTTCATAGCATAAAAATTAAGTTCTTAGTAAAAAAAAATTTTAAAAAAAATTTAATTCTATTGCCAGTTAGTTATAGTAGCACATTTTTTATTCTAAAATGAATTATACGAAGCTTCAGAACATAATTATTTTGATTGTAAACCTTTAAAAATATAAAATTGAAATCCATAATTATTATCCATAACTTCATACAGCATTTACAATAACAGCAACTTATTCATATGAAATAAATAAAATATAACTAATTCTTATTAATATACATGTGCTCTTAGTTTACAATATTCATATTAAACATCATTAGCTATATTTTGACCTGACTGAAAACTGAAAAAGAATAAAATGTATATCACATATTTTGTTTTTTTGTTTTTTTGGTTTTTAAGCAAAAGGTAAGAAGCAGGTAAGAAAAATTTTATTTTGTTGTAGTAACGGTTGCTACAGCACGGCACGTTGGCAGCAGGATTGTTACGCTTAATTATATTAGATACCATTACGAAGGCTGTGTTATTAGCAACATTTTTTGTCACTTCTGCATTAAAGGCCTTTACTACATTTTAAAATTCAAGCTACTTATTATATTTGATTTATCTATTATATGGACGGGTAGGTATCTGGTCCCAAATAACCGTAGTCACAAATGAGCTTATTGTTATTACTCTTCAAAATGACTATATAGTCATATCCCATAAAGCCAAAATATTTTTGTGATCTTATGTATGATATGGAATAAAGTACGATTATGTAAGTGAGGTACCAAAAACGTAATAACTTCTTTAATTATTATTAATTTTTCTTGAAATTTTTAATATAATTAAAAAATTTAACAATGTAAAACAAAGTTTAAAAAAATACGAAACATTTTCGGCTAAGTATCAAACAGTATATACGTATTCGTAATCGATTTTGTAAAAACTAACCAATTAGCTATTATTTATTTAGAAGATAAATAATAATTAAGCGACGAGATGGTTTTTACTAAGCAGTGTCCATTGCATTGTTATTAGTATCAATTATATAGAACATGAAATATTATAGTTTTATAAAAATTTTTGTAGGTTAAGGTATTATAAATTGTAAACAAAATAAACAAGTTAATAAAAATAAAAAAAAATTTAGAGCTTAGACAAAAGTATTGTTTTATATGTTTTTTTTTTAAATTTTTTTATTGGCAAGTTTTTCCCATCATCCGCCAGTTCATTAAAAAGTCGAACTGCAGTGTTGAGTATAGATTCTAATCCTTGTAGATGGAAGCTAGCAAGAATATTAACAATATTAGATATCAGTACGATGTTAGGAGTCATGACAGGGTACTGGTGGTTGTTGTAATTGAATCTAATTCGAATAGTTAACAATATTAGATGTCATTATGATAGTAATAATAATGAATTGTGCTATCAACTAGATTATCATCTCTACTATCACCCCTACTAACAAGATTATATATCAGTACGATGGTAGGAGTCATAACAGGGTACTGGTAGTTCTGTAATCGAATGTAATTCTAATTAAGAACAAGATTAGATGTCAATAAGATACTACTAGTTATTATCCATATTATTAACCCATTTTCGGCCAGAAAAAAAAAACATATTTTGATTATTAATTAATCCATTGGTTTTAGGATAATTGATGCCCAAAAAACTGAAATCCGTTGTCAGATTGGAGCTAGCACGTTCCAGAGCCTGGGAAAGGGCTGTTCGAAAAATTCAACTCTGGCCGCTATTTGACATTTTTTTGTTTTTGATGAAAATCCAAAATTAAGTTTATATTTTTAGCAATTTGACTCAATTTCAGCGAAATTAAAGCTAAACAATGAATGAAAATATGATATTATAAATTATGAAATCTTAATACAAAAACTATTTTTTATGATATTTTTCAAAGCGTTTATGATGTAAATGAACGTTGCACTTCCTACACATGAATTTCGTTGGCTTGCTGCATTTTTTCAATTGACATCGACGATATTTTCTTTCCGCTTTGGAAAAAACAACATGTCTACCTGATACTTTTGATAAATTATGAGGCTGATATTCTTCTTGAGATGACTCATATTCAAATCCAAATAATAATTTTTCAGCAACGAAAACACGAAAACTTTTTTGTGGCATAGGTTTTTCATTTTTATATTTCGCTACAAAACAGTGTAGCTGTCAGGCATTTACTATTGAACAAAGCAATCCACAATGACCAATACTATTTTTTACTCTGATATTGATGCGATAATTTGCAACTCCATTATCATGCAAATTGATACCTCCCATGCCATACTTGTGTTTATGTGGTAGTAATGTTTGCTGATAGTTGACATAATCCTTCTTTTCTTTTTTCCAGCATTAACTGTATTCATTGGTACGATTTGGTCAAATTGAGAACAAAATGTAACCCCTTTATTATCAGACTATCGACACAATAATAATTTGTTTGTTGCATCAAATATGTAATCATCACGCTGTAATTTTTTATGTTTCAAATGGTGCGTTTGCTATTAAATTTTTTCGTCTGTTCCAGTGGCAAGGAAACGTTTTTCACCAAGCAAGTATATCAAATAGTGTGATGTGAAAAAGTTATCAAAATAAACTTTGTGTAGATTTGGATGTTGAACATTTTTAAGTAATCGAATAACAACATCGGCAATTTACTTATTATAGTTGTCGCTTGAGTCAGCATATGGTATGCATGAGAACAAGTATCCATCAGAAGAACATAGGCACCAAATTTTACAACCGAAACGGATTGGTTTATTTCTAATATACATCTTACAGGACTGACGACCAAAATGAAACACCAACTGTTCGTCTATTCAAAGATTCTCAGACCAAACATCAATTTTTTTTTTTATTTAAGTTTATTTATTTACCTAATTATTTAAGGTAAATAATTACAAGCTTTTAATTACAAAAGATATTTTGTAGTTACTATTTTTTCTTGCCTGTATTTTATATTACTATTATAAATTATTATGTTGGTAATCTTATAGACTTTGTTTTAAATTTTTATTATACAAAATTATGACATTTTTCCTTACAAACTTTTTTATATCATTTTTGTATTGCAAATGTTAGAAAGCTTATTTTAAACATATTATAATATATTATTTACGATTAAAAAAAATTGTTCTGGATTGAAAAACTTTAACGATAAACATAAATAAATAAAATGTATGAAAAAATATCAAAATATTAGTCGTAAAAAAAAATGTCAAATAGCGGCCAGTGTTCGATTTTTCGAACAATAATATTTATACGTATATGACACATTCTGGTGGGGTTAAATCGACCAAAAATATAAGAATGTCGAAAATATGACTCTTTGACAAGAAAACCTCATCATTGGTTTTTTGAATTAAAAATTAAAACTTATTTTGTTTTTATTTCCAAAAAACCGTTAAAATTAGGAGTTTTTTCACAACCCCAGTATCTTGAGAACGAGTGAGTCAATTTTAAATATAAAACACTTATTTAAAAGCCAAGAGTCCAAAGTTCATTTATGTATTAAGTTTTTGTCAAAAATATATAGCTATAACAGAAAAAAAATTTAATAAAAATAGGCAGCTGTCGAAAATGGGTTAATTAGGATATCACTCCTACTATCATCCCTACTATCACCCTAATAACAAGATTAGATATTAGTATTATTATAGGAGTCAAGACAGGATGTAATTATTAATTTCACCATTCAATAATCTATAATTCATTTTATAATTTTTATATATTAACTCTCTGTTTTATTGTATTTCAACCGAAGCGGATGGCATTACCTAATTAACACATTTTAAAAATTAAAATATTTATAATAAAAAAATTAAAATATAGACTTACCCAATTTACCAAATTGGTTGAAAGTCCAATTGAATTTCCAAATTATTTTTCTGAAATTTTACCATGTACCCACTCGTATCAACCAATGTGATGTATTATCAAAAACGTAATAATTTTAATTATTTTAAAGCATAAATTGATTGAAATAAATTTTTCATTCTGTTATGAAGTTATTTTTTTCCGAATTTTTCTATTAAATTTTTGTGAAGGATTTTACTATTTTACTATATTGAACTTCTAAGTTAGGCTTCAATAACTTCAAAGTTTTAGTTATACTATCAAAATTTTATTTACACAAAGAATTTACGTTCATTTAACGCATCCTTTATTTTCTTTGATATACTTCAGAATATTTATTTTACTGTTAAGTATAGAAAAAAAAAATACCTCGTAAAATTAAATTTTCATTTCAAAAAACTTTGAAGAATAACAAACAAAAACAACAAAAAAAAAAAAAAAAAACAATTTCTATAATTACACTTAAATCATGAACGAATATAACTTACTAATTGTAACCACAATGGAAAAATTTAATTTTAGAAATATATAAAGCATAAAGTAAGTTGTATATATATACCCACATATAATATACATATATATCTACTTCTAAAAATAACTATTGTTTTTTTTTTTGCTAGAATAGCAACAGCATGCTAATTGCTTGCAACAAACATCGTATATAGATTGATTACCAACTTAATTAAAATCCGCAATTAATAGTTCTGAAATTTTTTACGTTGTATTTATTGGAATTACGTTTAAATTTCACGAAAATAAATGAAATTTCGTCCTTGTGATATTTCACTACTTCACTATGTACATACACAACACACCTATATATAGTTACAATATAACCTACAAGTAGACAATAAAATTTTGAAATAAAAAAAAAGTGAAAATAAATTAATTTTCATCGGGAAACCTTTCAGAGTCTCTTACATATTGACACACATGCATACATACATGTATATGAATATAAAGAATATAATCCAACATTTGTAAATCAATGAGCATGGAATATTATTTTTCACACTGAGTGCTAAGACAAAATATCAAAAAAAAAACAAAAATAATATAAAATTCCAATAAGAAATAGAAAAATACATATTTCCCTCTTCCTTTTTTCTTGCCCTCTATTTCCTTTCAAGGAAAAACTGTTTTTTGTATTTTTTTTTTTTTTTTTTTTTTGGAACTCAACACGAAAGGTTAAATTTCCATGGTTGTAGAAAATATTTTTGATAGTAACACCATATGTTCCTATTACCTATATACCCTTACATGTATGTATATATGCGACACAAAATACAATCTAGAAAAGAAAATTGAAATAAAAGACAAGAGGTAATATTGTGTACTACACTATTCCTTAATACCAACAGACTAGTAAAATACCATAAAAAATAAAAAATAACAAAAATAAAAATAATAAAATGAAAAAAAGAATAAAACAATAAGAATAATAAAAAGCAAAAAAAAAAAATAAATGTTTAGAAACTAATTTTCACATTATTTTCCTGAATTTTTAGGTTTCACCCACAGCACACAGGTAAGCATAGTGGTAAAAATCTCTGCAATCACATAAAACGTAACGAAAGAAAAAAAAAATTAAAAAAATAAAATCAAGACAGAGTTGGACCTTACATCTTTCCAGTATAATGATCATAGCTAATTTTGTCAGTTGTAGTTAATATTTTTCGGTAGGTCTTAATAAAGTACTTAATTTAAATAATAAATGTCCTTTTTATCAGACATGGTGGCGTTATAATTGAATTTGCATTAGATCAATACATTGGTTGGCTTTGTATTAATAAAACTATTAACAATATAATTTTACCCCAGAACTATTATTTATTGCTGCGGTCATATCTTATCGAAAGACCCTTTTTATACACCAACTAATTAAATTATGTCAGCTGTACCACAGGGCAGCGACTTATGTCCTGTCTTATATCTCATTTACACTGCAGACTTACCAACAACAAATGAAATAACCTCCGCCACTTTCGCCACGGCCATACTGGCCTCACATAATAACCTACTGCATGCTTCAGAGATTCTGCAACACAGAATATACAAAGTTCAGCAGTGGCTAAAAAAGTGGAGAATCAGGGTGAATGGAGCTAAATCATATCACATTTACATTAAAGAGAAAAACTTATCCGGCGGTGGTTGTACTTAATAATGAACTAGTACCTCAAAAAGAGGCTGTAAAGTATTTGGGTATGCACTTGAACAGGAGACTTGGAAAATCTATATCCATAACAAAATAAGGCAACTGGGCTTGAAGTTAAGCAATTTGTGTTGGATAATTGGCGCAACTCGCCGTTGTAACTGGAAAACAAACTGCTAATTTATAAAGCTGTTTTAAAGCCAATATGGACCTACGGAATTTAACTGTGGGGAGTAACAAATCAAATATTGCAATATTACAAAGTTTCCAGTCAAAGTTATTAAAATTGATAGTTGGCGCGACTTGGTTTGTCAATAATGATGTCATACATCGTGATTTGCAGGTGAGAACAATTAAGGAGCAGATTAGAAAAATAAGCGGAAAGTACCAATAGATAAGATTAGCTGCACATCCAAACAGACTTGCAAGCAGCTTGTTGGCTACAAGTGATGTAAGTCGCCTTAAGCGTCCTAGCATGTTGCAGACAATAAAAACAATCAAATGGGGGCCAAGAAATACAATGGAGCATTGGGATAACGGATGGTTGACCATTGGATTATCTCATCCGCTAGTCAGCGCAATTTACCTGCATAAAAAATGTCATACAAGCTAATGAATGTCTTCTTCAGAGACAGATTGTAATATTTCATTTGAAAAAAAAAATATAATTTCAAAATTCTATTAAACACATCCAGTGAGTAATCCAAATCGTACTGAAACTACGGAAATAAATTTTAAAAACGTAATTTGATAGGAGATTTTCAAAGCAAGTATTGAATGTAATTACAGAAAAAAAAATTTTGCCGAAATCTTATAAAGTTTGTTCATATTCAAAATGTTTAGTATATCATTTGCACACCCACATTTCATTGTAAGCTTATCCCATTCAAACCCAAAAACAATTTTACTTCGATGATTTTATACAACTAAATTTAAATACGTGTAAACGTGTCGTGAGTACACCGCTTAATATTTTTATGGGCTTTTGGCTTTTAAATCGTAACTAGCTATTCCTGGCGTAACATTCGCCGGCCTAACATTAACGAAATATTTTTCACCTTTTCATTAAAATACTTTACTGTTCATAGTTTACTATTTTTATTTTTTTCCAGGTGACAATAAGACCATCAAAAGATCTTACTCTAGAGGAAGCAACATATAATTGCCTTGTTTTTATAAATGCAAACCTTCAGTCAATCTGCATATTCTGAATTTATGAACACACTTATCAGATTTTCTGAATGCTGTTCATAAATGCAGATTCAAAGCCTACTGGGCGTTAACGTGGCAGAATAAATTTTTAGTATACATACAATTTTTTGACGCAGTTTTCTTTGTTGTTTTGAGTATTTTAGTTTTTGTTTTGTTATCAAAACGTCAGTATTAATGAACAGAAACTTTGCAGAATTGTCATGTAAAGGTAAAATATAGGTAGAATTTGTATTCATTATTGCAAAGTACGCCAACTGGTGGCAAACTTGTTGTCAGTTTGCAGCATTTATGAATAATACACCCTTGTTAATGACTAAACAGCGGCTTAGGAAGGTAGAAACATATTTTGTCAAAAGTTTTACCTTGTGACTTATTAATTGTCATTTAATATGCTAGTCGAATTGGAATTTGTTTTCGTTTGAAAATAAAGGGAATATATTTGTATCGGACGGAATTAGAGGAATACGTGAAATAAAAACTGTGTCTGAGTTATTACTATTCACAATCTTGGCTTCGATATAGTGATTTTTAATACTTGTAATGATTAGTTTTGTGCCATTACATAGCCCTCTTAATGGCATAAGGTTTCTGATGAGCATAATAACAGCTCATATTTTTGATTTCAATTGGAGTGAGGCTATTCAAAAATTCTTCTGGAATGTGCTAGCTGATCATTCAAATCATCACTAACCACCGTATCGAAACTTTTAAAAACGATTTCTTTGCCATCTAAACGTTTCAATACTTTTTTTTATTCATTTCCAATGAGTCGTCATTTGTTCGTGTTAATATTGGTGTTCCCTTAATACTCCCCGGATATAATATTGTAGCTAAATTTAGGTCATCGTATAGTTTTGAAACTGGGTTCTGATTTTCGGAAAAATATTGCAGATGTAATGTTACTGTGTTGCCGGTTATCCAGTAGCCATTTTACAAACTCTTGTTCTGTTTTCTCAGGTTCACATATTTTGTTAATATTTTTTTTAACTAACTAATTACACGATTGACATAATGTAATCAAAACTTTGAAAACAAAATTTTTGATGTTGTTGTAATAAAATTTATAAATGAAATAAAATTGGTGTAAACATCAAACAAAATAATTTTTGTCAATAATTTATTTGAAAATTTGTACTAACTGTACTTACCAAACTCATACTTTATTTTGAAAAGCTTTATTTTTATATTTTGTGGTTTTTATCAGAGTTACTTCCTTTTTATTCACCACTGAGGTGAAAAATTTTCGGACATAATTATTGAATTAATATAATTAGATAATAATTCGTCGGCTGCATTCCCATATATCCAACAGACCATTTTTTCCGAAATTGACTTTTTTCAATGTACTATACCATTTTCGACTATGTCTATTCGAATTTGCAGTCAAAATAAAGGTATCTCTTATAGTTTTCGAAATATTTTTTTCTGATTTATCCAAACAACTTATATTTTGCTGCTTTTTAGGCCTTCAAATTGTGCCTATTTATCAGTTTATGTACCGAGAAGTCATATACAAATTTATACTCCCAAGTATCTAATAGACTATTTTTATTCCCAAATGTCCAAACACATAATATGAAGCTTTAAATATATTATTTTGATATTTCCAAATACTAAAATTATAAAAACTTGTCTGTTACATGTTAAAAAATTATTCAAATTTTTATAAAATTCAATTTTTGTTTGATTGTTTTTAAATTTCCGTCAAACTTAAAAAATCACTTTTCCATCATTTTGCTTTTGGTCGATTTCATATATAGGAATGCAGCCGACAAATTATTAGGCCGTACAAAAGCGTTTCATCATATCGAAAAATTGCTTAATTGCTTAGTTCAAAATAATAATTTCCTATATTCGCTTTACCCAATACAACAACCTTCAAAATGCTTTTTTACATAATATAAAAAAAGTGTTTTATGCAGAAGGAACAAAAAATAGCTACTTATTTGTGTATTATAAATTGAAATATCAATTTCACAATAATATTTAAAAAAAAAAAAAAATGCCTATACGATTGTAAAGAAGGAATAACTTTCGTTTTTTTTTTTTTTTTTTTTTTTACGAAGAACATTTCAGACAAGCCGACACGGAATTTTCCATTTCTTCTTTAATTTTGTTTTTTGTTTGTTTTTTTTTTTTTTTTCGAAATGTGGTTTTTTTTTTTTTTTTTTGTTTCATTTTGAATTTTATTTTGTCGAGATATGACATAAAGAAACCTTAGAGAAAATTATTATATATGTATATGTATGTAGTAGAGCTATGCGGTGAAGTAAAGAGTATGATACAAAAAGAAAAAAAAAAAAAAAAATAACAATCTAGGGGGAGGAATCAATTTACTGAGAAACGGTGTTTTTACCTTTTGTACCCTTAACATGAATCGGTTAATTAAAACGAAATCATAACCTGAAATGGAAACGTTTTTAGGGATTTCTGTTGTTGTCTTTGGTATGTTGTGGTTTTTTGAATATTTTTATTTTACAACGAAAATATGGTGGAGGTTGGTATATATATGTACATACCTAAATACATATTATTATTATTATATAGAGAAAGAGACAATTAGTGAATTTAGAAAATCCTTAGTTTTTTTTTATTTGTTATTTTAATTTTGTTTTAAATGCTTGGTAATAAATTTTTGTTGTTGTTGTTGTTGTTGTCTGTTAGAATATTTAAATTGAATTTTGTTGAAAAGTGTTTTTCAGTGATAACATAACAGCTAGTAAGGATCTCTTTGTATATTATATTTAGATGATTCCTTTTTTGATTTTTAATTAAAATACAAACGATTAAGACAGCTATGAAATAAGTTATTAAGGTTGTCATTTTATTTATGTGAAGGTCGGACCAGAAAAAAATTGTTTTTGTTTTTGTCATAAATGACTTAAAACAAATTATTTGAAATTGTATTATATATAATTAAGTTTAATAGACATATTTTAGAGGGTTCTCCAAAAACATAAAATGACTGCGAAATGTCGTGTTGATTGATTTTATTAGATTGTAGAGAAATATTTTTATGCAAAAAAAAAATTCATCTATCTATCTGGGGAATTTTTAAAAATCGGTATATTTAGACATGATTATTATATCTATTGTCTATTTGAAAAAAAATTGTGTTTGACTTCTGTCTGATACTTTTTTTCAATTTGTTTATGCTCTGTAGGTGTAACAGATAATATGTTTCTTTACTTAATAAAGTCTGTGTATATCTCGATACAAGATACATTTCTATATTTGTAATATTTTTAAATTTTCATTGTAAATATGAAAATAATTAGTCAAACTTCAAAATCAGAACTTGCATTAATATTTTGAACTCTACAACATCTATAGGTAAGTTCAGTAGTGCTCTTTCAATCATAAACATACACTAGGGGCCCCTGTTGAGTAATTATATTTCAAGTTGAAGTCAAATTTAAAGTTTTAAAAAAAAAACAGTAATTTACGTACTGACATAGACTTCGCACGATATAGCAGAAATCACTCGTGTTTAATAAAAAGTTTTGTGGTTAGTAAGTTTTATTTTTTTATTTTTTATTTAGGATATATTCCCTATAGTAAGTGGCATTTAGTGATAAAATTACTAAAAATAAAAAATTTTGTCATTAAAGAGGTATGTATATATATACCTACATAATACATAATTTTAATAAAAACTATATTATTACTACAAATAACCAAAATTTAGAAACAGTTACTTAAAAAGATAAAAATGAAGAATTCAAGTGATTTGTTTTTTTGTTGTTTTTATATTTGTTATTTTAGATGAATTTGTTTTTTTGTTTTTTTTTTGACATATGTACATAGATTCATTTGCACGTAAATATATAAATTATAATAACTGATTTGTTTGCTTTTGTTTATTATTTTAATAAGATTTCACATATGCATAATGTATTTGCTGAATAATAAAATCTTATGAGTACAAAATTTTCAACCGTGTGCGCATTTTTGTTTTATATACAATCTTATATATTGGAGAATCGAAATAAAATAAAAAGGTGTCTACTGCGCAGGTCCTTAAATGCTTGTCAATTATAATAAACATACAATTAACCCTTAAATGCATACTGTTGCATATATACAACATCAATTTAAAAGCCGTGTAACTTTTGTTTCGACATCATTATTATTTAGGTTTAGTTGAAAAAGGATTTTGTATTAGATTATGTTAAAACATGTTTACAAAATTTCCTAAGATACGAGGTATTTTATGGTAAAATATTTAAATTTATGTAATATTGAATGAAAACAAAATAATCGTTATTTTGAAGATTTTTATTTAAAATTGTAGGAGAAATCCCCTAATCAAAATGTACATGAAAAAAAAGAATTTTATAAAATAAGTATTCAACATCAAATTTCTATTGTGAAATAAAACTTAGTTTAACTAGTTTCCGTAAAATAGAAATTTTAAAGTGTGTTGCATATGTGCAACATTGAGTAAATACGGTATACGGAATAGTTAAAAATAATTAAAATATATAGATGAACAAGTTTGTCCAACGAAAATTCGTCATAGTCTCAGACTTTATAATCCAAACAAGCCTCATGAATGGGGAAATAAATTTTATAACCTTTGTGACGTATCGGGATTCCGCTATAATTTCGAAATGTGTACTGGCATGGAAAACTATTCAGAATTTAGATTAAAAAATGAAGCTGACTCATTGGGGGCAAGTTCAAATGTTGTGATAAGACTTTTGAGACATGTGTCTATAAATCAAGACCACAAATTATACTTTGATAATTCCTATACATCTCTCCCTCTAATGGCGTTTTTAAAACAAAGACAAATATTCGCTTTAGGAACTGCAACCGAATACTCAATAAAATACTTATGTCAGATTGTTAATGTCAGTATATATAATAGCAGTAATTTGGAAAGATACTAAAAATGTCATACTGCTTTCAAGCATATCAGTCGTTAATCCTAATTCTACGATAAAAATATTATTAATTCCTATTTCTACGATAAAAAATATATCGAAGTATCTTGTACAAATAAAATAAACACATATGGAGGAGCTAACCTATTAGACAGCCATATTGGCCGACATAAAACTTCACTGAAATCTATGAAATGGTATTTCACAGTTTTTTACCACTTATTCGATTTGTGCCTTACAAATGCTTGGATTCTCTACAAAAATTGCAATGTGATTACTCAGAACCTTATAAAAAAAGGATTTCCGTATTGAAGTTGCTAAAACGTTATGTATCTTTGGACAACAAAAAGAAATCAGAATCAAAAACTCAAATGAGGCTCGAAGCAAAAACGAAAACATCCAAAGTCAGTCGGACCCTCGCAGGATATTACGGCAGATCACATTGATCATTGGCCTCAGTGAAATGAAAAACCTACGCGGTCTAAAATTCCTAGTTGTAATGGCTACACTTTTATATCCTGTTGCAAATGTAAAATGTTTCTTTGCTTTGTTAATTATCATAATTAAATACAAACAATATTGTGTCTTTTGATTTCATTAAATATATTATTTTATTGCCTATTTACATGTTGTTACATATATGCAACATAGTACAAAATGTTCCCCGGAGCCCCCAGAAAACTTAAATCAAAATTTTAAATTCGTGTTTTGTGTACCAAATACAAATCAAAAACTATTTTTTGGACCAGAAATAAAATGTCATGCATTTATTTATTTATTTTCTATTTAGTTCAAACAGTTTACAAAATATAATACAATTTAATTATTAAAATTTTGAATTAACACAATGTATCAAATCGTCCCCTCAATGGCAAACTCGCGAATGTGTAAATTTCACAATTTTCAGGAGGACAAAAACAAACTTTAATTTTTCGTGTAAAATCAGGTTTTATACTTTTCGCTTTGATTTTTTTGGCATAGGCTTCATTATTAATTTATTTTTGAAGTGTGAAAAATATTTGGGTAAAGCAAAGATTTACGAAAGAGACGAAAAGCAATTGCAGTTTCATTAGTTTGCTGTTGTTAGTTTTTCAAAGTTCCTCAAAATTTCGAGTTAAATTTTTTTCATAAAGTAGCGAATCTGCATATAATTTTTGAAAGCTTGAAATTAATATTTAAAAAATTAGCAAAAAGTATGTAAGTAATAGATTATAATAGAATTTATTTTGTATTGGAATAGAAAATACAAAATAAATTTTATTCCAAAACATTTTATATGAAAATAAATGAAAACAACAATTAAAATTTCTATCTATAATAATGAATAATAAACAAAACATAACAATTCATTTTATTAAGTATAAAAGTTAAATAAGTTTATTTATGAAAGGGCTTCAATCTTGAAGCTGTTCATAATCAGATTCTTTAGAAATATCTGTTATTGCAAAAGCGTCTCTTACTGAACCAGAGGCGGTCAAATTCTCATAAAATCGTGTTAGACTGGAATTTGCAATTCATCGCACAGTTCTTCTAAATCCCATTGATATTGAAAATCTTATCGAATAGGCTCGTATTTGTTGTAAGTTCGAAGGGTAACCTCTCCTTTGCTTTAAACTGTATTGTATAAAAACTTGCTAATAATCAGTTTTTATATGCAATTTATCCGGGGGTAACCTTCGAATACTGAAACCAAACAAAATTTTTGAAAGGGAATGTGTTGTTTTCGTCTTCTATAAAAAAACATTCTCTGAATTATACATAGTTTATAAAATCTGTGTGTGGTAGCGAAGAAACGCTATACGGAGATGGATTTTTCCGTGAATTTCTTATTTGCTGAACCCATTCTTCTGGAGTACACACCGGAAGTCATTTTGCCATCATAAATTTTTTTTTGATGTATTGAATCGCATTTTATGAAGCTTTTTCTTGATACAAAATTTATGTGATTTATTATTTTAACGTAACGTGTGTGTCTCTTAACTAACTTTAAACACATACACACAAATTTAGCATTTTTCTGTTGTATACTCCACAAGTATCAGACATCATAAATACAGTTTCTACTTCAGAATACTGCATAATATATTTATATATGCTGGTAGAAATTTCAATGCTTCCACTTTTTCCTTCGGTCTCATCCCAGAAAAAGCATTCTACTGAAGCATCCCCCAAATTATATACTGTTAAAACATATACTGCTAGCTTTATGTAGAAAAATGGACTAGTAGCTCCCTTAGGGGTAATCAAAACGGCTTGTAAATCAAATTCAAACGCCAAAAGTGTATTATATTTTTGAGTCTTTTCCTTTTGAATATTTTTTACGTTACGAGCAGCTTCTTTTCATTTTATGTGAATGTCAAGTCGGTATTTTTCTATAACTGACAATTCACCTGTTTTTGTTTTTCATTATATATGTTACATATCATTTATTGCAACCTTACATTATAACCTTACAGGTACTTTCGATTTTTAATTAATAATAATTTTTTCGTTACCTGAATTTGGTAAACTTAATGAATGAAAATTTCTAAAATTTTTAATCGGAATAAATTTCACTCAAACGTTTAAAATTTATAAATTTTCACTTGACATTTAATTATAACTCGATCACAATCGATCACAATTCAATTTTATAAACTGAATACCGAAAGAACACCCACAACATCTATTTATAATGTTCATTATTCTTTGCAAATCACAAGTTTTAACGTGACATTTTTCATGCTGTAACAAAATCTTTTCATTCTGGTTCTCTATTTAAAATCAACTAAACATTTTAAAACAATTTTTAAATACATAAATAAGGTCAAAGAAATAATAATAGCTATTTATTATGCATAAATAGGGATTATTGTAGAAATATTATAATAATTAAAAGATTCGTCACTTTACTGAGTGTAGATTAAGTAAATTTTAAGTTTAAATTAAAAATTCACAACGACAAAGAAACTAATCTGACACTTTCGCTACTTTTTCAAAGTGAAAATTAGCATTTTAAAAAATAATGACAAAAGTAAATTAACCCAAAAGCACATTCGACAGTTTGTTGTTGTGATAAATAGATATGTACTTTCGCCAAATTACAACAGGCAATTACATCGATTTAGAGACAAGATAGAGATTCGGGACTTTGTCACAGTAAAGAACTTAAAAAAACATGTAAAACTACGATGTCAGCTCAAATTCGCTGATTTTGCAGATTCGATAGTTTGTCATTGCGGGGACGAAATAAGATTTATGATTTAAAGTTTAATTTACTTTGAAATTTAATACAACATAGTTTTTATAATAAACAAAAAACAAAATTAGATAAAATAAATTTCATCAGAAAAAAAAAGAGAAGATGAAAAGTTATTAAAAGTATTAAAAGTTAATTATAACACTACAAATTAGTTAATATTAGTAGCGGAAAAACAAGATTAATTAGGAGGACTAAGGGAGCAAGTGAAACAAGGTTTTCTTTAAACTGGTTTTGTTCAAAGAAAAGTCAACACTGTTTTTGTATTGATTAACTGCCATTAACATTATATTGATTGGCTCAAATTTACCATAATTAGTTCTATGGAAAGGAAGATTAAAAAGATGTTCTATACGAAAACGCGTACTGGTGTTAATGTACGAGTTAATCTGATCTTTTATAATTTTGGAATCAATTTCACCATTGTATACTTGAGATATGAATAAGATATCTGCAACAACCCTTCTTGATTGCAATGTGTTCATCTGAAGAAGCTTCAGACGATTTAAGGGTTAATACTAGTTCAGACTTTTTCTGATTATCATCCTATCGCCAGTTAGCCTCCATATCATACAAGTTTAAATACTGTGTTGGAAAATCGTTCATATTCGAAATGTTTAGTATATAAATATCGACTCGTATTCAATAAATAATGCTCTATCGACTCTATTATTTATAAGTGTCATTGTACTTTATATAAATATTATTAAATATATACATATTTTTAAATATTCTATAGTTAAATATTATTTAATGAATAACTACTGAAATAATGAAATAGAAAGAAAATAAATGAATAAATAAAAATATACGTTTATGTTATTCGATATAATATGTTAGGTATGTCAACTACACTTACAGTTGATGTAAGTGTTACACTACAGAAAAAGGACTAGAAATTATTTATTTTTATATATACAAATCTGTGAAATCCATTATGTCCTCCTATCAGCTATTATATGACCTTTTATTTTTAATCCAAGTATACTGAAATTAATTTTGTATATAGCGAACAGAGTATATTGTTAGAGGAAAATATTCATATGGAAACAGAGACAGGATTGAATTTAGTACTGTATGATATTGAAATGTGCTTTGCAAGATGGACTCGTACTGGTTATTGTATTTCTATATTTTAAAAAAGCTTTCAAAGCCGTCAGTTGAGAAAATGATACTACTAAAATTTTAAATGTATGGTGTGATTGATAAAGATTGTGATTGTTAAAAACCTTTTCGGAATGATAGAACAGGTAAGCGAAAGAATTTGTGTACCAAGTACCAAATAAAGTGCAATGAAATTTTTGGTAGTTGGAATTTTTAATCAACATGCTTATTATATTAATTCTAAAATTTCGGAAAAAAATTGAATACCTGGTCAGAATTTGATGTCAAAGAGCACATTTTTACTTTTTCCCATCTTATTCAGAATAAAACAAAACGAAGAGTATTCTAGTATATCAGAGATATTAAAACGGGTGTGCCTTAAGGTAGTCCTTTGGGCCCATACTGTATTTGCAATATACCAATGATTTACCACAAATGTCAAATATAACAGTAGCTACATTCGCTGACAATACTGGGTTGATGGCAGTAGATAAAATATCGACGAGGCTACAAATAAATTGCAAAGAGCATGCGACAAGCTATACCTCTAAACAAAAAAAGTGGAAAATTAAACTCAATAAGTAAAAATCGGTACATGTGAATTTTACAAATAAAAAATTAGAAAATCAACCATCGGTAAATCTGAATGGGGTAAATATACCTCAAGAAAACAACGCTACATAACTAGGAATGACATTAGATGTCAAACTTAGATGGAAAGAGCACGGCAAAAAGAAAAATTTTGAGCTTGATAATAAATATAGAGAAATGTACTGGCTCTTAGGTCGAAATTCAAAAATACCTATACATATCACGATTTTGTTATATAATCAGATAAGCAAACCGATATACAACATGGGGATGTGATAAACGAAGACATGTATTTTGTATACAAAAATTCCAAAATAAAGTCTTGCGTAATATGGTAAATGCTCTTTGGTATGTTCGCAATAGTGACTGGCACAGAGATCTAAAAATTCCTTGCATATCAAATGAAAATAAAAAGATATGCAGCAAAGCATTTGGCTCGTCTCGAGGGTCATGTTAATGTTGAGGCCACTCTGAACTAGTTTTAATGGGAGGAGTGTGGTTTAATCAGTAAAAATCTTACGCACGATGGTAGCTATGGGGCTCATTTTCTTTGTAATGAACCTAAGAAATCCAAACTTACGAAAATAAAGTTATGAGAAGAACAAAAATATTAATTTCATGCTGGGAAATTTGAAGTGAATATCAGTTCGTCAAGCAATAAATTTTAATGTATATTGGTATTCGGGTACAAATTCAAAAATAAAATATTGACTAAGTATTTGTCAACTTGATGTGTAAAGATGTTAACGAAAGAAATGTAAGATCTGCAACTGCTGAACTATTTAGACAGTGTCCGTTTAGAAGAGCAAATACAAGAACTAATATTTTTTTTATATATGTAGATGATTGGATTTA
This sequence comes from Argyra leucocephala, assembly GCA_963942445.1. Taxonomy (NCBI): domain Eukaryota; kingdom Metazoa; phylum Arthropoda; class Insecta; order Diptera; family Dolichopodidae; genus Argyra; species Argyra leucocephala. The sequence continues at coordinate 130,893,252 of OZ012680.1, forward strand.
TTTAATAAATTACCAAATATGTATATTAAATGAATTTAAAATTGCCTTATTAAGATTTATTATTCACAATGAGTATTAGAAGTTAATTAGAAGAAGTTATTAAGAAGATAATAAATTAAGTATAATTTGAAACTTTATTTTTTTTTTTTTGTTATTGTAGGATTTGACAGCTTAGTAGGTACTCCAATTAATTACTATGGGCAATAACACTATTCCACTGGTAAACTACGTACGTCTTCTCCTGTCAAACATCTTCGTGCAAGCCGATAGCATCTACCATTCCCGAAAGGGAAAAGGGCCTCAAGTTGACCTGTTGGGCCACTGTTTAATAAATAAATAAATAAATCTATCATTCTATTATCATATCTTGTATTATTCCAATTCCTATACAATAAAGTTTAAATATTATAACTTGTATAAGTTTCTAAATTATTATAACATTCTGTCTTAAAATCTTTGTTTTTATATGTATATGTATATACATTTCTCTCTTCTTTCCTTTAAATTTTTTCCTAATAAATATAATTTAGTTTACAAAGTAGCTGTAATAGTATGTAACAAATTCTATAATATTTTCATCAAATTGCCTTACATTTTTAGAAGAAGGACATTTTAACAAATAAATAATTAATTTTATTGCTGAAAATATAATTTTTTTCATTGATGTCAATTGATTCAATACTAATATCAATATCAATTGATTCAATATCAATTGATTCAATATCAATGTCGATTGATTCAATATCAATACCAATTGATTTAGCATCAATATTAATAGATTCAATATCAATATCAACATCAATTGATTCAATATTAATACCAATTGATTCAACATCAATATCAATTGATTCAATATCAATACCAATTGATTCAATATCAATATCAATTGATTCAATATCAATACCAATTGATTCAATATCAATATCAATAGATTAAATATCAATATCTATTGATTTAATATCAGTATCAATTGATTCAATATTAATACCAATTGATTCAACATCAATACCAATATCAATACCAATTGATTCAATATCAATATCAATTGATTCAATATCAATACCAATTGATTTAACATCAATATCAATTGAGTCAATATCAATATCAATTGATTCAATATAAATATCAATTGATTCAATATCAATACCAATTGATTTAACATCAATATCAATTCATTCAATATAAATATCAATTGATTTAATATCAATATTAATTGCTTCAATATATTTGCACTAATCAAACATCGCAAAAAACAAAATTACGTTATCTGTTTCAATTCAAGATTATGACTTTATAATGAACCGTTAATTTTTTTATAAATAGCAAAAAAAAGCTAAATTATTTATGCAAATATGTTACATATTGACCAAATCATTTTATTACCATGATTTGTTGTTACAGACACATACTAGATACAAAAATAATACAATATAACAGTAAAATTGTCTATAAGTATATAAAAATACCACATTTGATTTATGTTGCTTACTGTGAATTTGACGTATTATTTTCCCACTTCCATATAAGATATCCTGCTGTTCTTTAAATGCAATTATAAGATTCTTAAATTTGAATAATTTCACACAGTATAATAATAATTTGAGGTATCCTTTTCCACTTAATTCATTAACAAAAAAAAGAAAAAAAAAAAAAAAACAAATCAGGAAGTGTTTTTTTTATAATGTAAATGTTGTTATTTTAAATTAGAGATACATGAAAAAAAAAAAAAAAAAAAAAAAAAAAAAAAAAACAGTAAAAATATATTTTACAATTTAATTATCCTTTGCACCTGTAATTTATATACAATGTACTTTAAAAATTATAAATTGCATGATTTCCCGTATCGTTTTATTTCGTATCTGATATATATATATATATACCACCCTATATTCTACTTTAATATTATAATTAAAATTATATTGTAACAATAATGTTACTAAAAATTGAGTGTGAATTTTTAATTTAAGGTTTTTTTGGTTTTCGTTTAATTTTTTTTTTTGTTCTGTTCTTTTGAAAAAAAAATATACAACAATTTAATTTAATAATAAATTAGATAGAAACAACTAAAACCAATTAGATATATGTATATGTGTACATAAATAAATGAATAATTTTTTATAGTAATTTAGAAATTAGCCAGGATACTAGTTTTTGTAATATAATTTTACATAATTTATATTTAAATTTGATTTATAAAATATTTAGCGTGTTTTAGTAACTGTAGGACAAAATTACTTGTATATTGTTATAAGGTCTGGAGGCAAATTTTAGAATGCAGTTTTATTTTATGTAATATAATTTTTAGTATAAAGATATTTTAATTTATTTGTATAAATTGCCGACTATTAAATTGTATATGTATAAATTAATAATCGCCTACTTTATACTTCCATAATGGCTGACTATCATATTGTGATAAATTAATAACGAAAATAACCTGATTTTCATCATCATCAATATGCATTAAGTTTATTTTACAATGTACTTAAAAAATGATATGACAATTCTGTATGTACAATGTTTGAGCAATGCCACTTAAGTGATAAAACATCTTATATATTATCTAATACAATATTTATATAAAATATAAATTATCCAACAGAATTTTTGCAGTCACTTCAGTCTTCTGGATTACCGCTCCACAAATTAAAGTTAAAAGTTGGAATATCCATTCCATTATGTTGCTTAGAAACTGAAATCTTTAACGTTTGTATAATGGAACTAGACTCCGAGTGCGTTCCTAAAGAAATGTAAGGATGTTCTGCTGGGAGTAATATTTTTATTTTTATAAATCAATCTGACTACAGTTTGCAATTTAAACGCATTCAATTTCCTTAAAAGTATGATTTGCTATTTTTATAATCAAGACCTAAGGGTAAACTTTAAGTGTTTAAGTACTGTAAATAAAACAAAAAAATATTGTCTATAAAGAAGGTTTGATTTGACAGAGACAATAATTGTTCAATAATTACAAGGTTCAACTTGCATATAGGGTGATATATACATTACGAGCTTAGTCACTTTTAATAAAATTCAAGCAACTAAATTTTGGAGTGTCTAACTTATTCATATAAATATTGTTATTTGACCAAATAGGTCTTATTAGGTTTACTATAGCAAGTATATTTACTTTATCTTATCGTGACCACGAAGCCGATTGTTTGTGTGAATATTTGGTGAATATACAAAGTTTCATTTGATGAACATGGACATGGCAGCGCACGTTGGGACTTTGATATATTTTGTGTTGAAGCCAAACAACGTGGGGTGACTTTCCTAGTATATATTTATAAAATAGAAATTCTGTTTTTAAACTGCTGAGATATAAATTGTTCATAAATACTAATCCGTCAGGGAACTGCTTTCAGTGTTCGAGGTTTTCTTATTAAACAAATACATATTATATTTTTTAAAATAAGCTAAAATACTTGTTTGATGTTAGATTGTGTGTTCTTTATACACGTCTACTACTTTAAAGATAGAAATTTTATTACAAGTTATTCATAATGAAAAAAGAGTATTAACACTTTACAAGGTAGGTTCTACTGTTGCTATACAAATTAACTAGTAACGCCCATCATAAATATATCAAAAACTAATTATGTTACAGACCTGAAACTTGATACTTTAAGTACTCTCTTAAAAAAAAAATCGGATTAATTTTGGTAGTTTACAAACTCCTAAACTTTGAACAACCCCCAAATATAACCATGCCATATAACTCTAATCACGTATTAGGAATGGTATAAATAGTAGGTGGACCTGTAAATTTGTAATTAGATACAATCCGAAATTCGGACTGGTTCGGTAAAATTTCATACAACTTTCAGTCTCCATCCAAAACCAAAAGCGTTATAGACCTGGAAAATTATAATGTGGTACTATCCTAAAAATAAACAAACAAGTCTGTGATAAATTGTCAAAATTCGGATTGGTTCAGGAAGCTGTCATATAAGTCTTAGCTGCCAACAGGAATATTTCGAAAACCAAAGGTGTTACATAACTGAAAATTTGTAATTAGATGTTCCCACATTAATAAGCAAAAACATCTTTTACCGATTTCTAGAACTAGGGCTCGTTCGCGTAGCTGTCTCACACATCTTAACCTCTATCAGGAATATTTCAACAATCAAAGGTGATACAGCCCTGAAAATTTGAAATTAGGTGCTTTCACATTAAATAAACAAAAATGGTCATTTTACCGATTTCCCAAAAATAGGATTGGCTGGCTTGAAAGTGGCTTTGTATCGAACGTAATTCTTATGTACTTGTATTAGCTCGAAGCTTAATATAATTTAGTGAAAGAAAGATTGAAATAGCGGCGATACAATAATAAAGTAAAATTAAGTAGTCAGCTATTCGAACGGAATTTTTAACTTTATTGGATTTTACAAGGTATACCCCTCACCAGTCAGAGCTAAAAGAAGGAGTTTACAATTTAACAACTTTCTTACAAGTGTTTTTTTACAATTTAAACAGTTGAAAAAACATTTTTTAAAACTGATTTGGAATATTTTGATTTAATATTGGTAAAAGGTAGAAAAGTCCATATCAATTTCAAAACTTTTTATGAAACATGAATGTTTACAGGTTGATAACGAAAAGTCATAAATAAAATTCTTGCGTACCAGTCAATGCAAATTGCTGTTCTATTAACAACGTAAAATTTGGCTTTAACTTGAATTATAATTATTCAATGGGGGCCCCTAGTATTAAATATACAATACTTATAAATCTACAATATTGTTTTTGACAAACCTGCTGCCAACTGGGGATTTATCCCTTTGTGCAAATTTATTTGTACCGCGGTATTTATTTTTTTTAAATTTTTGTATCCCACAGTTACTGGAAATAAGTAAATTATGGATTCTATTTAAAATTTAATTCTATATAACAATTAAATTCTTGATTTCAAGTGCTATGGAATCTGATTAAATTGAAACCAATTTTTAATTTTTTTAGTATGTTAAATATTTTCGTTTTATAATAATGTACTCATTCATATATATATGTAATTTATAGTGTTGATACCTAGATTAGTTAAATACATATAAATAATTAAAAATGTATATAAATTTAATATAAATTTCATGTTTCAAAATAATAGTAATAAAAATAATAATAATAAAAAAATTCACTTTAAATTTTTTTTTCAAATTTTTAAAATTCTTTCTTTCTTATTAACATTTTGTTTTGTGTGTAAAAAAAGTAAATTAGCTATACACAAAAAACAAAAGAGTATAAAAAAATATATTTTTTTATTTAAATTTTATAATGACATGAAAAGTCAATTAAATTGTTTATATGTCGATATTTTCATATTGTGGTTTAATATATTTTATTGTATATCTAGTATTTAAATTATTTTCATAATAATAATATTATTTGAAATCTTTGTTATTATGATATTTTTGTTATTAAAAATTTCTATAAATCAAATCTATAGTAATTCATTGTTTTTTTGTTTTTGAAAATATAAAAATTTTATTTGTTGAAATAAATAATTAAAATTCAATTGGATTTTATAAAAAATTATGATAGATTTACTTGCATATATAAATGTGTGCCAGATGATTGAAATACTATGAGACTTTAATCTCTTAACATAGATTTACTTGTGTAGAAATGTGTGGAAAAATTCATTGAAATACTATGAAGCTTGAATATCTAAAATTTTCTACCAAATTATGGGATGAATACTCTGGCAGGACTATTAATATAATATTATAATCAAAGAGTAAGTTGTATTTTACAATTTATTTAGAATACATTTCATATGGACAATGGTACAATATACTTATTGGTCTTTCAAGGTGTCATTTCTATATGTATGTGTACGTAGGTATGAACCTATATGAAATAATAGTTTTTTTTATTTAAATACAAAAATTATTTACTAGGACGACCCCATTTATTGTTTCTAATATATTTATTTTTTACAATATAATCACTTTTTGTTATTAAACAAATATATTTTTTGCAAATTAATATTATAACTTAGTGTAGACACGATCCATTGATGGTCCTTACTATATCCAAGATTTTACTAACATGGTTAAAATCTTATGTACAATATACATTGAAAAATCAAAAATTAAAATTATCTAAGCCTTCTTTAGATTTCGTTGGACTTGATTTATATGTATAAAACAAACTTTTGGCAAGAATGTTGGAATACATATGCAGGTTAAACTTGTATTTATTATTGAAGCCATTAATTTTTTTCTACTTTAAAATTGTAGCTGTACAACATTTATGCTGTACTATTCTATTTAAGAAGGCTTAGTTCCTGACAATAGCAGTAGTTTTCCACATTTAATGAGTTGATAGAAATATTGTAGATATTGTAGTGTAAAATTGCAGTAAGCACGAAAAGGTGATTCTACCTAAGTTACCGTCAAGAGTGTAAAAAAAAAAAAATGTATATCAAAATATAAAATATTTATACATCAAGTTTTACAAAATATTTATACATCATTGAAAATATTAAAATGGATTAAATACAACTTCCACTTATATTTTTGCTACTCTAAAACTATTCGTTCGTCCGGTCCAGTTATAATTTGTGACATACCACGAACCATTTATACTGCAAGTTTTTGATTGAAAAATGGACTTCCACTTGAATTTATCATTTAAGCAATGACATTTTTTCTATACTCTGAAAGAAACTATACATCTTTGAGGTCGTGTCAAATAAGTTAGTTTGTGACATACCACGAACAGAATTTTTGATTGAAAATATTTAATTTGATTAATGATAAAAATTTTGGGCTGGATCCTGAACAAATATATGCAAAGCGTAAATGGTTAGATAATTACTTTATAGCTCTTCTTTTTATTCTATTGCTATAGTTCATTAGTTCATCTCTGGAGATTATTCAATCACATGCAATTTCTTCAAAAAATTATTAAAAATAGTCTGTTCTACAGGAAAATTGCTAAACATTATTTGTAAATATACAATTATAAGTATGTGCATACATTTGTATGCAAGTGTACATATTTATTGATTTATATTCAACTCAAAAGAGGTAGAAAAATTTGTACAAAGCTTATTTATCTTTATTTTCCACTCGATTATATAGCCCAATTCAGTTTTTGATGCTTCAAAGCCAGAAAATCTCATACCGGACAAAATAATTAGTTTACTTTCGATTCTATACTATTGACCATTAAATGAAACAGTTTGTAATTTTGATTTATCATTCAATGGCCAAACTAGCTTTTGATTGATCGCTTTGATTAGCATTACATTATTTTTTATCAATTTGAGAAACTCAACGTTTGTACTATATTTTCAGCAAAATAAACGTTTGTCAATTAAAGTACGAAAACGGTCAAAGTGCAAAAATGGTCAAATTACGAAAATGACCAAAGTACTAAAGTGCGAAAATGATCATAATTCGAACAAATGCTGTTGCAATACAATTTTTCAAACGGTTCCATTTGTTTCAGTATTTTTATTTTAAGTTCAATTAAGCTTCTGCAAAATTACAAAAATACCAGTCAAACATAATGCTTTAAGTAACAACGCGATTGGATTTTAATGTTTATGTCACGATAGTGAACATTTTTATTATATTTTCAATATGATGATAATGTAATTTCGATATTTGTATTTTTTTTGTCAATATTATTATTCACTAGTTCCATTGATTAAATTTATGTCTATTGTAATGATGTCGATATTACTAAAGTAGCATGCATATCTTTTCATTTGTCATTTCAGTCACAACTGTCAATTAAAATGATGGTGTAATAGTGTTAAATGATGAAATGACAGTTCAAATGATGAAATATCAAAAACTTTTGATTTGGACTGACAGTTTTTTAAAATTATAATAGTAAGAAAAACAACAACAAAATTTTTTGAAAAATGACAGTTTGTTTTTTATAGTGTTTGGGATTTCATCAGTTTAAATGACAGTGATGAGAAAACTGAAATGATAAACCATCAGTTTTTCGTATTTAAATACAAGAAATATTTACTAGGACGACATTTTTTTGTATCTAATATATTTATCTTTTGCATAATAATCACTTTTTGTTATTAAACAAATATATTGTAAACAAATTAATATTATTATGATTTGGTGTAGAAACGATCCATTGATGGTCCTTACTATATCCAAAATTAGACAAAAATGGTTAAAATTTTATGTACAAAATGATAGTCTGCATGCTACTTAAAATGTATTTCTCTTGCTTCATATCATAGTTTTTATGATTTGGATTTTTTTAGAAAAAATTATACATTAGCGTTAGAGTAAAATTTGTATAATTGTTGAAAATATTCGATCTTTCTTTGAATACAAAACAAAATTCGAATTGTAGGCAAAATACGCATATCTGTAGGGTAAGCATATTTAGTAAAATTCAAATTATATTCACATTGTTAAGATCATAAATCCCGTACTATATAAATTAACTTCATCAACCAGATGTTGCAAGTTAGTAAGATTTACAGCTAAGAACATTATCTAAATATCGAATTTTATTAAATAAAGTTTAATTTATTTTAATAACACTAGTATTCATAAAGGTAAAATTAACTTATCTTGTACAGTAGCATCATATATCCTGAAGCAAAAGCTCAGCTTTAGATTGATATTTAGAACTACATATTATATTGAAATATTTAATAATTTTAATTTAATTTGAAAATACATCTTTTAGAATTAAATTGTATAAAAAAAATTATTTAACAGAAATTTCTCTTAAAATATCCATACACTTGAATGATATGCACAAATATGTATTATCAAAATGTTACTTTCAAACATAATTTTTTTATTTTGCATTTTTAATATATATAGAAAAAAATGTGACATGTCAAAGTATATAATGATGTAGTGGTATTAAGAAAATCCTTTGCAAAAAAAAAATTATTATTATTCATCATTTTATTTTGTTTGCCCACTTGTAATTCTTTGATCCATAATAATTAATCATAAAGTATTTAAGAGAGGACAGTTGAGATTATACAATTTATATATAGATACATAATGTATTTGCATATATATACTAAATTTTAATACATAATGTGGTTTTACTTCTAAAAAATATTACATACGTATATGCACATATAATAATTATCATCCGGAAAATTCGGACAGACCATTATTTTCTAATTCAGAAATATCTCATTCAAATTTTATTTTTAAATAAATTTAATACAACTTATTTGAAAGGACATTTTTATTGCATAATAATTAATTTGAACAGTTTTATTTTTGAAATTTTTTTTTAGTATTTTGAATACGTTAAAATTATTTTACAGGGTGATGAATGGTAAGAAATTGATTTATGATAGTAGTTTGTACCACATTTAAGTAGATACGATACTCTATTATTTGTGATAGGTTAATTTTATTCGAATTTTAAACAAATTTTAATTGTAATTTATAAGACCATAGAATATTAAGACTGCGCAAATTATAATAACATAGAAATACATAATGTGAATCTCAAATTTCCTAACGAAGCTAATATAGACATTTTTCAATGCATATGTCGCCCATAATGGCATAATAACGTAAAACAATATTGTTCAGAAAAACAACAACAAAAATAAATTACATAATATGTTGAAATCAGTTTGGATGAAATTCAATATAAAAGCCCAACCATAATGAACTTTAGTTTGAGCCAACTTAAGGAAATGTACGATTACATGTAAACTGTATTGTACATAGTAAACTGTATAGAAATATCAGAGAATTTCGTCAAATTTTCGTTAACTTTAGCTGGCTTAAGGAAGGTTTCATGCGATTTCATTCACATATTCTGAACGGAAATTTGACATTTGATTTAGGAGCTGTAATTTAATTTAATTATTTAATAATTTACATACTTTATAAAAAATTAATTATAATACGTAATGAAAGGTAATAAATAAATATTTAAAAAAAAGTAATTAAAAAATTAAAAAAACATTAATCTATAATTATAATTGACAGGCATTTAAGGTCTTGCGCAGTAGACACCTTTTTATTTTATTTCGATTCTCCTACTCCTTAATGAACTTCTATTATATATAATATATAAGATTATATATAAAACAAAAATGCGCACACAGTTGAACATTTTGTACACATACGATTTTATTATCCAGCAAATAAATTATGCATAAGTGAGATCTTATTAAAATAATAAACAAAAGCAAACAAATCAGTTATTATATTTTACATTATGAACTTGCGAATGAATCTATGTACATTGCCAAAAAAAAACAAAGAAACAAATTCATCTCAAATAAAAAATTTAAAAAAGCAAAAACTAAAAAAATTAGTTGAATTGTTCATATGACTAGCAAATTCATTTTTATATAGTAGAGTTATGGTGGTTTTCCTCTTGACGGACGAACGTCCGGACAAATTTTTTAACCAATCAAAAAATTTTATTTTACCAACACATACACAAAAAATCCTCTCCGGGCATTTTCTTCATCCAATTTCTTAGTTAAAATATTTTTAACTTTTGGCTGAAGGACGAAAAAAAAGAAAAGGATAGATATATAATTATTTGATATATATTTATTGCTATTTCGATTTAAGTATGAACGCATTCACATATAGAATTTCAAATGTTTTTCAAGAAAAAAACATGAAGTGTAATTTTTTTTGTTATTTGCTTTTTAATATAAGATTATTTTGTTTCTAACAAATTATTTATATTTTAAGATAAAAGCAAAGCGCTATATTTTACTTTTTTCGAATATTACAATGTTATTATCCATTATTACTCTTAACAAAATTTTAAATTTTTTGAATAAAAATAATATCAATCAACGCATATAAACAATTTTTCAAACTTCAACCTTTTTTGACTAGATAACAAATTTCAGTCCTTCGCGCATTGAGAGGAAATCATAAAATTTTCTTTAATGGTATTTGTGTTTCATTTATATAGTGTAAAATAAAATTGTCCGGACATTCGTCCATGAAGAGGAAATCCACCATTAGAGTACTTCATTTTGATATAGTAGGTCACTTGAATTCTTCATTTTTATCTTTTTAAGTAACTGATTCTAAATTTTTGTTATTTGTAGCAATAATATAGTTTATATTAAAATTATGTATTATGTAGGTATATATATACATACCTCTTTAATAACAAAACTTTTTATTTTTAGTAATTTTATCACTAAATGCTTCTTACTATAGAGAATATATCGGAAACGAAGCAGTATATGAGGGACGTGTATTTATGTGTCCTAAATAAAACTTACTAACCACAAAACTTTTTATTAAGCACGAGTGGTTTCTGCTATATCGTGCGAAGTCTATGTCAGTACGTATATTACTGTTTTTTAAAAACTTTAAATTTGACTTCAACTTGAAATATAATTACTCAACAGGGGCCCCTAGTTAAAATATATTTAACAAAAACAAAATTTTAAACAAAATTCGTTTAATAATAAAATTTAAAATATAAATGAAAAACAAAATTAACAACAATATATAATTTATATATACATATATATATATAACAATAACAAACAATATATAATTTATATTTAACAAAACTTCTCTTTATCTATGTATTCTCATTTACATTTACAATTTAACAATAGTCAAAATCAGTTAAGTTAGCTAAAGTCTATTATGGCTAACTTAGGCAAATTACAAAACTTTAGCTGGCTTTTAGTTTAATTTTGAACATAGCTTAAGCCAACTTAAGTTTATTATGGTCTATTTTTTTACGTAGAATCCGAATTTGCATAAAAAAGTACCCCTTCCCATTTGAAAATCTCGATTTCGGCCAATTTCGGCGATTTTTGGTCTTAAAAAACCCATTTTCGATCCTTTTCGGAAATTGAAAATAACACCAATCGATAGAGCAACCTCGATTTAGTTAATCAAATGTTTATTTAATTTTAAAATAACGACTCCTTCCCCTCTTAAAAAGCTGATACGGATACTCTCGAACACCTAGTATAGTATCTAGCTCTGGGGATGCAACACAAGTAGTAAGAAAGATGATATTATCAAGAAATTTCAAAATTAACTACTTAGAAACATTATTAATGCAACTTTCTTCATTAGAAAAAATTATCTACGTTATTTTTTTTCTTTAAATTCTTTTTTACTCCATTTATCCATTTGGAGCTTCTAAATAGCTCATATATTCTAGTTCTGAGATTATATTTCATTTTTCGATCATCATTATTTTAACAAAGTAATTGATTAATCTACGCACTTTTTTTATTCTACTTAGTGTCATTTGTGCTACATATGGTCTAATATATTAGAGACGAATTTTATTTGCCAAGAGGTTTGAACCGACACCTGTCACATTGTTAGATAAACATATTTCTATCATCTTATTGATTAGGCTGTAGACTGACCTACATATAGGGCCTACATTGCGACTTATTGATATAAATTTTGAAAAAATATAATTTTTTTCCAAATAATAGACACAGGAAAACATTAACTTATTGACAAGGTTAAAGCAGTCCAGCATCTGAAACACATAACTAACAATTGAAGAGGGTAAAACTTTTCGAGTAATGAAAATAGGAAAAAAAAATTAAATAAATATCGAAAGATGCAATTTGAAATTTGAAATCAGAACTAAATTGCTCATTAGTTCTATTGAACTTGATAGGTAGAAGGTGTGGCTTGATAAACGTGTATTGCACACGTAATTTCAAGATGCTGGAACAGTCTCAAGATTGCCATCAGCTTATGAAATACAAAATTATATTACTTAATTATATTAAATTTCTTGGATCCAGGATATTTTAGTTCATTGTATCGAATTAGCCCTTTTGATATTTTAGTCCATTGTAATAATTTGTCCCATAAACTGTTCATGGTAACCCACTCTATAACTTTATAGATGATTAGGCAAAAAAAAAAAAAACAAAAAATAATCTAAATAGTCATAAATAATCATAAATAGGTCTTATGAACGACTCTTGGTGGAATAAAAATGGTAGAATAATAAACTAAGTACTTTGTGTAATTCTTAATGACTAAAACACGAATACGAGTTATGACGAAGTCTGCATGTGCACCTGTATACATACCCAAACGAGTGTAAAGCAAAATAATAATTTCATATAAGTATTTCCTTTCATTAATACTCAATTATTCAAACACCCATTCCAATTTTACGATTTTAAAAGCAAATAGATAGTACATTACAAGTTGCATTTAAATAATATACAAATTATATAATTGAAGATTAGATCATTAAGTGGGGCTTGATTTTTTGAAAAGATATGAATTGAATTTTCAAACATTTAATCGGCATTATACCATTATGGTTATTGAAATCTACTTGATTAACACTCTGTTTTTATTGCTATTAATTTATTTGCTAAATTCTATACATATTATTGAAGTGGAACAGAAAATTTTCACCAATTTATACCATAATAATCGGATTAAATAATAATTTTTAATCGGATAATTTTTTTTTTTTTTAATAAATTTCTACCTTTTCTACTTTTATATACCATAAATAATTTTTTAAGCAAAATTAACGGAAAAATATTATTCTCATTTAAATTTATTTACCCTACGTTTTATTTTTTATTTTTTTTCTAAATTATGAACATCATATTTAAAATAATGCCTAATTAATACGTAAATAATCGAAATTATTGATCTGCTAACAAATTCATCCTTTAAACAGGATTCACATCAAAATGAAAATATTTTTCTGACCTTTTTTTTCATTGGTCATATTTACACTTAAAAAAATTTTTATTGTTAAATTAAGAAAAAAAAAACAATTTTTGATATAGGTCCAATACTGGTATTAATTACTGGCGTAAGCTCCAATACATAAATCAATTTTACTGTTAAATTAATGAAAAAATTCTTAGTACAGGTTCAATAACAAATCATTATTCTATTAATAATCTGTTGCTACAGATGTAACCGAAACACATTTTAACATCAAAGCAATAGTAGTGTTTATCAAGGACATAAACCTGTAACTCTTGAATGGACGGGAAAGTACAATAGATCTTAAGAGGTCGCTTGTACCTAAAATGTTACATTATGGTCTGTATTCTTAAAAGTGAAAAGTCATTTCGAAATGTGGTGATATCGTAAAAGATTGAAAATTTGTTACACAAACAGATTTACGAACATAGAAGCTCTTAGAAGATTCAAAATAAACAGCGAACTACTTCTAAGTGTCAAACGTATAAAAGTATACCCTTTGGTCACAAGACTCGAAGCACAAACTATTTAAATTGATTATACAAGGCAATGTTGAAGTAAAGAGGAATATAGGAAGAAAACAAATATCATGGCTTAGAAACATTCGTAATTGGAGAGAACCGTAGGAGAACTGGTTCACACCGCGAGATGGAGATAAAAGTATGCCAACATCATAGCTAGCTTACAGTAATGAGTTGAATGATCGCTTCACATTCAGTATAGTAGATTAGCAATATAAGAATATGTTATTAACATAATAGCTAATTAGAGAGAACGAGAGAAAATAATTTTGAGAGTAAAAATAATAGCGAGAGAGAAAGAGAAAATAATTTTGAGAGGAAAAATATAATAACAAAATTTTTGATTAAACAATCAGAGTTGTAAATTTATATTTTACCATCTTCCGGGAAATAAATCAAAATTTAGTAACTGTAGTAGCTACAGCTGGCCACCCTAAGATAATATGTTAAGGTTTTAATGTAAAAAAACAATGCATAAGCTAGTGTAATAGAATATTAAATGAAATTCTCTATACGACCAGATAGCATTTAGCTAGGTCTTAATTTTAATATAATAATTATTACATTAAAAAACACTTTATAAATTGAAGCATTTTAATGAATATCTAAACTCTAATAATATAATTTGTTAAAATAGAATTAGTTTTATATATAGTTTAGTTACTAAGTAATAGTTTAATAAATAAATAATGAAAAAAAAAAATAAGTGATTAAAAATGTTTTACTGTAAAAATATTCTATTTGAATAGAGATGAGAAAACAAGACGAACATTTTTTATTTAATTACTTGAACACAATTTCATAGCTAAAAAAAATTTTAATTAGAATGCTTTAAGTTAGAATCTTGTTCCACTAAATTTCATATTTCAGAACAAATTAGAGTATTCTGAATATATTCAATTTATATTATTATGATCACTTTCTGTATTTTTATTTTTCATTTATCGTTTAATCATTATCACAGTTCTTTAAGGCTAGGCGTAAACAATTATGCAATTTTTGGTTTTTGTAATTGTTTGATTGGACATTTGTGTTCCTTTGGTTTATATGAAAGCGCGCACACATACAACTGGTTTTATGTATGCGCACTTTCATCAATCAAACAGTTGCAAAACTAAAAGTGGAATGAATGCGACCAAACCTTGCCTAACTGCATTAGTTACAGGACAGAAATAAAGTCATATAATTGTCTTTTATCTACGGCTAATCATTTCAATGGCGGACACTTTTTCTATTTGTGATTGCTTCGGCTAAAACTGTTGTTTAAATGTTTTCTTGGCCTTCGGACACAACATGTACTTCGCGATGCTTACGGTTAGGTATTCGTTCCAACGTAATTCTAAATATTTTTCTATCAGCTTTGCATGTTTATTTCTTTTTTTCGCAAACAAATTCGTACCGGTTTTATTCAAAATATAGTTTCCTATATTAACAAAAAAATTTTCTTTTTAATTGAAAATTTTAACAATTGTTGTTATTAAAAAAATTTACAATGATTCTGCCACTACAAAATTTATTAAATTCACAATAACAATGTGTTCGGAAAATCGAATATAGATTTAAATTTCCAATAATAACGTGTAAATACAATAACAATAGTCTATGTCCAACTTTTTTTGATTTAAATTCAGTTTTAGTTTTATTTGATCATAGAGAGGCCCTTATAGTGGTAGAACAGTAATGTAAAATTATATCAGTTATCTCTACAATTATTACAGTTTTAACAAGTATTTTTTTTTTAAATTTGACAGTTTAGTTTATAAATTCTGTTTAAAATATTAAAAAAAATGTAAATCGAGTTTTTTTTTTCATCTTTTTTTTTTTTTTTTTTTTACAATTAAATTTGTTTTACAATTTAAATTTAAGCCTGTATTATAGTTAGTGTGGTGTTCATAATCATTGATTTGTTTAGACCTTAGCCGAAGTACAGCAATTGTGTTATTTTTTGTTTTTTTTTTTTTAACAAAACACAGTTACTAATAATTATTAAAACCGTTATTTGAATACGTTTCACTAATATTAACGTTTTGTTATGTTAAAAACATGTTTTTTTTTTATTAATTTATTAATTTTATTAAATTATTTTATGTTATCAAATTTTATAAAAATTTTTTTTGCAATTTCTAAAAATATGTTTTTTTTTTATTAATTTTATTAAATTATTTTATTTTATTATATTTTATAAAAAAATTTTTTGAGTGCAATTTCTAAAAGCCGTTTATTTAAATAATAAAAAAAAATAAATAAATAAAATTAAAATAATAATGTCTCAATAAATCTAAATTTTCTGAAAGGTTAATTTTATTTTTCAAAAATATTTAAAATTAAAGTAATTTAAAAAAATATATGTAAAAATATAAATATACATATTATAGTTTATTATATAATATATATATATATATATATATATATCTATGTGCAGAGTTGGTGTAATCAAATTATTTAAAAATTATTATTACGTTTTTCTTTTGTTTTTTTGTTTTTTTTTTTTTTTGTAAAGTTAATCGATAAAAAAGAAAATTTTATGAATTCGTACTGTGTAAAATTTTACATCATTGATGAGATTCGTATAAAGCCTAACAAGAGATGGCTATCAACCACCTTTAAATTATATTGTATGATGGGGCAATCAAGTTTGTTTTTTATTTGCAAATTATAGAGTTAAGTAAAATTGAGTAGAATAATTAAAAATATATTTATTTAATGTTTGTGAAATTAGTAACTTATATATATATATATATATATATATAAAATGAAAATATGTTAAATTCAGAAAAAAGGGATCAATACAAAACCTGATTAATGAAAATCAACACTAATTTAATCACTCGTGTAAATAAAGGCTTAAAACAAGGATTAAAATGAAATTAACAGGTTTACTAGAACGTAAAGAATAATATGGGACTAATGAAACGATAGGTAAACTCATGTAGGTAAAAATCAACAGCAGTAAATTAATTTGTTCAACTAATGAGAAAGAAATTACAAACATTTATGGTTAGTATTTTGACGAATATTTTTTTTACTAAATTTAAATATATAAATATAAAATAAAGTCTGGAAGTTAGTATAAAATCAAGAATAACATTTGTGATCAATTCTAGGTATTAAAGAAAATAAAGATTAAAACAGCTATAGGCATGTTACATCTTTATCGATTTTGATTATTGCACCATCAATAGAAGACTAGTGAATGACTGAAAAAGAAGACTGAATTTCACCAAGAGCCTACAGCATATTCTATAAAATACATGGTTTCAGAATAAGCTGAGGTACATATACATTTCCAATACTGAGTTCACAATTTCATTAGATACGCCTAATTAATTTAATTTCACTCTTATACATTTTTTTAAATTATAATTTAGGCCATAAAATGAGTTGGCTATAGAATAACATTTTGATTAGTCAAAATAAGATCTTGGCTTAATAAACATAATGAAAATTATATCGAAAATTTTAACACATAAGCAGTTGTTGTGATAATATATTATTATAGGAATCCTTCGTATTTTTGATAAGGTGAATTGGATTGCTATAGTAACGTGGCGGCGACAGATTCGTCCTAACTCAACTTCTGATTTTTTTTTTTAATTAAGTTTTTTCATTTTAATTTTTTGTATTACCTTCCACACTTTTTTTTTTTTTTTTTTTTTTAAATGTTTATTTTTTATTCATACTGAAATTATTTACAATCCTTAAAAATAAAACATAAAAAAGGTTATCTGTATATTTTTATATGAGAATTACATGTTTCATTTGAAAACTCGCATTCCTTATTATAATTTTTATTTCAGCATTTCCTCCGTTCACTCAATAATTATATTTAGTATTTAATACTATTTATCTTTTAATATCTTCTTGGGAAAATTATTTTAAAAAAAACCCTAGATTTATTAATATTTTTATTTCTAAATGTAAACTTATTATCTATTTTAACCTATTTTCCTTAAATCTATGCTTAATCTAATTAAACTATAACTTAACTACCTTACGTCTAATATTATTAACATAATACTATATAATTTTAATCATTAATCTAATCTGTTCTCTATCCACCACTAATTTTTATTTACGTTATTGTCGATTGTCGGTATGTTTGTATCAAATTTTAATTCGCTTAGATTTGTGCTATTTGGGTTAGAAATGATTTTTTTGTCTGTTGCCCTTCTATTGTATTGGTATAATATGGGAATGTTGTTATTGTTTTGAAAAAAATTATTTGAGTCTAGATAGTAAAATGCTTCTGATGGGACAAATCCAGATTCTAAAGTTTTCTTAATATAATTGTTGTTGAAATAATAAATGTGGCTTATGAGACTGTTTTCTTTAATATTGAGTATTCTGTTGAAATGTTTTCTATTTAAATTAATTATAAAGTTATCTATTCTACTTATATTTGCCTCTTTGTATATTACTTTGTTTGCATAATATGTTACTTGGTTATTCTGATGTTACCTTCTACAATTTTTAAACTAAATTGAACTATATATAAATCAGCATATACACTAATATAACTACTTATACTATACTTTGTATATCATAAAAAAAATTAAATTCTAGACATTAAATACAGAAAGAAAAATTAAATTTTTTAACAATTTTTGTATATTTTAAAAAAAATTTCGTAACACATTTAAAAATGTGCCTTTATTGTAATGTGATCCCCCTCAATTCAAAAAATAACTATTTAGCTATTGATCTACAAGTCTGACAATACAATTTTGACTGTAAACTATATTGAAGAGCCTATCAATGATCTTGAAATAACCCAATTGATAAAGTCGTCAAATTTTTATTCTTAAAACTACTTCTATACTTATAATATTTATCCTGTCATTTACTTGTGTATCAATGTGTGTGTTTGTTTATTATCACATACTGCTAATTCTACTATCACAATGTTATTAATTGACAATTTACAATTGTTTTAATTTAATTACCAATTCAAAGGCTCACCAAAACGTATGTATATTAAACATTAGATGGTAAACGCAGTATTTTGTATTTAATTGAACTGAAAATACGAACGATTATAACCGTCACATACGACAATATATTTCTGATGGTTATAACCGCCTCATTCCACAAAAGGGTTAATAACTATTTTCTATTTAAAAAAAAAAATAACTTGTATAAACTTATTGGTTGGTCGATAAGACCTGTGTTAATATAGTTTCTTTTAATACCACTATTTTTGTGCAATTGCATTCATTCTATAGTAAAAAATTAAACACTAGTACAAAGAAAAATCCTAAGAGATTTTGGAAAAAAAAAAAAAAAAATTTAATCATATAGAATAAGTTTCATGGATTACCCAAATCTTTAAAATGTACAAGATGTTTTTATCCAAGAAAGTATAAAATCCATCTTTATAATACTAAATACTACTATGCTGTACTCTTATCTTGTATTCATTGAAGAAAATCATACAACTGTACTGGGAATGAATGAATCTATATGGTCCATTAAATTTCATGGTTGATCAGTTTTTGGTTCGATCTTTGTTTATTTTATTTTTTTTTTTTGTTTTTGTTTTTGAAAAGGGAAATAAAATAAAAAATGACACTTTTTGTGAATTTTGTATATATATCAATAAGACGAACCAGTAAAAATAAAAAAAAACATTTTTTCTTTCAAAGCAAAGAAAAAATAGAAAAAAAGAAAAGAGAGTAGAAAAAAGTGATAAATATATATATATATAGGTATATAAACCAGCATTCTTTTTAAGTATAATAAAAAAGAAAATTGAAAAGGGCAAGTCCTTTTTCTGGTAAACTGAGTACAACACAATTATATATACATCCTCGTAATATTATTATAGTCAAAATTTTCACTTAGTAGGTTTTAAGTTTTTTGTTGATTTTTTGTTGTTGTTTTTTTTTTTTTCTTTACTTGCAAGATCATTTATATAACTAACGATGTAAGTCAAATTTGGACAATGTTTTTTTTTTATTTCACAGGATTATGAAATATAAATTAGAATTATTATAATTATAAAATTTATATTATGAAATTTTATTATATGTATGTATTTGAAGTGAATTATAATTTATTGAAGCCATTTTATTTTTTAACAAAAAAATAAAATTGCTTATATTTTCATTATGGATTTATGAAAATTTATTTATTATTTGAAAAAATAATACTTATAATGAAAACATATGCTAATCATACAGATATATTATAGTCTATATTACTTATTTTGTATACTCTCAAGTCGAGTTTGGAATCGAGTGCGAAACACTGAAAGAGTGTGCAAGTACAATGATAAATAATGTTTAATAAGGTAAAATATTCGACTACATTATACTGTCAGATTAATGATTAGAGCAAGAACATCAGATATCTATTACCAGATGAAAACTTACAGTTACATTTGATGATGCCATATATATTGCTAAACTTTCATCTATACCTAAACTATTTGAACTTATTGTATTTGATTCTATTTATGATCATTGTACTTGCTTCTTATCATCTTTTCAACATGGCTTTGTAAAGCTTAAATCTACTGTTACTAATCTTGTTGAGTCAACATCTACCTTTATTAATAACATGGCAGATGGGTTTCAAACGGATGTAATATATACAGATTTCAGTAAAGCTTTTGATTTGCTTCCACATAACATTATCACCTTTAAGTTAAATAAATTAGGATTTCCTAGTTACTTTATTAATTGGGTTAATTTTTACCTTTCTGGTTGTAGTTATAGTGTTTCGTTTAGATCGTCAATTTCCACTGAGTTCGAAGTTCCCACAGGTGTGTCTCAAGGTAGTCATCTCGGTCCTTTACTCTTCATTATTTCTATTAATAATGGTTCATCTTTATTAATTAATAGTCATATTAAAATTTACGCCGATGACATGAAAATTTATAAAAAAAATTGCTAATTTAGAGGATGCATTAGCGTTACAAGCTGATCTGAATCGTTTCTATAGTTGGTGTTCCTATAATAATCTACAGCTTAATGTGAATAAATGTGCTTATAATACTTTTACACACGACGATTATGCCCAATTTCTTATGTATATTCTTTTAATAGCCAAAGTATTCCAAAGGTTACATCAATTAAAGATCTAGGAATACTCTTCGATACTAAACTTTCATTCCATCTTCATTATTCAGATATTTTAAACAAAGCCAATTTCTATGCTCGGTTTCATTAAACGTTGGGCTAGAGAATTTGAAGATCCGTATGTATTGAAATCCCTCTATACCTGCTTGGTTAGACCTAATTTAGAATATGCTAGTCAGGTTTGGTGTCCATTTTATGGTGTTCACATAGATAGAATTGAATTGGTTCAAAGAAAAATCCTTAGATATGCTTTACGTCTTCTTCCTTGGGTAGATCCTTTAAGATTACCTCCTTATGAACATCGACTAAATTTGATTCATCTTAATACCCTTGAAAAACGGCGTAAAGTTGCTAATATTGTATTTCTAATTGAGTTAAGTAAACGCAACATTTCGTCTCCCCAATTGTTTGCTAAACTTAATTATTGTTCTCATTCTAGACTAAGAACTGCTAATATGTCTAACTTGCAGTACCATCAGACTAATTATGGTAAATATGAACCAATTAATAGGATGACGTCTCTTTGTAATGCATACAAACCCCATATTAACTTTTCCCTAACTAAACAATCATTAAAAAATAATCTGTATTTGTGTAACTGATTTTTTTGATGAATCTTTGACCTGTCTTCTTAATTGAAGCTTTTTTCATTTTGATTTTTTAATTATTGTTAAATGTTTAATTTTTAGTTTATAAATTTAATTTAAGTATGATTTATTGTAACTTGCTTGAATTAAGCTCGAAATAAATAAATAAATAAATATGACTCTTCTGAGGGAGATGTTGTATCTGCGTAGTACTGAATGACCATATTCCAAGGATAGCTGGAATAGCTAGATTTCCAAAAATATATATTTTTAGTTTACACGGATACTTTCAAATGTCCTTTTCGACCTTAAAGGATTAGATGCGCCCTTTAAGGACGAAAAGGAAATTTAAATAAAGGCTTATATCTTCTAAACTATTTGACATAAACTTAAAGGATTTATGTATGATTTATAGAACAAAAAGAGACATTTTCAACAGTATATATATATTGAATGGGTCTTATGGTAAAATCTTGGGGTATTTGGTTTTTTAATAAAGAAAATAAAGATTGTTTTTTTTTTCAAAATTTTCTACTTTGAACATCAATTGCTCCTTAACGGCAGCACCAATCATCATCAAATAAATTTCTAAGTATGGTCCAACCCGTTATTATTCTAGAATGTATAACTGAGTATATACATATATGTATTAGACCAACAGATATAGCGGTTTTTATAAAAAAAAACATCAAAACAACAAATATACTTTCAAATGTGCTTTTCGTCCTTAAATGATAAGATGCGCCACTAAAGGTATATATTTTTGGAAAGCTAGCAATTACAGCTATCTTTGAGATTTAGTCATTAGGTCCTACGCCGATACAACATCTCCTTCAGAATCCCCAAATATATCATAATCCAGTATATGGTTAGTAAAACACCGCCCATCTCTAATTAGAAAAATGTTAGAACTAAACCAGATAGCTACGTGATGTTAGTAGAATGTAAAAATCATTAGTTAGTTATATGCATCAATAGTTATACAATATGTTATATTTCAAAGTTAAAAAAAAATTAAAATTTCTGGTTATTCTCATTTATACAAATTATAACGTAATCGTTTTTTAATGGTCTACAATACAACCACTAATAATTAGTCTCTGTAAAGAAACAATTAAACAAGCCTATCAAGTAGATACGATATTCACTGATATTTCTAATGTTTTTGAAAAAGTAGATCATTCTTTACTATACTCTCTAAACTTCAATCTCTTGGTATTCATGATACTTTCCAATGGATACAGTCTAATTTGATTGGTCATAAATTGTCCCTTAAAATACATAATAGCTATTCATATACTGTTGAGGCTACGTCTGGTTTTCCACAAAGAACTCATATTGGACCACTGTTTATTTTATTGTTTATGAACGCTGTTCTTGGTAACTTCAACATTAAATCTTTGATTTATCATTTGCTAACGATACTAAACTATTTGCGATTATTTAAATGGATTACGATTTTCATTTACTATTATGGTTAATCTTGGTAAATTCTACTCTTGATTGAAAATTAACTTACTTACTTACTTGTTGGGCGTTACAGACCTTGAAGATCCTGGGTCTGACGCAAAGTTGTTCTCCACTGACTTCAGTCGAGAGCGGAATTTCTCCAGTTGGTGATTTGAAGTTTTTTCCTATCTGCCGATATTTCATCTCTCCAACGAAGGTGCTGCTTCCCTCGATGACGCATTACCTAGGGCTTGAATTCGAAGAGTTTCCTAGCCAGAGCATTTTCACATATACGCTCAACATGTGCTAGCCAATGAAGACGTCTCATTCTGACTTCTTTTTTGCTGGGTCCATGTCGTTGAACACCCGGTATATTTCGGTATTGTATCTCCAAACTCCACACACAGAACCATAAATGCGACGAAGAATTTTTCTATCAAAGACACCAAGTGCATGCTCGTTTGCTTTTGGTAATGTGCACGATTCAGAACCATATAGCAGCGTCGGAAGGATGAGCGTTTTGTGTAATTGTGCCTTGGTATTTTGGAATAGGAGCTTTGAACCCAGTTGCTAGGACAAACCGAAGTAGCAACGGGTTGCTAGGGTAATTCTTCGTCCTACTTCAATGTTATTGATGGAATTGATGTTGGTCCAAGGCAGATAAACTTCTGAACTACCTCAAAATTATATGAACCGACAGTGATGTTGTGTCCTATATGATGTTGTGAGGACATTTTATTTGTCAACAGCATATATTTAGATTGTTATTAATCAGTGCAATTATATGTCATTTTCTAGGATACAAATTTTAATTGAATTTTATTTATAGTATAAATGGCTCTACTATTGAACATGTCGATGAAACGAAAGACCTATGTATCATTCTCTCAACAATAAATTAGCTTTTAATACTCATATAGATCGCATTATTTCTAAAGCCTTTTCTATGTTAAGTTTGATAAAGTGAAACTCGCAGCAGTTTTCTGATCCCTTTCCACATTCAAAAATTTATATACTACCCACGTAGCATTTAATTGTTATGAAATCGCAATTAGTGCTATTAGACTCCCAAAGTATTATTATAATAAATTTCAATGAAATTTCTTGTTTTACCAAATTTTGTCTTCAGCTCACAATAAATATAAATATTAAAACAATTATTCTTAACGAGAAAATAATTTATTAGTTTTTATATTATAAATAATTTACACACAATTATAACGTAATATCAAATTAATAGAGAGTATAAATATTCATTAAATTATTATTTTAAAGTTGAAAACAATTTTTTTTTTTTTTTTTTAATTATTTATTTTTAGAAAAGAGATAGACAGTACAAAACTGGTATAAACCTCTCTTAAAACTAATTCATAATCTAATGAAATACAATATAATATTGTTTATATCCTTTAAGGTTAATTACAATTTATTTCTAATATACCTATTGATATTGTTTTTTTTTTAACTTATTATTTAATTGTGGCAATGTTTTCAATCGTTTTTTAAACACTCTTATATTTGGGACATATTTAACATTGTTGGGAAGATCATTGAAAGTTGATGGAAAGTACATTGAAGAAGACAGTTGAACATAATGTCTCCTTTACCCCTTTCAGCTCTAGGAGCTTCCAGTTGAAAATGTTCTGCAGTCCTTGTGTTGTAGTTGTGTATTGAATCATTTGTTTGAAGTTTTAGATTACTTTTCGTTAGGTTATTTGATAATTTATAAATCAGCTTACAGTTTTCCGAAAATATTGTTTGTTCTACGGGGTGCAAATTGTATATCTGAGTATAATATCTATCTCACTCTCGCATAACATAAATTATTTCAAATGAATGTTATTTCAAAATAAAAACAGATGCCCTATGATATGTTCACTAATTCTGCAACATTATTATACAGAAATTGCTCTGGAGCCCCAAACTATTCTCTATTTTAGGGCTATAATGTATTTATAACGTTTCGCAACAATTGCGAACTAAATGGAACACTGATACTAAGAATGGTTATACTAATGTTATAAGAGTGCGCGAGTCTAATAGAAATAAAATTGTTACGTGAGTACACTCGTATGCCGACATCTCGAATATGCTTGTCCAATGCCTTATTATGCTAAGCATATTAAAAAAATAAAGTCTATTTAAAAGAATATTATTAGGTTTTTTCTACGTATAAGTAACATTATATCCCTGATGGCTATCTAGCGAAATGTAAACGTGTTAACTTGTCTTCTCTTGAATCTAGGCTGTTAAATTTACTACCATTACAATTACTATCACTATTAATATTATTATTGCTAATTTTTATTATTTTAATGGTATTTTCTATTTGAAAATTTGTTTTATTTTTGTTTTTAGTCTTTTTAAATTTATTGTTTTTTTTTTTTTTAATGTTATAAGCAAAATCTGTAACTGGACTACCCAGTAGATTGAAATAAATAAACAAATACATTTTTTTCTTTGACTCTTTCGCGACGACTGTTACACATTCGTACCAGGAAAATTCAAAAAAGACTAGAAACATGAAATTGTACTAAAATTGGTTTAAGTATGCACCAATTCGTCTTTTAATATAATTTACATACGTTTGCAAATAAGCACAGCTATTTTTGAAAAAAAGGGATTCCCCATATAACAGAATTTGCTTGGTAAACGCGATTAGTTTCACTCATTTGTAGTAAGAGTGTGAATAAAACAAGTAATAATTTAAAGTTTTGTGATAAAAAGCTAGTGAATCCAAAGTTATTTCAATATTTATTAGCAATATTTATAATATTTTTATGCAAAACAGTAAGTATGAAAATTATTACATATAAAGTTGATTCTGAGAAGATTTTGGTAGAGGTACATATATGTACACTGAAAAAAAAATGGTTTATAAATTTTCCTATTTTTATAAGAACCGATTTTTTTGTAAATTTTAGAATTTTTTTGAGTCAAGTTCTTATTATTTTTAGATAATTATCTATTTTTTTAGTAAGGTTTACAAAGCTATTAACAATTTAATCGCTTGGTAATTTTCCTTATATCTGTTGGGTATTTCACTAAAAAAATAATAAATTTTGTTATTGTATCTTGTACTTATTCCAGTTTAAATAATAAATTTTACAAAAAAAATAATACCAAGTTAATAGAAAAATTTACAATAATTTTGTTATAAAAATAATAGTAGTGGTTATTTATATAGGATTCTTTACGTTTTTTTCATTGTGATATCTCCAATTTTATTTAGATAACTTATTTTATTGAGATATTTTCAAAACATAAAATGCAAATATGTGAGATAAATTCCTAATAAATTATAGGAATTTTTACAAAATAAATAGCAATATCTCATACTTTTTTATGAAAATGTAAAAACAATTATAAAAACTATTATATTTTATATGAGAAAATCTACTACAAACTATTTGTAGAATATTTGAGCTAAACTGCTATTTTTTCTCAAAATATTAAGAAAAGTTATTTATCATAATAAGGAAAATTTTTCTCTTAAAAGTAAAACTTGTAATAAATATTGTAAAAGATCTTATATTTTGGACAAATAATGTTAAAAATATAATAAATAAGAAATTTGTTGCGGAAAATTTAGTTTCACGTAGCCTTATAGGCTGGGCGTCGTTTTATTTGTAAAGTTCATTTTATAGTGATTAATTTATCCTTAAGTAAGTGATTTTTTTTTTTAAATCAATTGAGTGGAACATGATCGAACTTGTGGATGATTTTCAAGGGTAAGCAATTAAAAAAAATTATATTCATAGGTTTCTAAATTTTAATCAGGGAAACTCTGCAATATTAACACAAGTTTATAAGAAATTTTATTTAAAATTTTATCCACTTTATTATTCTGTAGGTTGAATCAACTTATTCGGATCAAAGAAATATTTTTTTGTCCATACTTGTATTTGTATATAAGATTATAAGAAGGACCACTTGCGGGTTTTGCTGTTCTTTTCTTTTTATTAGCTTCATCGGTATACAAAACTGTACAGGAAAAGCCAGAAAGTGCGAAGAGAAATCGTTATAAATTGAGCAAAACCGAAGTCCAACAATCATTTTTTATGTTTATTACTGTAAGTATAAATAAACTAGTTGCTTAAAAAATATAATTTTATAATTTGAATAATTATAGCTTAACTATCTTGTGGAAGAGCACATACAGAAATTTACTGAGAAGATATTTAATGAAAAAAAAACTCTCCATCTACATCTGATTTTGTCGTACAAAATTTTCGTAGTTGTTTTTAGTATAATATAATAAATAACTTAGATGTAAAAAAAATTAAATACAAATATTTGAAAGTTACATCAACATGTTAGAAGTGAAAAGAAGAATTATGTTAAAGAAAAAATTATAAATAACTATAAAAATATTGAATCATTTATATTATTAGTTCATTATATATTTAAATAAATAAAAATTAAATAACTAAAAAAATCATAAAATAATTTTTTTTTCTTGAAAATAATATTTTTGGTGTTTTTATTTAGTACGTTCTTATTGAAAAGTTCCTATAAATATGAGAGCAATAATGTCTTAAAGTATAGTAAAACTTCTTGAAATTATAGGAATTTTTCATATTTTTTCAGTCAATATTCCAATTTTTTAGGAAACATGGCTATAATTATAGTAACGTTTTCCATGTTTATGATCAGTTTTTCTCGGTTTTTTCACTCAATTTTCCTATTTTTTAGCAAAAATTACTATAATTTTAGTAATGTTTCTCATATTTGTGATCAGTTTTTCTCATTTTTTAAATGAATATTCGTAATTTTGTAAGAAACATTCTACAACTAAAACAATAACTATTATTTTATTAGTATATTTTCAATATTTTTTAACAATTTTTCAGAACTATTCTAAATTTTCTGGGTCTAATTCCTACATTTTTTATACGTTTTCCAATAAAGTCGTATACTTTTATGAAATGTTATTAAAAAAATAAGAAAAACTACTATAAAATTGGGAGTTATTATAAAAAAAAATACAGTTATTGTTAAGGAATAATTGTTAAAAATGTCCACTACACCGCTTGTTGTTATAAAAATAGGAAAAATTGTATAAAAAAAGCGGCAACTATTCCTATTTCTTTTTTCAGTGTACCATATTAATCTTTTATATTGGTACAAATATATACCAACAGCATTTTATACAGTATTTATTTTATTTTCAGCGCTAGAAAGAAGGTGAAAAATCTTCTGAATCTGAAGATTTTGAAATTGATAATGATGTTTTATGTGTCGAGCAGCAGGTTTATTAAAAAAAACAGAATAATGATATTGCAGTTAACGATATTATATGGTCAAATAATGATGACATATTCGTGCCTAACAAAATTGTCAGTGCTGACCGAAATTGTTCGATCGCAGAAAACATAAATCTATTTTGGCTTTGGCTTTTTTTCTGCTTTGGAAATTTTTCACAAATTGATTCCGTTTTCGCTGATTATGTATATAGCGCAATGCACAAACCAACGAATAAATATGAATGAACAAAAAAAATCCAAAACGACGTAAATGTGTACAAACTAATGTTGGAGAAGGATGAAGGATGCATGTTTATAATATCCTACAACAAACTTGCGTCTATTGTTGCGATCTTAGCCGAAAGAAACTATCGTTCAAATAATTTTTGGTGGAATTAACAGAAAAATTAATTAAGGAACGTTTGAAGACAACAGCAGTTCGGAGATTGTCAAAACCGGGTCGCATACCAAATAAAATATCTAACTCGAAACATTTGCCAATAGAAGGTCAAACCAGACCAAGATGTATTAGTTGTGTTAAGAAAAATAAGCAAACTCGTACCAAAACAATATGTTAGGAATATGCAAATACCGCTATGCAAGTTTTGTTTTGCACTATATCATTCATAAGTTGATTTAGTTTTGTTTCTGTTATTTTTATATGAAGTTTTTGTTTTATTTTGATTGAAATAATAAATGAATTACATTAAGTTAATTTTTTTTTTTAATTTCATAAAAGACTGCTGGTACACATGCTGTACCACATATAAAGACGAATGGAATATATGTTGTACCATTCGTCCCAGCCCAAGCCCTTGGTAATAACTGAGACCTATTGCCACATTTCACGTTCAATGCACAGCTTTTAACTAAATTAATTCAAAATTTTACTTTAACATGCTTCGAATAAGCCGTCGTGAAAGCGTTAAATTTAAACATTTTCTATACGCTAATTACTAAACACCTACTAAATTATGTAAGTTAATAAAATTATACTTCTAATTTATTTTTAAATAAGTAAGTTAGTAACTAATTAAATTAGATTTATTAAAAAACAAAAAAAAAAAAATTTAAACCTCGACGAAAAATTATTCTCACGAATTATAACAATTTTATTTGATGACATATTTTCCTTTTTTTAAGTATTAATAAAAAAAATGTCTTTGATTATTTTTTATGCAAACATTTTTTTTTTTTTTAAATCACTTTTCTCTGAAATTTTCTATTTAAGATTCTTTTTTTTTTAAATATTTAAATCTAGAAACTAAAAAAAGACTAGCTACGTTTTTTTAAATTTGAACATCAAATAACCATGAATAAATAAACGAAGAAGACCAATACTTGTAATTTATGCCCAGCAAAGTTTTTTTTTCTTCAAGATTTTTCCGTTGAAAGGAAAATCTTCTTTAAAAGTTTATGTGCAGGGATAACTTTTTTGTTTTTTTTAGTAAAGCTATAATTTTGTTTTTTTTTTTTTTTTTCAGCAGCAAGTCTTTTTGAAAGTAAATGACATTAACTTTTAAAAGTTTTTTTTTTCATACTTTCTAGTACAAATTCAATTGAAATTTTTGTTTTTTTTTTTTAAGCAGGTTTAAGGAAAATTTCTACTTTTATAATTTTAAATTTTTTCTTATAAATATATTAAGAAAAATATCAGTTTATTTCTATAGCAAAGAGTGAGAAAATTACATTTTTTCAAAATTATATTAATAAAAATCTTTAAAATCATATTCAAATTGATAATGACAGCTATGAAAATGTTCCAAGAATTTTATATAGATAAAAAAATTTTATTACTAATTGTTGTTCACATTGAATAGAAATAAACTTTAAACCAGAGATGGGCGTCGACGCGTCATCTTTTATTGGGGACATGACACCGTCAACTTTAAGTCATCAACGTAATCAATGACGACAATGTCAATAATTTGTCAAGAATGTAAACAATAAAGTGACATTCTAAATTCAGTTCAGTGTTGAATTTGAATTTGCTAGAAAGTTAAATTATAAAAAAAATAAAATTAATTAGAAAATAATATTAATTATTACTATTATTTGTTATTGTTATACTAAGTAATAGGTAATAATGGCTGGTAGAAAAAAAATTGAAATTTTGAAAATCTTGGATTTATTTTGAAAAAACAAAGCAAAAAATATTTTGCAAACATGCGATTTTTTTGTAAATGAGCTCGATAGTTCTGGCATAAGTGATTGGGCAGAATTTTCGGAAGGATCTGCATTTTTTAAAACATTAAATGAAAAAAATATCGAAAACCCATTTGTTTATTGGAAAGCAGCACGAATAAAACACCCTATGCTAGCAACTTTAGCCTTACGATTATTGAAAATTCCAGCTTCTTCAGCGCAGCTTGAAAGAGTATTTTCAAATTGGTCATATGTACACTCAAATTCAAGAAATAGGCTAAGTTTTGAAAAATCAAAAAAACTTATTCATGTTTATTATTCTTTAAAGTCTTGTGATCGAAATGTAACTGACGAATATTAGGTTTTTTTTTTATTTTATAGAATTATTTGCTTTTCATTAGTCGCTGTTATTGAAGATTTATTTTGTCCTTAAAAAACGTGTATTTTATTTGGTTTTTATTTTTTTATTCTTTATATTTTTGACATTATTGACACGTCAAGTTATTTATCGAACTGTTGACTTGACATTGTTGACGAGTAAAAAATTAATATTGTTGACGTCAAATTTTAGACGTGCCCATCGCTGATTTAAACTCTTTATTAAAATTTAAATTGAAATATTGTAATTGTTGAACTTTAGGCCGATATGATTGAGATAAAAATTTGAAGAAGATAAGACGATTTTTTCTATTAACTATCTATTACAGAGCTGTCCATTCGGACTTGAAAATACTTCATATGACTTTAGTAATTTGATATGGCTTTACTTGAGTAAGGGCAAGTTAAGTTAAATAGAATGATGCAATCAATGCATCAAAACAATATATTTTTTTGTTTTATATAGCTTCATTAAGACTAATGTAGTTTATTCTAAAAGCGCTTGTTGCCTTCTTTTATACTTTTATAGTATGTATGTTTCTACAAGGCCACTTAGGCGAAGAAATTATTTAATGAATTGTTGTATTATAACTTTTGAAATAAAAAAAATATAAAAAAAAATATTAAAAAAAGGGTATAGTTAATAATTTAAAAATAATAGTCCGGCTAATAGAACAATTGGTCAAATATTGGCTATTGGAATTATTTAATAGCCAATATTCGTATAATATAATAGAATAATATAATAGAATGGCCAACTAATATAATAGTAGTGGACAGAACAATTAATCGCTAATATTAAAAATTTAAAAATATAAATTGAAATACCACCAAATTAAAATAAAAAATACGAAAACAAAGACCAAACCTCATGTTCGATTCTGGAAGTGCACACAAGCTTGCACAACAATTTTCAGAGATAATCAACGTTTTTCGCAAAAACATCAGTTTTATTTCAAAACTTTTGGTTTGGACAGCTTTTACACGAAAAATGATAAGTCTGATATTCACCCAATAAACACTGATGTTAGGTACAACAATTTAAAAACAAAAAACATGTTGTTCCAGCTTTCATATCTGTCTTATTAATTATTCTAATGTTTTTATTCCGATTTTCATTAACATTCAAGACCAAGAACAATTTTGTTTGTCTAAAATACTTTAATTTTATTAAGCAATCATTCCATAAAGAATTTTTAGATAGGTGGAGTCCATCCTGTTTAATTGTTATGTATGCGATATGCTTTAGTATATTTCAATGGCTTAACAACAACCACTATTAACTAAACTGTTATTATAATATTCAATAACAATGTAGAGAAGTTAAAAATTTGATATCCAGTCATAAATAACTGTTGTAAACAGATTATTAACATTATTCAATGTTATTCAATTAAATTTTACATTTACATTTGATTTTTATTACATTTATATACAGCGTTCAGATGTACTTACATCTACACAACTGAAATATTACATTATGGTTTTTGTTTTACATTTTGGTTTCATTCACTAATATTTACGAGTTTATAAGGAAACTTTAAAAAACCTTACATTTGATTTTATTTTTTATTAAAGCTTATACTTACTTATACTAACTAACCTACTGAACTAAACTACTTAATCTAAATCTGCTATATTAGCAAAACTATATAACACAAACGTACTTATTGGTACAAATTTTTTTAATATTATAATTTTAATTTTGCGAATCATTTTTTGTTATACGGTTTCCCCGTATGAACGAAAACTAATTTGAATTTGCTTCAGGGAAAACAAAACGTAGTTTTCAATAAAAGTACACCTTCGACTAGTAGATTGTACTTTTTTTTTTTTTTTTGTTTATTTATTGTTTAACATCAAATATTATCGAAAAAAAAATTATTTTCAAAAACGGTTGCTATTTCCTTATTTAACTAACTTAATTTTAAATGAATATTTTATTAATTTTCGCTCAGATTTGTACTTTTAATATTTTTCCTATAATTTATACCAAGTTACCACTTAACTTATTTTTTTTTTAATCTTTGCTAATAATTCTCACAAAAAAAATATTATAAACCAAAATAAAAATGAACTTAAACCTAAACTTAAAACTACTTTGTATAATTAAACTATCCTAATCTATTTAATGTAGCTTCCTCCAACCACCAGTAATCAACTTTATATCTTTTGTTCCTATCCGGAATGAATATATCAAATTTTAATTGATCCTGAATTAAATTTCGAGGATCAAAATCTATAATTTTACATGTGCCTATTATAATGAAATAATATTGGGACATAGTTTTGGTTTTGTATATAACCATTCTTATCTAGATAAATAAAAGAATCTGGGGACACAAAACCTTTCTGTAGGCTAATTTTCATGTATTCGTCATTATGATAATATACATGTGATATTAAGCCATTGATCTATCCAAATGCCTACCAATCAGATTGATAAAAAGCAGATTGCACTTATTACAAAACACTAACACTATTTTACCGAACAAATACAAAAAATAGCACCTGCCTTTCTTCAAAGCTATTACAATTAAAAATGCACTTATAAAAGCTGTAGTAGATCAAGGTTTAATATTAAGATCATTTTAGTAAATAGACGTTATTTACGCTTTAGAATAGGTTTAAATTAGGTTTTATATTACCACAAAAATAATTAATTAAAGGTTTTTAATTGCCATTTTTGATTTAACAATTTGAATTTATTCACAATAATTAAGTCAGGTCAATGCAATGCAAATCAGAGGCGTAAATATTCTAGTATTTAATATAAGTTCTTCAAATACATGAAATCAAAAATATTGTACAAATACATTAAGGCAATAAAAAAATAAATAAATTTAAAAAAAAAATGTATAGAAGTATATTTGTTATTACCTAAATCCAGAATTATTTTGTTTCCAAAGCAATTCGGTAATCCAGCATAATATTGAAAAAAATATAAGTATAGTAATGAAAAATCAAAAAAAATAAATTGAAGTTCATAATTTGTAACAAAAACAAAAAAATCAGCTAAAGATTTAACCAAAAAATAATTGCTCTTAACAAAGTTAAAATTTCAAGAATCTTTAACGATTGATAAGTCTTAATTCAATTTCTATTGAAGCAATTTTTTAAGTGTTTTTTTTTTTTTTTATAATAAATCATGTAGTCCCAAGATTAGTTTGTTTCATATGCCAAAAGATGTTTTTCTAGCAAATGGACAATCAATATTGATGGTCTATAATAATTTTAGGTGCTTTGATACATATCTAGGAATATTAAGAAAAAAAAAACTAAGCTGATATAATTGAATTGAAAATATACAATTTTTGGTAAAATTGACAATATAACATCGAAGACAGTATATAGGCTTTTCAATAATTATTAGTAGTCTCTGTATTACACTATAGGCTTTTCAATAATAATTAGTAGTGTCTGTATTACATATTATAGGCTTTTCAATAATTATTAGTAGTCTCTGTATTACACTATAGACTTTTCAATAATTATTAGTAGTCTCTGTACTACACTATAGGCTTTTCAATAATTATTAGTAGTCTCTGTATTACACTATAGGCTTTTCAATAATTATTAGTAGTCTCTGTATTACACTATAGACTTTTCAATTATTATTAGTAGTCTCTGTATTACACTATAGGCTTTTCAATAATTATTAGTAGTCTCTGTATTACTACTAGTACTGTAGGGTAAAAGAAAGAATGAAAAAGTGCATGTAAGAAATTATTATTGGGTAAATAATATCAACTTTTTTTTACTAGAATCGGGTTTTCTGTGACGTATTTAATTTTTGACGTTCTTCACTTGAATAAAAATAAAATCACTAAATACGGGCATATTTTATCACGGAACACGGGGATAGTTGCCAAGGATTTACGCATTCTAAATCCTTTTTCAAACTAAGTATTCATAGATTCAATCAGATAATCAGGGCGACTAGATGGTCCATTCAACGTATGCCCAACACTGACAGATTCATAAATTACTGTCTCGGACTGTGCATATGCACTGTTTCTTACATACTTAAACAGATTCACTAAAAGTAGTATTTATTACTGACATGTTTTATTACAGAACACGATATATTTAACAAATATTTATTCAAGATATGTTCAAGATTTGTTGTTTTTTTTTCCTTTATTAATTTTAATTATAAAATATTACATTTTGAATTGTTTACAATTTCTTAAAATAAATTAAATTTATTGATTTTAGCTATTGCTGTGTGATCAAATTATTAGATTTACAAGAATTATTTTTACAGAACTATTAAATAATTATATTTAGAGCCTATATTATTATTATTATTACTATTATTATTATTATTATTATTATTGTTATTATTATTATTATTATTATTATTATTATTATTATTATTATTATTATTATTATTATTATTATCATTATTAATATTATTATTATTATTGTTATTATTATTATCATTATTATTATTATTATTATTATTATTATTATTATTATTATTATTATTATTATTATTATTATTATCCTTATTAATATTATTATTATTATTATCATTATTAATATTATTATTGTTATTATTATTATTATTATTAGTATTATTATTATTATTATTATTATTATCATTATTAATATTATTATTATTATTATTATTATTGTTATTATTATTATTATTGTTATTATTATTATTATTAGATATTATTATTATTATTATCATTATTAATATTATTATTATTATTATTATTATTATTATTATCCTCATTAATATTATTATTGTTATTATTATTATTATTATCCTTATTAATATTATTATTGTTATTATTATTATTATTATTATTATTATTGTTATTATTATTATAATTGTTTTATTATTATTACAGATAAACTTATAAATAATCAAACAGAGAAGTACAATAAATCTGGAAAAGTATGTTTCTACAATGCCACTTAGGCTACGAAATTATTTCATGAATTATAAATTATTTGACATAAAAGAGTAAAAAAGTCATATCTGTGTAAAGCACCCCGACAGGAGTTTCATAATATATCAATCTGACTCAATTCAGCGAGCATGATAAATATCAAATATTAAAAATGCGAAAGGCTTAATGATTCGGAAAATAATATTTTTCTCTAAAATACTGTATGACAAATTGTCAAGTTACTTTACTACAATGTATCTTAATCAGACCAATATTAACATATGATTGTCCTAAATGATTTAACATATGAAGTGCTTCTACTATTGAAAATATATAAAGCTGTTTGGGCATACTATTGTATACACAAACCTGAATATAAAACCAATATCTAACTATACTTAATATTTCCCCAATAAAACGATTTATTGAAATCCAAAAATAATACAAACTAATAATGTTATCATTTGTCTCATATACGTAATCACATTTAAAGAAATTGGGTCGAAACAGCAGATCCCCTAATAAGTCACCTGTGGTATGGAACAGACAACAGACTTTTTGTATTTTTATTACTATTTATATTTGTATTTCTAGATAAATTATATAGAAATTTGTACATATACATGAAATTTACAATATGAATGAAATTTACAATAATTATCATTAAATTATTATATCAAGCATTCATATTGACGTCATTACACATTGCACATTTACACATATATATAAAAAAAAAAAAAATTACTTATGTATAATAGCATTCTTTTAATTTTAAATATTAATTAAACATTGTTTATATTGTTTACATTCTTATATATAATTTTCTTTTAATTGAATTAATAATATTTCAAAAAATGTAAATATGTAAATAAATATATTTTACACTAGCAAATACTGCTCCTTTTGAGAAAAATAAATAAAATAAATAAATAAATATGAAAATAAATAAGTATTGCAAACAATTGTTTATATTACAAAAAATATTTCGGGTTCAAAGACGCAAACCAGGCAAATTTCAAATTAGTCAATTCTAATTCAAATTCTAATTTATATATGAATATATGTTACGATTCGATTTAGTTAACTCTTTAGGGTGTACACTAGGTTGTATATGTTTAAAATTTACAGTAAATTATTTTCTGTATCCATGTTTAATATTTAAGTAATAAACTTTGAACCTTTAAAACAAAACTTAGGGTAACTATTTAAGTTATTCAAATTCTTATCATGCACATTTTTAAATAACAGCTTTAACTTTAAGTATAAATCATATGATTAATATGAAAAATTTTAGGACCAATTTTTTTAATGTTCTACTGCAATCGATTAATATTTAAAAAACCTTCCCCCCAATAGCAATGAAAAATGGCTTAAGGACATTTGTCTCTGAAACATTCATATATCGTGGGTGTTCTGCAGAAACCACTCAAGTCCAATTTTTTGTCAAACGGAGTTATAACATTCAAAAAATTGTGTTCTTCAATCTGCAAAAAAAATTCCAAGCTCTACCTTTATAAATTACGCACATATTCTATTATTTCAATATAACCTAAGTCCAAAACGCTTTATTATGTTCAGGAAAAAAAATTCAAGGGCACTTGAGTTTTTCTTGCTATACAAATTTTATGATAACATTTTTTAATAGCTTTTAAAAAAACTTATGTCCAAAATTAATAGAATTATAATATACCA
Source organism: Argyra leucocephala (assembly GCA_963942445.1). NCBI lineage: Eukaryota > Metazoa > Arthropoda > Insecta > Diptera > Dolichopodidae > Argyra > Argyra leucocephala. Next base: position 130,930,938 of record OZ012680.1, read on the forward strand.
TTTTCTATCATTTATGACAGACTATACTTCATTATGAAGTTCAACTTAATTATGAAGTAAAGTTTAATGAAGTGGTGACAGATTAGTTACTTAATTATTACTTTTTTTTATATTATTTTATAAACAATAAAAATGGAAAATAAAAAAGTTATTTTGAATTTTAGCTTGTTAAATTATTTAAGATTACTTCAACGATGTAAAAAAAATACAATTAAACATAAGAGAAAACAGATTTATCATTTATTAAGAATTATTTTGTTGCAAAAAAGAACAAATTTTTTTGGAAATATTCTTTGTGTGAAAAAATCCAATGGAAGGCAAATGTTAATATAAATAAAAAAAAATTTTAAATACTCTATACTATACGTTGGTTGGTTGGTTTAATACGTGGACATTGATATCAACTTTCTAAACACTTAGGCCTCTCTGATGAATAATTAAGCCCTGATAAGATTATTTTCTATCAGAATCATAACTAAAAATAATGTAATAAAGTTTTTTTAGGATAGAATATTATCTTTTGAAAATTAGATGTTGCCCCGGATGGTCTTTAGGCATTTTATTATGTATCTATATTATAATGAAAGTTTATTTTCAATTATATTCAATTATTTTTAATAATTTTAATTTTTTTTCAAAAATAACCTATCACCTTTACCACTTGACCAAAATAAAATAGGAAAATGATAATTCAAATTATAATTCAAAACAAAATATTAAAATGTCAATTCGAATTGTTATTTTCAAATATTTAGATTTTCAATAAAAATTTAGTTTTAAAATGTCCAACAGATGGCTTTTTTCTTAATTTAATGCTAAATGAAGTAGATTTTACTTCATTAATGAAGTATTTTAGTCTAATGAAGTATAGTCTGTCAAGGGTATTACTGTATTTTATAGTTTTAAAAAATACACTTTTTTAACTTATCAATAAACAAAGGCTCGTAACACTGCTAGATCTTATTTTTATTAAAAGGTAAATCAAAAATACGCATTTGCCGTGATTATTTTTGTACCACCCTAAATATTTCAAATAAAATGATAAAAACCGTTTTCAAATTTAAAGGAAAATTAGGAACATTTTCTACAGCAGATGGAAGAGGTAAAACATCAGCTGCAAATAAAACTGCAGATGAAACAATAAACAAATTAAGGATCAAAACGGCTAAAAAGTAAAGCTAATGCCTATAAGGTTATGCAAATTCGATACAACGAGTTCCTTGATTGGCCATCATTATCTGGTTTTATTAAAAATAAAAATATGGACCTGAATGGATCCAAAGTCAATTGGCTAAGTAAAATTTTTCAGGTACCAAAAATCAAAACCGGGTATTATCGAGTATCGTTATAATCACACAGATAACTATAAAGAAATACAAGTGTTTCAAAAAGGGTATCCTATTAATTTTAAATTATTAGTGTGCGATAAGATTAATAAAGCTCACAAATGTAGATTTGCGATATGCTGTGAAAAAAGAAAGATTTGCTACGACTTTGTAAATCTGGAGCCATTCTGGAAGAATTTTATAGATGTTATAAGTCTCATCGAAGTAGTACAACAATTAAAAATGTGGTTCCAGCTAATGGATCAAATTCTGAAATATCGGATGAAGAATAATAATATAAATCGCTTTATATAATTTGAGTATTTTAGGTGTGTTTCTGTTTGGATTGAATTACTGTTGAATTTACTTTTAATTTATTTTATGTTTGAGTTAATTTTTGTTAATTAATTAATTTATTTACTTCTGAACTTAGAATCAAAGATTCTGTAAATAATTATCAATAAATTGATAACAAAAAAATTTAATAAGCCTTTTATTGATTAACATATTATCTCTCACTCAAATACCAATACAAACGAATTGTTTACATCAAAAATAACTCAAGTCCAGTCAACATTTTTTCATTAATCAAATTTGTATGTTAATTTAAACTTTTTTAATATTTATATCAAGATAATGTATTTAGAATTAAACAAAACAAAACTTTCCTTATCAACATAAAAATATATTTAATTTTTCTATTTTTCCAAGAGTCTTAAACTTTAAAAAGTGAATATCTTGGAATGTTGTTTTATGGACTTAGGATGTTTTTGCAGAACACCCACGATATATTATGCTATGGGTGAATATTATAAATTTGACTATATGACATTTAGTTATGGGTTGACTCGAATTCATTTGTACTTTAATTTTATTTAATTCTAGTACCAGTATAAAATCTAATATTTAGTAGAAAAACCATTAAATAGTATTGTAAATAAAAAACATAAATGACGTCATAAATGTGCAACAATTTGAAAAAAATTCTATTAATAAATTATATTTTAATTAATTAACTAAATATATATCACTAAAAACAAATCTGATTATTAAAAATAATTACATTTTAATTACTTCAACTTTAATTTTACTTCTGTATTCCAAACATTCTCACATTGTAAATTTATTTCGACAAATTTTCTATTATTTCAACTCTTTTTTAGTTAAAAATGTTTATAGCACTGGATACCTAATAAAAATTTAATTATCAATTTTGATCGCAAAATTAACAATAAAATGTCCTTGAATAATACTCTATCAAAATCAAATCTTTTCATTATTTTTATTTTCAAGTTATTTTTTTTTTATAATTTTACTTCGTCCTTCCATTCATTTTTGTTTTTTTTTTTTTAATTATATATTATAATATCTGGAGCGCATATATATAGATTATATTATACACTTGTATAAAATGAATCCAGGAAAGAAATATTGCATTGCATCACATCACATAGTTACAGTCTGAAAAATTTGTAACTATGTACAATTTGTATGTTGCAAAACCAAAATACAAAAGAAAAAAAGAAAAAAAAAAAACGGCAAACATGAAAATGCACAGAGGATTCATGAATATTTAAACTTTTAATCTATTTTTGGTTTTTATATGCATACTTTAAAAAAAAAAATTACATTTAGGTTTTTATTGTAAATATACCAATAGTACAAGCACATACAAAATATACCTACTGTTACTATGTATCTATAGATATTAGATGTATCTATTTATTTGTATAATTTTAAATTTTTTATTTTCGAATTTAAATAAATAATTTCGCAATATTATTTTAAACATGTATAAATATATTATAAGAAAATGAGAAAATTTGAGTAAATTTAAATAGAGATGATTAAGAAAGAGAGAGAGAATATCGAGAAATTGAAAGTATAATGAAAGTGCAACTTAAAACAATTAGGATATGAGAATTTAATTATTTTATTTTAATTTAGATATTTTTGTATCAGTTGTAAGATTAGATTTTAGAATAGGATTATTTAAATAAATAAAAACCAAATTCAAAGCCAATTATGAATTTTAAACTATATATATCAACCAGTATGAAAATTAATTATATATGTGTTAAAAATTGATTCCTGTAACCAGTCACTTTGTTATTATTAGCCTTTTCTTATGTTCAAAGCAAGCATATAGTGATGCAGGGTTGAAAAAAACGAGCACTAAAGAGTCGGGAAAAATTGGTCACAAGCCAAAGGCTACAGTTTGGTTTAACAGATTTATTGACGAGCTATGCTTTGCCACTGATGAGTAACAATATGAGAAAAAAACATAATATATGAATCTATAAAATTAATTTGAAAATTTAAATATCATATTTTATGATTTTTAATATAGTTTAGAAATTCAATTAATATGCCTGCCTAAGTAAATATATTAATTATGCCTAAATAAATTCTTGACTATTTACTAATACACTTGATTTCATATTTTTAATGTGGGAGTGACAGGTAGACGTGGGGTTATTGAATGTATTACGATTTTAAGACTAGTAGTTATCGTGGTAGTATGTACTTACTTATAAACTCAATTTTTGCTATTTGTACCCAAAGTTAGTGTCAGAAGAAGGTATTATTATTTTGGAAATTGAACTTTAATTAAATTTAAAATTTTTTCTTAATAAATTTTTAACTATATTTCAAAAGCATTTATTTTATATTTTTTTTTTTTCCAGATAGTAGTAAATCATCGAAAGAGGCTTCAGGGACTACCTATTACCGGGGAAGGCAGTTTGAAGGACTGTGGGACTTTAACCCACTAAAAACTCCTATCATTATTGCAACATTAAAACTAGTCTTATAGACTATAACCATTAATTTACATTTAACTCAAGAAACTAAGATACCTTTGATCTACCAAAATCCAATAAGGTTTTAATAGATAAAAGGTTTTAACCTAACTCAAGTGGTCTTGTTCGTTTTAGTGGCTTCACAAAGTTTTGATTGTCAATTAAGCCAGAAGCTTCGGTATTGACATGTTGGATCAGACGAGTTTTATGCCGTGCAGCGCATTTCATTATTTCGTCTTTTATAGATGAGATCTTCAGATCTCGATGAATATCGGCATTGCGAACATACCATGGAGCATTGACTATGTTGCGCAGTACCTTATTTTGGAACGTTTGGATAGTTTGAATATGGATTTATTTAGCACATCCCCATATTTGAATACCGTATGCCCAGACTGGCTTCAATATTTGATTATACATCAAAACTTTGTTATAGGTCGAGACCGTAGAATTCCGCCCAATCAGCCAGTATATTTCTCTATATTTGAACTGGAGTTCTTGTTTTTTGATTTTCACATGCTCTTTCCATTTCAGTTTTGCCAAGATATTTAACTTTATTCTCGTATGGAATCACGACATCATTAATTTTAACTGAGAGAGGAGTTCCAATGTTTTTATAGGTAAAGTTTACATGACTAGATTTGGCTTCATTTAATTTAATTTTCCATTTTTTGCACCAGTTGGAAATTTTGTCATTAGCTTTTTGCAGTTTGTTTGTAGCTTCTTCTATAGTAGAACCAACTGCCATCAACGCTGTGTCATCTGCAAAGGTTGCTATTTTTATATTTTCTACTTCGGGTATATCACAGGTGTATAACAAATATAAAATTGGACCCAGTATACTACCTTGCGGTACTTCAGCTTTTATATTACTCTTAGAGAGGAGTATTCATTCTCATTTTTAACTCGAAAAACTCTATTTGAGAGATATGATGAAAATAATTCAACATAATTTTTAGGGAGCAAATAACTTAGCTTTTTGATGAGTCCTTCATGCCAAACTTTATCAAAAGCTTGGGCTACATCTAGAAATACTGAAGAACAAATTTGTTTATTTTCCAGTGCCCTTTCTATAATGTCTGTTATTCGATGTACTTGATCTATTGTTGAGTGTTTTTGCCTAAACCCAAATTGGTGATTAGGTATTATATTCCTGTTTTCTATGAGGGGTGGAATCCTTCTCAATAGTAATTTTCTAAACAACTTCGATATCAAACAACTTTTGTATTTTAAATTAATTTAATTTTTATACAAGTTGTTTCTGCCATCATTGATGCTATTGTTTAGAGCTTCATTAGGAGGTAGATTTTTTGTATATCTGGTACCTCAACATTTTTTTTTTAAATTCCACAATTGATAATGCATAGCTTTGAAGTTCAAACATCATTCAGAATCTATGAGTGTAATTCATACTTGTTTTAGAAATTCAAAGCAATCAACCTACTGGGTTTTGTCGGGTCCAAAGTATGTTTACATTTCATTTATACATTTTTTGTTTTTCCTTTTTAAATCAAAACTAATTCAATCAAATCAAATTTCGTTGGATTTGTCGGGCCCAGAGTATGTTTAAATTTCTTTTATGCTTTTTCTTTTGTTTTTTACGTCAAAACAAATGAATTTCTATTATTCTTTATTACCTAAAACTAGATAAATAAATAATAATAATTAATTTACTATTAATTACCAAATTAATATTGATTTATTCTATATGCTCATAACTATACAACCTAAAACGAAAAAGAGGGATTTGACTAAAAAGCTCCCCGGTGTTGATCGATGATTTTAATTTTCCGGTCAATGATTTTTCCTACAGCCTCAGCTGTTGTTAGTTTCAGAATTTCCAAACTTGTAGTACCAAGTTTGATTCTTACATTGTTGTAAAAAGGACAAATCTCAAAAATATGGTGTATTGTGAAGGATGTATCGTATGGAACAACTATATGTGGGTTTGTTTGTTTGTGGACCATCAAGAAAGTAACCGTATGTTAGCCTGCTGTGCCAGTAAGGTCTTACATTAAAGCAGAAAGTTAATTTTGCAATGTTAAAGTATATTTTTCCAATATAATTTTGTTGCACAAGTATTTGCAATCCTGATAATATAATTTGTGTTCCATATCGAGTGATTCTATTGTAGCTTCTTTCGTCAATACGTCAGCCTCTTTATTTGCGGCAATATTCGTATATTCAGGTAGCGAATGAAAGTCTACTACATTTTGGATTTTCATGTAGTGTAGTAGTCTCTGAGTTAATGGGATGTTTGGATGAAATGGAAGTATAAGATGAAAGTTTTACACGATATTAAGGGAGTCATTACATATGCTGACCTTCCTCCTTTTGTAGTTTCGACTCACATAATCAACTGCTTTAAATAGAGCATAAAATACATTTGTATTTTGTTTTTTGAGTCTGTACTTGAATAGGTCTAGAAGTACATTTAAACGCCTATACTATACTGGATTCAATTGTTTACAGAAAATGTAAATGTAAATTTTTTTGTAAATAATGCAATTATTTACAGAAAAATGAATTTTGGTGCACTTCCTTAATTTTTTTTTGTTATTTTCACCTTGTTAACTGTACAATCTGTCTCTAATTTAGACATTCAGTCGTTTCTATGATTTTTTTTCTTTTAATATGGAAGCAACATATAATGACTTGCGGATGAAAACCCTAATGGTAAGTCATTCATGATAATCTAGTTAAACTCCGTTAGTATCTGTTAGGTAGTTGCAGAATATTGTGACAATCAATGTCGACTAGCTCCATTTGAAACCAACAAGGTGTTTGCTAGGGTATTTAAATGAGAAGTTAATCTTGTTTGGTATTTAAACCACTTGCACTTCTGATTTACTTCTTTATGGCTTTCATCTGTAGGTCTGGATGTAAAATATCGTCACTTACGAACCATGTTGGGCATGGTATTATTCTTAATACTTTTGACTGAAATCTCGCCCACAATATTGCAATATTTGAATTGCTGGCTAGTCCCTACAGTTGGATTCCGTACGTATGCCCATATTGGCATTTAATGTAATTTTAGCTCCAATTGTTTCCTTTGTTAAAAAAATTATTTTGCATCCTCGATTTGAGAACATTTGGTATAAAGAAATTTTTAATGCAAAAATATGCAGAACAAAAATGATATTCAGTCTATATACTTTCAATGAAAGCTACTTCCTGCTCTGATATATTATTCTCTCTATATAACTGCTGAACCTAAAATAGCGTAGGAAATTGCTTGTATTATAAAAATTTTGTTTACCAGATGTTCCAAATATGCTTGATTTTTGCTTCTATCTCTTATTAAATCGAACTTATGGTTCAATATTATATACCGGGTGGTCCACAGCATGCGTATCAACTTTTTAAGAGGGGGACTTTAAAAAAAATTATTAACTAAATCGAGAGGACTCTATCGATTGGCGATACCTTCAACTTTCGGAAAGGACCGGAAAAGGGTTTTTTATAGATAAAAAATAAGCTAATATCAAAAACAAATTTATTTATAAAAATGATCATTATTAATTTTTTGGTTTACCAAAGGAAAATATGGTGGATTTTTTTTTTTATTTTTATTAATTTTTAAGAAAAATAATCAGAAAACAAAAAAAAATCATTTAAAATATGTTTCTTATTTTTTATTGTAGAATCCAAATTTCCATAAAAAGTACCATTTGAAAACCTCGATTTCGGCCAATTTCGACGATTTTTGGTCTTAAAAAATTGTCTTAAAAAACTCTTTTCCGGGCCTTTCCGGTCCTGGAAGTCGATTTAGTAAATAATTTTTTTTAAAATTCTAAAATAACAGCTCCTTCACTTCTTAAAAAGCTGAAACGAATGTTCTGGAACACCCGGTATATAAAAAATTTTATGAAAATTCCAAAATATTCTTTAATCTCCCATATATATTGTACTCCATTCAAAATTAAACAATGTATCACAATGGCATCACAATGAACCTTACTGGTCTAAGAGTATCGGCGTAGGATACAGCATTTACTACCTACATATCTACAAACGAACACAATTGTTATGTACTAAAGATGGTCTAAATAATGACACAATATGAATGCATTAACTTACACCAAATCCTATACATCCAACTGCAGACATAATACATTACTTCTGTATAATTTTCATGAATTACAGTTATATTCTTAAAAATGTACTCACTTCATTTATTTATATTATAACAAAATACAATTCACCAAGTATATTATAATTACAAATTACGAACCAAAAAAATAATAAAAATAAATATAGGATATAAAATAATAAATAATAATAAAAGTAGTCTTTATTTCAACAGAATTACAAAGCCGGTAAAAAAATTTTGAATACATACAAATTAAATTCATTTTTTGTACAATGTATCCTTAATCAAATTAATAATTAATTAAAATTAAAAATTAGTATTTAAAATAATTCAGATTACATTTTTAACTTATACTAAATAACATTTAATTTATATAATTTAAAAAAAAAAACAAAAATTTGACTTATTAATTAAGAATTAATAATTGTTCACAAATGTACAGTATATATTATAGTAGAAAACCGAAAGCCTCTGCAGCTAGTGCTTACAAAATTGGCCATAATTTAAATTATGCTCAATTCAACAATAATAATAATATTATAGTAAAAGATTAATACAATTATTATAAACTACAAATATATATACATATTAGAAAATATAAAAAAAGGATCACTCAAATATTCAGAAAAACATATTGGGAAATGTGAATGAAACTATAAAATGTAATACAGAAACAAAACTACTAATTTCAGTTGAAAAGATATAGCTTAATCTAAACTCTGTAAAAACACTATCAACACTGTTGTATGTAAACACATATTTTCACATAATAATAATAAATAAATAAATAAATAAAATATTGTCATAATTATTTTAAATCATTAAAATGGACCAATATAAATCCCATTTTTCACCTTTTTAACAACAATTCAAGTTTATCCATCAACATTTTTATATCACCTTTAATTGAATAAACTAAACCTTACTATATACAAACCATTTTAATATTTTCATTATTTGAAATTGATCTTATCAAACAGGATATAAAATAATAGATCCTTTAGACCTTTACAAAATAAAAAAAAAATTATTAAAACAATTTCGAAATTAAATCTCTTTAAAATAAAATAATTTCGTAATCACTCAATTTTATGAGTGATTTTTATTTTCAACATTTTAAACTATCTCTTAAAATTTATTTTAAATAAATTATTAGAAGAAAATCTCTTTTGAAAAATAAAATTGTTTTACGCATGATTTCGAAATTAGCAAATAATCTACTCTTCTCTTTCAATATTTTTACATATTCTATGTTTTGTTTTTTATTATTTTTATTACAAAAAAATATTGTAAAAAAATTGCTTCATTTAACCACGTTATTTTTGAATTCTTTAAATTTCCTTTTTTTCTTATACAGTATTTTTATTGTAAATATACAACACATACATGCAAACGCTATATATGAAAATTTATTATCAGGAATGTATACTAAACGAATAAAATACAGTAAAAGAACATGTGAAGGACTTTGACCTTAATGCAAAACAAATACGACAACAACATGTTATTATATGAAGTAGAAGAAGAAGAAGAAAATAAAGGTAAGTTTCAATAATATGAGTTCGATATTAAGAGGTGAAAAGAAATAGAGAAGATAAAAATGAAAAATGAAAAGAATTTGTTTTTTTGTTTGAAAGAAAAACTAAAGCGAGTGAAGAACTTTTAAATTTTATGAGATTTAAGAGAATCTTAAAATGTCAGTGAACTTATCTTAATAAACATTTTCTTGTTTTTTGTGTTTTTTTTTTTTTTTTTTTTTTTTTTTTTTACCTGTGCTGTTTAGTGTGTATTATATTTTATAATCTACTTATATACAGTTATGTATGTTTATAAAAAAAAAATGTATAAATTATAAGAAAATTGTAATGTAAACATAATTTTGATTTCGAAAATTTAAATTTATTTGTTATCATTTTTTGTTTTTAATTATTCAAGAGAATAATATTAAAAATTAATTAAAATTTCGAAAATTAAAAAAAAAAAGAAAAAAAAATAAAATTTTTCTCTTAATTTATTTGTATTTATGATTTTTTGATATATGTGTATCATATATGTATATTTTATTATTTTAAAATTATGAAAATTTTTGAAACTTGAGTTAAGATTTTCATTAATAAAACCAATTTTCAGATTTAGTTACAATTTAAACGTTAAGCAGGTAGGTGTGTATTATTCTGGTGTTGTGAAATAAATTTTCCCAATTATTTTACGTATAAAAAGGACTGGAGAAAGAAAATGTGGAAATTAAATACAACGAATTATTATAAATGTATAAATTTATTTTAATACATATTTTCTTAAGGTGATGGAAATTATTATTTTTTTTTTTTTTTTTTGTTTTTTTTACAATTATTGCTCCATAGACTTTTATGTTTTTTTTTTGTTGTTTTTCTAGTTTATTCGCGTTTAATGGATTTCTTCTACTGTTTTGATAATAATTTAATGGAAATAAAACGGAACTTACTATAAAATAAGGTTAATTCTATATAATGGGTTGTGTTGGTGGTATTAGAGTTTATTTGTTTTGATGACAATGATGACGATAAAAGTAACAGAGTATAGTATAGTATAAGATTTAAATTCAACCATCAAATATGAAAATTGCTATAGTAAAAAAAGAAAGTAAAAAATAGCAAAAAGTAAAAACCAAGCGGTTACAATTGTTTTTGTTTTGTTCTTTTGCTTATTTCAAGTCAACCATATCAATTGCGTGCAGGAAATTTTTATTTAATTTTTTTTTTATTATTATTTTATACACACAAACACACATACATACTAAATATTTAATACTTATATGAATGAAATCATAATACAAATTCATATATTATATATATATATATATATTTATATATATATATATATGTTTATGTATACCTAGATTTTATAGTTTTATTTTACTTTTATTATATTATACTTTGAAATGTACGTAAAAAAAAAAATAAAAAAAATAAAATAAGGAAGAATGTTAGGAAAAATTGGCAGCAAAAATTATTCTTAAATATATTCAAGGACAATATTATAATATTTTTTGCAACGCGATAATTTTGAATATTTTATTTAGATGGTAATATTATATTAGGTTGGTATGTAGGTGTTTATTTATTTTTTTTTTTTTTTGTTTAGGCATGAATATAGTATGGAATAGGGAATCGGTTTATGAGTTATTATTGTTATTATTACTATTATTATTATTATGATTATAACTGTGTTTATAAATTTTTGTGTTACTTATATTATGAATGAATAAAATATTTTACGAATTCAGGTTGATTTTATTATTTAAAAAAATAAGGATATATAGTGTGTGTGTGTGTGTATGAATGTGTGATATGAAATTTTTTTTGAATTTTATGTTAAATTCATTTAAAAGCGGGTTCCATTTTTAGAGTCATTTGGGGGGGTAATGAATATTATATGTATACATGGGTGGTTTTTTTAAGATTCATGTTGATTTGTTTTTTTTTTTTTTTTTTTTTTTTTTTATACTCATGCTATTAGTTTTATTATTATTATTAGCACAATGATTGTTTGGTGGTGTAATTTACTTCTGAATGTAATTAGTTAATTTGTTTTAGTTGGTTAAACTTATTACCTTGATTAGACCTTTTTTTTCTGTTTTCATTTTTTTTTTTTTTTTTTTTTTACTTTGCGGTTGGTGTTTGTCGACCATTTTCTCATTTCAAATGAAACTTTATTTTTTGTTTGGTTTCTTTTATTTATTCTTCAAAGTTAATTCAGTTAAGCAAACCCATAATATGGTAGAGTATCAGGAAGAAAAAAAAAATATATATATATATATTTCCATTTTCTTTAGAAAAACAAAAATAAAAAAATTTTTGTTTTTGGGACATTTTCCTTTCAGAAGTTTTCTTTTCTATTTGAGAAGTGTAAGAAAAACAATTATATATGTATATTTATATGTGGAAAATATATTGTGTACATATATATATATATATATATATATATTTATATTAAAACATGAATATGAAACTAGCTACATGATGTAAAAAATTTATTTCACTTGTATGTGTGTATATGTAATGTGAATGTTTGTTTGTTTATTTGTATCTAATTAAAAAAGGATTCAAATTTTTTTTTATTTTGTTCTTTCGTTGAATATTTTTAGTTAGTTTTTGTTTGTTATATATAATTATATATGTATATGTATATTGTTGTTGGCGATACAACTATATTGGAATATAATTTTCTGTGTGCCTAAAATAGTAATTTAGTAAGAAATTAATAAGCTTTACTAATTGAAAACTTTTCTTTTTATTTTTGTAAATTTTTTTTTTTTTTGTTTTTTTTTTCAAACCAAAAATTAGTTTGCATTTCTATTTATTATTATTACTTTGTTGACCTTTTTTATTCCTCTTTCTCTTTCAAATAAGAATATTCATATATGTAGGAATAGAATGTGATAGAATGAAATGAAAAATGAAACAAAAAAAAAATAAGAAATGATTAACTAATTCATTTATAATACATTTAGTTTCAGTTCTTTATTAAGTCCTTTTTTTTTTGTTTTTGTTTGTTTTTGTTATTCTGATGATGTGATGAATAAAATCAACATGAAAATTATTTAATTTTGTCACGAATTAAATGTTGACTTTATTAATTTGAGCAGAAAAAATAAGAAATTGAAGTTTATTTGTTTTCTTTTTATAAAAAAAAAAAAAAAAAAAAAAAACAGAAAATTTATTTGGATACGAATATTTTAATTTGATTCCATTTTAGATGACTTGTAGTTGTTTTAGCCTAGAATTGAAGCAGCAATATTGTAAAAAAAAGAAAACTATAGATTTTTTGTTAGATAGTAGTCGATGTACATGTCATTCAAAAATAAAAAAAAAAATAAATATATTTTACAAAATAGTTTTTGTATTTAATTAAGATCAAATTTATAATTTTTCTCAAGGACACTGTTTATCGTTGGAATTTTCGATAGTTCTTTGAATATTATTTAAAGTAGTTCGAGCTGATATTTATAACAAATTATTTATTTACTATAATATGAAGTTTATTTAATAAACTAAAATTTATATGTAGCAATATATTTTTTTTTATTTATTTTATCATAAGTAATACATTTTGATTTTTAATTCATTTGGATTAAGAAAAATTTAACTATTGAATTATTTTATATGTATAGGGAAAAAAACAAATATTAAAAGTGTATTATATGAATAATAGAATATGTAATTAGAAAATAAATAAAAAAAATAATGTAAAGACCTGGCCTGAAAAAGCCTATATTGTGTTCATAGGCCACTTAAATAAAGTTATAAAAAAAATTCATTTGGATGACTAAATTTATTTTTATTAATCATAGAGTATAAGTTTAAACTGTCTGATTTTATATGACTTTTTTGATTCAATTTATTTTAACTAAGTTAATGAAATTTTATTGCGAAGACAAAAATGACAAAATTAGATTAAATTTATATAAACAAAACATAAATTAAAAATGTTTAACAAAAATAAATGACAAAGAAAAGAACAACAAGGGCAAAAAAAAGTCTTAAAATATATTTATAATTATTCTGCATTTATCTGGATGTTTGTAAGTCCGACGGAATACTCCAACACATATGCAAATTGCAATACGTATTTATTATTTAAAATTGCTTTGGGACTCTGTTTTTAACCCCTGTCTACCATGCTGAACCTTTGCAGGAAAAAATACCACTGCATGAAATATATTTTTTTAATTTAATGTTAGTCTTCTTCGCAAATAATAAGGAAAAATAAAAAATAATAATAATAGTATAAATAAAACAAACAATTTTTTTGATTTATAATAAGAAGGACTAATAAAAATTTTATCAATAGTTTAATATGGTCTAATAACCAAAATGCAAACAGCATTTAACACAACACAAACCATAATTCACTTAAAGGTTATTCTTATTACTTAAAAATATACACAATATGTAGACATTTATGCGAGCTTAGACACGATAGTAGTCAAGAGTGTTAACATTCCTGACATTTGTGACATGAGTGTTTTCATCATAGTTTTTAATTAAGACATATCATTATTTTCCGTTGTAACATTTTCCTTGATATTTTCAACCTTTTCTTGGGATTTAGACTGCTTTAAGACTTTGAGCGAAATTGACATTGTTAATAATTTTTGACTCTGTAGGTAATCTGTTATTTTGTTTTTCTATTATTTTTTCGCGCAATGCTGGATACATTTTTTTACGCAACTCTTGATATACTTGACAGCCCCTATAATTGGCCGGATGATTCTCACTACAGTTTATACATTTGACGTTTTCATCTTTTGTTTTTCGTGGGCACTCAGAAGTTGGATGATTTTTGGTGCACTTAATGCATCTTGCGTTTAAGTTGCAGTATGATTTTGTATGTCCAAACCTTTAACAGTTTCTACATTGTGGTATTTCTTTTTTCGCAAATGGGGTCTCAAAGCTAACAATAGTGTGACATAGTCTTGTGATCCGAAATATCTCTTTGTTATTGGCCTTCGGTTCGAGGTCTACAAAGAACATTGGCAAATGATTTCCGCTTTTGTTTTTTACTACGGAGATGTTTCGAACAATATGTCCCTCCTTTTCTAACTCAACTTTTATATCTTCTATGTCAGAGAGATATAGAGGTGTAGAGAGTGATGAATTTGTTTTTAATATAGTAGGTAGGTATATATAGGTATCGGTTAAACCATATTGTTTGTTGTTCTTCTTCTCAATGCATGTTATAAATAATAATTGTGTATGAGTTTTAACAGTTCGATAAAGAATTTTTTGAAATGTAATTTTAAATAACCGATCAATGGTTCACAAGTTATGAACAGTTTTGTAAATACCTACTTATTTGCAGTAAATTTTTTTATTTTAATTTTTTCTCCAACACAAGTTTTTATTTTATTCATCAAAATAAATATTATGTGTACCTACAATATTATTGTTTTTTTTTATATTTACAATTTTATTTATTTTTGTTTTTAAAATTGTTTTCGTTCAAAGTTGTGGCTCATTATAAAATATTATTTATTTGCTATAAGCTTTGACGCTAAGCTTACGCAGCGAATATTATTGAATGTTAACAGGATTAACTTAATTCTGAATTTTACGATAAATTTTCAACGTTGACAAAAAGGATGTCGCTAAAATGATCAAATAAATCACCCTTAGGGCCATATTTGACTACAAATATTCTGTTTATATGGTAATTAAAAGCGTTATAATACAAAAATAAAGGTATGATAAATTAGTAAGCAAAAACGTATTTTTCTTAAATTTGAAATGAAAACTGTAATGAAGGAAAGAAAGACTAGAATTTATTTTGCTTCCGTCATTTATTGCGGATTACCAATCTAGTATATTTATAATTGCCAAATTAAGCTGTTTCAAAATTTTTATGTTTCAATATCGTAATCATTACTATAAACATTATTATAATTATTACATAATTTATTATTTGTAATATTTATCTATAATAGATTAAAATTTATATTATGGCCCATATTTTGATAGTCATTTCACTGTCATTTTTTATGAAAAACAAATTTTGCGATATCGATAGTCGGAAAAAATGACAAAAATCATAAAAAATGAAAACAAGCCAATTTCGATAGTCGGGTTTTATGAATATATTCGGATAAAATGACAAATTTTGTCATTTTGAAATTGTTAAGTGACGGCTTTGTTTGTTTGAAAACTTTTGTTGTTTAAAATTTAAAAAATGGATTTACAAAAAAAATCGTAAGTATTTTATTTTAAATTTGTGGACATGAAAAAAGTAAAGAAATCTTCGAGATGGTGACTGGTGGAAAAAGCCAAGTTCAAGAAATTGAGCAGCCTCAAGCAAAAATAAGTGCGGGTTCCACCTCACAAAGCCCCCGAATTTTTTTTTTTTTTTTTAACTTGTCTTCAGTAAAATGGCTCATAGGCACGATGCAAACAACCGGTCCCAAGTGTCGGGACCGAAGACCTGAATTTTTTTTTTTTATTTTGTTTTGTTATCGAAGTCTTAGGAATTGGAGCCGAAACTCTATATCACCGGTTTAAATTGTATTTTTCTGAGAAAAGTTTATTAATAATTATTATAAATAATTTTTAAAAAAATTTCGGATTGGTCAGACAGTTCGAAAGTAAGCAGTTATGCAGGCAACATTTACCGAAAAGTACAAAACAAAAAAAAATTATATGTTAAGATATTTCCATGTATCTTGAAAAATTTTACTGCGTATTATACATTTTATAAACTGAATAACTGAAGTTATCATGTTCTTCAGCAATAACTTTTATGTAACAAAAATGAAGAAGTTATTTAAAAATTAAAACAAAAGGTAAAAATTTTACGAAAATTAAAAAGTTATTGAAATGATTTCAAAGATTATATCTTTTTAAGGATTTTCATTAAAAATATTGCAAATCTTGCAAAAATAACTAGAAAAGTATAGCAAATTCTATACTAAATTTTATTCAATTGCGATTTACAAGAAATGCCAAAAATGCAGTTATCATGTTTCGTTGTAAAACCACAGAATTAGAATTTCTATAGAATTTAACTTTTAATAAAAATAACAAGTTCTATTTAGTGATATTCAACATTAATACATAATTTGTTTATTATAATCATTTTACTATAAGTAAGTAATAAAATAATTAATAATTAATTATAGATACAATGGTGATATAAATCTATATCTATGTATCAATGTTGAATATTAATAAATCGAAATTGTTCTTTTTATTAAAAGTAAAATTCTATGGAAATTTCTAATTAAATTTCTATAATTACATAAATTTATTTTATAATTATATAATACATCTTACAGTGAAATTTTGGTCGATTTTTATAATTCACAGATGCATTAATGACATATTTTAATAAGTCATAAAGTCAATAACAATAGGAGTTGTAATCGAAAACTATAAATATCTACTGATGAGTTCAAGTAGTGTTATGATGAATGAAACAATTTTATTATAATATATGTATATAGAATATAGATATATATATACAAAGATTTAATATATATATATATATCTTTTGCTTTTATTTTAAATTCAATTCTAATTGAATCAATTATTTGTTTAAATTTTGTCGGAAATTCATTATACAACTTCAAGCATTCAAACAAACAATTAGGGTTAGTACCCAAATCCACAAAAAAAAACAAAATCCATAATGACTTTTGGCACAAAAAATGATCTTGAATCACGTTATTGTTATTCACTTCACTTTATTATCTACGGTACTATGCGTTTTTACTACATATTTTTATTACTATGTTTATTTTTGAATAATTTAGTTGATCAAATTTCTGGCTTATCAGCGGGAGCGTATCGAAATCTGGACAGTCAAAATTCCAGCGTTGTTTCATCATTTTAAATGATTTAGGTAAAATATATAAATTTTTAAGTATTCATTTATTTTTTCCAGATTATTTACCCAAATAATTTTTATGTGTAGCCGTTTTTGGATACAAAACAGAGAATATCTTCTTTTTCCAGAATATATTTATTTAGTTATTTATTTCAGCAAACTTGCAAAGAAATTGGCAGACCAACTTCAGGTATTTTCCCTTTCTGGATGTGGGTTTTTATAGATTATTTACCTAAATCATTTTTATCCGTAGCCGCTGTTGGTTCTAAAATAAAAAATAATATCTCATTTTTGCAGGATTAATCTTTTATGGATTTTTTTTGTGAATTTTTATTTTTGGATTTCGATTTTATAACAATTATTATTTCGGTTCGTTTATCATAAATAATGACAAGTAAAAATTAGAACAATTTCGAGTAAGTATATTTTTTATAATCTTGTAGACCCTAAAATATGACTCACATATGCAAATATTGTAAAGCTAATGTACTTTTCCAAACATGGTATATCTGTGGGAAGTATATTTGAATAGAAGTAAATTATTTTGACAGCCTTCTTATGAATAATATCTAATTGAAATAATATTTGCTGATTTGATCCATTCTATATTATTCAGTTCAGATAAGTTATGTGCGTCTATAAAGTGATTTCATTTGGCTTTCTTAAATAGTGTAGTTCTAATTTAATTTATGTTATCATAACCAAATTATACACAATAAATTTGGTAAAATTTCTTTAGGTATTCCATGAATAATGAAATATGTTAAACATATTGAGCCTGAGATCTGTGATTAGTATTTTTGTTTCTTTATTGGATTTATTCAATTATTACTTAAAACTAAAATTATAAAATATGTAATAATGAATAGATTAATTTTAAGACCTAGCAAAATGGTTTCCAGTCGAATAGATTTATATAAAATTACATGAATAAATAACTATATATATATATATATACATATATATACACATTATAGCGTTGTTTTTATTTAGATGACATAATTATTACACCATCGGAATTACTATCTCCAAAAAATTTATATACAAAAAAAGGCTTAATGAAAATTTCATAGGCAAATGAGTCAAAGGTTAATGAAAAAAAATAAAAATTAGTCTAATATTATGTTTGTTATCAAATTGCAAACAAAGTCACAATAATGTGGATACCAAAGCATTCTGGCATCTCAGAAAACGAAGTTGCAGATTATCTAGCGAGAAAATCATAGTCTACATCTTTTAGAAGGCAAGGCCCGATCTATTGGATTCATCTAAGAACTGCCCAATTGCAAATCAAAAATTAGCTTGGAGAAAAAAGCTAAAGATTTTTGGGTCTGACCTAATCGTGAAGTAAAAATGCTTATGTTAACACCAACAGGAGTTAGATGCACATACACATATTGGTAGTGATAATAATGGCCACAGCCTAGTGAAAAGCATCTATATAGAATTTACTTTACTGAAAACAACTTTGCAGAATGTGTTAAAGTGGAGGAAGAATTAAATGAACTCTACTCTCCTGTGAAGACAAGGATAATACTTGTAGTAGATTTCACCATTTTGGAACGGTGTTTGTTGAACAATATTGGAGCTTGGGATACCATTGAAGAATATCCTGAGTTAACTCAGAAATTCTTAATGACTCATATGTATAATTGCATTAGTAGTGAATTCAAAATAAGCTCATTTGCTGTTGCAGTGACAATGGGACATACTTCTACCCGTTACTAATATTTATAAACTATTTATAATTTAATTTTAATAATATTTATAAACTATTTTATATAATTATTGTCAAAATATCAATTACAAATAAATTACTAGATCTTATACATCATATCCCTTTCACACCCAACCAAAAATTTGTTCTTAATTTGGGTCTAGACGATTGTACAATATTTATTTATCTACATATCAATGTAAGTACATAATCTACATAAACTAAATGCTAATTGGATCAGTGATTTTGGGTTTTAAATCAAAATATTAATTTTTACGGAGTATAGAATTATTTCTTTACATTGCACAATCACTTAAAGTGGGTCTTAAAGTGATATATATATATATATCTTTTGATAAAATATAATTTTTGACACTTCATTTAATTAAAAAGAAAAGTTTTAATAAATTCTTTTAGTTATTTGGAAAAATATTTTTAAATTTATTTTAAACAAAATAAATTTAAAATGAAAGTTTTAATAAAAAATTTAAAATTCTTTAGACATGACTTTTAGTTTTGCGTTATTATTAAAAAATATTTTTCGGTTATAATTTTCTAATAAAGTTATATAATAAAATCTACTTTTAGAATGTTTCTATATTTCTTATTCTCTATAATAAAATTAATTATAAAACAATCAAATATAATAGAGTAATTCAAAAATATCTTATTTTATATATAAAACTATAAATTTTATCATACATATATATGGTGTCATAATATATGAAATAAAATTAAAAAATAAATTTGTTATCTTTTCAACCGACCTAAATAATTGCAGAAATTGCTACAATGTCTAAATTTGAAACAAATTTTCAAAAAAAAAAAAATGTTTAGAAATTTTTTTGAATGTAGATAAATTTATCTTAAGATTTAATTTTTCAATTAATTGCATTTTTGTTATATTAGAATTGAATAGAAAATAAAAATTGATAAAAGTTAATTGAGTTCCTCTATTGTTTTGAAATTTTTAAATTATATTGAAATAAATAGATATATGCTTTTAAAATGTGTACTTGGAGTAGTATTTTGAAAATTTTAATGTAATGGCAGGTTATACAAAAAGTAAAGAATTTGTGAATCAACCATAAAAAATTAAAGAAGCTACTCTGTTGCCTATAAATGATGAGAAAAAAATCTGGAAAAGCTGAAATTGATATTTATTTATTTATACTGCTTAGCACTTTTTAGTTCACATTAAAAATTGTGAATTAAAGCTAAAATTAAAATTGTATAAACAATTACATACACTCTAATAAAACAACAAAACATAAAAAAAAGAATAGCAATATCCTAACAATAGCGATTGTACAATTTTTGTTTTGGGAATGTTTTGATAGTTTAAAGTCACTGTTAAATTATGTTACGTCAAGTCACTGTTAAGTCATGTTTTAATGAAAAGCTTTGAAATTAGTATGTTTTCGTTAAAAAACATAAATACCTTACTTTTCATTTTCTGTTTCGTATCTACCTATTTCTTATTGTATTTGGTGAATAATAAAATCATATGAGTAAAAAATTTTCAACTGTGTACACATTATTGTTTTATATACAACTTATTTATTATGTATTAAGAGTCCATTATGGAGAAGAGAGATAAGGTGAAAAGGTGTTTACTGCGCAGGTCCTTAAATGCTTATCAATTATAATTATAGATATTTGCCATAATTAGACCTATAAATACTGATATTATATAATTGAATGAGCGAAGACGGTCTTAAGTTCAATGTACACAGATCAATTAATTTTAACCTTTGCTCATAAGGTGGTAAGATAATAGGATCAGACCATGACAAGTGGCGTAAAGTGAATTTAAAAAGGTTTTTTTGTACTGCCTCAATCCTATCAATGTGTACTATATAAAACGGTGACCAAACTTGACTTGCATATACAAGATTCGGTCTTACAAGGCAGGTGTACAACGACTTAAGAACATATGGATCTGAAAATTCCTTTGACCAACGTTTAACAAAACCCAGTATTGAATTAGCTTTAATTATAATGTTATTATAGTGAGTTTTAAAGCTAAGATGAGAATCAAAATACACTCCTAACTCTTTTATTGAGGTAACTTTAGGTAGACCAATACCATCTAAGGTATAGTTAAAAGAAATCGGATTTGAACTACGTGTATAAGATATGAGTACGCATTTATTTACATTAAGTAAAAGATTATTGTTAACACACCAGTTGTTAAAATTGTGAAGGTCATTTTGCATAAGGATAGCGTTCTGGTTAGACGTAATCTTTTTAAAGATTTTCATATCGTCAGCATAAATTTGAAGCTTACAGTTAAAAACGGCTGAAGTAACATCATTTACCGATAAAATAAAAAGTAAATGACCAACGCGACTCCCTTGAGGAACACCAGAATTGGCCTCGAAAGGTTCTGCAATAATGTTTTTGAATATGACATTGTACAAGCATTCGTTCAGGTAAGAGTATATCCATTTAAGGAAAAATATTTCCGTATTTTCTAAGTTTCAGTAATATGATACTATGTGGCAATAGGTCGAATGCTTTACTAAAATCTGTATAGGCAACATCAGTTTGGAATCCTTCTTCCATATTTTTCAAAAGTAGTGATGTTGTTTCAACTAGGTTTGTCATCGTAGATTTTTGTTTTAGAAAACTGTGTTGATTATCTATTAAAAGATTTGAACAGTGATTATAAATTGAATCAGTTATAATCAATTCAAAAACTTTTGGAATAGAAGGCCGATATTGCTATTAGCCGATAATTTGTGATTTCATTTTTGGCATTCTTTTTATGTATTGGTCTAATATAGGATCTTTTCCAAATAGGAGGACAAACTCCCGAATTTAATGAAATTTTAAAAGTAATGTTAAAGGTATAGTAAGAATGTTAGAACACTTATTAAGTATTATTTCCGGTATGCCATCAGGACGGGGAAAGTATTGTCACTAAGTTTATTTAGATAGTTGGCGACTATTTGTTCATTTATAATTATGTCATTAAAATAACTTTTTTGAAAATTGTCATTTAGGGCTTCCAATACCGGACCAAATTTTCAAAACCGGTATTTCGGTATTTCATTATATTAATACAGGGATCCCGGTATTAATACCGGTATTGAAAAAAACAAAAAAAAAGTGAAACTACAACGCAAAAAATAGAAAAAAAATTAATAAACAAAATAAAATATTTAATTCAATAATGTATAATTCAAAACAATAAACTTTTTTTTAAAATGCCACAAAAGAAAAGAAAAATATAAAATAAAAAAAGAGTAATAAAATAATTAATAATATATAAGTATAATAAGTCCTATGTTCTATTGCTGTGATTTGCCTTTAAAATATGCCCACAAAAATGTTAAATTATCAAGAGTTTTGTCGCTTAAGCTAGATTGAATTTTTGTGCACAACAGCCTTGCTGCTGAAAAGGCTCTTTCGAACTTGACGCTAGTTGGTGGTATGAACATAAGGCAGTATACTAGTTGAAGATATTTTCCTCTTATATGTTCCACTTCGAAGTATGCTAGTAACTTTATAAAACAGTTTTGAATTCATCGTTTTTGAAATTCAACTCGCAGTCTTCATCACATTAACTTTCTTTGGAAATTGCCATTTCTAGTTTTTCTATTTAAAGTTTAAAAAAAAGTTAGGAATTTAAAAAAAAAAATTATTGAAATGATTTCAAAGATCATATCTTTTTAAAGATTAAGGAAAAGATTTTCATTACAAATATTTTTTAAAAACCAAAAAAATTTTAAAATTAGATTTATCTGATCTTTAAACATGAAAACACCTAAAAATATGCTAATTACTTGTAAAACATAAAATAGTTAAATAAAAATGATATGAATGATAACTTACAGCAAAAAAATTTATTACCGGATACCGGTATTAAGTGATCATTAATACCGATATTGAACGGTATTAAAAAATGCCGGTAATACCAAGCCCTATTGTCATTGTAGGAGAAATTATATAATTTTAGTAATCAGATTAGAATTAAAATTATTGTTACATTAGGCACACACTCTCACAATACTATGTTATTGTATGATAGTGAAAATAGTCGAATATTTTCCTTTTAATTAACAGCAAAATATTCGACTATTTTCAATATTATGCAAAAATTTTACTCTAACGCTAGAAAACAAATTTAAAAAAAAAATATAAAAAAAAATAAAAACAGTTAAGCTAATAAAATCAATTTCAGAGTACATAAGTTATTTAAAATTAATTAAAAATTGTACCCTGTCGCAAATACAAAGGACACGTGTCATATTATTCTAAATTAATTTGTTGAATAAAAATGTATAGAAAACCAATTAAGTTTAGAAACAAAACATTACTAATACAAATAATATTAAAAACATCAAATTTCATCTAAAAATAGGCTACCCAAAATAGGCCAAGGTTCTTGCCAACGAAATATAAGTCGTATATTATAATAATATCAAAGAACAGAAGGATTACATATTTTACTTTGAACTTTGCATTTAAATATAAAATATTTTTAGATCTTGACTACCTACTACGATACGATTCAAGTAATTTTCTTAAGAAAAAGTGTAGGTTTATATAATTTTATTGAAATTGAAATTTTCGTTGAATTTAATTGTTTCAACTAATTAAATTTATATACATATATATTTTTTTTTATTAAAAAAAATTTAATTTGAAATGTTTTCAATGAATCCTTTAATCATAGCGAAGTTGTATAAAAGGTATTTGCTATATTTAAAAATTAGTTTCTCACGAAAAATTCCATTCAATAAAAAACTGATGAACCAAAAATCTTGAATAAAAATATCGAAAATTTCATTACACAAAAAAGGATTTTCTTTTATATTTCCGTTAAAAAAAAAAGGAAAACAACATAAAATGAAAACAAAATTAAAATTCATATCAATGTGTTTTTGAGCATCCCTAAAATTTTCACCAACCAATTTTTTTTTTTTTTTTTACTTTATTTCCTTAATAAAAATCAAAAATATAATTTCCCTCATATCCTTTTTTGATCATCATTTTATCAAAATTCATATTAGAAAAGATTTCTGAATTAAAACATAAAAATAGGTATGATTGATCAAGCATAACTAAATACCAACAATAACAAGAATAACAACACCCTTTTGTATATTATATATATATATATATATATATATTGTAATATAATAGATATATTGTGTTTACAAATAAACTGATCAAATATTCAAGGACATTAATTTTATAAAAATTGTATATTCAAAGGCATACTTAATACATTAATATTTATTCAAGCAAAGTATTGTTTCGTTTTTCGATTCATTAAACTATCAAGTTTTCATAATGTTAGTTCTTATTTTCAAAAAAAAACAAAAAAAAAAACAAACAAACAACAACAACAATTTATCGAAGTTTAATGTGAATTTTTTTAATATTAATTTTTTTTTTTTTTCCATATACATATATTATATAGACCTCTAATATTATTGTTTTCAGAAAACGTTTTTGACATTATTAACCCATGTTTTCTTATTATTCTATTTCTTAAAATATCAAACTAAATTTTGAGGAATGAGAAAACAATAAAAGGAAAAAAAGATAAGAAAAAAAAAAAAAAAAATTAATAAAAAAAGAAAGAAAAACAAAAACGTCTGTTTACTCCTATCATCAGCTATCAGAATCTATACGGACTCTCTTTAAGTAGCATTACAAAATAACATCTAAATAAAAATCGACAAAATCAAAATATAATCGTATGTTAATAAATTCACCGTAATATCGATTGCAATAATAATTACTATTGAAGGTTTGTTATATCAATTTGGTTAACATTTCTGGATTACTGGAATATGAGATGTGTGGCAACAAGTCTGAAATTGATGTTTCGAGTAAAATCAATTTTAAATAAAGTTTAAAAATAAGAATTTAAAAATATAGTACAAAAAACATAGCTGACAAGATACTATACTTTTTTGCAGTCAATAATGTCAAATTCAACATTTTTCCAAACAAATTAAACATTTCGTCAAACAAATTAAATATTTTTTTCAAAAAAATTAAACAATTTTTTTACAAAAATAAAATAAACTTATAAAAAATTGTTTAATTTGTTTGAAAAAATGTTTAATTTGTTTGAAAAAATGATGAATTTGATTTAAAAAAGACCAACGTGCCATTACAAATTATGTATACAAAATTTATTGGAAATAAACGAACTACCTAAATTTCAACTTAGTGACGGGACTGTACTAGTTTTTGGTTTTTTTTAAGTAGATTAAATTATTGATTGAATTAAAAAAAAATTATTTTGTAACAAACGGTGATGTTGTTGTATACTGATAAACAAAATTTGGTGAAAATCGCTTAAGTAAAATAAGTTTGCACTTAAACACTAACTACATTTGAAAATTTGCAAATGATATTCCAAATTTGTAAAAAATCGCTTATCAACTTATAAGTTTTTATAAATAGGAATGTAATCTATATATATTGTATTATATACTATAAATTATAATATTATATATAATATATATTTATAATAAATTAGTTTAAGGTAAATAAGCGACTATAACAAACTTTTTCAGTTGACATAAAGTGATTATGTACACTAACGAATATGTGACCTGTACAATTTTGACAGTGAATATTTTCGAAAATTTGAAATAATATTTATGTTATATAATTTATTTTAATTTAATTTAATTTGATTTTATTATTTCAACTGTACATAAATGTATGTGGATATATTACACCTCTCCATTACAAATCTCATGTATCTAAATACTCATTTAATACCAATAGAAATTAAATACGATTTCAATCTAAATTTAAACTAATCTAAATCTACAATTTACATTCTATTCCACATAATATTATTAATTTGTGATTCTACCTACCTATTTACTCATTCTTTAATTCATAACGAATTGTTTTTCATTAGTATTATTATTATTATACATAATTGAGTTAGTTCAAATTCTTCGCTGATGTATATTTTTATAACGTGTATATATAATGTTTTTGTTTTGTACTTTTCGGTAAGTGTTGCCTCCATAACTGTATAAGTGAAATTATATGCTTATGTTAGAAATATTTTCAACGGCAGTTGTTAGTTATTCAGTTTTAAATTCATAAATTACTTAATATTATTAAATTTTTATTTTTTATTTGAAAGAGCTTAAAATTTTATATAAAGTGGAATTCATAAGTAAAATTCGACAAAATTGCAGTTATCATATTTCGTTATAAAACCACAGATATATATGAATTAGGTTGTTACGAATATACATGCAAACTAAGTACGGTATAGAGTGCTATAGATATAGAATACTATAAAACACAATTTGATAAAAATCGCTTAAGTAAAATAAGTACGCTAATTAAGGAAATATGTATGGTAACTAAGGCCTCAGACAACAAAATAAAAATACTATATATAAAATTTTTAATAAAATATTTTAAGTTAAATAAGCGATTGTGACAAAAACATTTTTAAGTCATATTGACATAAGTGGTTATATGCACTTTATCAAAAATCTGACCTATATATGTCAGAACCAAACAATATTTTGACAGGAAATATTTTTGAAAATTCTGAATATGGTGGTTATTTTATCTCAGATTTTTTTTATGTTGACATAAGCGGTTATTATTTTGTTGGCACAATGATTAATGTTTTTAATTTGGAAGTACTTAAGTACTGTTTAACCCTTTCAGACACAATTTAATCGATTGCAATATGTTATGAAATGATTCTATATGACGTAATAAAATTTGGAAATACTTTCAACCCTTGCAAACCATAATCTTAACCGATTGAAAGTTGTGATGAAATGTTTCTATACTGCGTAAAAATTATTATTTCGATTTAAAGCCCAAAAAAAAACCATAGCCTTTTTTTTCATAGTGTAGAAAATAAAAATAAATAATTATTAAGTACACCGGTTGAATATTAAATTTTAGTTAAGTAAAACTAATCGAAGTAAATTTTTAATGTATTAATCAGTTTTTATAATAAAACTGCAATATTCTATGTAGGTATTTATAATTTTTGGACTAATAAATGGGATATTCATATTTTATCACATAATCATGTTTGTCATTTTAAAAATTGTTGTTCAACTAACAGTTTATTATTTTTTAGGGATAGCTATGAATAAAATAAATTGTGAATACTTTTTATTATTGTTGTATTATGCAGTGTTTGAGTCAAAATGACATAATCATGATAGCTATAATAAAAGCATAGAAATGATCAACAATTCAAGTTAGGAACAGCATTTGTCATGTTATTCAAAATGACGACAGTCAAAAGTGTCAACTGTGTAGTATCTTGAAATTAATAAAAAGCTAACATGACGATATAGACCCATCAACATTGACAGACCATACATAAGTACATTAAATTGCATATGCATAATTTTTGTTACATCATTACAATTAAATCACCCAAGTACCCTCAGCTTAGAATATACATTTCAATATATTCGGAATTCATGTATTAATATTTCACAGAAAAAACATATTATATATGAGCTGGAAACTATTAAAATAAGCTGTTTATTGCACTGTAGTCCACTACATGTGAGAATGTAACATACGAAATGACTACGGACAGCTTCTATAGAATATGTAATTATTTATTTTATTGCGTTTTTATGAATATGTAAATAAACTGAATTAATTTTGATTAAACTTTACTATAGTTGCAAATATGTAATTGATCCTGAAAAATTAAAAGCATCAGCTTCCTTCTTAAGTTATATTAAATTTTTTTATTTCAAATTTTTATCGTGATTTTGATTATTTACATAATGGTTTTTCGACCTGGTCTAGTACCCTTTGTCATTGGGATATAATAAATGACTAAAAAATAATTGAAAGTATAATCTGGTAACAAATTAAATAAAATTAAACCATTCTATTTGAGAAGGTTTAGTTGCTGACAATAGCACATTTATTTAGTTGATAAGCTATTAATTTGTCAAATAAATACTCGAAATATTGTAGATATTGTATAGTGTAAAATTGCAGTACCGTACATAATAAAGCATGAAAAGGTGATTCTATCCAAGATACTGTCAAGAGTGTAAAAAAAACTTACTCTAATATTTTTTATGGTTTTAAAACCAATTGAAATTAATTTTACATAATTTTAGTTAAATTTTTTTTTTCATACAACATCGCTGTACTGTTTAATTACTGAAATTTAGTTGCTCAATTTGAAAAATTTATGAAAGTATGTTAATTGAATATAACATTTGATTCTACTTAATTTAAAACGATATACACAAAGGGTGTATGCCTAAATGAGATGACTAATTATTATTGTGACAGATATTCATACATGTATATAGTATTAAAATTAAAATTTTAATTAGAATTGACTAGTTTGAAATTTGTTTGGTTTGTGTCTTAGAATTGGCAAATATACTTCATGACATTCCAATATTCTAATTGAAAAACATATAACTTAACAGGTTTGTTCAGTAGATTTAGAACAGAATCGGACAGAACCGTTTTGGATAATGACAATTAAATGAAAATACTTTAGGCTTACTTAGAACAGAAAAATTTATTGAACAGTTTTTTTGATCTGTTTTGAACCTTTTTTGCTCTAATTTTTGTTTACTGTGAATTTTTTTTTGTTTAACTGTCAAAATTAAAAAAAAAAAATAACAACACCCCAAATTGTTCTGAAAAAAAATCTGAACAAAAAATATGAATCTAGAACTGTTTTGGACAATCTACTGAATACCGATCAGAACCCTTTTGGACTGAACAGAAACTACTGAACCCAAAAAAGCGTTTTATCTTTTTTTTTTTTTCAAGTTAAGCCAAACACTAGGTTTCAAACGATACTTTTATACACAAATATATAGCTTGGACTAATTGAGGATTGTAGAAAGAAAAATATCGCTTTGATCAGTAGGGACATTTTGAATAAATTTATTAATATTACTCTTGAACTTTTGTAGATTGTACGTAGGTATATTTTTGCATTGGGGAAACACCATTGTTGGAATATGGTTCCACATTCGAGAAAATTTGACTACAAAAGAAATCCCATAGCCAGTTTTGAGCCACCTTGGAATTTGCACTGAGTAGGGGTGGGCACTTGATGCCTCTCTTATTCGTCGGCGGAAATGTTTTAGAGGTGGCATTAGGGTTTTTATTTCATCTGAACAAGTGCCAAAACTAGTCTAGAGATCGTTCTAGATCAGTTTACTGAACAAAACAAATGTTGAAAATTTTCAATTTAAATTCTTAAAAAATGTTATGTCTAGGGAATTAGAAATAGAATTATTGTTTCATTAGACACAAACCCTAACAAAACTTTTCTATCATATTTTTTAATTAAAAACAAAAAATATAAAAAGCTGATAGACAAATAACTTATATAAAATAAACTATTTTACAAAAAAAAAATGCGTTAAAAGCTAAAAGAAAACATAATAATAATGATAATAATAATAATAAAGCAGAGAATCAAAAGCATTATCAAAAGTAAAAATATCCTTTTTAAGGATCATTAGTATTCAAGAAAAGTTTCTGCAAAGACTGTTGTATTGTGTGTAAAAGGACACAGGTGGTTGTTACTAAACAACAATTTTAATCAAATTTTTAGGATAAAAGTTTTCTACTTAATTTTTTTATCCCTTTAGTTTGGTTTAAATTACTTCTTCTTTTGCTTCATAATATTATATTCAACATCATATATTCTCTCTCCCTCTCTCTCTCTGCCTCTCTATGCTTTCTCTGTGTCATCTTTTATATTTTATTATTCTGTTCTTGAACTTAAATGTTTTTTAGGTTATTATTATTTTTTTTTTTTTTTTCATTTTTTTTTCTTTTGTTTTTGTATTTTATGCTTTTTTGTTAAACGATTTTTTTCCATTTTCATTTATATAAAAAGGTCACTTTGGGAGATTGACGTAATCTTTTCAATTCCTTTATCAAAAATGAATGTGAGAAATGACTGAAGAGATTAGGATAACAACATTCGCACAGTATTTTTTTTTTTTGTTTTTTTTTTCGTTATTTTGAGGCAATTGCGGTAAATAATTTTCTTTTTTTTGTTGAAAAAAAAAAAAAAAAATCAAAAGTAAAATGAGACCGCTTAAAAAGATTTCTTTTTTTTCGCGGAAAGTTAAGATTCGAATAATAAAAATGCCACAATGAAAATAATAAGAGGAAAAAACAAAAACATGACAGAATTACAAAAATTTCAATGGGATGTAAAATAAATTGTCTTCAGCTAACTGTATTTTATAAAGATTTTACTTAACACAGCAAAAATTTGGTTAAAATTACAAAAATTAAAATGTCGAAAAATATTTACTTATTAAGTAATTATAGTTAATTTCGGGTATATTTGGAAATTGTTAAGAAACGCTAGTTATTTGTAAGCTACTAGTCAAAACCTAATATAGCACAAATAGCACAAATCATAAGCTTTAGATATCTGCGTATCGAAATAACTGTATTTAAGGACCTAACGGTTAAACGAAAAATGAAAATAAGTAAAGCTTAGCTGGTATTGCTGGCTGTTTATGTGTTTATATTGTGGCACAATATCGAATAATAATTACATCAATACAATCAAAATAGAGAAAATATGTGTAGGGCTATTTAAAAGCTAAACAAGAATTACATCAACACTGAACTTACAAACCAAATCAAAATACATTTGTAGGGTCACTGTAACGTACACCATAGAATTCAGATCAAATTCATTAATTATTAAATAAAAATAATTTGTATTGACTACAACATACTCTATTAGGACAATTGAAATGAGAAGTGCAAAATAAAGAGTAAACAAGAATATAATAAAGCAAATAAAGAAAATATGATGTTAAAAACTTCGCTGAAAACTAATTAGGAAAAAATACCGGCAAAAAAATCATTTTAAATATAATAACCATATAGACGATAAAATACATTATGCCATACAATATTATACATTATGCCAATAACCATATAAAATACATTATGAAGCTGCATGAGGTCTACTCACACTTTTTTCTGCAATGGCAAGAACAATGATTATATCCATTGGAACAAAAATAAATTCAACATTGTGGGATCTTCGACTTGTAAAAATATGAGTTTAGTTCAAAAATAAAAAGACAATGTAATTAAATCTGTCAAATTTTCCTTTCCAAAATAATAACGGTAACAAAGACTAATATTGTCAAAAACAAAAATATTGAATTTTAGCAATTGATAATTTTTTATAGATATAATTTTCATATGAATGACAAATTTGCTTATGAAGCTAAACCAGGTCCTTACAGTTTTTGGTATTACAAGAATAATGGTTATATTCATTGGAGTTGGAGTTCCTGATTCGAAGAAATCTCAACTCTAGTGCCACTACAAAGAAGTAGTGTAAAGTCAAAGATATATGATATTATTGCATTATTTTGTAATTGACTAAATAACACACCTGTAGATTGAATGGGCAAAAATACTTCAGCCAAGAGAATCTTTGAATAATCCAGATCCGAAATACACACGTCGGAACAGATCAAACTTTCGTCGTAGAAATAATATATCGGTAGACATGAAACAATTTCGGACAAACTGCTCATAACCGCTGATTATCAGCAAAAATGCTCATAATTAGCAAAAATGATTATGTTAATGCTCATAATCAGCAGTAGCCGTTCATGATCAGCAAAAATGCAAACCCCTGATAAGTCTAAGTCAGACCAAGGACTTGCATAGTCTGTTTACTAACCAGCTATGTAAGTATGTAAACAAATGAATGAGTATTAGGACTAATAATGGAAATTATTGAATTATTTATATTATACTAAAAAAAAATTGGAGCAGTAAAAAATGGCTCACCAGTAAATTTTAACAGTAACGACCTGTAATTTTTATAGTATAGTAGTAGGTTGTAGTACTATTTAATCAATTTCGGGTACTGTAGGAAGACTGCTACCATCTTACTTACTATTGATACATCAGAATAATTTGACTGCTGTAGAATTATACCGTAGCACAATACAATACAATTGAGACCACAAATTATTCTAATAACTAACATTTTCAAAATAATTTGAAATTTTTCTTATCGATATTTTGTTTTAAAATTTATTTTCATTACTGTTTTGTTTATACAAGCTTTAAAAATTATTATTATTTTTTTTTTTCTTTTTTTTTGTTTTTGTTTTTAAGTCTTATTGTTTTGTTTTAAAAAATAAGTGGTAATAGCGGTTTAATTCATTTTTGCTATTATCCTTTTCAACAACCCTTTGCTTAACTTGATTTTAACTACGATTTTCACTACGATTCTCTCGAATAATATAAATGTCATTATATTGAAAGAAAGTGGTTTCGCATTTTTTTTTTTCTGTTTGGGTAAATAATATTTTCTTTAAATTTTGGGATTTTGTTTACTTGTTATCCTTAAGATTGACATGAAAGTTCAAATTTATTTAAATTAATTATGCTTAAATTTAGAAAATGTCATGTTTTTATTTGTTTATTTATTATCAAAAATGCTATTTTGTATAAAATATTTTAAATGAAATTTTAATTAAAATAATATTTCGAATGTAGATCAAATAATCAAAGTGATGAAATTAAATATAATATATTGTATACCATGATGGTTAATTAGAGTTAGAATTCAATTAAAATTTCATGAAATTTAACAAGAAATGCGGGGCATCTTAGACTTGTACAAATATGAATTAAACTAAAAAATTAAAAAGAAATTGGAAATTATTTTCGGGCAAATTTAATATATAAATCTGTTACAGTGTCAATTGGAATATAATAACGTGACAATACCGATATTGCATTTATATCTGTTAAATTTTCCATTGCAATATAATAACGGTTTTATACCGATATTGCATTTAATCGCAATATCGGTATAATAACGGTATCGTATTTAAATCTGTTTAATTTGTTATTGTAGACTGATAACCGTATAATAACGGCAATGAATTAAAATTTTTTAAATTTTTTGCCAGTATAATAACGGTATACTAATCTGAAATAAATAAATTAAAAAAAATAACGGTATCGTATTTAAATCTGCTAAATTTTCCATTGCAATATAATAACAGTTTAATACCCATATTGCATTTATATCTGTTAAATTTTGCGTATAATAACGACAATGCATTAGAATCTGTTTAATTTTGGATTCCTAGTATTATAACGGTAACAAAGAAAAATATTGCCAAAAGCAAAAAGATTAAATTTTAGTAATGGATATTAATTTTTTTTAGTTAAACGAAATTGAAGACATATTAGGTATTTGAACAGTTATAGGGAGATTTCGATAAATGTCGGGATTATATTGTTTACTGATCAAAAAAATATTTGAATATGATTAACATGACTTGACTTTAATATGATCTGATTTCATTGATAAATCGATTTCGGTTGTTGAAAATTTATCAGAAGACAGAGTCAAAAAATTGGTCAAGATATTAGTGAAAAATGGATAATTATGATCACTATGGTATAATATATATACCATCACCATCAGAAGACTCATTAAAAAAGTAGATCAAGATACTAATTAAACTTAGATATTGTAAACAATTAAAAATACTTTTTTTTTATTATTGCTACATTTATTTACAATCTATCTAAACATTTTAACAAAAACTTTTTTCAGCAGATATTCGATAAGTTGATATGATAATGTATAAAATTTTGAATAGTGTATTGCTTTGTAAGGGTACATCTTAACAAATTTACTCCTAGTATTACAAAATTGATTATTAAACTTATAGGTGCTTATGAGCTACGTTTACTAGGGTTAATTAATTTTTTAATCTATTTCGATTCGCATTTCGATTTCATCATTATAAGATTTAGTCAAGCAATCGAAGTTCAGATGGTGTATAAAACTGAAATCAATTCAAATATTAATTGAAATGAAATTAAATAAATTTAGTGAAATATATGTAGAATTTCTATTTGAAAATCCTTCCATCTACTAGGACCTACTGCATATCCAAAATAAAAAATATTTTTTTTTGAAATCTAGACTCTAAATGACGCTTTCCCAAATATAATAAGGTCAAATATAATAAGGTATCTATATCATAAATCAAAATTATTGATCTAATTTATTACCTTTAGATAAATAAGAACACGGAATAGCTCAAATAAAGAGTCCAAATGCCAGTCAATCCAGCCATCAAAAAAGCACAATGTAATACTAGCTAGCTAATTGTTTTTAAAAAGCATAGTTCATTTTCAACAAAAAAAAACTAACCATGCTATAACAATTCATGGAAAATCATTATACTCTCCCGCTATTACATAGAGATAAAACTGACATATATGTAAATATTAAATTTGAAAATAACTATAACAAAAACCGTTTTTTTTTTTTTTTTTTTTTTTTTTTTTTTACTAAATAATATTTCCATGAAATTTTCAATTTTTTTTTTAATACATTTATTCCTAATTTTTTTATTGCGAAATTGATTTTGATTGATTGATAAAAATTAATCCCATTTTTATTCAAATGAAAATTATATAACTGCGTTTTTTTTTTTAATTATATTTACTTTTATGGTTTTTTTTTTTGGAAAATTTAGGAAATATTATTTAGAAAATAGGAAAACCTTTTTTTGTTTTATATAAATAATAATACTGATAAATGAAATATAAATGGAAATGGAATAAATAACATATTATGTATATATGTAAAATATATATACATATTATATGTGAATTTCGAGTATTTTTTTTAATTCAATAAAAATTGAATAAATTTGTGGAAATTTGACAATTTCTTAAATTTAATTAAATTTAATGGGTTTTCTGTGTATGATTATTTGATTGATTTTTAAAAATCAAAAATAAATAAAAAAATTATAAATTTTGATAAATATTTGTGCGAAGATGTAATAGATCAATTGCAGATAATTCTGCAGAAAAATTTGTTCAAAAGTGATTTTAAGTATTGAAAAATTAATTTTGGATATAGAATAACAATTAGTAGCGGATAAATAAAATATTTATATAAGTAAATTAAAAATAGTAGTAGAGATAAGATATTATATAATGTACATGTAGTCTACACTCTAAAATAATGTAATTCAATAATGCTAGTTTATATGAAATGGCAGATATGTTGGTTCCAAGGCAGATAAACTCCTGAACTACCTCAAAACTATATGAGCCGATAATGGTGAAACAAAGTATAATTACATGCAGCTAATATTTCTGGTAATTGAAAATCCCATGTTTTATTCAATGCTTCATGTGTCCTACATGATGTTGTGAGAACATTTTATTTGTTGACGGTATATATTTTTCATTTTATTCTCATTTATGTATTTTTTTGTGTTTACATTGTGAATATATTTCGATTTGATCATAGATATACTGGTATGAATTTGTTCATAGCTCATGTTGTATATGTGAAGTATTAACTTGACATCAATATAAAGTCTTTCAGCAAATTTTAATACATAATTTTACTTATGTAGGTAAATAGTTCTATCCCAGCAGTTTATAATCGATATCATTTTTGTATTGTTTTATTTTGTATAATTTGTAATTCATCAATTACCTGCTTAATAGGGGTATACCCACAGCTTTATACTGTGTTAATCCGGTAATTTAGAGTCAAACGGAAGGATAACACTAGTCGGACTAAATTCTTACCTTATAATCAATTGATAGAATATTACAACTTGAAATGTTGTCGAGTAAATATGTTTGTGAATTTATATACATACATTTTTTTAGTATAGCTATGAGTAGCCAATAAAAAAAAATTACACGTATGGCTTACATTTTTTTTTGTTATCACTAAAAATTTAATTTTAATATTTTACATTATTTTTATCATTGCTATAATTTTAAAGTTTAATCTTACAGTTGAAGTATTTGCTTGTTTTTTTTTCTTCATTGTTTAATTAATATATAATAACTATTCTATAGACAAGAGCTTTTTAATATATATTTTGTATTATAATCTTCAATTTAAAATAAATATACACTTAAAGTGTTTAGAATGGAATTAATTTTGTTATACCATCTATTCTTAGAGCAAAAGTTAAATTTCATGAACATTATTTTGTATATATTTATATCTATAAAAAAAAATTAAATGGGTATATATACATGGATTATATATAAAGGCTTATTTTATAATCTTTATTTCATAGAAAAATATCAACCTTCGACCTAAATCAAAAATAATTTTTTTAACTTAATTTGACCGCATTTGAATTTGTATAAAAATTTCTAACCTGTCCAACGCTAATTGATAGAACTGTAGAAGAATTAAATACAATATTTAAGTGTTTTAAGATAATTTTCACTTTTGAATATTATAATCTATTTTCCTTTCATTAGAATTCCATATTATAATAAAATTCCAGAAATTTCTTAATATGTAATATATGTAAAATCAAACCACCATTGTAATCATTAATCATACCACCATTATGTAAATATATGATTATTTTTTCTGATTTATAACAAAAATTTAAATTCATTCAAGTTTAAAATTCCAATTTAATAATTCAAAATTTATTTATCAATATTAATTTTTAATTCTATTAAATTTTTGTTCAAATAAATTTTTGTATATCTAATATGCTTGAAGGTCATTCAAATGACAATTGGTTTTACTTAGAATTTACACGTTCGAATCGTACAGTTAAATTAACTGAATTGGATGGAAATTGAATATAAATCGTACGTGTAGACACTTCCATTCAATTGGATAATCGTCTAATTTTCATTCTTTTTTAGTAACCAGAACCGAAGCTTAAAAATAATAAGTAAAGCAAATATAATAAATATAATCCAAAATAGTCCAAAATCTAAACTAAGTACAAATTCAAAATATAAATAAAATAAAATAGTTAGAAAACAGTCTGATGCAAAATCAAGTTTCGAATGGTCCATGGTCACATGAGATGACAATTTAAATTATTGTTTAAATTAAATTTAACAACTTGTGTATTAAATATGGTTAAAAAAAAAGTATTAATATTTACCTGGGTTTCGAATAATGTTATTAAATTTTTAAATTCCTATTTATTAATTCAGATTGATTCGGACAATATATTTATTGTTGAATTTATATCAATTTTTTTTGTATATTAATTTACATGACTGTTAATTTATTTTTTCTACACTTTGTTGTGAAGTTTAAAGAGCTTAAACATAAAAGAAAATTAATTTTCAAATCCCCCTATCTTTTTAAACGATTAATTGCATAAAATGTCACTTTAATTGAATTAATTTTATTTGATCTGTAATCACATCATATCCAACTTCAATACATACAACTAATTGTTCAATCAAATTGGACGTCTAAATGTAACCTTAAATCTAATCTTTATATTTCAATTTCACAGAACAATAAATTAGCTAGAAAATTTTATTCTTAATTTGAAATTTATCATTGATTGTATATACCAATGGAATTCAATAATTTATTTAAATCTCAAAACAACAACCAAAACAAAACCGCTGTAAGCTAATTTGGTTTTTCATTCTGATCTAAATTCTAAGAAAATTTTTCCGAATCAATAATAATTGTAATATTTACTACATAATAAAAACTTATGTGCAATTTTAGCAGCCTTAATAACTATAAGCTATGTATATTATTATTAACATTTACTTATATACGTTAAATCTATGTTATTATAAATATTCAATCAAGCCTCAAATCAATTTTGAGTGTTTTTCACTGGAAAATAAAAACTAATAAAAATAAAATCGTAAAATTAATTTCAAATTTCATTTGATTTTGAAAATCTAAAACTATATATAGATAATTGTTAACTGTGCACGTCATTCATTAAATAGTAGGTACATTCTGTAATAAGATATTTATGTATATTGATTTATGTTTGTCTCTTTTATACTAATCAATTATTATGTTGAAACCTCAAAATTGAAATGAAGCTAAAATTAATTTGCACGAATTTAACTATAATGTATATAGATTAATTTC
This sequence comes from Argyra leucocephala, assembly GCA_963942445.1. Classification (NCBI taxonomy): domain Eukaryota; kingdom Metazoa; phylum Arthropoda; class Insecta; order Diptera; family Dolichopodidae; genus Argyra; species Argyra leucocephala. Next base: position 130,969,165 of record OZ012680.1, read on the forward strand.
AAATTATATATATGTGTACAACATAATTGTACGCTATGTATGTATGTATGTATGTACTAGCCTATTGCAAAAAAAGTCAGTTAACCTTTGAACTTTTCATAATAAAAATGTTGTATCTATTAAAATTTTGATTTTATTTCTCAGCTAGCCCAGTACGCAGTTAGTCCAGTACCTAGCTGAGAAATAAAATCAAAATGTTTCTAGATAGTAATATTGCCTATACAACATTTTTATTATGAAAAGTTTAAAGGTTAATTAACTTTATGAGAAGAAAAATTAAAATCTATTGTGCCAGTACTGAAATGGGTTTAAAATGCAAGCATGATATGAACCAACTGTTATGCAATAGACCAGTAGATCAAATGTGATTTGGAAAAATTATCAATACATTAGTATTATGTATTTTATATATATATATTGTATTTACTTACTTAAATTCAAGATGTTATTATTATTACAAATTTGAACATATTTTACACTGTCAAAGATTTGACTAAACATGGAAGTTTGATTTTTAAAAAAAGAAAAATTTATTTTTTTATTCTGGATTAAGACAAAATCAGTTTAAATTAGTAGCAGTACATGAAAGTTTATATTAATTTCAAACTTTTTGATTTTGTTCGACCATTCGTTACCCCCAATTATTTGTCGTTTATCTAGAATATCGAGTTTAGGTAAATTCAGTTCGAAGTTTAAGACGAAATAAAAGAAAATTGAGCTGAACATTTTTTTTTTTTAATCTTCAGTACTAGTATGGGTTCATAAGCTAATTTTTAGAGGTATAAGAAGTTTTTTAGAACAAAAATTAGGACTTTAAGGACCTTTTACTTAATACTATCTTATCTTATACGCCATTTTTATACAGTTTTCAATCATCCCTGTATGTACGACAAAAAAAATTTGTATATACGCAAAAATAACTGTTTTAATACTCTTTGTAGTATAGCTATATTTTCTTCTGAATTTATAAGAAAACAAAATAGCCAGTTTTGAAATTCAATTTTTGTTTTGTTAAGCAAAATATTAGGTATTATTATAACTATAAGCAAAATTGATTTTGTACTTCATATTGTAATATTAGATAACCTAATAGTTAATTTTTAAATATTTAGTTAACTTTTTACATTAAAAAAGTTTATAATAAACTTTAGGAACATAAAAAACACTGAAGAAGTCTGTACAAAACACTGAAGAAGTTGCGTTACTGTGTGATAAGCATATTAGTAAAATTAAAAGGAAAATATTTGACTATTTTCACTATTATAAAAAATATTCTATAAAACTATAAAGTGTTAACAACTTATTTATCTTAGCCTTTACTTTAATCTAATTTTCTAAATTAATTTTAATCTAAATTGATATAATATCTATTATCAAAACTTATATTTTAAAAGTAAGGCATAGTGACGTATAGGTCAGTCATAAATTTATAATCACATACTAATTATTATTGGTTGAATAAAAAATATAACCATTCTACTGTCAAGCACTCGAACAATACTAAAATAAATTATACTTTTCCAATACATACAACAACAACTATCTGAAACAGATACGACAAAATAATATTGTTTTTGTGTTGCTACTATTGTGGAGTAGTTATATAATTGTTAACAAACACATACGGCTCATAATAAAAGTAAAAACAAGTAACAATAGAACATAATCGGACAGAACAGATTTGGACAATGACAGTTAACTGTCAAACACTTTAGAACCACTTAGAACAGAAAAATCTACTGAACAACTCTTTTGATCTTTTTTAAACTTTTTTGTTCTAATTTTTGATTACTTGCAAATTTCTTTGTTTAACTGTCAAAATTTACAGAAAAAACAACAACAAAAAAAGTTGTCCAAAACTGTTCTCAAAAAAATTCAGAACAAAAAAGATCAATTTAGAACAGTTTCGCACAATCTAATGAACACAGAACAGAACACTTTCGGACAAAAAAGAACAATTAACGGAAACTGATCAACACAAAAACGTGTTCTCTAGAACGTTTACTCTAGAACGTTTTACTCTAAAACGTTTTAGAATGTCCTAGAACAGTTTTCTGAACACAACAAATCTGTTGTTTGTCAACTCACGTCAAAATAATTGCACGAATTCGAAAATACTAATTTACAGTGCGTTTTGTCGTATATATCCAGAAATTTGACATTCAAGTCAAAATAAGAATAAAAACATAAGTCTCGGTGTTGCTTACGGCAAAGTAAGAATGAAATATATCTGCATCTATGCTACATTAAACAATGTCGAATACACAGATCGTTAGATAATGAAAAATTAATAAAGATGGCATTTTCAGTTCATTTTTTTCGATTTTGTGATGTACGACAGCATAATTGCGGGGCGACGATGTATGGTTGTAAATAATTTTATATTTTTCATAAATATTAGTATATGTACCAATTGAGCAATTAGCTTAAAATGTAGGACTTATTACGGGAATTAAAATTGGTGATTTGATTGACTTGTTCCATCACACACAGGGTGGCCCTAGTAATAAAGTTCTTTGGAAGAATGATTACTTAAAATTAACAGCAACAAAAATGTGTTATTCAAGTGGTGGCATGAAAATGCCACATTTGTTAATTTTGTTTCCAGAATAATGAATTGCAATGCTGATTTCCACCTACGAACCTAATATTCAAGCAAAATTGTGGACTATTTTCATTTAGAAGTGTAACCTAGTGTTTGATTTTTTTTTCTATCACAATAAACTCATTTGTGGCTACGGTGATGTACGGACTGGATCCCTTTCAGAATTAATTAAATCTATCTAATCTTATTATGATTTTTTGTTTGTCATTTTCAAGTTAAAAGTGTTAATAATTGCAGAATAAATTCATACGTGTGATATTATTGACATTTAATGGTATGTATATAATCCCAATTCATATATTAATATTCTTTATTTAAATTTTGTTTGAAAGTTAATAATAAACCATTATTTACTGATTTTAATTGATTGAAAATTGTATTTGTGTATTTACTAAATACAAATTCTCATTAATTATTAATGCAATATTACACAATTCAAAGCCCTTTTAAAACGTGTCTTAAGCAATCGTAATTATTAAATCGGTTCTATTTGTTAAATTAAATAAAGAGTATTCCTAAATTTTGCTCTTAAGGATGAAATTTTTAAATTTAATTTAATATAATTGTTGGTGCACCGTGCTAATATAATGAAGTCAGCAAGTTAGCAAACTAACCAATTAATCATGATTTTTCTCTCTCCCAACGATTATAATAATTTTTCTACATGTCGTGTATTTGTTTGGTACAATTCAAACTGAATAAATATGACAATTAGTTTTTTTAAATTCTACACAAATAAAACAGCCAGATATAAACTTTAAAATTGTCATATAAAAATATTTGAATTCTGTTTGGATCAAGAGTATTAAAATTTTCCTGGAATTTTGATGAGTTTAAGTACCTTTGTTTAGATACATATTTACCATAACTATATGATATGATATTTGTAAGACCATTATCAAGACCAAATCTTTAAAATTAAATAATTTTTTTATTTCTCTGAAATTAATCTGAAATACTTATATTGTATAATAATATTAAATAAATGATAACTAACGCAAATAAAATTGTGTACACACAATTAATCATTTGACATATAAAACGCTACAAGATATATTATATCGTAACTGGCATTTTATAAAGCAAAGTAAATATAAATTTCAGTCTTAAAAACTTCAAATTATATAATATTGAAATAAATTTCATATTAGTTTCTACTTGAATATATAGGGTGCTTCCGATATTAGTGTACTGATACATGGTATTGTTTAGAATTTCATTAGTAGATCATATATTTTGCTATGAGACGTGGATTCAATTTTGAAGTGTATTCAACAATATTGGTGCTTTAAAAGCAAAGGCTTATCTTTTATAAATTAGATCATAATTTCGTGCCAAAAAGCTATGCCAAATAAATTTTCACTTTAATAAGTATATCTGTACTAGTTTGACAAATGAAAACGATATAATTATACAGATTTCTATTTCTAATACATTTTCTTTATTAATAATTTTGTTTTTCATAGAAAATATTCTGAAGGTATGAATAAATTAATTTTTTTTTGTTATAAAATAAATTTATATATATAAAAATAATCTTTCTGTAATAAATTTTGTTTGTAAATCTAAAACTAGTACTTATTATCGCATGTTATTATATTTCAACTAGGGGCCCCTGTTGAGTAATTATATTTCAAGTTGAAGTCAAATTTAAAGTTTTTAAAAAAACAGTAATTTACGTACTGACATAGACTTCGCACGATATAGCATAAACCACTCGTGTTTAATAAAAAGTTTTGTGGTTAGTAAGTTTTATTTAGGACACATAAATACACGTCCCTCATATACTGCTTTGTTTCCGATATATTCCCTATAGTAAGTGGCATTTAGTGATAAAATTACTAAAAATAAAAAATTTTGTCATTAAAGAGGTATGTATATATATACCTACATAATACATAATTTTAATAAAAACTATATTATTACTACAAATAATCAAAATTTAGAAACAGTTACTTAAAAAGATAAAAATGAAGAATTCAAGTGATTTGTTTTTTTGTTGTTTTTATATTTTTTATTTGAGATGAATTTGTTTCTTTGTTTTTATTTGGCATATGTACATAGATTCATTTGCAAGTACATAATATAAATTATAATAACTGAACAAAAGCAAACAATTTGTTTATTATTTTAATAAGTTCTCCCATATGCACAATGTATTTGCTGAATAATAAATTCATATGAGTACAAAATTTTCAACTGTGTGCGCATTTTTGTTTTATATACAACTTATATATTATATTAGAAGTTCATTAAATAGTAGGAGAACCGAAATAAAATAAAAAGGTGTCTACTGCGCAGGACCTTAAATGCTTGTCAATTATAATTATAGATAATGAGAATTGATTCACATCGATTTTAAATATTGAAATCCATCATGTTAAGCAGGCTTTACACGGTACAACATTGAATCAATATTGTATCAATTTCGATTGAATCAATATTGTTGTAATATTGCATGACAGCATTTACATGAAGCAATTTTCAGACAATATTGATTCAATATTATTGTGAAAGCATATACACAATACAATTCATAATAAACAATTTTTTATTCAATAATATATTCATGAACATGTCTGATTTAGTTGAGCAGAAAAAATGTATATATGTATGTATGTAGTGCGTTGCTAACGACAGAATTTTAATCAATATTTATATATACGTCTATACATGAAGCAATATTGATACAATATTGTGAAATTTACGGTCAAGATCATTCAATCATGCATTAAGGTTCAATATTGAATGAAAGCATTTACACCCAACAATTGACATTCAATATTGATTCAAAATTGATACAATATCCGTGTAAAGCCTGCTTTAGATCATTCGGACAATGACTGTAATTGAAACAACCTTTCACAAATTTAAAAATTATCAGTTTAAAGCAATGTAAGAACTAGAAATTTGTTTATACGTGTATTTAAAAGATGTCCTCTTTTCTCTACTCTTTTCAAATCTAGTTTGAATTACTTGTAAATTTAAACTCATGATTTAATTTTCAAAAAGGACAAATTTTCCTAATTGAACCCATCTGTCATACAAAAAATCAATGACACTAAACTGTGTACATATAGTATTTTATTGATGTCGGAAACACCATGTTCACACATATACAATAAATAGACATTTGGATTAATTCTATTCATATTAATAAATTATCCTTGATCATATATGCATACTATTAAATTTGAATGGTATCAATTTCTAAAAGTAATAGACAGAAGAAAGACATTAAAATTGAAATAGGAAAATTATAAAAACAAGAAATATTTTCAGGGTATACCACTGTAATATTGAAATATTGAAATGTTCGCAGGATACAATTATCAAACATAGGTAATCAGTTTTCACAATACTTTAAATAACTTTTGGTCATTGTGAGCTATTAATCATGCAACCACTGTAAATAATTTTTTTTTGACATTAAATCATGATTAAAAGAAATTTTCTAACTTAAGGTTACACATTTGGATAATGTATGAATACATATATATATATATTTATACATTATAAGAGAAAAGCATATATCCTAAAATTGAATTATTATATATAACAATTTTATCCCGATGCTTTGCCTATGACCATATCATTAAAAACCAAAAATAATTCACCAATTTCAATTTAAATTGAAAGCGAATATGAAATGTGAATATCCTACCATACATACTCGTCCATAGTTGTACATAAGCATAGAAATAAAATAATGAAATAATTTCACTTCTATTCAGATTTCATTCGATTTTATTGAATTTTATTTAATAATTTCGTTTAGGTTAAGAAAAGAGGTTTCGTATATAAAATTTTCATAACAGTTAAAAAGTCGATTGAAATTGTTATAAATTAAAAAACAACTAGTATTCACCGCTCCTCGAAATTCGAAGAAGTTTTATAATAATTTTGAATTGATTATGAATTGTTTTCCATTATTTTAAATTATTGTGGACACTATGTTTTTTATTGATTTATCTGAAACAACCACCTCGTACAAACGTAATAATTTATTTCAAATTACGGGTATGGTTGTTGCAATGTGATAAATTAAAATTTCTGTATGTTAAACTGACTGATACATTCGGTGAAATTTTAAATTGAAATTTCTAATTGAAAACTAAAAAAACTTTGAAAAAATATTTGCAGTTGCGCCACTACTTCACCTTTTAAATATTAAATATCGCTTACATAAATATCTATCATAATAAAAATCTAGAATATTTGCGGCTTTAAAAAAATTCAAGAACCCACGGAAAATATTTAATGTGTTGATTTTAATTAATTTTTCTATTAGTAGGTACTAAGTAGGTATTATTGGTTATTAGCTATTACCAGCCATTACGACATATCAATTCGTACTAGAATTTTCTATGTCTTATTTTCTGTATTATTATTTATTTTTAATTGATTTTTACTAATTTAGTATATAATTAATTAGTTTGGGACTTATAAATAGTTGGATTTATAATATTAAATCCAAAGGCTTTCAAATTCAATAAACAGGCATTTTAAGTCTGAGGAGTATAAAATTTTTCGAAAAATCATGAGAAAATATACTTTTATTTTAATTTTTTTTGTTCCAGAAGAAGGCTATTGCAAAATGATGAACTTGATTTCATAACTGAATCAACCCATTAAGTCCATTTCAAGGGAAATATCTAATATGATTAAATTTAGTTGTGTTGTAAATTTCAGATTGTGCTAAGGGTAGTAAGTGAAATAAAGCAGAAGTAGTATTTGAGATTGTAGTAAATCCATACTGGCGATCACAGATTAAAATATTCTGTAAGTAGTTTGTAAACATAATTAAAAATAAATGGAAAATATTATTTTAAATTTGTAATTTAGTAATAGTGATATTAAATATTTAGGATTTTTAAATTTTGTATATTTTAATATTTCATATTTTACATTTCCGAAACTCACTTCACTAATTAGTCAATCATTAAATGTACATGGCTACGAATTATATCACTCACACCACCCTCAAAATGCAAATAATGAAATTATAATAAAAGACAACATAAATCATATTATGAAGACAAAAAATTCCCGAAGCCATGATACCCCAACTAGCAATAGTAGTTATAAAACGAGAATACACAACTTAACGGTTGGAGCGATTTACTGCCCACCCAGGTATGACTTAAAAGAAAGAGACTAATTGAATCAGGCATGAAGCAAGATTGCTTCAACACGTCAACGCCCCACTTGTTGTACAGCTTTTGAAGATCACCAGCTTGACACGAAGGCTGAAGAGGGTAAAATCTTTCGAATTGGTGTCATAAAAAGAGGACTATTATATATTGGAAAATAAATTTAGAAACATTTAATATTATAAATTTAATTAAAATAGTAAATATTTAAATCTTATTTAATCGTTAAATCTTAAAGAAACCGCTGGGTAACTTTAAGTCATTTATTTTATTTAAAAAACTAGAAATTAGTACAATATTTAATTAAAGTAAATAAAATACTCGTTGTTGTCTCCCTAATTAAGAAATTATTAAAATTTTCTTAAATATTTTATTCTAACATTTTAATCAAAAAACAAAAATAAAAATAAAATTTGAGTCGACATGATTCGTCCTTCTAAGACATTGTCAAGACTAAAATAATACGATAAAATTTAAATTTAAAAGATGAAAATTAAAATGTAACTATGAAAAATATATATTCAGTTTAACGCGTATATTTTTATTTATAATAGTAGGTAAACAATAATCTATAATATATATACCAGTATAAAAAATAGTAACTGGTAAATCACTAGTAAAATTATTATACATTTATTAAAAAACTAGCTTTGTAACCCGTCATAAATGACGGAAGCAAAATAAATCCTAGTTTCTTTTTTTCTTTCATTAGATTCTTTATTCCGAAATTACAGTACTTATGTTTATATCACTTTTTATTTATTTTTATTTATGTTTATATTGGCCTAACACTAATCTTTTTTTTTTTTATATAACAGAAAAAGAAGTACCATACCAACAAATTTGTATAAAATGTTTGTATTTTTGTATGGTATACTCGTACTCACTTCCATTTAGTTATAATTCGTTAGTTGGGTTCCATTTACTATAAATTATTCCGTATTAGCGTTATTGTGGCCTCTGGGAGAGCAAATTTAAAAATGGGATCTGATTTTCATATAAATTTTGTCTTTTGTATAATGTATAGGTATCTTATTTTGCTATATGAATAAACTGTTATTATGGTATTGTCTTATTTTTAAAAAAATATTCAAAATTTTGTATCTAAATTGGTAAAATTTACAAAAAATGCAAAAACATTTTCATCAATAATTTTCAATTTAAAAAAAAATAATGTCTTATTTGTTGTGTCGACGTAGAAGTAGAGTTTATTATCCTACTCTACTTCTATCAAGTTCTATTGATTGAACAGTGAACCTGAACAGTGAAGTGAACAGTGAACACTTAACACTGAAAATAAAATAATATTTTTGGAATGGAGCATGCAGAACATACAGAATACAGATACAGCAAATAATAAAAAAAAACAAAAAAATAAACAAAAATAATTTTTTTTGAGTGAAGTTAGTTACGCACACAATAATGACAAAAATAAAAGGTATAAGCAATAAAGTAGTATAATGTATAATCAAAGAATATCTATAATAAGAAGGTTCACTGGAAGTCAAAGATATTTTCACAAACACATTTACAAAAAAAAAACCATTAGTTAAAGAAGCAAAGAACTATTGTAAATATTTTTTTATGTAAGAAGTTGTGAGAAAGAAAGAGTGCGATATAAACCATTTAAAAAACCACTTCATTTTTGCAATGTAATTTTAAATAGCCCACGGGAGATTTTTGTTTATTTATTTAGCCCACTAGAGATTTTTCATGTGTACAGTCGTCTGAAATTTTGTGTACGAATTTTTTTAAAAATAAACGTATTAAATTTATAAGAGTATGAGAATAAATAAATTTTGAATGATTAATTTTTTACAGATCCCTGTATAAAATAATATTCGTTTCAAAAACATATGTTATTTCTTAAATATCATATTATTTTATTTTATTGGCTTATAAGGGAAGTATATTTTTTATCATTCATGTATTTTCAATATACAGTTTTTCAGGTATTGAAATAGGTAGTTAAAAAGAATATCAAGCGGTTTGTTTTTTTATGAATAATCCGATGCCTCTTTAGTTGCTGAAAAATTAAATTGTGCATTTTAATCATCAATGAACTAATAATACATATTATATTATAAGTAATATAATGCATTTAGGTACCTGTTAATTTTATAAATAGGTAACAAAGTTGAATATTAATAATATGAACATATCAAATTTGAATAAATAATATTTTTTATTGATATGCATTTTTAAAAAAAAATTAGTATATAAGAAAGTACTTAGAAAAAAAAAATGCAGATTATATATCAAAATTAAGCAGTGTATGTTATATTTAAAAATAAATCAACTCTAACGCTTAAAAAAAGTTTTTATAAAAACTATTCTATACACAATTTTTTTAAAATGTTTCGAAATTGAGAAAACATCATCTTGTTAAGTGTTTGGTGTGCGGTGCTGAAACAAATTTTAATTTGGAATTAAACTAACTAATTAAAAATAAAGACAATATTTTTTTCACACAAAAAAATTGTTCGTTCATTTTTTTTCCACTTTGTATTTTGAATTTTTATCTCTCTTTCACAAATTAAATTCTTATGACTATCTATTTCTTACAATATTGGAAATCGACTGGAAAAATGGTGACCAACACATTGACAAATTATTAAATTTTATTCCAGTGAACCTTCTTATTATAGATATTCTTTGGTATAATATTATACAATACAAATATGCTGATACACATGTATATTATTGCTGTTTGCCTTTTGGTTATTATACCATATTAAATTATTGATTAAATTTCTATTATTCCTTATTATTATAAATCAAAAAAATTGTTTGTTTTATTTATATTATTATTATTATTTTTTATTTTTCCTTATTATTTGCGAAGAAGCTAACATTAAATTAAAAAAATATAGTTCATGCAATCAATTTTTCCTGCAAAGGTTCAGAATGTTAGACAGAGGTTAAAAAAAAGCACCAAAGCAATTTGTATATATATGCATTTGTATACATATGTAATTTGTATATCTGTTGGAGCGTTCCGTCGAACTTACAAACATCCAGATAAATGCAGAATAATATATATATATAATAAACATATGATTTTTATATTAACAAAGATTGACATGTTGTAAGCGACAAAATTTACAAAATACAGAATTTGTATTAAGATGTAAAAAATTTACTAATAAGTAGCGGGCTCTCATTAGTTAAGTCTAACTGGTTATTTAATAAGTTGGTTTTTTCAATTTTAATTTATTAATATGAAAAATTTCATATTTATCCAAAACTCAGCTACCTGTTAATTGCTTTACCAATTCCAATTCTAATTTGTCTATATGTTGATAAATGTTCAGCTAAGCCTGATGACGGATAAGGAGACTATACCGATTTTATATGTTCGGTAAATCTAGTTTGGAGGGTTCGTTTTGTTTTGCCAACTCATATACTCCATCATATCCTCCACATTGAATTTTATAAACTCCATTTTTTGTTAAAATATTTTCTGGCTTCGGCCAGTGTCTCATTTTATTATTAAATATTTTTTAAAGTTTTAGTTAAAAAATATTTAATAATTTATTATAGTTTTTATAAACTAATAGTTATAGTTTTTATTTATAGTTTTTATAAACTAATGTTAAATTAAAGGTTGGCCAGTTTTAATAAAATAATATAGAGGGGGAAAAAACATGTTTGAAATTTTGTAATTTATGATGTTGTATCTTACGATTTTGTATTTTTTGAATTTTCATTTTCAATTTCAAATTTAAACTAATTGCCATTCTAAAAATAATATCTATAAAAGATCATATTTAGTGCAAAGTTTAGAATAGATAATTAGATCGACAAACAATTTAAAATAATATTATTAGAATTTTTTATTCAAATTTAATTTGGATTATTTGATCCTAAATGATAATTTTTAATAACATTGTTTTAGATCAAAGCTCTGCAAAATTTATTACACTCTTAAAATCATATCTACTATCAGTATTTAGATAACTGCTATTATACAAAATATAAAAAAAAAAAATTAAAAGTAAATAGAACAATTTAAAAATTTTTTTTAAATTTTGTATAATACCGATTATTTATCTATATAGTAATAATAGATAAATAATAAACGGTCTAATAACTTAAATTTTATTACCTATATTTTGAATAAATCATAGCATAAATTTACCAACTTGTATAATTATTGTTAAGTGGTATTGTGATCCAAATAAAATTGAAAATCAATTAGATAAATTGATTCTCCTAAAAATATGGCAACAATTTTCCTTCTATTAATTTAATATATAGGTTATACACCTAGGATTTTGTTTTATTTTTCTTTGCTTCTTCTTCTTGTTTTGTTTTTGTTTTTTTTTGTTAGAGAAAAAATCAATATATAAAATTTAATTATGGATTATTTTATTTGAATTTGTTTTGTGAACAATTAATTTGGTTACTCAGGATACACGGATTTTATTTTATATATGTAGTATGTACCTAGGTACGTAGAGTATTTTGTAGAGTGTTTAAAAACATAAAAATGAAAATACTTTATTTTTTCAGTATATAGCTAGGCTGTATATTGAAATTGAAGTGAACATAAATTGGCTTTTAAACAAATTAATTTGGTATAGAACACTAAACATATAAAAAAATAAATATATAAATAAATAAATAATTACGGAATTATGGAAAAATAATAGAGTAATTATATAGAATTTCATTTTGAAATAAGAACAAAAATCTATAGGTATTAAATTAAAAATTTCACCTTTGTTTTACTTCAATAGAAAATAGCGCATACAAAAAATATATGCGTATATAATAGAAATTATTTCTATACATATTTAATAAGAATTTCAATATTATAAATATTTTTGTTTTTTTATAAATAGAAGTATAATATTATTTTCGTATTTTATTTTGTATTTTTAATAAATATTTGTATAAGTCTTATTATATTTAAGTGACGCATTATTTTAAATGATGGTAAACAAATTTATCGATTGTGAGGATTGATATTCTGTTGCAAAGATTTTCTATTGCAAAATATTTATTGAATATTTTTGTGTCAGCTTTAATTAAATGATAATAATTATAGAAATAAAAATATAATTGAAAGTTCAGACGACATATAGTTAATATTATAGCCAATTGACTTTATCTAATTTGTTAATATTAAACTAGGACAGAATGAAAAATGTATGTTAATGTCACACTAGAATTTAAATCATAATTAGTATCAAACTAGGATTTAATGAAAAACGGAAAATTTTATTAACAGAATGAAACGCTTTACACGTTTGCACTTTCAATCAAAATCCCCAAGGTTCGATTCCCAACGAAGGCAAAAAACAAATAATAAAAAAATACTTTTTCAGTATCCTTTGTCATTGTGACACAATAAATGATGAAAAATATTTGACATATAATTTGGTTATCAGTAAAAATATAATGGAACTATGGTGCTATTATGATTGTGAAGTAATCTACATATAAATTAGTAGGTATATACATCATAAAAGTTATATAGCAAAAACTATATTATATCAAATATTGTATGTCAAATATCTGTGCAAAAACGTTTAGGACGTTCATCCTATATACTTTAAGTTATTTAAAAAAGCAAAATAAGTAAAGTATTAATGTGATTTCAATTTTATTCAATTTTTTTTAAATTTTTAACCTTTATTTAGCTGGCGTTTCAAAACCCTTACTTCAGCTGGAAAGGTACACATGTATACCTTCAAACAATTTGTATGGATTTTACTATGATTTTTACTATTTTTGTTATATTATTGTGATTATTTTTGTATTTGTTCTACTTTTACTTTTAAATTTAGTTTTTTTACTTGTGGGAATCTATTCTCTAAAATATTTTTTTTGGAAGTAACGCTATTTTAGGAAAAAGAAGGTCTATTAAGCCGTGGCAAAGTATTAAGTAAAAAGTTCGGACTTAAAACAGCAAAAGTTCATCTATTTCAAAAAATATTATACAAAAAAAATAAATTTTTCTAGAAAGTTATTTGATCATACTATAAAGTTCTTTAACTAGATGGACGACGACTTTGAAATTTTATCTGCCGCACAGTAACAAGGATCAATTATATGAAAAAACAACCTATTTTTTAAATTTTTTATATTTTATTGCAAATATTATTTAATTTCTTCAAATTTAGGTAAAAGTATTCAAAATACATTAAATTACAAAAAAAGTGCGGGTTAAAATAAAAAAAAAAAAAAAAAAAAAAAAAAAAAATTAAAAAAAAATAGTTTAAAGAAAAAACGGTTCAAAATAAACATTTTTATAGTATTTTAATATGCAGCATTAGGTACCGAAATATTTTATGTTTGGATGATAAGACATCTTCTGGGTACCCAACTAACATTAGAATTTTAATTTTTTTCATATACCTACTGACGATGATGTACGTTTCAGGCCGAGAAAAATTTTATTTCACATCTATAACAAAATTATAATTAGGTACCGAACTATTCTTGTTTCATGTTTTGATGATGAACTGTCTTTTATTATACCGTTATTTATTATATAAACTGTATGTGAATGAAAAATGTAAAATATTATATTATATAAAAACAAAAAGTTTGTTATAATAAATTATTTCTGTGATATAAAAAATAATATTTTCTTATTTTAACACAAAAGTTCATATAAAATGCATTATAGGTATAGGTCTGGTACCTTTCCAGCTGACCATGTAGACAAAAAACAAATGGCTGGTTTACCGACCCCTCAATTCAGATTCAGATTAACCAAATCAAAAAAATTACATAAATATATCAGCTTTCAGTTAGGTAACTTCATTCTATTTAGTTCTTCCGATTTTCAATAATTTAAATAAAATTGTAATGTAGAAAACTGACAACTGAAGAACTGTTTGCATAAATGTTTGTATATAGGTATCGATGGTTGAATATTTTGAATTTATTTAATTTAATTCAACATTGCTAAAAAAAATCGATTAGGAACAGTTATTTTCACTGTTTGGTCATATAAATTTGCAAGTCCAAGCCTCTGACGAACTATATTATTATTTGTTATCGTAAATGAAAATTTCCGATACAAACCGGATGTACCCGGAAATATTTATATCTTTTGCTAGCTATGGCATATCTATACAAAGAGAAGGTGGAAGGGGAATTCCTCTTTACTTCAACAATTTATTGCTGAACTATATTTAAAAAAAAAGAAAAGAGAAAATGATATTTTATACATATATTGGAATGTTTTATTCGATTATCCTTAATTTCCTATTTTGGCTAAATTAAAACTATAGTTTAAAAAACTTTAACTAAATAAATTTTAGCAGAATTTATTTTGGAATGGACTGTTGAAAGCTTTGTTTTCATTCAAATTAGTAGCGTATTGCTGGTAAGATTTTCAGACCCACCTAAAGCGATTGTGCGATGTTATAAAATGCTTCAATGTACTGCGTAATAACTGATAATTCGATTAAAATATCGAAAAAATATCGATTCATATATCTTGTTTAGTTGTCTTTGAAAAAATTATATTGGTTTCATGGTTTACGTATTAAATTTTAATTGTATAAAATATATTGAAAGATTCTCTTAGGTCTGAAAGGGTTATATCACTTGCAACAATGTTTGAGTTTTTATGTTATGAGTTATATTTTATTTAAAAGTCGATCGATAGCTTGTAATTTACTATTGTGTATAATTTAAATTATATTGAATAAATAATAATAGTAATAAATTTTATTTAGGCAATAATATAAAAAACAAAATTTCTATCAAAAGCACAAAAACTGAAGTCGATTGTGCAACAGTACAGGCTAAGTTAATTTTGGGAGTCATTGAAAACATCAAAATACCATCGGATGTATATAATGCACTTAGCAATGGATCGAACAAAGAACGAATTTGAACCAATTCTCAATACGATACACATCATTAACATCAAATAGTATGGATCGGCATCAACAGGGGAAGAAAAAAATCATTATCATATCATATTTTAAAATTAAATGAAGCTAAGTCAGTACATGTGGATTTCACAAATAAAAAAATTTACCATAAACCAGTATATATAAATGTTCAAGAAATACCCCATTCAAATACTGCCAAATATCTTGGTATGACGTTAGATGCGAAATTTCGCTGGAAAGCTCCCGTAAAAAACAAGAAAGAAGAACTACAAATCCGCTATAGAAAAATGAACTGGCTCTTAGGTAAGAATTCTACCTTAACAATACAAAACAAACTTCTGCTCTATAAACAAATACTGAAACCAGTATGGTCATATGGCATCCAGCTATGGGGATGCAGCAAAAAAAATAATAGCGATACTATTCAGAGGTTCCAAAATAAAGTCTTAAGAAACATTGTGAACGCGCCCTGGTTCATAAGAAACTATGACCTACCTAGAGATTTGCAAATAGAATCTGTCGATAAGGAAATACAGAAATTTGCAAGAAGTCACGAAAAAAGGCTTCAGCACCATGTGAATGTGGAGGTAGTCGAGCTCCTGGATAATAGAAATATAGCCAGACGACTCAAAAGAGTAAAACCTTTTGAGTTAGTGCAGCAATAATCACCCACATTCTTGAGGACTCGTCGCGCTGGTGATCGGAGGTTGACCCGCTCCCACGTTTAGATAGATTTGTTTTTACGGGATTGGTGAAAGATTTCGTTATGTTGACTGCCAACGAAAAGAGGTTTTTCACAAGTCTTACATAATTATAAATTCGTTTGGAGAGCTGGTTGGTTGGCTTTTCGTCGCTGATGTGATGGGTCTTCAAGTTTATGGATGAATACGCCAAAGAAAAGTTAGATAGACATCGCTGGATGTAGTCTACATTGAAAAACAAAATAAAGCCAAGAAAAAATTGCTCATTAGTCCTGTAGGACTAGATCGCAATATAGGAAGGGTGTGGTTTAGTGGGTAAGAATCCCACACACAATGTCAAGCTACGGGGCTCATTGTTTCTTTTGAAGATTCCCACCAGCCTGCGTATATAAAAAAAAAAAAGAAATATCATATTTAAATCAAAATCATATTCATCCAAAATAGGACTAAAAACTTAGTAGTAGTAGTAATTATTATTATTAACCAAGTCGTAGTAGTAATTATTTTATAGTCTAGTTTAGCCTTGATTCAGTCATAGTACAAATACAATTCACTTTGTCCCAAAAGTAAAAACAAAACATATAAGAAATTAAATTTTAATTAAATATTAAAAGGTAAAATTAGAGGTGTAACGGAAGAGAAGATGAACAAAATTCGGAGAAAAGCATCCCCTGGAAAAAAGCCTCGGTCAGACAAAATTCGCAAAAACAAAATTTACTTTATATATGCACATAAATGTTATTTTTTAGGTTTCTCTTTTACAGAAATTAATTATTTTTGCCTTCCTTAGCTATGCAGATTTTTGAAAACCTTTAAAGAACACTCACAGGTGATACATTGGGAGTTAAAGTAAATTTTTTGTATGTTCACCGGTGAACATGATACTCAGCATGTTAAACCAAACATAGACGATAAAATCAATATGAGAAGCGAACTTTCTATATATATAAGATTATTTATATAGATTATTATAAGAGAATTTATTATATAAGATAATTGCTAAGTCGTAATTTAGATCTACATATTCTATTTCAGAATTATTTATATTAATTAAGTAAAATATAATATATTATAATAAATTCATCCTTCTAAAAAATGTCATAGACCTACATTTTTTAATATTCAAATTAAGTGCGGAAAGGAAGTTATCAAGGTTAAATAAACGCATATAAAATTATAATATATAGTATCTTCTATCTATTCCTACATTTTGTTTCCATTTCAGTTTCCTCTGAATTGCTAAAAATCATCTTCTATTGACTTTGATTTCCCACATTTTCCTGAATTTAAATCATGGTTTTTTTTTTTCTTTAAATACTTAATTTAATTTCAAAATTATATTATGACATTTATTTTATTTTATTGAAACATACATACATATACATATTATATGTTATTTCACTTTTTCTATTTACTGACTTTGATTAATATTATTTCAAATTAATTTTCATAGCTATATCAATTAATTCTGGTTTATTGTTGTTTTTTTTCTACAACGTTTTCTTCATATTTTACAGTATATTTATATAGAAATACTTATATAATCAATTTTCCAATTTATTATATAAAAATGTATATATATATATATATTATATATACCTATTTATTTGATGCTATTTCTAATTCTACAATATGTCTACAACTGCCATTAATATGTTGTAAAAAGCAAAAAGAGTTTATCAAACTAACAATGTGTGGAAAATTGAGAAATTAATTATCTAAAAAATGATAGCACATTATTCAATTCTGATAACCTATATATCTATAATCGTATATATGTATGGATGTGTTTAAGGTAGTGGGAATATAATATATTATTATGTAAGTAGTATGTATATATTTCTAGAAATGAAAAATTCAAGTACCTAAATAAAATTGATTTTATTTTAAATTTATGGAGATGGCAATGAATATATGACAATCAATTTTTATATAATTTCATTTTAATATCATTTTTTATGTTTTATGAATGTGTGTGTGTATAGTGGTTTGTTTGATTTGAAAAATGTTTGATTGCGGTTTTTAGTTTATTTTTCATTTAGTTGTAAACATTTTTTTTGACTTGATGTTCGGTTTTATATATAGTTTTCTTTTATAGGATATGGAGGAAATTTACAAGTATTTTCTAATGACTGTTTGTTTTGTAATGACATTTTATCAGCCAAAATAAATTGTTCATACCTCTTACATTTGTTTATTATTTATGCTCCAATCCATAACTTTAGAGCTACGTGGTTTTTGTATCTCGATGCATATAAAAGTAATTATGGGTGTACGAAACCTATACTTAATGTTCAACTTCTTTTTAATATATTGTTATTCTATAATTGGTTTTAATAAATTATAGTAGGTTAAGTTTTAAGAGAAAAATCATTAATAAATCTTTATATTATATTTCTCTTCAATAATTTGGTATGTAAAAAACTTAGTGGTAAGCAAAATTTGTAAGGGATTGATTCCAGTAGATTGTAAATGAATGAATAAATAAATTAGGTGTTTTTAGACCTTCAGAAAGCCTTTGATTGCGTAGACCACGATTTACTTTTAAGAAAATTTAGCGAGATGTACTTTACAACTAACCAAATGTCCTTCTTTAAGTCATATTTTACAAATCGCATACAAATGGTTAAAATAGGGAACGTAATAAGTACAAAAAAATTAATTAAGAAAGGTGTTCCACAGGGCTCAGTCTTGGCGCCGGATCTCTTTAAACTGCATGTTAATGAAATATCTGTCCTTAATCTGAAAGGACATATACAATTATATGCCGATGATGCTGTCTTAAAATATTGTGAAAAAAGTGAGGATGAACTGAGAGCTGCTGTACAAAACGATTTGAAAATTATAGGGGATTGGTTGAGAATTAACCTATTACTCTTAAACGTAGACAAAACAAACGTTCTGTTATTTGGTGGTAAAGATTATTTAAACCCTTATTTTACGTTTAACAACACTCCAATTGAGACGGTGAAGAAATTTAATTACCTTGGTTTGTTAATAGACAATAAATTGAAATGGGTCGAACACATTGAACATCTTAGAAAAAAAATTACTCCATATGTATTCATACTTCGACGAATTCGACATTATCTGCCAAGAAATGCACTGAACATAATTTTCAATTCATATATCATGTCTAACATTATTTATCTAAACCCTATCTGGAGTAGGGCTGATCGTTCAGTTATGAATAAATTAAATACATAAAAAAGCTATAAAGTTTATAAATTTTTATCCGACTACTTATCCTACCGCCGTATTATACTCACAAGATTATTTAAGGCTAGCAAATATTTGTAGAAAAGAGATCTTCATGACTGCATTTAAAATAGCAAATAACTTAATAAAACATAATGTTATTCTAAATAGAATGATAAACATTCACACATATAACACAAGAAATAAAGCAAATTTCTATTTGACTCTTTTCAAAACTAATAACGAAAAAAGCAATTGCCTTTATACTTGTCTAAAAATGTTTAATGAATTACCGAACAACATGAAAGAGATAACTTGCTCACTTTAAAAGAGATATAAACAAGTTCCTTATAACCAGACCATAAACAAATTTTATTACCTTATTATTATTATCAATTGATAAAAATTAATATAACAATATCAATCAATAAATACTAAACAGGCTTTAATTAGAAAAAGAAAAAAAAAGAAATAAAAAAAAAATAAAATAAAATAAAAAGAAAACAAAAATGCAAATATTAAGTATGTAGTTAAAATTAAAGTTAATTTCTTATCGTATGATTTTGTGAATTTTTTGTTAACTATAAGCTTTTTGCGATTTGTACTTTGAACTTGTTATGACGTTGTAAAAATTAAATTTTAAAATTATCAGATCACACAGCTGTAAAGCTAAGATAAAAAAAATTATTTGCTACATTTGCATTTATTATATTTGCCTTAATTAACTTGCCTTGGACTTTATATGTTTGTTTCAATTTGCTTCAATTCAACAAAATACCCATTTCAATAACCATTTAACCAAAGTATATCCATAAAAAGAGTATGAACTCATGTATGTATTCATTTGTTTGCACACAAATTCATATACAAATTTGATAAACATTGTCAGAAATAGACGATAATAAGAATTTTACGTGTAAGAAAAAGAAAAAATATAGTAAACAAAAGAGAGTAACAAAAAAAGTTGGCTGAAATTAAATAAATAAAGTTTATAATTTTGAAAAATATTTTCGACAAAAATTTTCGTTGAAATATTTAACAATATTATTTTCTAAATTGTATCAACTATGCATCAGATTTTTAGGAGACCTAACTAAAACAGCGTTATCATATTCCTTAAATTCTGTGATTTGTAAATAGATGTTGTCCTCAGTATTATTTTATAATCGTATACCAATATAATAAATATTTAGGTTTACTATAATTTAATATTTAATTAATAAAAGATAATAATGTTTGTAACTCCAAATTATTACTGACAAAAATATTAATAATATTTTATATTATTGTAATGTAATTATAATTTAATATTTTTAATAGGTATATACGAAAATAATAATGTTTAAAACGAAAATATTAAAATTATTTTAACAAACTAAATTAGAACTAACATTTTTTGCCAGCCTGCCTCATATAAATAATGGGAGGAAACGTAAGCAAATCCAAAGGAGAATAATGAGAACGCAAAATTATTTTACAGTATAAAGCAAAAGGCAAACATCTGTTTTGTAGCTTTTCTCTCTCATAATAAATTTGGTATACGATAAGTAAATGTAAATTTTACCTCTTTTGACTAATGATATTTTGCTCGGTTTGATATTTCTTAAAAAATAGGTTGTCGTAAAATGGGAGTGCGTATTCTTGTTAATATAGATTATAGATATTCTTTGCATTCAACTAAGGTGAAATTTACATATGTGTGTGTACTAATAATGGAATATGGATATTTGATAAAGTTAAAATTTGGTTTCTCTTTAAATTCACTATATTTATTGACATTTCTATGGTGTAAAGAAGCAAAAAAAAAAAAACAAAAAAGGAATACAAAATAAATGTGTGCAATACAAATCATTATCATTATATTTCAATCATTTTCTATTACTATTTAATTATATTTTCATTATATTTTTTTGTGTTTTTAATTTGGTTTCTTTTATTAATCTCTTTCTTTTATTATTTCTCTTTCTCTGACTAAGTATATGCAAATGTACGTACATGTGTCATATAGGGCTTGCATTTGTTACATACATAATCATATGGCTTAGTTTAATTGCAAATAAAATGCAAACATTATTTATGGAAAAAAACAAAATTTGAACCAATCAAGTATCAGTTATCTATCACTCAGTTAGAAATTACTCTTCTCGAATGTAAAAAAATTTAATTTCGATTTATGCATGTATATATTATACTTTTATATGCCAATTTATGCTTAGGCAGCGTATACACCTCGGACAAAATCGAATTTTATCGTAGATAAAGTCGGATGAGTGTTTACATTTCAGACTTTTCCACAGATTTAAATCTACGATTTTACGTCAAATATTTTTTGTATTTAACAGGGTTTCTTTTTATAAAGTGCGTAATTTTTTAATACGTAAATTAAAAAATTCAAAGGTATCTAATCAAAAATCTCCAAAAATTTTTTAAAAATATACATATTTTTATAAAATTTGTTACAGTAATATAAAATATAATTATACATTTGAAGTATGAGCAATAACAACCAAATTGCGTTAGAGTGAATTTTAGTGCCATTTGATTATAGGTATGTGTTGTTCCTTGAAAATATATTATTTTTCATTAAAAAAATATTTTCACTAAAAAGTCGAAAATAAAATAAGGAAAAAAAAATTTTTTTTTTAGAAATATTTGCCTTCAATTTAAGCGTACTAAAACTACAAAAATAAACTTTAGAATCGCAGCTTGATATAATGTTTTCATAGCAAGCTATGATTGTAATTACGGAAAAAGCAAATTAGCCGAACTTTTTACCAAATCTCTTAATCTCATCTCAAGACTTCCTAGAATTTCGGCTTATTTGCTTTTTCCGTAATTACAATCATAACTTGCTATGAAAACATTATATCAAGCTGCGATTCTAAAGTTTATTTTTGTAGTTTTAGTACGCTTAAATTGAAGGCAAATATTTCTAAAAAAAAATTTTTTTTTTCCTTATTTTTTTAGTTTAATTGTATTTGTATAAAAATTGAATAAAGAAAAAAAAAAAAAAAAATTAAATAAATACTTAATAAATTTCATAAATACCGCACTGGCTGCCTTAACATTTTGAATGAATATCTAAAGCTGTATTATTTACAAAACAATTAAGATAATGGTTAATGTAGCTTTCATCCACAATAATTTTATTAATTAGTTAAAATCATTTAATAAAAATAATGTTAGTATGCTTAAACTCTTCTCAAAGCAAAACTCATCTAAATAGTCTTGGCAACAAAACAAAAAAATTAAAATTTTTATCTAAATTGTTTGGAATTCAGTTATAATTTCAAAAAACATTTATAATTAATTGTTTTTTATTTTGATTTTATTATTCGAAGGTGGTGATAATTCCCAACTACTCACGCTACCAACAGCAACCAACACCTATTATTTTAATAAAATCTCAAAAATTGAAATTTTAAATAATCATAAAAAATAAAGTGAGTGTTTTAAACCTACTTCACAAATCTATAAATAAGAAATAATACTTTGCACAACAACAACAACAACAACAACAAAATATTATCCTGGAAAATGCAATAATTTGTATTTCTCTTGAAAACCCTCGTTGAAAAGTAAAAACTTTATAAAAAATTCATCATAATTTGTTAAAACCTTTTTAAGCTGATCCTGGAAATATCGTTTGGTAAAAAAAAAAAAAAAAAAAAAAAAACAAAAACAAAATTATTTTTAATTTATTAATCATAACAATCAAAAGATAAGAGAATTAAATAAAAACAAGAAGAAAAACACAATTTTCTAAAAATTAAACTAAGATTAAATTTTGAATTTTTAATTAAAAATCTAATCCCGTTATTAAGTGTATTTGTTTATTTATTTTTTTTTTTTTTTTCTTATTTCCTTAAAAATTTTAATTATCCTGTGTTGATGTAAATTAACTCTCACAAATGTACTATATATTCATTATTATTATATACAGTTACAGTATACTACACTGAGTTGTGTTGTAAGTACAAGGAATTTGAACAATTTAAAATTATCCTTACATTACATTCAAAGACTTTTTGATGAGCATAAAAATTTCAAAAACGCATTCCTACGGTTTAAATTTATAACATTGGTTAAATTCTAGAAGGTTAAAATTTAAAAAAAAAAAAAAAAAAAAACATAAAAATAAACCATATTTATATTTTCCATGTTTATAAAAGAAAATGTGAAAGACTTAAAGGAATTTTCTTTTATTTAATTTCTTTTTAAATTTTATTTTTGTTTCTTTTCATCGTTACATTGCATCTCTTATAGACGACGACAAAGTCTGTCTATTGTATAAAAAGTAATCTTTTTAAAAAAAAAAGCTGTAAAGGAAAAAATTAAAATATATCATGATGTTGAAATTTCGTTCATACTATTCTAATTTGGAAAAAAAAATTGTAAATATCGTAAACTGAGACACTTCAAAAATTCTTGGAATGGAAATAAAGAGCAAGCTTTGATGGTATAATCACATTTTTTTTTGTCGCAAAGGATCCTGCAAAAGGCTTAGGTACTTTGGTTTTTTTTTTTTTGTATGTTATTGACAGTAACTTAGGTAGAATTACCTTTTCGTGCTTAATTAAGTACGGTACTGCAAGTTTGTACTACAATATCTACAATTTTTGGAGCATTTATCAACCCATTAAATGTGGAAAAGTACTGCTATTGTCAGGAACTAAGCCTTCTTAAATAGCGTAGCTCCATTTTATTTAAGCTGTTACCAAATTATACTCTAAATTATTTTTTGTCATTTATTTTATCTCAATGACAAAGGGTACTGGATTAGTTCGAAAAACCCATAAAGCATTTTCTTTTACTTAAACAGAAGTAGGAAATTCATCATCTTTCAATTACTCCTATTAATATACAAGGTATACATTCGGCAACGACTTGAACATAAATCGCATATTTGGGGGGATGCATCTAGTACACCCCTACAGTGTACTAAGATTAGGTACAAAAGTCAGCCATTAAAATGATTAATTATGGGGATGTATGTACACAATACCTAACATCATTCAGTTATAACCCTGTCTTAGCTGAGACAGGGTGAATGTCTATTGGCTAATGATTTAAATAACTATACATCACTAGTTTGAATTCACTACTGTACAGTTTAAATTTTATTTGTATATATATAAGAAACTTATTTGTAATAAAAAAAAAAAATATATATATATATATATATATATATATATATATATTCTGACGAAATAAAAAGTGTTATGCCCAAAGTATAACCATTCCAACATAATACTAACAGAGTAGCCTTCTCTCACAATTTTGCAGTCTTTGGAGCCTAATCAAACCAGAAATGTGAAATATAAAAATTATTTCATAAACCAAACCTCTAAACTATGGAGCCGCCTCTCATATTTTGGGTTCCCATAAACATATAAGTTTTCAAGAGACGGGTAAATAACTATATTTTAAACCGTCTGAAAATGATATACATACTAATTTCTCTATTCTATTCTACTCTGTTAGGACTAACAAGGACACATCTAACAAATAACGTCAAACACAAAAGAACAGGAACAGGACACATCATAATCCCGATGAAAATGAAATTAAGAACCGAAGCAATTGCAATGTCGGGCTATATAAAAAAAAGGCAATTAATTGTCGTAAGAACTTCACTGTACTAATACCTAAGCGATGAGAAATCGAAGATTTAATAACACTTTTACTTCCAGGAGCTTCGATACGGTATTTTTATTTAAAACGGAGGTGGCCCTAATACGTCAGCGCCGCCATGTAGGCCGTTTATGCCCTGGTGTACTAATAGTTCAAAAATCGGGGAGAAAAACCGTGCCAAGGTATTTGGACCACAGTTCAAGCTTAGCGCGGCACTTGGCACATATTGCACTGTTTTTCAAGCTGAAATCTATGCCATCCAAGTATCAATATATTACAATGCAGTATAATAGAGGGCACAAAGGTGCCAAGATATACATAATTTCAGATAGACAAGCTACTTTAAAAGCTCTGAACTCCCTAATTTTTTAATCAAAACTTATGTATAGATGTCACAAAAGCTATTAAGCTAGAGGAAAGAAACAGAATTACTCTTATATTATGACTCCTGGGAATGAAGGAATACAATATAATAAAGAAGCAGACATCCTCACAAAAACAGTTGCGAAAAGCTAATTCCTACGACCCAAACAAAGAATTGTTCATTCAAATGTCCATCAACAAAGATTTGTTTCCAAGTGGTAAGCTGCAGAAACCAAAACCATATAAGACAGAGTAGGCAAGGAGGTATGCAGTTTAAAATCTTTTTCTGATCATCGGATAATTGCAGATATCTCTTTTATTCACCAGAACCTTTCGGGTATGACGCTAGCCCCTGAAATTTCAAATTATTTGGTTGAACGAAACAATCGGAATAATCTCACAACCGTTGAGTTGTTCCACATTCCCTTCCACCCTATTCAATATTGTAGATTCGAGCCAACCACTTGAATACTACGTAAAGTAAATTCTAACTCTAGTTCATTTGATTGATGTTTTAACTGTTAAAAAACGATTACGTTTTAATGTACGTTCAACTGAGACTAACTAACAACTGTTGTTCTTTTTAACTTTGATACTTTCGGTAGGTATTAACTTATGACTTTTACCCTTCTACTAACAGCATGTATCTGGTTTGTCGGAACTGTTCTGGTAGATGTATAGAGCCATGCTTCCGCAATACCTTCTCTATTCTTCCAAAATCTCGATCCGAATCTAGGTAGGAATGACCAACGTCCGGAAATTTATGATCGATGTTACGAAAGTAACTTCTTAAATGTCAAATATTGGTACAGACAGATCATTGCAAAATTTTTATTAAAAACTTATCGGTCCTGTCTTAGCAAGGAACTATATATTTCTGAGCTTCCTCTATTAGCCATGTTTTCTGTCCAGGAGCATAAACAAGCTTTTTCAAATTTTTTTGTAATAATGTCAATTCCAAAATTATAAAACCTTGCCTTAAATAAAACGCTTTGTATGTGGTTATTTTTGGAAAAGGCATAGTCTGCTGTAAATCCATTGTTATGAAAACAGTATCGTTGGATACATTTATAGTATTTTTATCGTGTTGCATTGCTTCAAATGCATGAGTAATATTTCGTGAACGTTTCTCCAGCATCACAGGCGCTTTTGGGATATCCAAACGACAAATTGAATTTTATGTTAAAAATTTTTGAATAATATGTTTTTTTAACTTTAAATTTTCCTCCAATTTTTTGTTAACACATTCTTCTTCAAAAGTTATGCATTTTGCTTTGACTTGGTAAAGGGAAGTAGTCACACTTTATTCGGATTTTTATTACGCAAATAATGTGAATCCTCCACAGAAAATTGTTTAATATGGTCTATAACAAATTTTCTAACTGTTTGATCGATTTTGTTTGGTCTGTTAGAATGTCTTCCTGT
Source organism: Argyra leucocephala (assembly GCA_963942445.1). NCBI lineage: Eukaryota > Metazoa > Arthropoda > Insecta > Diptera > Dolichopodidae > Argyra > Argyra leucocephala. The sequence continues at coordinate 130,996,106 of OZ012680.1, forward strand.
TTTATCGGGAGGTGGTGCAGTTGCATAATTATCTATTCTTTTTTTATAATGTCAACCTTTTGGTTATTGATTTGATATAATGCAGCGAAAGTTTTCTTGTACACCGCTTCAATGACACCTTTTTTTGTTACGCTGTATTTCAAAATTGCACTTGGGATTTTTTTATTATTCGTTCTCCTAGCTATGGGTTTATTCTTGATACATTTGAATATTAATGAATTTTTGGTATTTACATCCAGTTTGTAAAACTCCTTTAAAAAGTTTATTCTATCTTCATCTGTAAAATGCAAAGTACATTTGAGTCTACACTCTTCTATGCATAAAATACCTTTTGTTGGTTTTTTTCTGGCATATCTTCATTTTTATAAGATAAATATTTCTCACCCCTCTCTCTTGCAAGACTGGCCTTAAGTTTTTTTCACATCTCTGGGTTACATTTTCTCTTTTTGGAATTATAAATTTTAGCAGCAAATACTTGTTTTCCTTTCTGATTTGTGTTTTCTTCAGTAGATTCCACAACTAATTCTTTGGTTTCTTTATCATTCTCCAACACCTTGTTGATTACTCCAATATTTAGAAAAACACTTTATACCACTACACTACACCGAGCACTGAATTGAATGTCAATTATTATTAAAACTAACTTCCAACTTACATATTGTGTGCCATATACATATATATAAAAAAAAAAAAAACATTTCAAATAAACTTAAACTTGTCAAGTTTTGATTGATATGATCCGTGGAAGAAGGGTTTATGTACCGCACATAGCGTCTTCATTCCTTCAATTAATTTGCAACAATTTTGAAATACGTCTGGATTAAAGGGTGAAGTAATGTTAATACCTTCTTCCATTTGAATACCCATAAAGTTTAGTACATAACCCCTTCACACATTGATTTTCTCAGAATCTATTGAAGATTTAGCTATTCTGATGATTGCATTTGATAGAGGAGGTCATATAACCTAAATTCAAGCAAAAAAACCCAATTTTGGAAAAATGTCAGATACCTCCTTCATCCACTCGTGTCTTCAAATATTGTGTGTTTCCTACATTTCCAGATTAACAGTAGAAAATGTAGGAAATGTTTGTTTATACACACAATTTTTGATATACGATAGGTAGGTGGATAGAAATGATCCAATTGCTTCTGAAAAACCAGTTAGTACCTTTTGATCCTACTTACTTGAATAACCTATTCTCTGTTACTCATTATCACTCTCCCAAAATCATGCGATAAACAAAAAAATAAATTTGATCAAAAATATTTAATTTATTTAAATTTTCATTTCGATTTACATCTAAATTGCAGTAAATAACGATTTTTCTATTAATTTATTTAAAACTAAACAAAACTATCCCATAAATAAACTTAAATAATTAACTGTAATTGAAAATTCTTGTTTTTGGAAAAATTTGAACTCATAAGTGGATGTTAGTCTCATCTCTGCGGATATCCTAGAATTGTTTAAGTCAACGACCAAAATATTTTTTTTTTTTTTTTTTTACTTTTATTTTTGAATTTTCTTTCCGTGCTTAAGTTTTCCAAGTTTATTTTTCAACATTTAAATCACAATGAGAACAAGTTGCGTTTTTGCTTTTGTTTTGTTTTTTTTTCCTTTTCCTTTTTTTTCTCCTTTCTTTTCATTACTTTTTAAAAGAGGAAGTAACAACAAAGGATGACATTAAATGGAGAATGATATACGAAAGGATAAATGTTACGTACCTATTCATAAATTCTCAAGAAAAAACAAAAAAATGAGGCAGGCAACAAGATTTAATACCAGCCGAGAAAAGTCATCGAGAGAGAGGGAGAAACAGAGATAAAGAGAATAAAAAACAACTGAATTATTTTCTTAATTTTGTTTCATTTTTCTGATTACTTTAAAGAGCAAATTTTTATCTTAATCCTTTGACTTACTAAAGTTCATATGCCTTCATAATATATATATATATCTATGCATATATACGTATATATGTATACCTATATGATACATGTATGATATATGCATAAATTGAAAATAAAGTGAATATTATTGGAGCTTGTTGATGTACACACACAATATGTATTTGGGTGTATGTGTGTTATTATTAAAAATGACTAAGATATTAAAAATATATTATGGGATATCCTGTTCTATTAAATTTTAATATTATTTTTTTTTTTATTCTGTTTTTGGTTTTTAAATTTTTTTTTTTTGCATTCGTTCTTTCGCAAAAAAAAACATTATTATTGTTTTCTACTTATGTTTTTCTGTTCACTTCTTAGATTCAAATAATAGAATTTTATTCAAATGCATTCAACTTTCAATGCACACTGAATCTCTTATCTGGAGCAGAGAATTTCGAAAAAGGATTCTTTGACTTAATATTTATTATCGTTTTAATACTTTTTAATATGTATCTGATATATTGTATATATAGTATAACCCAGGTATTTTAAATATTTTCTCATATCAATATAATTGTCTTTTTTTCTGCATATTTTTTCTTTTTATTTTTTATTGGAATTGTGGAACATGGTAGTCACATTTTTTTTAATCCTTTGTTTTAATATATAGATGTGAGATTTATAATTAAGAAAAGCAAAAAAAAAAAAGTAGGAGAAGAGAGAAAAAAAAAACAAATTTCCCATTTTATTTTGTTTTAAAAAATGACCTGATTTTGCATTTGAATTGTCCTTTTCCTTTTCAAAAAAAAAAAAAAAAAAAAATATATATTTTCTAGAAATTTCCGTGTCAGAAAATTTTTAACAAGTATAAAATTCAAATGTCCTGTGGACAAAAATATATAATATAGAAAATTTGTGTACACAAATTATGTCTCGAATTCATATGGTATACATGAAAATTCGGGTTTATTACAAAAACGATAGAAGCTTTAAGTCTCCTTCGATTGGTATTTGTTTGAAATATTGTAGCATATTAGTTGTTAGAAAACTAGATTAATAATTGTTAAATAAAATTGCATATTATATCCTAAAAATAAAGCACATGATTTGTAGCAGAATAGTTAGTTAGCACGCTTATTTCCAAAAATTTGTAAATACATAATTTATAATGACAAAGTCTTCTTAAGCTTAAATCAGGGTTTAGATTATTATTACTTTATCAGCTATGAGTTTTATTTTATTTAATTTTTATTTTGCTTTACATTTGTTAATTATGGCAGAATATGAGTAGTTTGAAAATTGAGTGTTGTGATATTTTCGGTTGTGTCATCATCATTGTCCTGTAACCCCATCCGTGGGGCATATGGCAGGATTGTGTAGTACAAAGATATCCTCAAAACAATAACAAATGTGTTCAAAACATTTGTATGTTGTTTATTTGTCTTTTTGAATGACTCTGAACCTATAACGAAAAATCGGCTCAATGATTCAACTGTTACAACTGTTTTTGGCAGTGTTAACATTTTGGGTGCAATATTACCTAAACCACAATTTTTTAACTAATGTGGGCGAATTGGGCTCACGTTATCGATAATTATATTTAATCTGTAAATTATTGAAAAAAATACGTTACAAATATCTGAACCATTTCATAACCCATTTTCATTATTGTTCTTCCGCTTCTCATTATTGTTCAACCGCAATCGCTTTTCATTATTGTTTTTTTAAATGATAGATATTTAAAAAGAGACGTAGCGAAATTATATATTTTTTTTAAATTTAATTGTTAGTTATAAATTTGTATTCAAAATTTCCAATTTAATATTTTTTTTTTAATAAATTATTACGTATGAGGTTGTTGTTTAAGATAAATCAATAAAAAATAATTATATAGTATTTACGATAAATTGAAATGAAACGAAGTTTCATAAACCGTATATCAAATCTAAGGCATATAATATTATATCATCATCATTAGATATAATATTTTACCTGTAAATTGATAAAAGTACGGTAAAAACATATGAACCATTTCATAACCCATGTTCATTATTATTCTTTTAAATGATAGATATTTAAAAAGAGACGTAGCGACATTATATATTTTTTCAAAATTTAATTATTCGTTATAAATTTGTATTTAAAATTTATAATTTAATATTTTTTTAAATAAATTACTACGTATGAGGTTGTTGTTTAAGATGAATTAATAAAAAATAATTATATAGTATTTACAATAAATTGAAATGAAACGAAGTTTCATAAACCGTATATCAAATCTAAGGCATATAATATTATATCATCATCATTATAATATTTTATCTGTAATTGAAAAAAGTACGGTAAAAATTGCTGAACCATTTCATAACCCATGTTCATTATTATTCTTTTAAATGATAGATATTTAAAAAGAGACGTAGCGAAGTTATATGTTTTTTAAAATTTAATTGTTAGTTAGAAATTTCTTTTTAAAATTTCTAATTTGATATTTTTTTAAATAAATTATAATTACGTATGAGGTTGTCGTTTAAGATAAATCAATAACAAATAATTGTATACTATTAACGGTAAATTTAAATGAAGCTAATTTTCATAAACCGTATATCTAAGGCATATAATATTATATAATCATCATTAGATGTAATATTTTATCTGTTTTAATTGAAAAAAGTACGGTAAAAATATATTTTAACCATTTTACAACCGCTTTTCATTATTATTATTTGAAATGGTAGAAAATGACAGGGAGACGTAGCGAAATTAAATATTTTTTCAAAATTTAATTGTTAGTTATAAATTTATATTTAAGATTTTTGTTTCAAATAAATTAATACGTACTCGTGATGATTGTCTAAGATAAATCAATAAAAAAATTAAATATATATAGTACCAAGAATAAATTGAAGAAATGATGGAAAAAAATTTATAACGGAATTAAATACGAGTTTTGTCAAACTTAATCGAATTTCGAAAAGCGGGCGAATTCTAGGAGCATACGAATACTAGTAATGGTTTAATTTGAATTGATTAGAAAAAGGGGAGTCTGACTGTATCAATGTATTTACTTGATTATAGGTATAAATGTGATCTCCCAGTATCAATATACATCAAAATTATGACAACAAATTCATATCATATCAGTGAAAAGTAATGAAGTAATTTGAAGTTAATAAAAATAAATAAAGTAGACTCACTTTTAATAATAATTGTCAAAACTCACATAATTTAAATTTTGTTACGATACTCAAATTTTCATATTTTCTTTTAAAATTTTCAATATGCAAAAATTAATCCGTTTGAAGCTTAATAAGTTTTAATATGGATGTTGTATTACACAATTAGGTCATATATGATTCAAGTGGAGCGCCAAATGAATATGAAAAAAAATATGTTTCCGCTTACTTACCTATTGTTATTTTTTTTATGAATTTTCCATTTTATTTGAAATTATGTAGAATTGATGTACCATTAGTGACAGATTATACAATTTTATAGTAAAATGAAAAAAAAAATATATATATGGGTTTCTATAATTAAAAATTATATGTTTTCAGCTTTGCCATAAGATTTATACTCCTTGCTATAATTTTTCAGTATGTGTTTCAGTATTTTTTTTTTTTTTTTTTTTTATAAACAGTCATATGCAATTTATTTATAATTTAGCCAACTTATATATTATTCAATAATTTATATATTAGCTTTCAATCCATTTTACTAGATTATATAAATACTTTACTTATATTTTATATAACTTTAACTATATTTTAATCTATTCTTTTGATTTTGATCAGGTATAGTTAATCAGGACACATATATTCATTTTATATAAATATTATTCTGTATTTTCGGGTTGACTTTGGCGAAATTAAGCTATCACTCTAATCTGATTCTAATTTATTTATTCTAATATACTTAAATGGGTATCAAACCAAACTTTATAGTTTGATAGATTAGGACATACCTCATATGTAATAATTAGGACTTTAGATTAGGACTTTAGGATAAGTACTTGTAAATAATATTATTATAAGAAAAATATACGAAATTAATGTTAATTGATTTAAACACAATAAATTAAATGAAATGAAAAAATATTCTAATTTATATGAAAACTGTATTACAAGTCGATGTGAGTGAATTAAGAAAAATAATTGGTATAAGTTTAATATTGAGCTCGCCACATCAATTTTAGCATTTAATATTGATTGTAGAGCTCTGTATGTGCTTTGATAGCAAATTTATTTGTAGTATTTATAAATAAATATTAAAATATTAATTTTATTTTACAAATAAAAATTTCATATTTTTAATATCAAAATACAAATTGTACCTACCTATCACATATCACAATTTTAATCCAGCCACACAATGGTTAACATATACCTATAGTTATATATACAGAAATATTAATGAATAATTTTATAAAAGACCAAAATGCGACCGGTGCCGTATACGATAGGAGAACATTGAAATAAAAAATATTATAATTTAAATATTAAAGATTGAAATAAATTATAGCATGCATAATAAAATGTTTATTTTTAATGAGTTTTGAGTCTAGGTAAATTAAAGAAATCATTTTATGTTTGTATAAATATAATTGATATACAAAGATAGCTACCGATGTTATGTCTAAACACAGATAAATAGAATTACAAAACTTTAAAGGAGAATGATATAGATTTTCTGAAAATAATATTTATAATTTATTTTTTATAATAATGTCATTGATCGCTAAAATCTGTTTAAATCCATTTTTGTTTTGCTATTTGTATTTCAAGTTGAAAATTCAAATGAATTTTACATATACATGATATTTTCTATATTTGTAAATAATATACAAGATTCAAAACTATTCATTTTTGTTTGTTTTTTTTTTTTGTAAAAATTTAATTATAAATATTGGAAACATTTGAAATATGATATTAAAGGCATATAAATGAAAAATCGTTTTCATACAACAGAAAATTAAATAAAATGAAGACATTGAAATTCTTATGGTTCTGGAAAATGTTTTTTTTGTACCCAACCTTATTCCAATATTGGTATACATACATCTGCTTTTGGTTATATACTAATATTGGTATATATTTTATAGCTATATTAACAGTGTACATTGTGTAACGTCCTGCAAGTCCAGCAGTGGAGTATAGTACAGGAATAAATTACCTTACAATTATGTATCGATGAAAGATTTGAAGACAAACAAGATATTGGTAGAAAAACGAAACCGTCTTTTCCTTGAACATATTGCAAACTGGATTAGGTTACCGTTACTAATAGAATAAGTCAAGAAAAATCGAGATGTATAGTTAATAATTTGCATCATTTTTAGTTAAATTTTTTAATTTTTTAAAAAAACATGTCGTCTTCCAAAAGTTTATAAACTTACTCAGAGGATACTAATTTAAGGTTTTGTGGTTTATTATATACAGTTATTAGTTCTGTTGATGTTGATTAATTATTTCTAGATATACATAGTATTATTTCCTGCTCATTGAAATCGATATAACTGTAAATAAAGTTTTTTTATACATTTTGGTATTGTTTCATCGCCTGGTTGACATTACTGAAATATTATACACACCATCAAGTTCAAATTTAATAATAATTATTTCACAATAAACTCAAGGTAAGATTTTCAGTTCAATTAATGTATGTATACAAAATTAATTATAACTAGTGTTTATGAAATTGAAATATCAGATTCACAAATAAAATAAAAAATAAAATTTGCAAAAAAATTATGGTCAAATAGATAATTAAGAAATCTGCGAATTTAAATAAAAATTACCATAGAAATAATTCGCTAAAGAAACGTTTGCATACAATTCAAGTAATAAAATCCAAATAACCGGGTTCAATTAAATAGTTTTTTAATTCTTGTTAAAAAACTTATGTTTGACAGATGCGGAGATAATCTGAGATAATAATAGTGATTGATCACCCACAATCACAATATCATTTATGTTAAGCTATTAGGGCCCTATTACATATCAATCATTCGTCAATCTTTCATCCATATATTGTCAATATATGGATGAATGATTGATGATAAATGATTGATGGCGGTTCTATTCTCATCAATCATTCGTCAATCATGCAAGCAAAATTCCCATCAATCATGTCATCAATCATTTTTGACAGTTCAGCTGAGGCAAAAAAAATTGCTTTTTGGGGAATGTTCAGATAAGGTTATAATATTAATTTGTGCTGTAATTCAAAAAGAATAATTTTTATATTAATTTTAATAATTATAGCAATTATTGTAAAAAAACGATTGATATATTATTCAAATGTGCAAAAAAATAATTTGTTGTTTTTTATACCCTTTACTTTACTTTAAAAATTCAATTTAAATTGAAGTTAAAAACATTCCCCTAAAAATCATATTTTCAAAATTCATAAATGTTTCGAAATTATCAATATATTCAGAACACTTCCACAATATGTCATTGCAAAATGTCAAAATATGGGTAAAAAGATTGATGAGTGAATGATTGATGTGTAATCGATCATCATTCTTTTCATCCATATATTGACAATATATGGATGAATGATTGATGAAAAGAATGATGTGTAATAGGCACCTTACTATGACACTGTATAGAAGTAACATTTAACTGATCATATTATTAATAATTTTATATAGCGTTATCAAAGAACATACAGGATTGCTATTTTGAACAATCAAACATGAAATTGTACAATAAATTTGAAAATATCATGTCTAAACCTACCCAACACTAAAACAAAATAAATAATTGTTAATTCATTTAGGAATATATTGTTATTGTGACAAATATTTTTATAAGAATAGACTTGCATCTCTGATATTTTAATCTTTTGGTTATTTTCAATTAACATGATCAAACAAAATTTTGTAAAATTGCTAAACTAATTTCTGAGGCCATGGATTATACTCCCTTCCAATTGTATATCGATGATATTTCACGATTACCTCTTAAAGGGTCAATACAGCTATTTGGGGCGCTGAAATATTCGGAATGTAGTGAAGAGGATCTAAAAAATTACATTCAATATGATTTCACTATAATTGATAAATGGCTTAATAACTACCGTCTCCTGTTAAATATAAAAAAAAAAACCAAAATTCTATTATTTGAAAATAAAACGTATACAAACACAGAACTTTGGTATTTTGCATAATAAAACCTCAATAGAAATAGTCAAAAACTTTAATTATTTAGGATTAATACTAGATAGCAAAATAAAGTGGAACGAGCATATTCATCATATTCATAATAAGAAAATAAGCCCCTACATTTTCATTTTAAGACGACAACGGAAATACTTCTCAAAAACAGTATTACACATTATTTATTCCTCATATATTTTGTCCAACATAACATATCTTAATCCGATCTGGTGTAAAACCCCACAAAGTGCGCTAAACAGAATTGATGTACTGCACAAAAAGACTATTAAAACTATACACTATTATCCAAGATTATTCCCAACCAGGTCTTTGTATTCAGATCAATATATAAGTTTTGAAAATATCTGTAAGCGGAAATTATACACCACTGCTTTCAGAATTGTGAATAATTTAATAAAACATCATTTCATTTTGAATAGAATGGTTGATATACATAATTAATAATACTAGAAATAAGGCCAATTTTTATTTAACACTGTTCAAAACTGATAAACAAAAAAAAAACATTGACATTAAAGCAGTAGTCTAGTATTGATCATTACTTGGAAATACTCCTGTCCTGTACATGATCAATTTGTACTGTACAATATCAAATTAATAATTTTTATCTGTAATGCTAATTAATTATAAGTGACACAATTGACTACTTCAGATAATTCATTGTGTAATTAAAAAATAAAATTGAACAAAATTTGTCCCGCCTTTGTTGGTCAATAACTTTTAAAATACTTTATATTCAATGAAATTTATAAAATAAGTTTCTATATGCTCATGGCTTTAAATTGGGGCTTAAAATTTGCTCAATTTTACATTCAGCTAAATTGAATACTTTATACTAAATTATATAAAAAATTTTTTTTACTTACATCTTGTTTGTGCTTTCAATCCATTTTGATACCTACTCATGTAATTATTTTCCATTTTCTCTTATTGTTCCATTCTCAATGGGATTTTAAAAAAATCAGAACTTTTTATATACATATAATCAAATGCTTCTCTATACTTCTTCTAAAATTGACATTTTGATTTAAACCCCAAAAGTATTGATCTATATAGCCTTTGGTTTATGTAGATTATGTAGATACATAGATATGAAAATATATAGATATTTTGATACATCATAGATTATGTACAGTTATCTAAAGCCAATCGAAGAAAAAATGTTTACTTGGGCCTGAAATGAATATAATAATTGCCTATATACAACTGTATATAGTTTAATAAAGCTGGTATAAAATGTTATTAACTAATTTTATGTAATAAGTAGTGTAGTTTTCGACCTATTCCATTACTCTGTGTCGTTGGCATAAAATAAATTACCAAAAAGAAATCCCACATCCCGAAAGTTTGCACGTTTATTAGTATGCAGACCAACTGATATATAAATAAATAAATAAATAAATCACTGCTGTACCATAATACTCAATTCTGAAAATGCAAAAATAATTAAATTGCTTTATAATAAAATATTTTTTTTTATATTCTATTTTTTTTTATTATATATTTTAATTATATATCATATTATTATTATTATATTAAAACTAATTTATTATTGATATATATAATATATACAATATAATAATGAATATTAGCTAATATTACCAATTTCCAATTAATTTAAAAAAAAAAAAAATATTTTATTTTAAATAATATTTTACTATAAATTTATATTTATTTCATCAAAACAATTACCAGGAAATTTTATTTGAAAATCTTATTATTGTTTTATTCAAATTTATCAAAGTTTTAAATTTCAATTTAAATTTTTAATTATTAACAAAAAAAAAAAATGAAAATAATAAAAAAATATATAAATATATTTATTTTCAAAATAAAATATTTTTGTTTTTTTTTTATTATTATTTTAAATTTTTTGTAATTCATTAACAAATTAACAAAATAATAAACTAACAAATAGAATAAAACAGAAAAAAATACGCCATTTTTATTTTATTAATATTAGATAACGACATCGAAATGTTGGTTTTCCATTTCATTTTTCCGTTATTTTGTTGTTTTTTTTTTATTTATTTATTTTTAAATTTTTTCACATTATACAAATACTTTGACCTTTGAACTTTTGTATTAATGCATATTTTTTACTGGTCTGGTTTCTGGTGTTGATATTTTGTAGTTGTTAAAGAGTTGACATTTCGTTTATAATGTTGATGTATGTTTTTTTGAATTTTTTTTATTTATTATTATAATTTTAAATTTAATATGGAGTTCAGAACGGTTCATAATTTTAATTTAGAATTCTATAGCTGTAATTTATAATGATATTGTTCTAATTGCGACCATAACAATTGTGAAAATACAGAAATAATTTAATTGCTTTATAATAAAATTTTTTTTTTTATATTCAATTTTTTTATTATATATTTTAATTATATCATATTATTATTAATGAATAATAATAATGAATAAATTAAATTCATTTATTTTCTTCAATATACTTTTTTTTTTGTTTTAAAGACAGAGTTTTTTATAGAGTTTAGAGATATTCTCTTTACAGCTGAAATATTTTAAATTTTAAATAAATGGTACATTCTCATATTAATATTAAATTTTTAAGGGAAAACAGGATAGTAAAAACCTTATCCAAATTTTTTATTTTTTTTTTTGTTTAGATAAAACTTATATTTAAATAAAATTAAAACTAACCTAACTAATACTAAGATAAATAAATAAATAAATAAATAAATAATACTAAGCTATATAAATTTATTTTAATTTATTATCTATATATAATTTGTAGTAAAAAAAAATGTTAATGATATAGAAGGTAACTGGTTCTCTAAAGAACTTGCGGCATTAAAACAAGAAAAAAAGACACAATATTATGCTGCAGTATGGTCCAATAATAGGAAAGAATGGTGCAAATATAAAATCGTGAGAAATAAATTTAAAAATCAAATAAAATATGCAAAAAATAGTTTTATAAGACTTAAAATTGACAATTCCTACGATCAAAAATCTATGTGGTGCAATATAAAAAAATATGTATTGAACAAGAAAAATTTTGAAATAATTAACTTTAATTTTGATGGAGAAATTATTGAAGAAAAATTAGCAATTGCAGAAAAATTAAATACTTATTTTATAGATAGTATTAATAAGATTAATAATGAGATTCCAAAAATTGAATTTAACACTATAATTCAACCAGTTAATAATACTTTTAAATTCAAAATAGTTACACTTGATGAATTGAAAAATGTCTTAAGAAGTATGAATAATAAAAGAGACAATAATATGGTGAACACAAAAATATTTATTGATTCATTTGATCTTATTGGCTCTAATTTTTTGTCTATAATTAACAAATTTTTAGAAAGTGGAATATTTCCAGAGATTTAGAAAGAAAGCATAATAATTCCAACAGAAAAAGTAAGAGGTTCTTGTAAATGTGAAGAGACTTTAGTAGACCAATAAATAACATAAGTACTGAATCAAAATGTATGGAAAAAGTTGTTAATGTTCAATTAGAAGATTATTTAAAGAAATTCAACTTAATCACAGAAAATCAATCTGGTTTTAGAAAAAATCATAGTTTTGAATCTCTATTAAATTTGGTAGTTAGTAATTGGAAAATGGATGTGAATGATAGAAAAATTATATTAGCAGTTTTTATAGATCTTCAGAGAGCTTTTGAGACAGTTGATCGCCATATTCTGCTAGAAAAACTAAAATGCTATTGTGTCAGAGACATTGAAAATAAATGGTTTAAGCAATAGAAGATAACGAACAAAAGTTGGTAATCCTATATCGGCCCCAATTGAAGTAAAATTAGGGGTGTCGCAAGGCAGTATTTTGGGTGTACTATTGTACTTAATTTTTGTAAATGATATGCCCAAAATTTTTCAAAATTCCAAGTTAGTTTTGCTTGCGAATGATGATCTGTTATATGTATCTGGTAATAATATAAATGAATGTAGAAATGTAATAAATGATGAACTGGATAAACTTTGTTGTTGGTTTTAGAGCAAAACAAACTTAAATTAAATACCAAAAGAACTAAACTTATGGAAATTAATTGCAATGAAAGTGTAGAAATCAAAATGGATCATATTGATGATTGAAAAAGTGAATGAAATGAAGTATTTAGGAATAATCTTGGATAATAAAATGAATTTTAAGAGCCACATAAACTATTTAGAAAAAAAAATTGCCAATATACTTCTTTCAGATATACTTCTTTTCTAAAATCAGGTGTAGAATGTCGTATATGAATGCTATAAAAAATGTTAATGTCATGATAAAGCCACATTTTGAATATTGTTCAACTATTATATTTATGTCATCTCAAGAAGATATAAGCAGATTACAAAAACTACAGAATCGTGCAATGAGAATAATTTCAAAGCTAAACAGATATACTGCAATAAGTTTTATGCATGAAACCCTGGTTTGGATGTCGGTGTATCAAAGAATTTGTATGAATGTACTAATTATTGTTTTCAAAATGAAGAATAACTTATATCCTGAATACCTGTGCATTAGATTGGTGTATAATGGGGACATTCATCATTATAATTTAAGAAATATATTTAATTTTGGACTTAATTACTTTAGAAATGAAAAAACCAAGAATATGTTATAAATATAAAGGATTAAATTTGTATAATAATTTAGCAAATGAATTAAAATTTGAGAACAATTTGAATATCTTTAAAAAAAACTGTTATTAATTATGTTAAAAATAATGTTAAAAAAAACAATACAAAATTTTATAAATTAGTTGCTAAGAATAGTAAAATTATATTAAATAAAGAATCAATAATAATAATATATTAACAATAATTAACATACAAGTTTTGTATCATGATATTGTTTGAATATTGCAATTTATTAATTTCTCTTTTATAATATTTATATTTTCGTCAGTCATATGCACAATGGTCTTATCGTGCAACTTTTTCGTTGAAAAATAAAATTGTGAAGTTGAACATTAGTTTAAGAACATTTTTTTTTTGTGAAATTTGTAATTTATTTCTATGTATTTTAGCACAAGTGGCCCAGATTGGCGCTCCATATGTTAAAATTGAGAAATAAATGGTTTTTAGTATAATTATTTTATTTTCTAAAGATTGAAATTACCTTCGATTTATAAATGGGTATAGTATTTTGATGGTCATGTTAATTTTATTTGGTCTTATAATTTTTTAATTTAATTGTTTAACATATTTTATTTTTCTCCTTTTTTTTAATGTTTTAAGAATTTTTCACTTCATTTCTTGCATATGTAAGTCATTACATTGTAAAATAATAAATAAATTTCTACACATATTCATTTTCTATTTATTAGATAATATATTATTTTAGTTGTTGTTGTTTTTTTTTTTTAATTTTCAGTATGCAGGAAATTTGTATAATATGTTGTATCGTATGATTAAGGACGTGTGATAAATTATTTTATATTTCAGCCGTAAAGTATGCAATTTCAATCGCATTCCTAGTATACGAAAATTATTTCTATTTATCAATGAATTAGATATGATCACTGGAAATAGTTTCGTAATAGCAAACAAAACAAATTCGGAGAATTTATTCCAAATTAAGAGTGGTTTACAACAAGGTACTGCAAACTCACCAATATTATTCTCCTTGTACACAACAGATCTTCTAAATATGCTAAATGATATGCAAAGGCGAAAATTTTGCTATCGCATTTGCGAACGATCTTATTATATACTAAGCAGCAAATAATATAAAAGAGGTTCAAACTAATGTTCAAAAACAATTTAACCTTACCGTAGACTACTCTAAAGTATGATTACTGAAAATGAACATACACAAATGCGAAACGATATTATTCCGCAAAACAGTGGACAAAGTTAATAATAATATTAAAAGACACTGGAAAGAATTTGAAATTAAAGCTCCAAATAATATAAATATCAATAAAAGAAAAATAATTAAATACTTAGGCGTATACCTTCATCAAAATCTAAATTTTATTTTCCACGTAGACAAAGCAGTGGAAAAAGGCACAAAATCTTTCATGGCTTGTAAAAAATTATTTTACAATAAAACCATTAATAGTAGAGTAAAAATCTTAGCTTATTAGGGCCTTATTAGGCCAACTATGTCATATGCTGGACCAATTTGGTTCAATATTAGTGCAAGCCAAATGGAAAAAATCAGGAAATTTGAAAGGAAATGCATAAGAGCCTGCGTAAATCTACATAGAAAACCAGAAACGGACTACAAGCATTTTTATTCCAATAAATGCTTGTACCGAAAAGCAAATATTATAAGATTCGATAATTTTTTAATAAAAACTATTCGCAATCACTTTGAGAGATCTCTTAACACATTAGAAAATGGTTTAATATCCAATATATATTACCATAATGAAGAGTACATTAAAAATACGTTAAAAACAGGGTCCATTGCGCCCGAACATTTTATTTATCTTGACTCTAAAGGGTATATTCAAAATCACGAGCATGTCCCTCTATTATATCACTATAATAGAAGGGTTACATGTAAGTGTATAGAATATAACCCTCAGAATATTGAGACTAATCTACTAAAATATGACACGTTTATTCCTGAAAAGGATAAACAATTATCAACAAACTATTGGTGGTTGAATAGTTCATGAATATCGTGAATAAAATAGGTTAATATATCAATAGAATAGGTTTAGATTAAGTTAGTTAGGGTTTTAGGTATAGTTTTAGTTTAGTTTTAAGTTCGTATAAGTTTTATTTAATAAAAAAAAAAGTCTACAAAATTTTTTGGTTTTTATCAAAGTTTTCCAAAATAATAAAAAATTATAATAAATATTTTTGATATTAAAAATAATAATAGGTATATTAATAGAGTGTAAATAATATTTTAGTAAAAACTAAACAAATTAAATAACTGTTAATGTTTTAGTTCTAAGTAAATTAAGAAATAATATTAGTTTTATAAAACTTTTTTTCTAATAATTGTATACAAACTGAAACAAGAAAATAAAAATAAAAGTTACAAAAAAAAAAAATTTATCAATGAAAGCTATTAATTTTTGATGGCGATTAATCTAGAACTATTAAGATATTCCTAAATATCTAGGTATATGTTTGTAGTTTCGTGTCTTCCATCATGAGCCCCAATATAATTTTAGGTTTAGTAGGTATGATATAGAATTGATTTTTAAAAAATTGAATACAATCCAGGCACAATCCAGGTTTTATTCATTGTAAAATAGGACAAATGAATAAAAGCGAGCTAAAGTACTTGAATAAATTTGTAAATTCTTTAGTTTGTAAGGTTAATTTAAGTAGTTTTAAGAATAGATATAAGTTAGTTTAGGATATTTTTATTATAATAAACAGATTAACATTGTTTTTTGTCATATTTTTACAATGAATTACATAGAAGATTAGATACATAACAATTTAAGTATAGTTGCATTTAAAAATTACACCTATATTATTAATTTAACATAAAAAAAAACTCGTTTTAAATGTTCAACATTTTAAAATCCGAAGAACCTGTTTTGTTAATTTTTTTTGTAAGTTAAGAATAGAATAAGATTGTACATAATATTATAAGAATAAAAGCTAAAAAAAAAAAAAAAAATTAATTTTTAATTTGAAATGTTACAAATGCAATTCTAACTGTCATTTACTATACTTTAGTCATTTCAGCATGACAATATCTGTTTCAACAACAGTTTTTCACAAATATTGTCAATTATTGTTTTTTACTATACGCTATGCTTTCCTCAAAAAATCGTTTAACAAAAAAAAACCCTACTTTGCATTGAAATACATACTGATTTACTTATACATATATGTATGTGGACAACAGACGATGTAGTTCCTATTCCCTCCCAACTCACAAACATCTATACATAAAATTGCCACCAGCGACATATATTCATTGTCCTAAAATCCTAACCATAAAACATATCCTAACGGAATGCCCATTCAACATTCCAATCATATTCCAATACAGATCCACATTTAGCAAAAGAAAAACACAAAATATCATAATGTAAAAAAATTGAATTAATAGTATTTAATTTACTTTTTTAGATTAAGATTTAATATGAAATTTATTTATGGGATATAAGCTGGTTCTTAAGTCTTAAATTGTTATGTTCAAACGATCCACATATTGAAGGTGAAAAAGACCTGAAGTTGGCCTGTAGACTTATCTACAGGCTCGTTGATTGAAAAAAATCTACTTTATGTGTCTACTACCATGTAGCTTCTAGGCCTGACTATTCAACATTCTCTCTTTTTGTCAGTCACTGACAGCTTCTACCCAGTCTAAATATCTTAATATTGTTTAATTTACATTACGATTTTTATTCCTTTAATTTTCATTTTCAATTTTTTATTTTCTTACATTTCTCTTTCTTTCCTTATTTTCATGCTATTCTATATGTATATGTATACTCTGGAATAGTAATTTTGCAGAAAATTATGCCAAAACGACGATATTTACAAAATAGAATAATGAAGAAAAGAAAAACTTAAAAACGGAAATGTCTTATTTTTTGTTATTGTTTTGTTTGGTTTATTTTTCTTTTAATCACATAAGGACTAATATGTTAATAAAGAAAATTGTATATATAAAGATCCTTAAGGATATTGTAAATTTAAGTTTTAAAAGTTTAACTGCAAACATTATTTTTAATTTTTTATTTAATATTTTTTATTTTTGTTTTTTTTTTTTTTTGCTTTGTTTTAGTGTAGTTTATGCGTTTTTTGTCATTCAATTTTTTGTTTTTTAATACATAAAAGGCAACAAAAATATGCAGAGTAGGTATGGTGAAAATAATTTTCTTGAAATTGAAATTTGCATAGGCATTTAAATTTGATAATGACTTATTTTAAGTTTATACCATTACCAACAAAATAGAGTTTTCTTTGTTTTTCAAATTTAATGCGAAAATTGTGATACACTCAGAAAAATTTAATGAAATTGTTCCTATTTTTGTTTATTTTTATTTTGTAGAAATTATTTATATTAGTATTATGAAATACGAATTGTTGTAGGATGGCGTAGGCAACATATAGATGAAATGTGCTTTAATAACTTTGATTTTATATTTAGTTTGTTAATAATTTTCAAAATAAGTTTAAATTTATTTATTTCAATATATTTTCGCCAAGTGAAATAACTGATACAGTGCTTATGTCATCTGATCATTAGCCAGAAGATCCCGAGTAGTACTGTCAATCAGAGAATGCGTGTTTGAAATTATAAGAAACAGTTTTAATTTAAATTATGGAATAAAATTTGGTTATGACCCATAAAATATTATCTGTGATCCACGAATGGGGTTACAGAACAATGATGATGATCATGAAGTTACTTTATTACAGCAGATGTTGTTTAAAATGTTTGTCCACGTGTAAATCAATTGATAAATTGTAATTTTTTTACTAGGTACCTACTTTAACTGAATATGTAATTAAAAATGAGCCATGTTGTTGTTAGTTTAAATCCAGTTATAATCATTATTTTGTTTTTCTTTATGAATATTTTGCTTGCTGCAAAATATTTATTTTTTACAAATATATACAATGAGAAATATTTTTTTTCCTGTTACTTGTCGTGGGAGCATAGGGCATTAACTTGCTCTCTCCTTTGTTCTCTGTTGTACGCAATGATCTTTATTTCCCCCCCCATTTTTGTCTATATCTCGTTAGTTTAGAAATTGTAGCTCGACGCCAGGTGTTGTTTGGTCTTCTTCGTCTTCAAATACCTTTGGGATTCCATTCTAGGTCCATTTTGGTTATATTATTTGTCTGGTTATATATTATGGTCCCTAATGGTGTTGGGCGAGAATATTTCCATATTTGTTCGCCAAAAATATTAAATTATTGACTGATGTTATTTTTCGTCATCCACGTTTCGCTGCCATACATAAGTGTTGACATTACCCATACTTTGAATATAGTTATTTGACCTGTCTTCCATATTGGACTCAATTCACCGAACACAGATCTGTTCTTACGCAGTCTCTTGTTGACATCTGCTTCTGTACCTCCGTTTGTTGTTAGAATGTTACCTAGGTAGGAGAAGCTTTCTACATATCCGCTTGTTTGACTTTCTGTGGTGATGTGCTTTGTATTGATGTTATCTATCTTCATGACATTGGTTTTATCTATGTTAATTTCTAGCCCGACTCTACGTGGTGCTCGCTGAAGTATATCTGAATTAGAATGTTGATGTATAAGGATTTTGGAATTATAAAATAAGAAAAGAAAATTTGACATGTTTACATTAGCTAGCCGGTCACTGTTTACAGTTTAGTATAATTTTTTAATATATATACTTGACTATATAAGGAACGTATAAACTAAAAAAAAGCTAAAAACAAAAATAACTAATATTGATGTGAGATAAAAAAGAAATTAAACATTATGAACTGTCCTAACGTTAAAAATTTGCACTTATATATAATACAACCAGATATTTGGATGCTGTTGAGTATTATACAAACTGTTAAGACAGTAATTGTCTTCGTATAGTCACAGCGTTATACACGGTGGTTACCGGATTGGACTTACCGTTTTTTGAATAATAACTGCATAAACTTAAAATTTTGTTTTTAAAAACTGAAAATTTTGTAAAAAACGTTGATTATCTCGAAAAAAAATTTTTTATTGTGTTAATGCGCTACATCATCCCCTACAACTTTTTCATACACAACTGTCATATCAGACTTGCCGTTTTTCAGGTAAAGTCCTATTTATTATTTAGGTAACCCAAGTTTTAGTAAGAAAAATAATAACTGAGAGTGGAATATTGTAACAATTTAATTTTTTAGTCAAAATTAGTTAAAACTACTGAAATTAGTTAGAGTTAATGAAATTTTATATGACTTTACATACGCGAATTTTTTCGAGATAATCAGCGTTTTTTACAAAATTTTCAGTTTTGAAAAGCAAAATTTTAAGTTTATGCAGTTATTATTCAAAAAACGGTAAGTCTGACACTCATTCAACATATACCGTTAATTAGGTATATTAACTCTAAAAAAAAGCTATAAAGAAGATGTTGCTCGAGTTTCAATTTCTTCTGAGCTGTAGTTGATATTCTTTAGACATAATGTTTCTAATCCGATTTTCTTTAACCCTCTGTAGCCCAGGTAAATTTAAAGATAGACCCCTCTTCTAGAACAATTTTTTTCCTAAAATACTCCAAGGAATCACCCCTTAACAACTTTTTGTTCTAAACAGGACCACCCTGTATACTCAGTTCAGATGTAGTTACACATCTTTTCAAATGAAATATTAAATATTATTTACATTATTTTAATTTTTTAAATTTTTGAATTTTCCGACCTAATATCTTACCAAATGTTAGCTTAATTTTTCTCAGTACATTCAAATTACATTTTCAAAAAATACATTTTCTGTTTTAGGTAATTATTTAATACGATTATTTACCTTTGACACTGCTGCGACCTAGAAAACTTTATTTTACATATTTACCTAACTATTTTATTTTGTAAGATTTATAATAACTCTAGATTATTGTTAGGTCATAAAATTTTGAAACTTTGCTCAACTATCAACTTTTATACTGATAGCCTAACTAAATTAATAAATAGTTTTATTTTTGTCTGTTGTTGTTGTTGGTTATCATACCTATACGGTGTAGTAAAAAATTATTATTCCAAATAATAAATTTTGTATGATATCAATACAGCTGGTTGCATGGTCTGAATACGTATTATTATTAATCGTTTACTTATCGCTGAGACGAAATGTCAATACTATTTCGATTAAAATTATATTTGATAGGTGTTATGTTATGACAAATAGCCCAGCCAAGCATTAGGTTTATAAAGGTATGTGGCTAATATGCACTCAAGAGTTATAGCTGAATCTTTTTTAAATTTAAAATTTTTTCATTTTAAATTTCTTTACTAATATCCCCTTACGGTGTATAGTCAGGCCTAGAGAGATATATGACCAATACACTCACTTATATATGGCTTATTAATGCATGAACTCATATCATTAAAAAATAAATTTGAATGAATTAAAAGTTTTATGAAATAAAATTTTTGGTTTACAAATCTATAAATCTAGGTATATTAAGAAGTCTTAGACTCAGCGCCCTACAAAATTAGTAGTTTTCTTAGATAGATAGAGGTAATATTTGTATAATAAAAAATATTCACATTAGCAAAAGCAAAATTGTGAGTTTTATGGCATAGCAGAGGTGTTTTTAAATATACTAATAACCATTATCATCAATCCGGTTGCTTCTGGTAGGTCCATAGACCATCAACAAACGTTTTCAATGACATTTTAGGTTCATTGGACTTGATTCGTTTCAATCAATTCCATTTTGTTTTTCGATAAATATTTTGTATTCATTTTTGATCAACATTTTTGATGAAAGTCGATTGACTAGACATTTTCCTGACCTACAATAGATTTTATCCAAACAGTTTTTGAATGAAATGTGACATCGCGCCGAACAGTACCAAGCGAAGCAACCACATTTGAAAGACCCTAGGGCATAAAACAATTTAATAAACATTCATAATTTACTTCTCACACGTCAGAAAAGTTCAGATTGGTTTGTTTTTGTTAATTTTAAACATTTTCTCTAATTGAAATATTATTGGGGGGGATTTTTTTAAATAACAGAAATATATTTTTACACCGAATGGGGTATTTTAGATAGTCCTATATTGATCAATTTTGTTATTAAATAATAGTTGCGTTAAAAAAGCTTTAAATAATCCTGCGGAGTAGATCAAGCGGGCAGTGAGCTGAACAAATATCCGAAGCAATAAACTAAGGTGGCTTGGGGCAGCAGCAAAATTATTTATATCATTAAAAATTTACTACATTTTTGCCTCAGAACAAAAAAAAACTCTTAAAGCGATGGTTCGACTTGTATTTTCTGAAATATACAAATGAATCGAACGCTTAACCGAATTCAAAATTCATACGATTTGACATTAAATTTTAAAGTAAATAATTAAATTATTTATATTTTTTACTTTACCGGTTACAAGAACATGTCTAACTATATATATAATAAATAAAATATATGTACTTGCATAGTAAAAAAATTAAAATAAAAACCTAAAAATGTTATAGCTTCCATTCATACAGCAGCTATGGTAAAAGTAATATACCGGGTGTACCAGAGCATGCGTATCAGCTTTTTAAGAGGGGAAGAGCCGTTATTTTAAAATTGAATAGCATTAAAAAGTATCCCTTCCCATGTAAAAATTGCGGCGATTTTTTGTCTTAAAAAACAGATTTTCGGTCCTTTCCCGAAGTTGAAAATGCCACCAATAGCACCCTCGATTTAATTAACAAACTTTTTTTTTAATTTTAAAATAACGGCTCCTTCCCTTCTTAAAAAGCTGATACACATGCTCTGGAACACCCGGTATATACAAACATTTTGTAAAAGATGTAGAGGTTTGATTTTGAATCCAACTCTAAAATCTCCCCTAAGCTCAGAATTTCGCATAAAGTGCCGTACATAATTAAATGAAATGCGTAAAAGCAATAACAACGATCGTTTTTTGTAGATTTTTTTTTGTGGCAAAAGCTATTATTGATTTTGTTTTTTTTTTTTAGATTTAGGGACTAATCCAATTTATTCATATATGGAATATAAAAATAAAAAAAAAATACTTAAGAATCATCGTGAGTCAAGAAAAAACCGCTGAATTAGTTTTTTTTTTCTTGGTCCACTTTTGTACTTAATCTATACATCTGACTTGCCGGAAAGTGGTCATCTAGTAACCTCCACATTTGCAGATGACACTGCAATCTTAAGCTCTCACACAAACCCTCAGGTTGCATCCAGAGATTTACAAGAACACGTGCACAAAATTGAAACTGGTTGAAGAAGTGGAAAATTAAAATAAATGAAAGCAAATGTATCCATGTAACATTTACACTCAAAAAAAGGTCCTGTCCACAGATAAACATAAATTGATGACCTATACAGGAAGCAAATGATGTTAAATATCTCAGAGTACATCTTGATAGAAGGCTGACATGGAAAAACATATTTCAAGTAAAAGAGATCAACTCAAAATAAAGCTAAAGACTTTATACTGGTTAATTGGTAAACACGCAAAACTAAAATTGGATTTGGTCCTTGCTAAAACCCATCTGGTCATATGGGTGCCAACTATGGAGAAGTACTTCGAACTCAAATATGGAGATACTACAAACAATTCAATCAAAAGTTCTAAGAGTTATAACAAATGCCCATTGGTATGTGAAAAATAGAAACTTGCACAAGGCCTTAAACATACCAACAGTAAAAGAAGAACTTGAAAAGATCACAAACACCTTTGCGACCAGACTGTCGTATCATATGCCAAATTCATTGCCAAATTCATTGGCAAGAAACCTACTGAACATCCCAACTATCAGTAGACTAAAAAAGAAGACTTTAGCTGTCTAGCAGAAAAAAAAATTTGTCTTACCTTTAAAGTACAAGACAATCCAATCCGTACACCAACCTTTATTTTAATACATCCCATAAGGATTCTATTTTTTTTATCTTTTAAAACTTATTGTAATATTCAAATACAAAGAAAAAATCAATAAATTCATAGACGGAAAAAAAGAATATGGTTAAACTAGATCGACCCATGATGATGCTTAATTACAGAAAGCCAATCGATTCATATTACAGTTTTTATTGTACTTAATATTGAACACTGTATTATGAATTTTGAATAGTTTCACAGTTCTAATTCAGTTAGTTGGAAATTTGTTACTTGTCAAGATACAAATTTAATTAATAAAGAGATTTAGAATTCGATTCTAATGTCAGTGCAAATTTGATCAGCTGTTTAATACTTTTTTCTTTAAAAACAGCCTAAACGTTAGAATTTAGCTTATATACGTAGCATTTGTTTGGATTATAGGAACTGAAGATCTAAAAAAAATGTTTTATGCCCTAGGTTTTTTTTTCAAATTTGGTTGCTTCGCTTGTTACTGTTCGGCACGATGTCACATTTCATTCAAAAACTGATTGGGTAAAATCTCATCTAGATCAGGAAAATGTCTGGCCAATCGAGTTTCATCAAATATGTTGATCAAAAATGAATTAAAAATATTTATCGTAAAACAAAATGGAATTGATTGAATAGTATAAACGAAAACTAGAAAGGCAGGAAGGTGTAAGAGAGATTAATAGGTAGGATAAATGTGTTAATATTTTCTTTAAGCTTCTGTACATTGTAATATGAATGTGGCAGCACTAGCAAGGTAATATAATTCCACATTCTTGAAGTTCGAACTATGAACGAATTTTCATAACCGGTTTTAAAACGGTGATGGAAAACGCAATAAAAAAATATAACGTTATGCATTTTCGTTTTATAACGCAGTTACTTTTTCGTAATTTTACGTTATAACGTTATATTCGAATTAAAATAATGAAACAAATAAAATTTTAATTATGAATAATTTTATTGCACTTCATTTAAATAAAAACATAAAAAACATTAACAAAAAACTCTCAATTCATTTGAGAAAGCAAAAAAAAATAAATATTTATTAATTAAATTTTAAATTTTATCGCTATTAGAAATGCTAAGTAATATCTCCGCTAATAAAGATTGATCTATTCTATTTCTTTTTTCAGATAAGATCCATTTTAGAATTCAGAAAACTCTTTCAACTGAAACCTGGCTAGCAAGTACAGCCAACACGATTTTAGTAATTTTTTCGATTAAAAAATTTTTACATTACTATTTTTCGGCAAAATTTTCATGTTATCAATATTGTCGAATAATGCAGAAATATTTATTATTTTTTCAGTCTATGTCTGAATTATCTTCAACTATTTTAATTCCAATTAAATCATTATCTCTATATTTACATATAGTTTTTTTTTCAAGTAGTAGTAAATGTTAATATAGAGATACCAAATGTGCATTTGCTACTTCCTTTTCATCGACAGACAATAAATTTTGATATCGTGGATCTAAAAACTGTGCAGAAATCATAGGCCCACATTTTGTCAATAAAGTTTTTTCTCTTTTTTCGAGTGAAGTTTTGAGAGCTAGAAGTTGAGAGTTAGAATAAGAGTCGCCAATTTTTGACACTAACCAATTATCAAAACCAATTATCAGTATTGACTTCCCTATAGTATGTAGTATTTATTTACCAAGAAACATACAAAATACAATATTTCTAACATTTTATTCACATTTATATGACGAAACGGTGCTTAACTAAACTATACAAGTAAAGATATCCCAAGTAACATTTTGCATAACTTATAGTCACAAATTTTTACTGTACGTTTACAAATCGTTTACTTAAAAATTGTAAAAGTACATATATATACTTAAGCAAATGATGTTACAGAATGCATACATTAAAGATAAATTGTAAACGTAAACTCATGATTACGTTCTATATACTTATACAGATACAAAATATTTCCGTTTGTGCAAACTGATAGCTACAATGTAATTTTACAGATCAATCACTAAGTAAATGTATGTTTACCGATACAAAATGTATACCATATCGATAAAATTATACACAATCAAGAACTTTAAAGTTTATACCATCTTGGGATATTAATACAACTTGACTATTAAAAAATTTGATGTATTTTGATAAGTACATTTATGTTGTCAAACCTCTCGATCCACTTTCTGTAATTGTAATGGAATTTAAATTTTAATGAAATTTTATTTGATAATAATAAATTGATAATTTATACAATAAAAATAATTGTGTTCTGAAACACTTGATTATTAATTTACCTTCTATATTACAATTTTATTATATAAGTATATGTGTTAGTATATAGGCATGTATAAATTAATTAGAAATGATAGTGATTAGTAATATATTTAAATTTACCTTAAAATATACCAAAAATAGAAAATTTCTCACCTTAACATCATCCCCATCATTATAACGCTCTCTCTCTCTCTCTCTCTCTTTCTAATAAATATTAATTATTTTTTGTATATTTTTACATTTTCACTATTTTTTCTGTTGTATTTATTTTAGGGTTCTTTTATGAACTAACTGTGAAAATATTCGAAACTTAATCAGCTTATTAAGAATTTATTTATTTAAAATTTTATAATGGAAAATTCATTCAACGTGTTTATATATATATATATATATATATACGAATATGAGCATAATATGAGAGACAGTATGGAACATACGACAGCAATAAAATAAATTTTTATGTACTAACTAAAGTGTTCTGTTTATACATATATATTGTATATGTACATAATATAATAGACGCGTGTGCATTTAAAAAAAAAAAAAAAAAAAAAAAAAACAATATATCCATATGCAAAAATGAATCTTGATAGCTGTAGGTTTTTGTTTTGTATTGTAGGTAAAATGTATGTGGATATAACCATCAGAACATTAAAAAGAAGTATAAAAGATTTTACAAAAATGTTATGCTAATTAAACCACTGCGGTTGCACTACAGATTCTGTTGATATAAATGACTCCATATAAGTTTGCATTAGCAAAATATCTTTTATTATTTATAACAATTTTTATACCTTCTATATAATATCTACCTATATATTATAATTAGATATATAGGGTATTGTATATAGGTATATAATATCAATTTAATAATGTGTATGTTATTGCAAAATAATATTTTTTATTTTTGTTTTTTTTTTTTTCTATATAGTTTTAGTGCAAAATTTTGTTCAGTTCGAGTTGAGAGTCGAGAATGAATGAATGAATTTACGAGAATATAATATACTCCATATTATATACTTTCAAAGATATAAATGAGTGTTTATTTTGATGTTTGTATATGTATACAAGAATGTAAAATTATGCCTGCCCTGGTATTATAGTTTTCCTTCAATTTATTTATTATTTTGTTGTTATTTTTGCTTTTTTTTTTATTTTCATAGGTTTTTGTATTGTAGAATAATTATTATTATTTTTCTTTTTAAAGAAAATTTTTTTTTATACCGTTATGTGTTTTTGTGCATTTCATAAATTTTTATTATTTTGTTGAATATGTAGAATTCAATGATTTATGAATATGAAGTTGAGTTAGCCAGAACAATGTTTACGATAATTATGCAAATATGTGTATGGAAAATGTGTATAGGAAAATATTTTATTTTTTTGGTATTTTTGTATTCACATTCATTCGTTGTAGGTAGGTAGGTAGGTAAAAGGAATAAATTTGAAATATGTTTTTGATTATTGGTAATGAATTATCCTGGAAAAAATATTATTACAAGGAATTTCAATTTTGACATTTATTTGTAATCAAAATGCCATATACCTACTCGTACCTATTTTGAAATGTTAATTTTTTGCTCCTGTGTTTTTTGTTTGTTTGTTTGTTTGTTTGGTTAATAAAATTTCATGTTAAATTAAAGTTAAGTTTATTATATTTTTTTTTATAACTAATGCGAATGTTGGGAATATAAAATATATTTTGAAATTTGATTGAATTGAAATGTTTCAGTAGATAAAAACAAAATAAATTAATTGCGAAATAAGAACTGTTTCAGTTTTCCAAAAAATTGAACAAAACTGAAACAAAAATTTAATTTTCCAAAAATTGATCAAAAATGCAACAAAAATTCAATTTTCCAAAAGATGATCAAAAATGATATGAAAATGTCCTATTTCGGTTACATTGCCAGGTGGTTAGGAAAATTGGAAAAGCTTTAGGAAAGAAGGCAAGAAAAGAAGCAAGAAGCTGATCTCTCTTCGAACCATTGTTTTTAACGTGGAGAACTGCACAACAGTCAAAAAATATGGCATAAGACAGAACAACATAAAAACAACATGTTAAAAGAATTTTCAATGAAAAGTGTTAATTTTAAATATTTTGTTAAAATTAAAGTAAAAAAAATTTTCTTCCAATGGTTTGAATATAGTTTCTTGATATTTATTTAAATTCATACCAGGTCTTAATAACTTCTATAAGATTATTTTAAATAGTATTATATTATCAAGCAGATTCAAATTTTCTATAAATGTAATAGATAAGCACTTAAGAACCTGTATAGTATACATTTTCTCACTTCCAACTCATTTATATTTTCTTGTTATTATTACTTTGGTATAATACGGTCGTAAAATAAAAGAAAGCAAAAGTAATGATAGTTGATAGACTGAATGATAATATTTTCAACAAGATGGTATATTAAAAAAAAAGGTAGGTTCTGTACTCCCAGTATTCTCTAAAATATTTGAAACTATAACCAAAAATAGGTTAACTAGCTTCCTAAGAAGTAATAATATTCTTCATCCAGAGTAATATGGCTTGGAGTAGTATTCAAATACAGCTTGCCTAACATTAACAGATTTCATCACCAAGAGTATGGATGAAGGAAAATACACTGGTTGTGTTTTTATTGATCTAAGAAAGGCTTTTGACTGTGTAGATCTTAAGCAAGCTTTCCAGACTTAATTTTAATAGTAGCCAAAAAAAAGTTTTTCGAATCATACTTAACCAACAGAATTCAATGTATTCGTAATGGGAGCAATAATACCAATTGGATGGAGATAAAAAAATGTGTTCCTCAAGGCTCCATTTTAGGACCTGATTTATTTAAAATTTATATAGACGATTTAGCACGCCTTCCACTACTGGGATCTATTCAGCTTTATGCTGATGATGCTGTCATAAAATATTCCGAAAGTAGTGACAACAACCTTTCTTCTGCAATATCCGATGAATTAAAAGTCGATTGACAAATGGCTAATAAATAATAGACTATTAATGAATGTCGACAAAACCAAAATCTTGCTTTTTGACAATAAAAAATTTATCAATACCACATTCATGTACAATAATACATATATTGAAGTATAATTAATAGTTACAAATATCTTGGGTTGATACTAGATGAAAAATTAAGATGGGATGAGCATATTAACTACATTGTCAAAAAAATAACACCATTTGTTTTCTTATTAAAACGATTGAAAATTTTTTTCAATTCTAATATACTATTCATCATTTATATACATACTATACATGCTCCACGGCTGCGATTGCAGGACAATGATGATGATACATCATTTATTCGTCATATATTATTTCAAATGTAATATACGTTAATCCTATTTGGAACAGAGCTCTACAAACCTATCTGAACAAAATTGATCTTCTTATCAAAAAAGCCATTAAAATCATACATAATTACCCTAAATTGCACCCCACTCATATGCTCTTTTCAGGAAAATATATCAGTTTCAATAAAAGATGTAAGCAAAAACTATACATGGTTGCGTTCAAGATAATAAATAACAAAATAAAGCATAATTTCATTTTAAATAGCAATATTGACATACACAATCACAATACACGCAACAAAACTAATTTTTATTTAACATTCTTTAAAACAGAAATCTAAAGAAATAATTGCGTATATAACTGTCTTAAAATCTATAACGAGTTACCAAATGAAATCAAAAATATTGAAAATATTTGTATTTGTATCTTCAAAAATAAAACTAAAGAATTACTTAATCTATCATAAATATTGGAGATTTTAAAAATGTGCTTTCATTTCTTTGATCACTCTGTATTTTATTTATTTTTTAATTTTTTTCTTTAGTTTTTCTTTTTCTTACTTACATTAACTTAACATTATTTTTTATAAACATATAAGAATTTTACAAGTATGATATTTTATGCTGTAAAATTCATAACAACAAGACCAGACAGCGAAAGCTTAGGTCATCGAATTTTCATATCAATCTGAAATTATATAAATTATATATAAATAACAAAAAAAAAAAAATTGTGAATTATTCATAGTCAATAAGTATAAGCATCAATGCATTATTATAAATTAAATCAGAAATATATGAATTAATAAAGAAAAAAAAATAATACCCATGCAAGATACCCAGTTATAAAACAAATTAAAATTAGATATAAAGAAGATAAAAAAGCATACGGAAAATCCTTTAAAAGCTTGTAATTATTTTGTCAGTACATTTCCTTTACATTTGTTTTGAAATAGGTTAGGTATACATACTTATTATTGTAGTTAGTATATTTATATACAACAAAATAAAAAAAAAATAATTGCCAATCTCATAGGGACGATTTTTCATAATTTTTTTTTTTTCAATCATCTCGTGTTATACGATTTTTTATCATCTTAACGACTTAAAATATATTCCGGATTTCATCATCTTAACAGCTTTCTGTTTCCTCCTTAACATGAAATGTAAAATCGATGATAGTACAAAATATGGATTTTAAAACTAAAGTAAATTTTGGCTTTCACGATGTTACAAAAAGTTAAAAAAAAAAAATAAAATTACATATTTTGAATCAATATTGGAGTAAATAGAAATGAACAGGTGTAGTATTGTAAACTATGAGCAGAGCAGTATTGTAAACTGTGAGCAGTACTGTAAACTATGAGCAGTATTGTAAGCTATGAGCAGTATTGTAAACTATGAGCAGTCTTTATCTTTTTATACAAAATCGTAGTTTGAATTTCTTCTGAATTATAGTGATTGGTGAGTAGGTAAAGTAAGTATATATATCAATCCATGATTATTCTTTCATTTTATTTTCAATATGACTTTTATTAACTAGAACTTACTACAACTAAATGGCATGCTTCAAAATGCTTTCGAAACATTATCCTACATATGTAGTCGTACCAAGAAATAATTTTAAAAAATCATTCAAAATCATTCAATACCAAGCAGAGAGACGTGGGGAAATAAGCCCATACAATCTCTCGACAAAAGAGCATTAGTATGTTATTATACTGAAGGCTCTAAAACATGGATGGACTAGAATCGATGGTATATGGAAAAAGCCAGAGATAGAAAATTCAAAACGATGCTCGCATCACAAAAAATTAAGCCTAGATTCTGCAAATACGGTTTTACAAGCTGAAGTACATACTATATATAATTTTCTGTGCGAGAGAACTTATGCAGAAATTTCAAAAATGTATAAAATTTATATTCTCTCAGATGATAAAGCAGCGAAACTTGCTACAATTTATACACAATACCATCATAGTTAGTACGGAATTCTGTAGAGGTGCACAAAAACATGGGAAAAATAAATATTGTCATAATAATGCTAGATCGCAGAAAATTTAGCTCTAGATTACCTAGCGGGAATAGCATCTGTTGGGGCTTTTTGCGAGCCAATTCCGTTTTGTGAGATTTCCCAAAGTACAGTCAAAATGCAGAAAAAAATTAGTTGAATCTTTTAGTAATCATCAAGCTGAAATTTTCATGTTAAATAGCTCGCTCAAGAAAACTAAGGCTCTTCTAATTTTCAGTAGGATGTAAATTGCGAATAATGGCAAGGATAATAACTGACAATTGTCTAGTCTGCCTAATTAAAAACAACTTGTGCAGAATATGTAAGCTATAGAGGAAAAAACTATTGAAAATCTGATCTATGAATGCAAAAGGCTTGACTCTTAGGCAGACAGGTTCCATCAAAGTATGGGAAAGCTACTCAACATTCCACTAAAGAATATTCTTAATGTGATCATTAAATCAGGAATCCTTAAAGATGTTCAATTGCATTAAAATATACAATAGGCGTGTTATAGGGGCCAGACCTCACACCTGTTATATACTCAAATATAATATAAATCAAACATGATTTTAAATTAACAAACTAATGGAGTTCGTAGTATATTTATGTATGTTTATATTCCTTATAACTTGTATTTCTGTATTACAATAGTTATATGCTCTGATTTTTTAATCAAATCGAAAACAAGATGTTTAGTACTTAAACTCAATTCATTTATTTTCACTATTGTTAAAATACGACACTACTTAGTGTTAACATACACACTACTTAGGTGTATAGCGGTCTTATACAATTTGTATTCAGAGTTTAGTAGATTGTTTATCTTATGTATTTAGTACGCCCATTGATGGGTTAAAAAATGGATAATTACACTAGTAGTAGTTTATACAATTATTTTTATTTTACTAGAACTAAAAATCAAACAGTTTTTATTACAATTAAATTACATTTATTAATATTAATTAATGTGTCTTTAATTTATATTGAATATATATTGAATTATATTTTGTTAAATTTAAATTTTCTTTGTTAAACTATTTTCTTTTTTATTTTTTTTTTATACACACAATACTACTGTTTGATGATTTTTGGAACAGTAATAAGTAATGGAATAGTAATTTAAATAGTTTAATGAACTAAATCAATAAATAAATAAATGATTTCAAACGTAATGCAGTGAGCCAGAATATCGAACCAAATCACTCAACTGTGCTTAACAAGTTGTACGTAGCAACTTGTGATATGTATCAGAAGAAGGGATTAACAACTTGAGTTCCAATAAGATTTGTTCCACAGACTGATCTCCAGTAGCTACATTCTAACACATGCTGCGTATTGGTACGAACAAATTCAAGTGTTATAATTAAATAATTTACATTTTTAATTAAAATATTTACAATTTTTGTTTTTTAATTTTATTTCAAAAATTAGTCATACCATTTGTGAATAATAATTGAAATAAAATTAAAACTATGTTATTACTAAAAACTAAAATATTATTGTTCAAATATTAATTTTTGAATTAAGCAATAATTATTGTTGCAATATATTGCAATTTTAAATTAAACCTCCTTGTAATTGTTTGGATTTGGCTTAGCATAGTATAAATGCAATACCGCTTCTAAATTTTACATGTCATAATTGCGTAGAGGCCATGTTAATCATTTCGTATTGTTCCAATTTTCGCGTACATCTATCGAAGCAAGGACAAGACATTAAACTAAATAACAAATACCAAAATAAATTCCATACACTAGTACTATAACTACATGTTAACAAAAAATTTAAAATTAAAGTTTGTTCTTGAACTAAATGAAAATTTGTTAAAAACTAATAAAAAAATTTTAACCAAAAACTGAAATATTATGCAGATTTAAGTAAATTATATTATAAAGAGTATATTTAATTTGTATTTGCCCGCAAAAACTGTGAATTGCAGTTAGTTTACAAATATACTGGTTTAACCTAAAAATATATTTTTTAAAGAAAAATTAATGATGTTACAAAAGCTTACAAATAAAGTTTGTTATACTTTTAAATACCTTAGACATTTTAGCACAATTTTTGTATTGTAATTAGAAAATATTTGAAAAAAAAAAAACAAATACGTAGGTATTCCAATTTTTATATTTTTGGTTATTTTTATATTAAATACCTTCATCCAAGGACATTTTTATAATATGTAAATGCTAGCATATGCAGTTAACATTTTTATTTTACGTTATTGTAAAAACAAGTTGTACGTAAAATGTCGAAATTGTATATTGATGTAAATCAAGTCGTATATTATTGAAAAACATTGAAGACTTTTTTTGTGTTCTGAGAAAATTAATTTATTTTTAGAAATTTAAAATTTTAAAATATTTTTTAAAAAATTTTAATTATTGAAAAAAAATTTTGTTTGTTTGATAATTTTTATTTTGTTTTCGTGGTTTTTGGGATATTTGTAGAAATAATTATTTTATTTTTTAACGATAATTACTGGGATTTTGTCTAACACACAAATTGAGTAGCTTTGGAGGTAGATAAGATTAGCCCATATAGTCCTGGAACTAGATCCAGTTCACCCAGAGTCAAAAGATTTTTATCAGATATAAAAATTTATACATAAAGCACTTTTAACTTAATTAAGAAAAAAAAAAATAACGTATTTGATATCACATCCTGAAAAGGAGATATTACATGTTTCGAAAACGAAACTTCAGGATCAAACGATATAATTTTTTTAATAAAAAATATTTCTTCAAAAATCTACTACAATAAATTCCTGAAGTGAATAAATTACTTACAAAAAACAAAAATAACAATTTATTTTATAAAAAAAAAGGATTTTATTGTATTACAAATTTTAATCTTAAAAAATTATTAGATCTTAGGCAAGCTGTGATATGGTAAAGAAAATTTCGGATGCAATTTAACGCCACATTTGGTGCATGAAAAAACAGTTTGATTTTTGCAGTGATGACATCGAGCTCGTTTCTCACTATGGATGATATTGTGATCCACACGGTCATATCTAATTGAAGTAGCTGAGCTTGATCTTCTCTCTCTTTGTGCTAATACTTTTCTTAAAGGTATTTTCACGGATGTCAGCAAGCACTCAACAAAAAAAAATCGGAATTCAACTTGGTGCATAATGTTTTTTTTTCAACTTTTCTTAGTAAACAATGAAGTTTCCATGCGTTGACCATAGCAGCATCTATATTATTAAAAATTATCTAACATATAGTATTTATAATTATTTTATGAAAACAAAAACCTTACCAGTTGCAAAATAACCAAGTGATGAACGGCAGCACATAAGTTTGTGTAATGTAAAGAAATTATCGAACGTAACGGTGTGTTGGTTTCGATTTTGTATATTTGCTAAAAAGTGCAAAACTATGTTTTCTCCTACGCTATCATTAGGTGCATATAGGCTATCATTTTCCTCTGAAGCTCCTCCATAAGGTATAAATGAGAACAAGTAGCTTTCGGCAGGATAAAAAGACCAGTACCTACTTGAAGCCAAATCGAATAGGCTTAGATTTGTTGAACATTTTGCAGGAATGGTGTCCAAAATAAGCAATCATTTGCTTATCTATAGATAAATTGTGAGAAAATATTCCAAATTGCATGAACCGTTTGTTTATAAATTCGTCCAAAGGTGTTTTTGCTATTATATTTCCAAGAATTAAAAAACAGATATTAAATTCTTGGCTTGTAAGCTACGTACTGACGCCGATTTTAGTGTGTCTTACTATTGTGTTTCCAAGAATTCAAACTCAGGTATATCTCTTATCATCAAGCTATTGACGCCGATTTAGCATAACTTTTTATTTGATTTCCAAGTAGTCTATCGCAGAATACGTGGTAAAAAACGACAGTATTGGTATAATTATAGCTTGGAAGAGGAAAAAACAACAAAAAAGAATCTAGCATTTTTTTTTTATATGAACATTTTTAGATATCGTTTAAGGCTGATGTTTCGTTTTCGATACACTGCTTGAAAAAATCACCCTGTAGCTACAAATTTTATTGGATTAGTTTTATATTGTGATTAAATTATTACTATGGATTTGAGCTAGTTTATTTAATTTTGTATTTTTGTTTTTTATTTTAACAAGAATGAAAAAAAACTCGAAATTCGGACTTTTCAATCCATCATGCTTTTAGTCACATTTCAAAAAAAAAAAAAAAAACTGTAAATTAGATATTTGTTTTAAATTTAATAATAAATTTTAGTTTAATTTAAAATACACACCGGGTGACCACTATGCCGGAAAACGTCATATGTTTCGTTTTCGACACTCTGGGTTTATATGGGTTAGATAACAAAATGAAAAAATTTTCATATTTGGACCGATCAAAAATGTTGTATCAACTGTTTTACTTAGTTTAATAAATATTCTAAAAGATAGTAACAAAAAATGGCAATTTTGAAAAAATTGAAAACTTGAAAATTTTCGTATTTTTTTGTGGTGCTAGCATCGTAACAATATAAAAAAATAATACAAAATCTTTATTTTTGGACCAATTCAAATGTTTTACTAATTTTTTGTATAATAAAAAAAAAAAAATTATATTAGTAAAAAATAGATTTGGAGGTAGGTGATGTTGTATTGTTTACATACATGCCACATTTTCTAGCCATAATATTGGGATCATTTGTTTGTGCTAATGTAACACAGTATAGCTTTGAACCTATGATGTTAAACGACATTAAATACGACATTAAATATAGACATTAAATATAGAACAAATTAACATACATATTAACATTTTGGGCTTTTCATAACACAGACAAAAATAATTTAATTATACAAAATATATTCGTTAGTTTTAAACATTTCAATATAATTTGATACATTTTATATTCTAATATTTATAAAATAATTTATTATTTTATTTTTATTAAATTTTTCATAATATCGGAAATGTCATTCCAAAACCCATCCTTATTTATTTAATTTATTTAGCGTATTTATGAGATTTACAATACACTACAATATTTATATACATTTAAACAATTAGATATAAAAATTGAAATGTCTGACGGAAAACAAAAAAAATGTATTAAATTCTAATATATATAAGTTGTTTAACCATTCTAAAGCTGAGGGGATTCTAACTATTCTAAAGCTGAGCTCTAAGTTGTTTAGCCAACTTATTCGACGAAGTCGTTTATGTTGGCTACATATGGTCTAATTTTTTAGTCACTCTCATTATAATATTGAATAGTTTGTCGTTGAGTACCGCATACACAATCTGTAGACGTGATTATTTCCCATTCATATATAGAGAGTCAGCGATTTGTTATATTTTGTGCGAATTCTGTTTAACGTTGATCATTGTTGACACGGGAGATTACCTATTTGTTAGTAATGATAAAATTGTTTGCAATTAGATGCTTGGCTTCAGCGATTGGTGAGTGACATGATTTTAATCTTAGGATATTTTGTTGCAACATATATGTATATTATTGAGGAATTGGTCAAAACATTTTCATGACATAGGTTGGGACAGGCTGAACATCATGGATAACTATCTCTTCGGTGTTGAACGAATTGTGCTTGTGATGAGACTCATTTTGTTATAGCAAAAGTAGTACGAAGTATTCTGTAACAGAATATACTAAGCTCAGAGATGGTGGGTGCAGAGACTCTGAATTTACATCCCGAAAAGTATCAGTTTACTTTTATATTACGTTGTTACGCGTTCGCAATTTAGCCGCTACGTTGTGTAAGTGTTGCTTGTAAATTAAAGTTCTATCAAGAGTGACACCAAGGTATTTTGGGAATCAATTGTATTAATTGATTTAATATTTGATTATTACAAACAATATTTTCGGTTGGTGCATTGTAAGATTATTTGATACATGAAAACAGCTCAATTTCCTTCCCTTAAGTGATAAAATACAATATATTCAATTTCTTTCAAAACATTTGTCTTTCCGCTATAGACTTTGAGTTATACAGGCTCAAAAGCATTCTCTATATACATCACTATTTTATATAGATTTTTTACGGTTGAGTTGTGGCCAGATCTTAAAACACTTAATCAAAGATTTTTTTTTCATTTCATACTCAATTTCATAGCAAGCACATCAGAAGAAAACTGGCTATCTTTTAATACAATATAATATCATCATCAAGTGGGGTGGTTAGTAAAATATCGGTATCATTAGAAAATAAAATATAGAACATGGTGTTTGTGTAGTAGTTATTTCATACTATCGGTGTAGAGTAGATAAAAAGTACCTAATGTTATAGCAATTTACAAAAACTAAAATTTATTAAAGAATCAAAGCCAATATACCGTAAATGTCTGAATATAATACCCCGGATATACTAGTCGAAAAATTTTTCCATTTACAGAACCCCGGGTACAGTAATTAGATTTTATATTTTTCGAAAATTAATTTCGAACTATTTCGATATTGGATGTTATCAATACTAAAATAATTTCCATGCTATCTATTACTAAACCAATTGTGTTAATTGGTTTTATTTTAATATTTTACCTGCGCAGAATCTATCACACAATGTATATGTAACGATCGTATCTATATGTTGCTTTCCGAATACTGTATCCGGGTGTAAAAATCCAATTAGAGTACCTGGGTATACCAATTGGTTTTTTTATTTTTTTAGAATATTGGCATTTTCCAATTAGAGTACCTGGGTATTATATTCAGAATTTTACGGTATTACAGTCTTTTAATTAAAAATATAAACATGTGACTAATTACTTTGGCACACATTATTACTCAATTTACTTTTCAAAATAGTCTGATTAAATATTGAAATAGAATTGACTTTACAAAGCATTCTTAATTAAGTAATTGAATCAAATCTTACAAAATTCGGTGGTATCGAATGTAGCTTGAAGCATTTAAATTGTCCTAATAATATGAAATTTGGTCTTTCAACCTTGAAATTTAATAATTTTGTTTGAAAGAGTTAAAACATTTTATGAGGGTAATAAAGGAGATATACAAAGTTATACAACGATCATATAATAACTCTGAGTCAATAAATTTAAAACAATGGCAATAAGATGGAAGTTAAAGTGTAATTTTAATTTTTTTTAATTAATCGTTGATATTTTCATCATATAAATTCTAGTGCAAAACGTAAAAATTTGCACATTGAACAGATTCCAACAGATTAACATCAATCAAAATTTTCCAAATCGATTGTTCAAAATAAACAAAACCATTTTGTTTTTTTAATTGATTTTATACCAAAACTCATTTCTATAAAAAAAAAAATTGTAGGTCAATCATTTAATTCTGCAAGTATACATATATTTAAAAAATTTACTTTGTAATTTATTTAAAAGAACAAAACAAAAAAAAAAAAAAATAAAAAAATGTTCAGTAAAATATTATTATTTAATATTTAAAAATTCATAAATTCAACCAAATCACCAATTTAAAAGCAATTTAATTAATTTATTTAAATACCAACCAAACTTATATTAAAACAAAAACAAAAAAATATAATATGTATATAAACAAAGTATAACCTTAATTCAATATTTATTTAAAAAAAAGATTAAAACTCATCAGATTTTCATTAACATAAACTGTAATTGGGTAATTTATACCACAAAAAAAAAAAAAAAAAAATTTAAACTTTTTTTTTTTAAATATATTTTAATTGAATGATTACTTCAATTATCAAAATTCTATACTTAATTAAAAAATATTTAAAATACATTTTTTTTTTGCTATTTTTTTTTTTTTTTTTAATTTTTTTTTTCACAATTTTAAAAATCAAACAAATATAAAAATCATCTTATATTTCAAAAAAAAAAATTTAGTTTATTTTATTTTAATTATATTGAATTAAAATATTATATAATTATATTGTAAATACAAAATATAAATCAATAGTATAATACTCGTACAATTAAATTGAATTTAGATTATTATTAATAGGTATATTATAATATTTTAAATTCAAAATTGAATAATAATGATTGTATAAATAAAAAATAAAAAATTAATTATAAATAATATTGAATAATTTTATTTTATATAATTTCAAATTTAAATTTATTAAATATTTTTAGTTTTCAACACTAATTATTTAATCGAATCAAATCGATTTGTATTAAATCAGTTCAAACTATAATGATTGTTCCAATGAAATTTAATATAAATGTCAGTACAAATAATAATTTAAATAATTTCTATAATGTTAATAATTGGTTTGAATTTAGATAGATGT
Source organism: Argyra leucocephala (assembly GCA_963942445.1). Lineage (NCBI taxonomy): Eukaryota > Metazoa > Arthropoda > Insecta > Diptera > Dolichopodidae > Argyra > Argyra leucocephala. Next base: position 131,035,420 of record OZ012680.1, read on the forward strand.
GATTTGAGATTTATTAATTCTTAGAAAAATATTATTTGAATTATTTTTATATAAGGATATTTTAGCCTTTGATTTCGCACTTTTTGCATACTAATGAACAGTGAAAATATAACAAACAGCATAATATGAAAAATTTATATTATAAATCTTATTTTAATCATAATTGGTTTTCCAAAAACAACAAAAATGACCACTTTCACCTATATTTAACATATCAAAGCAAGAAAAAGGTATTTAAATAAAGTTGTACTAGGGGCCCCTGTTGAGTAATTATAATTCAAGTTAAAGCCAAATTTAAAGTTTTTAAAAGAACAGGGATTTGCATGGATTGATATAGACTTCTCATTACAAAGCAGAAAACACTCATGTTTTAATGAAAAGCTTTGAAATTAGTATGTTTTCGTTAAAAAACATAAATATCTTACTTCGAATTTTCTGTTTCGTTTGTACCTATTTCTGAATGTATTTGGTGAATAATAAAATCATATGAAGAAAAAATTTTCAACTGTGTGCGCATTTTTGTTTTATATACAACTTATTTATTATATTAGAAGTGAGTTATTTATTATATTAGAAAATGAAAACGTGTCTACTGCGCAGGTCCTTAAATGCTTGTCAATTATAATTATAGATGTAAAGAAGAAAAATTGAATTTTTATTAATTTGAGAAAATATTCAGCTGTTGTAAGTTCCATTTCTTTTATTATCATGAAATGAAACGTGGTTTTCCTTTCCTGTTGCTAATAATTTATAATTAAATTAGATCATTAGTAAAAATATATTTTTGGTTATTTGAGCACTTTTTAAGATGGGATTAATTTTTTGTTTTTTCAAAGGGAACCACGAGTTGAAATTATATTTGTATATGAGGAATTGGAAAATAAAATCAACCTAGATAATGAAATCTTATTTAAAGTAATCAACAAATACAAATTAACTGTAAACGCAAACAAAACAAAATACATGTTATTGAAAGCACCAATCGGTCAAAATCTAAAATTGTTCTATAATAATAACATTATTCAGAAAGCTGATAACTTTAAATATCTTGGTTTGATAATTGACAGCGATATTTCATGGAATGTACACGTCATCGAAGTTATGAAAAAATGTAGAAGAGCAGCAGGAATATTCAAAAAAATATCATATAATATACCACATACATTAAAAAGGTCACTATATTTCAGTTTATTTCACTCAAATATAGTGTATGGGCTAATAATATGGGGAACAAGTACGTTGCAGAATTTGAAAAAAATCCAAACCTTGCAAAACAAGGCTATAAAAAACCTGTACAACTTAAATATTAGAACTTCTACTAACAGTTTATATGAGAACTTTAAGATCTTAAAGATGCAGGATCAAATAAAATTAGTACAAGTGAGTCATATATATAAAATAGTACACCAACAAATAATCACCAACACAACACTTCAACAAGGTTCAGAGGTTCATCAACATAATACAAGAAATGCGTCTGATTTTCGAGCAAGAAGAGGTATAAGCAACATTTATAGCACATCGGTCAATGAATATAATAAAATTCCAACTACAATCAAAAATAAAGATTATATAAGTTTTAAAAAATATATAAAAAATTTTAATTAATCAAATTATTATAATTTTCTTTTTTCTTTTCTAATAATTGAATTATAATATAATTCCTCAATAATTGTTAAAAATTTTCTATTTTGTAAATATTCTATATATCTTATTACTATGTTTTCTCTTTTCTTTTTTATAATATCATATTTTTATTTCTACTTCTATTTCCACTTGTTGTTTACTATGATGTATATTTAACATTTAATTTAAAAAAATTTAACTAATAATAATCACTCTGTATGAGCTAACGCTCTTTTTGAGAATAAAACAAATAAATAAATAAATAAATAAAAATATAGTTTTTGTAAATTGAAATAATTTTATATATTATGTCGCATCTCAACGATAATTTTAACAAATTAAAATTAGAAAAAAATAAATATAAATTGAGTAGAAAGCTCTTTAATTCAAAACTAATTTTAAAAAATTTTAAGATGGCCAAACAAAATAGTGGTTATAACAGATGTGAACGAATAGGACACAACTAATAAAACAGAATAATAAATAATAAAATAATAAAACAAAAAAAAAAATTAAATAAACAAGTTCAACTTCATGCGAAACAGAGATTTATAGCAAATCATTAATAAATCAAAATTGGGCAATTATCGGACTTGGGTCCTTATTTTCAAAATCTACATAAACTGATACTAACTATATAAAATAATGAAAATATATAGTTATATACAAATTTATTTACAATTAATTATGATTTATTTACAAGCAAATAATACTCGTTTCCTTATGATCAACCAAAAAGCTACGATGGCCAGTGGTTGTTCTCTTACACTCTAATAGCGTATCTACGTTCAAGTGACTAATCAAATTTGTTGGCTCTGCTGATGGAGAGGTTGTATCGACGTACGACCTTATGGCCATATTTCTAGCTAGCTTTCCAAAAATATATATACTTAGTAACGCATCTTATAATTTAAGGACGAAAAGGACATTTGAAAGTATCCTTGTTGTTTTGATGTTTTTGTATAAAACCATTTTATCTGTTGATCTATTAGATATATAATATATATATATATATATATATATATAGTTACATATTCTAGAATGATAACGGTGTGGAGCATATTTTAATATTTATTTGATGATGATTGGTGCTGCCGTTATGGAGATATTGTAGTTCAAAGTAGAAAATCTTGGAAAAACAACAATCTTTATTTTCTTTCATGAAAAACCAAATACCTCAAGATTTTACGATTAAAAAACCCCCAGCATTTATATACTGTTGAAAAGAAATCTCTTTTTTTAACTCATATCTATACATACTTTATGTCTACGTCGAATAGCTTAGAAGATATAAGAATTTATTTTAAAAAAAATGTAATTTTTTACTCTTTTTCTATATAAAATAGGAATGTGCATTTTACGAAGTAGCAATATTTTAAAGTAAATATTACACCAGCATATTACATTATTACTTTGTAAATGGAGCAAACATTATTTTTGTTATATAAAAACACTACTAAATATATATATATATTTTTTTTTATAAAAATAAAATTAACAAAAAATTCAATTCAGCCTTAAAATTAACTTGTGCGGTATTTAATGTTTTCTTTAATGCATTTCATGTCAGTTATGCGGTATGTTAAATACATTGAACTGTCGATATTTAGAAAATGCCTGCTTTCAGCATTATAGAGTAAGCAGATTTAATAATAAATTTAAATTTGAAATATTAAATGCAAAATTTAATTATTCTTGATATCATAAAAATTGTAACTGTTTTGATTAATATCTTGAAAATGGTTGTATTTAGATATTAAAATAGCTTTATTATGTAACGGTGGATAGATATAGGCTACTCCATCAAATGGTTTCTAGTGTATTTAAAGTTGTGAGCATATTGCAACCAATTGAATCATATATGTTGTAAATCTACTTCTATTCCTAACATCAAGCCTACGTAATTTTTTTTAGTCGAACTATGCATTCCCTGTAGTATATTTATTTTAGATTTGCAGATAACTGTTTAGAATTAACCTATTTAGAATGTGATTTAATAATTGTCCTTGTAAAAACTATAACAACTGCTTTTTTATTTCTTTTATTGTAGGTATTTACTTCTTTCGGATTCGGAGCTTCTTGATTTTATGCTTTTAAGTAGTACCAGGTATTTGGAATTTTTTGTTGAATCTTACATGACTGCATATTGGTTCAACTATATTTTTTTGTACTAGTTTGTTGTGGTTAGTGAAATTATTAATAATTTAGATCCTATTCCACTTCGAATGTGGTTAATGAATGCCGTTAAATAGAACAAAAAGAATGAAAATTGCTCACGTGTGTGGTGTTTGTACAGAATTGCCTTTTTCAGTAATTTTCTATTCTTAAAACCTAGTTGCGATATCTGAAATTTGAAAATTCATTCCCGCAGTTGATATTTTCTATAAAGGAATAAAGGAGTACATTCGTATATTTATATTCGTTTTAAAGCTCGGGTGAGTCTTAACCACATTTACAAATACATATCTTATCTATCTGCCATCCAACCGGCTAATATCAATATTAAGACAGTTGTCCTTGACTTCGTCCTATCGTCTTAAAATTAGTCATACTTCTTGTGATATTCTTCCTAACATTTGTTTTGGTATTTATTATTCATTCATGATCCTCAGATGTCTTGCCATCTTATTCCTTATACTTTAATAAATTTGAAGCCTAAATGCACTACAATAATTTTATAGTTTTAGATTAATTATTAATCTTTGTAATCTATAATTATAATTGACAAGCATTTAAGGACCTGCGCAGTAAACACCTTTTCATTTTATTTCGCTTCTCTTTAATGAATTTCTAATATAATAAATAAGTTGTATATAAAACAATAATGCGCACACAGCTGAAAATTTTTTACTCATATGATTTTATTATTCAGAAAATGCATTATGCATATGTGAGATCTTATTAAAATAATAAACAAAAGCATTGTATGTACTTGCAAATGAATCTATGTACATATGCCAAAAAAAAAACAAAAAAACAAATTCATCTAAAATAAAAAATATAAAATCACTTGAATTCTTCATTTTTATCTTTTTAAGTAACTGTTTCTAAATTTTGGTTATTTGTAGTAATAATATAGTTTTTATTAAAATTATGTATTATGTAGGTATATATATACGTACCTCCTTAATGACAAATTTTTTTATTTTTAGTAATTTTATCCACTAAATGCCACTTACTATAGGGAATATATCGGAAACGAAGCAGTATATGAGGGACGTGTATTTATGTGTCCTAAATAAAACTTACTAACCACAAAACTTTTTATTAAACACGAGTGGTTTCTGCTATATCGTGCGAAGTGTATGTCAGTACGTAAATTACTGTTTTTTTAAAAACTTTAAATTTGACTTCAACTTGCAATTATATTTACTCAACAGGGGCTCCTAGTATATATTATAATGTAGTTGTAATTGTACGTAATAATATTCTTAACCCCAACACCTGTTAATATTTTCTTAAGAACATTATAGAAAATTATTATACATATAAAATTTTGAGACAGACATATCCATTAAGTCTAATAAATTACAGAGATTTAAGATAACTATTAAATAAAAATAATTAGTATAATTTTCAACGACTTAATTTTATATCTAAAATTATACAAATAAATTAAAATTAACAATCGTTTACAAAATAAAAAAAAAAAAAAAAAAACAAAAAAAAAATTGCTCTAATTTTCTTCTTTTTGTATTTTTGAATTCCCAATTTTCAAATTATGAAAATTATTATTTTATTGATACGTGATCAAATTTACTTTATTTTTCCTTTTTTAAACTTAATATCGAAACCAATACAATGTTATTAAATAAAATAAAATATTTTATTTTTATATTTAAATTTTTTTTATTTTGTTTATTATTTTCCGATGGTTCAATATTATTAATGTCATTGTTATTTATTCTTCACTTTTTTTCTTTTTTTGTTAATATTTTGTTATTTTGAAATATTTTTTTTAATAATTTTTTTTTTTATTTTAAATAAAGTAAATTGAGGTTACCAAATTAATTAAAAAATAATGAAAAATATTAAAATTGTTTTTATACTTGGAATAGGATAAATCAAAATAGAAGAAGATAATATAATAAAAAAAATAAAAAATATACCATCACTAATAACTAAAGATTATAACACAGAATTAATAATAAACACAGAATATCAATGTACAAAAGCGGATATGAAACAAATCAGCTGTTGGATTTTTCAAATTGATGGACATTTGCATTGTTGAGCTGGGTAAATGATATTTTGTTTATTCTAAATATAACCATGAACCGTGATTTGAATACTGAACTCATAATCAGTGTAATAATTAAATCCAGAACAATTATAAAATCAAGATTCAAGATCATTCAAACAACTTACTTAAAATCTGCAACCTAATGAGATTTGAAGGTTAGCAGAGAAATCTGTAATGAGAAATTCGGTAAAATTTGATTTTGTGACAAGTAGTGTTGTCCTATTTAGACAAGTAGAATAATCCTATTTGATAAACATATTATTTGTGGAATGGCATTTAAAGAAATAACAATTATAATAAGAAGTTAATGAAATAGGACGAGAAGTCGGGCTAAAAAATAAATAAAAAAAATTAATTATTTTAATTATTTACTATACAAAATTTTTTAAATGTGTCAAATCTTTGCAATATTTTGGACTGGGAAAAGAATTGGGCATTCCAATAGTTGGGCTCAAATTTAGAAAGCTTAGAAAATTCCTTATTATAATTAAGAACAGTAAAAAAGTATCATATTATATGTATTATATTATTGTTATTAAAACAAAATTAGTGCTATAAGACTCCTATATGATTTCGTACATTAAGGAGCTATAAAATAAAAATTGCTTAAGTAAAATAAACCGTTTAAACATTCAATACATTTGAAAATGATATTCTAAATTTCTGAAAAATGTGTAAATTTGTAAATTTTAATGACTAATTGCAGAAATATATTTAAAATAATATTTATAAGTTAAATAAGCGGTTATGACTAAAACATTTTTAGGTTATGTAATGATTAGTATTAATAATTTAAATAATCTTATGTACATGTAAATAATCTTATATACATGGACTCCATACAAAGTAGAGTTAACACTGCTTGTTTTAAGTAATATGAAGATACAATATTGTAGGGGAGTAAAAACTCAGTATCAGTTCAGTACTCATTGATAAAACATTGTCTTACTTACTACAAGTCATATTGATATAAGCGATTACATATACCTTGGCAAAAATGTGATTTATAGTTGTCAGGATCAAACCAAATTTTGGCAGGAAATAATTTCGAAAATCTTTATTTTTTCTTATGTTGACATAAGCGGTTATGATTTGTTGGCACAGATTTAACTTTAAAATAATTTCTATAAATTAAAAATATGAATCAAAATTTTCATTGCAAAGATATGAAAGTAAAAATGTTCTAATTTTAAAATAATTTACAAATTATTGATTGGGTGGACACATTTAAAATTTTGGTATGTTGCACGTTAGCTCGTTACTGGTCTTACTTATTATTATTATTTTTTTTGTTTCTATATTTTTTTGTTATTTCTACGTTTATATAAATTTGATTTTTGTAGTATTGAATTAATTTTTCATATTAATAGATTTAAGTAATTTTTCAATAATTTGTACAACTTTACAAGGCCTTTTTTGTACATTTAATTAAAGAAATAAATAAATAAATAAAAATAAAATAAATACTTTAAATTTTTCTTTCACAATAAACATTTTTAGTACATTCAAGCAATAATTATAAATTTTGTTTTTTGCAATTTAAATCATCATTCCACACTCCTATGGTAACCCCAAATTTTGCATAAATATTTACCATTATGAAAACGAAAAAATAACTTAATATGCAAAATATCAAAAACAAAATTAAAAAAAAAAAAAAAAATAATGAAAATGTGTAAATGTATTTTCTATAGTCATCGTAACCAATGAAGAAAAACGAAATCAACAAAAAAAAATTAACACTAACAATAGCAGCAACAACAACAACAACAAGTAGATAATGATAGCTTTACAATTGAGAGCTTTCAAATAATTTTTCAATTTTTAATAATAATAAAAAAAAAATAAGAAAAACAAAAAAAAAAATTTTTCAACTCTTAGTACAACAAACAAGCCAAAAATTATTCATTTTATTGAAACATATACACACACCATCGCCAATTTCAAAGAACAAATAAAACAGAAAATAACAATAAAAACAATTCTATACTGAAATAAGTATTTGAAACTAGGGAGCATTTCTCAAATGGAAAGTTTTTTTTTTTTTTTTGTTATTGAAAAATAACAAAAATAAAATAACAATAGAAATGACTTTATCATCCAAATATCATCATCCCGTCATATCCTTTAAGAATAAAAATGATAACACAAATAAAATAATAAAGGATAGATAGAAGAGGTTACGAAGACAACACAGATAATTGAACATGATACGAATTTTAACTAGGTTTTGAACTCTATCACAAAATAATATCAAATATAAAAAATATATTATAATATACAATAATACAAAATACAGGTTGTTTCTGTACGCTGCTGATTTTGTAGATTCTTTGGTTAAATGAACAACGCCATTTAAGGTGTATTCAATTGAATTTATAAATTTAATGTTTTGTAATAAGTTCGAATTGATTTAGGAAGTATAATCCAAGTTATACGACTATATTTATTCTGTGGTATCAAAATGGACCGCTTTCGTGTGATTGTGCCAACTTTGACAGTCCTCTCAGCCATATTCAATGCGTTTGTTTGTACTTTGACAGCCCACTCGCTTAATAATAATGCATTTGTACAAATATTGTTTTAAAACTCTTATTCAAAAATTTTATTTCAATAAAATATAAAAAAACAGTAACAAAAAAATCAATAGACGAAAACCTTGTTTAATTCCATTCATAAAGATTGTGTACAATACAGTTTTATTATTTTTTGGGTAATTAAATTTTGCTCTGAACTATTTTCAGATAGTAGAATATTATTGAAAGAGGCTTTTCAGTGTCTGCTGCTTCTTAACACTAAAAATTCATTATTCAGCTCATTTAATAATTTTGTTTTTAGATCATTGTCAGAATTGCAAACATATCAACTTCACAGTATACCATATTTTGGAACGATCCGATTTTCTCAATATTTTTTGTTCGTTTGGCACACATCAAAATTTTGTTATAGATCGAAACCGTAGAATTCCGCCCAGTTAGTAAATATATTTATTTGTATTCAAAGTTCGTGCTTTTCAATTTTAAAATGTAATAAATAAAACCCTAAATATTTTGGTGTGTGTCTTGGATATAAAACTGAAATGAAAAGTCACATACCGACAAAATATTTGGCTTTATTACCGTATCCAATCACTAGATACATCATTGATTTTAATTAAAAGAGGAGTTATAATTTTTTTATATGTGAAATTTACATGACTGGATTTATCCTCATTTAATTTAATTTTTATTTCTGGCACCAGTTGGAAATTTTGTAATTAGCTTGTTGTAATTTCTACTACTTGTAGTTTCTCATATTGTAAGCGCCAAACGCCATTAACTATGTTGTGTCATCTACAAAGGCTGCTATACTTCTACTCTTTACGTATCGAGAGTGTATATAGCATAATGCAAGTTTAGGGGCGAAAACAATGTATATTGGAAACAAAAAGACTTACATAACGGTATATGAGGGCTACGAATTATATTTCGTTATTCAAAAATTTAATAGTTAAATTTATAGGCTTTAGCTCTTTATATACAAACAAATTATCGATTATGCAATAACAATCCGTTATAAGAAAACTTCAATCAAAATTAAGTAGCTATACAGTTACTTTTATCTTGCCTTGTATAACTCCGATTTTGTAGCGTTTTATTTTGTAGGAGTTTTAACTCCTAAGAGAATTTTTTTTTTTTTCGGATTTAACCCAACATTCGGATTTAACCGATACCTATAATATACACGAATACACAGCTTGGACTAATTGAGGATTGGAGAAAGAAAAATTTCACTTTGATCAGGTCCCATGTAACATTTTATTAAACATTATTATATCATCATGATTATCATAAAAACAAAATTAGTGCTATAAGACTCCTATATGACTCCGGATAAGCACTAAAGGTATTATGATAATGTTTTTATGGGAATAATATGATTAATATTGCTATAAGAATGTTCTTATAGCAATTGCGGGAGTTGTTATAGTATGATTTTCAGTAAGTGCTACTTCAGTGTTGTTATAAGTCTAAAAGTGTGTAAATGGGCATGTATTTGTTCGAAGTATTATTAAATGTCAATGATATTCATTTGTGAGTCAAATTTTGTCTTTTGACCGCAATAATTATAAATATTAAAACAATATTATTCTTAACTGGAAAATATATTATTTTTATTAGTAAGACATTTTTTATATTAAAAATCATTTACATACAATTCTAAAAATATGTTATTAATATATGTATATCTACCTTTCTCATCAAATAAATATAAACTTCATAAAATTATTATTTCAAAATTGACAAATAATACCTATCTCACTTTGAATCACATTTCAAAAATACAAAACATATACAATAATACATATGTATACTAATGCTATTCACAATGTGTTCAATAATTACGGAGCACTCAAATTAACACTAATAATTCTATAAGAGTGTTTATAATAGTGTTATAAGAGTGCGCAAGTGTCTTGCTAATTTTTAATAAAAAAATTTGCTAATATTACTCTTGAAATTTTGTAGATTGTAAATGTAAATATATTTTTGCATTGGGACCACAAGTTTGTTGGAATACGGCTCAAGAAAATTGGAGTTTAAACAAATTTCCATACCCAGTTTTGAGTTTTGACGTAAATCTGCCCTCTCCCGCATTAACACAATTTATTATTTGTTATAATATTGCTGAAATCGATAACAAATATTATTTCTTAACCACCCTATATATATACATATATACCTGAATTTTTCAGTTTTTCAAATGTAAATTCTAATGATAATGATGATGATTCAGATAAACTTATATATATATATATATAATATATATGTATATATTTAAAAGATAGTAATGTATAATATATACATAATAATAATGAAAATTTTTCGGGAATAAAAATTGATACCCAAAGGATCTGAGCTGTGTATAATATACCTATATAATATTAAAGAAGTAAAGGGAATTTCAATAATTTTTGATTTTTATTACATTTTTTTAGTTGGTTGTTTTTTTTTTTTTTTTGCTAAAATAGTAAATTTTTGGGAATTTTGAATAAATGCCTATGGTTTTATATAGGTACTAATAGTAAATGTTATTAAGAAACTAAACTAAACTGCCCTTTTGAATTGATCCCAAAATCTAAACGATAGAAAATTGTTATTATTATTTTTTTTGATTGTTTTTCTTTTTGTATTACTTCATATTTCTATATCAGTTTTTCTGTTTTTTTTTTTTCTATTTATTTATATGTATTATTATTGGCAAAAGTTTTCGTTTCTATATATTATATACTATGTGTACAGTTATAATATTTTCATTGAAATGGAAAGTGTTAGAAAGTTAAGAATGAAATTTTTGAACCTGAATTGAATTAAAGTGGTTAGTATTAAAAATGTTTTTTTTTATTTTTTGTTCTTGTTATTTTTTGTGTGTTGTAGTGAAATGAAAGGAAATAAGATGAGTGAGATTTGGGTGAATGAATGTGTTCAATTCATATTTCGATAACATGTTTTCTACACTATATTTTTAAAAAGAAAATTATGTAAATTAAATTGTTTATATGATGAAAATTGGATATTTTGGTTTTTATGTGATCATTTTTTTTTTTTTGTGTTTTTATTTTTTTGTTTTGTTTGATTCTATGTGGTTCGGAAAATATTTTATTGACATTATCTGTTTTGAATACAATTTCATTTCATATAAAATTAAATAATTCATAAGAGTTTTAATTTTTTTTTTTTTTTTGCCTTTTGATTAAAATTAGAATTACCATGATTGTAAATTTATACGTATATCAACATTATTATGTATAGGTTGTTGTTGTTGTTTTTTTTTTTTTTAAATTAGTAACATTTATATAAGTATTATTTTATATTTACATCAAGAACATGGGATTTGTGTTTTTTGTACTATTTTTTTTTTTTATTATAGTTTTTTGTTTAGGTTTTGTTAATAATTTATATGAAAGGCCAACTAACTGTATATGTGTAATTCTATGTGGTTGATTGTATGATATGAACTTCTGATATAAATTGTTATATAAATTTTATTTACCTTTATGTTAATTGAATTTAAATATGTTGTAGATTTGGAATTAAAAAAAAAAAAAAATGTAAAAGATTAAAGATAAATAATTTCATTTCAACAAGTTTTTAGAATAATTTTAAATAATTTAAAAACAGAAAAATAATAAATCTTTTTGTAATTTCTGGTTGCGTTGTGAAAGTTATACAAAGTGAAATGAGATTAAATTAAAAACAAAATTTGATAATTTGAAAAATAATCTAATTAAATGTAATTGTAGATAACTACTTCTACTCTTTATTTCTATAAATCCAAGCCAAATGTTCAAAATTACCTTTCTTACTTACATTTTGGGCACAACATATCTTGAAAGTTCTTGGCCTGGGGCAATATTGTCCTTTAAGGAATAGGTTTATGAGCAGATTTGCATCAATTGTAAATATAAAGCTTTTTCAATTTCGTTAATATTTTATTTCTCCATCGAAGTGGCTGACAAAGTCCCACTCAAGATTATTAAAAAATTAATAATCCAATTTAATTGGAATGAGATAAGGGGTCGTAAAACTACTAGAGGATTATGGCCCGAACATCGATTGAAAAATACTTTTATTTAATAGAAGAAAACGATGAAAAGGAAGTGAAAGTTTGGATAATCTAGAATATATCCCTCAGATATATAGTTAAGATATATATATGAAATTATGCCTAAAAAATTAAATATTTATACTGTAAATTTACTCTTTTTTAATGCAATTTATTTTACATCTGAATTTTTAATTGTTTTAAATTACACTTAGAGAGTAATTTTACCATGATAATCGATGGCAATAGAATACCATCGATTATCGAAGTAAATTTACAACGAAAAGTTTTTAGAGTGCAATAAAAAACGAGCCAAAAAAAAGAAAAGAACATTTGAAATGAAAAAATTATATACATCAGTTTTACCAATTAGTAAAGTTAAATTCGAGGACACACATGGTTCAGAAACAGAAAAGGAAAATTAAAATGTGAAAATTAAATTCATGAAACTAAATTTTGTATCAAAGTTAATAATGTGATCTATTAACTACCTGAATTAACTACCTATATGTGACCAAAATTAAAATGAAGTAGCTATGTGATAAAAAAAATCAAAATTAGTATAAAAGTATGCAAACTTTAAATAAAGATTGAAATAGATATTTTTAGTTTTGTTTTTCCAAGAAATGGATTTCTGTTAATTTAATGTTATTCATTTTTTTTTTGCTAATATAATAAAATTTATTTTTCTTAAAATGTACCTAAACTTTTTTATATTGACTTAAAAATAACACTACAATTTAATACTTTTATGTATTATTTTATAGAATTTTGTTGAATTATTAATGTAAAACCATTTGCTAGAACTATTATATTACGAGATGTAATAAAAATCCCGTATAATTATCCATGTAACTTTACTACATTGAGAGATATAACATAATACGTAATATAATTATCCCAGCAAGACTATGACATCTACGCTTTATCGAACTTTGGTTTTCCAATAAGTCCATGTTAAAGTATTTCATCTCAAGATGTTATTATGTTAATAAAAACAAGGGTAAAAATAAAACTAGTACAATTCAAATATCTCGAACTTAACTAATTTTGAAATTAAACCTAGTGCAAAAATTAATAATATACCGTAAAATAATAATGCTGACAAAAATTTGTATCATATTACGCATCAGTTAATGCTTTTAAAATATATTCCAAATATGATAAAATTTTAAGTTGCTCCTCCTGTAAAATTGACTTTTCTGAGTTGTCATAATTTACATTGGATAGGTCGATATGTTATAAATGAATCAGAAGAAGCAATATTTCTATATCACTGTTAATCACGGTAGCCAACGTGTTAAAATAAATAAATAAATAAATTTGTTTTAAAATTCGATATCAATGATTATTGGGATGTCATTTTTCAGTTTCTATCTTAGAATTTTAGCTGGAAATAAATCATTTTATTACTATAAAAAAACACACGCACAAACTCATATTTAATGATTTCATATTCTTTATTATTGCAAAATTCATATTGGCTATTTATTTTTTGATTAATTTCATTTTCAAATCAAAATAACCACAAAAAAAAAGAAATATAATTGTATAAATACATATATATATATATAAATTCAAGTCAAAAGAAAAATAAAAAAAAAATTCAAAAATAAAATTTTAAAAGTAAATTAGGTTCTTTCTTATATAAATTTTATAGAATGGAAATTTTATTGTAAAAACAAATCAACAAAACAAAAATTCAAAATATAAAACAAAAAAAAAAAAAAATAACAAAAACACAAAATAGCAAATGAAGAAAAAAAAAATGCATTAAAATACGTTTAACGTTTTATTTGTTCGTTTGTTGTCTCGCGTTATTAAATACTTTCTCTCCTTTTAGTCCTTTTTGGTTTTATTCTTTACTGTATATTTTGGTTATAAATTTTTATGCATTGTTGTCTAAACTTTAAAATTTTCATCGTCATTTTATTTATATTTTATTCTCTTTATATAGTGTCTAAGTTTTTTTTTTCAGCGTTTTACATACTATACACATATTATATATATATATATATATGTATATATTAATAATATATGTGGAAATTGTATATTTTATATTTATGTAGCTGGTACTGTACATTGTTGGCAGTCATCCATGTCGGGTGTTACTTCTTCAATTTGAATAGTTGTCTCAAAGAAATTGTACTTTTGATGCACTGCAGTATTTGCCTCCTGAAGTATTTTAGCTGGATGGGCAGTAGGTCCTGTAATGAAAATAAAAATTTATAAATATTATATATGTATATGTGTGTAATATTTAAGACATTATATTATGTATACGTTTATTTATATAGAAATAACTTTCAAAATAAACTGAATTATATAATTTTTATTTTATTTTATTATATTTTATTTGTGATATTTCAGACGGAATTTGTTTTGTATATATATATATATATATATATTTCTTTTTCTATATATTTGTTAACAACAAATTTTCCATTTGTTGTTCTTTTTCTTTTGTTTTTATTTAAAAAAAAAAAAAAACTAACAACCAGAAATAAAAAAATAAAAAAACCAGCGAAATAAAAACTGTCAGCCTGAATACTTAAAAAGCTTTAAATTAAATTAAAGCCAAAGAGAAGAATGAAATTATTATGTCACAATGAAATGCGGATAAAAAAAAAAAGTTTTAAATTTTTATTTTTTTATAAAAAAAAAAAACAACAAAAAAATAACAACAATAAGAAAAGGAATATACAAATATACAAAATAGTGAATTATTTAAATACAAAAATTTAAAGTTTGAATAAAATTCACAGATTTATGTACAGTCAGTGTTAATATTATAATTGAAGATAAATACTAAGAATCAAGTGGCTGTCAGGGAATTGTCAAAGTAATACAATGTAACTATAGGTATACTTAATTCAATTAAGCATTTAGAAAAATTAATTTATTAACGTGAAACCTATTCAGTTGTTGTTATTTTTGTTATTTCAATTTTTTATTTTTCGTTTTTGTTGTTTATGTTTTTTTTTTGTTTTATCTTGTAGCATTAATTTGGGATAATTATTTAATAGAACATTATTTTATATCCTTTATAATTAACATTATTAAAATTAAAATATACATTTTCATTCTAAACTGAAAAATATTTTTTTTCTACTTGTATTGACCTAAAACATGTTTATATGAAATATCTAGCAACAAATGACTGCTAATTGTTCCTTGAATGTTGTAGCCTTCTAGACGGTTGTTTTAAACTATTTTGTCCCATAATTTGTTCGATTTTATTTATTTTCTGTTCTATGTAATCTGAACCTCTTAATAGATATTAGAAGTAGATACCTAATTTGTTAAATTATCTGGTTTGTAATTGTGTCCTGTATATAGAGTATAGGGTATGCACATCATTTTTATGAAATGAATTTATATAAATATAAATTATATATAAAATATAAATTTAATAATTAAATAATAAAAAGAACAAGTTCGATTTATTAATTAATATTTAATCTTGATACTTAGATATTTTATATCATCATATTGTATCTATAAATATTATTATTATTTGTGTTAACAAATAAAATTATTTTCGGGAATTGTTTCGTTCATCATTACACTACTAGAACTCATCAGTAGGTATTTATAGTGTTAGACTACCTATACAACTTCCTGATTTTAATTTTGATTGACTTTATAACTTATTAAAAGATGTCAATAACACCTCTGTGAGTTATAAAAATCGACAAAAAAAAAAAAATATGTTGATGTTTTTATCCAAATGATCACATCAAAGGTGTTCTATGATTGACTGATTGCATTGTTTGTTACACTATAGTGATATATATCTCTATTTAAATATTCTGCAATCTCAATAAGTCTATTTATTTTTATTTTTGCAGTTTTGAAAACACTGTGAATTTTTTAATTGTCAAAACTGGCTTCTGTAGATAATAATTGATGAAATGTATATTTTATGTACTTAAATCTTATCTTAAGGGTTAACAATTTTTTTTTGTTAATTAAAACGTTCCACTAATACAATATTTGTCGTCGTATTGATGTAATTCTGATTTTATTTTGTTTTTGTTTGTTATTTGCAAAATTTATCAATTCTATTTGGTATGTGAATGATATCATTTGAGTGTGTGCGTAACGCTATGCCGATATTAAAAATACATTATCATACAAAAATACCGTTAAATAAAATCCGGCCATTTAAAATATTTTATTTATGTTTTTTTATTGTAAATGTAAATCTGTGATAAAAAAAAACGGAGAGAATCTATCAAAATCGGGATTTTAAATATTGCCATTTTGATATGGCGAAATTTCTATTTGCTGGATTTGGATTTAACTCTTTTATTTTATTAAAATATTGTATGTCAACCATTACTAGGCATACCTTTTTAAATCTAGTTTTTTTAATCCATAATGAGGTAAATCAGAGCTTAACCAAAAATTGTGACTGGGATTGAGCAAACAGAGTTTAGTTTAACGCCTACCAAAACTCAAAGTTGTCTAATTACGAAAAATATAATGCCATCCGAATCTATTCTCAAGTTTCAAGTTGAAGACTAACATCGACTGGATAACTTAAATATCCTCAACGATGTAATTTCGGTCCTTAAAAACAGTAAAGTCATCATTTATGCAGATGATGTGAAGATATTTAAAGAAATTAGCACAACTAAAGACTCGGCCCTGCTTCAAAACGACTTGAATACCTTCTTAAATTGCTGTATAATTAACAACCTATTACTGAATGTTGACAAATGCAATGTCATTTCTTTCACCCGCCGATGCGCACCATTCACTGCTGATTATACTTTGGACAACAAAGTTGTCAACGAGTGATGCAATTCAAGGACCTGGGATTGATTTTTGATGATAAATTGTCATTTGTCCAACACATAAATTCTATTGTGAATAAAGCAAACTCTATGTTGGGGTTTATTAAGAGATGGTGCAAAGAATTTAACGATCCATACATTCTTAAATCCCTTTACATGTCCCTCGTAAGACCCAACCTGAAATATGCTAGTCCTGTCTGGTGTCGTTATTACACTACTCATAAAAATAGAATTGAGGCAGTTCAAAAGAAATTTCTACGTTACGCTCTCTGCCACTTACATTGGTCGAATCCGCTTGTACTACCACCATACACTCATCGCCTTAAGCTTCTACAATTAAATACCTTAGAAACGAGAAGAATTACTGCTGATATTCTTTTTATTTTTCAAGTTTTTAATAATCTAATTGATTTCAACAATATCAAAATAAAAGTCAATTTGCACTTTAATTCCAGTACCCGTTTTCGTTCAAATAATATTTTTATCCCATCCTTCCATAGAACCAATTACGGCAAATCAGAACCACTAACCAGAATGTTCCTTACCATCAATAAATACAAAAATTTTATTGATTTTTCCCTGGCCGTTCATCAGGTCAGGAATACTCTTGTATCCCAGTTGCCATAGCTTTTGCGATCTTTCTAATTTTTAACACGAAGTAGTTTGTAGTTTTAGTTATTCTTATTTTCTTTCTTTTTATTTTTATAATATCATATTTTTTTTTTTTGTTTTTTTGTAATTTTAATTGTAAAATTATTAAAACCAAAATGTAAATTTAAACTTAGAATAAGAATTCATTGTAATGTGTTTGAGCTAAACATGAATAAATAAATAAATATAAATACCAGTAAATCAAAATATGCTCTGGAATTACCATATTTTCGATACTGCAAAAATCGCTGCAAAATATTTCGATTTTTTAAATCCCACATTTCAGTAGGCATATTTTTCACTTATCCCATCACTAATTCTATTAGTAAGGCATATTTTTCAGTTATCCAATCACTAATCTTATCAGTAAAGCATATTTTTATAGAGCTTACATACGATTAAAGATGCAGTATAATTCGTATATATTATATGTAAATGATGATCTCATAGATGATGTAAATGTCTCATTAACACTGTAGAGCAAGTGTCATATATTTAGAGCACTAACTATATATTTTATAGGTATCTTGTGGGAGTAGCAGTCCTCAGAACATAACTAAAATCATTAATTTAGCCTTTTAAGCAATTCGTTTATAGTTAGAACTTCTAGAATGTGGAATTGCATTCCACTACAAGCATTCGCAAGAAAAGGTAGTTTTTATGTGTTTGATTTACAAAAATTCAAAGTTAACATCAATATCACAAGCTCCCGCCAAATAATTATACTACTTCATTTCGTTTTTCTCTTCTCTAACTATTCATTTTTCTTTTCCAAGCCAACGGTACGAAAGTATATAGGTTTCTATGACCTAAGTGTTTTACAGGACATTGTAGCAGTAGCAGGCAGTGATAATAATTAGTTTATAAAGAGTAAATAAAAAAAACTATTATCGAAAAACATTCAATTCGTTATGTTCCACTTTATGTAGTAAAAATTACAGTAGCGTAATTAGTGTAAAAAATTGTAATTGCTATCCGTACCTTTATAATGAATTAAAAATAAACTAAAACGTGGGAAGAGCTAAACCTAAAACTAAAATTAATATTTGTAAAAATAAAATGTAAATCAATCAAAATAGTTAAATTACTTTTGATACTGTCTGTACTATAAAAAAAAATGTATTTATATATATTCAAATATAAAATAAATAACTTTAAAAATTAAATAAAATATTTTTTGTGAACTCTATTTTAATAAATATGAACTCCAGTTCATTTTAAGCCTGTTAAAATTAAATTTTCACAAAGATCACAAAGTTTCCCTTGTCTTTATTTAAAAAATATTTTGTTTTCAAAAATTTACTCCATTATTTTGATCTTCTTAATATTGTTACAGTATAACAATGATAAAATTAAAATTAAAATTCATGAATGGATGTCTGGTGGTAAAATAAAAGATTTTCAAACTTTGCTGATTGATTAGAAAATTTAGATTTATGTTTTTGTTTCGTTTCTGAAATTTTGATAATAGGAAAAGTTTGCAAGTTTAATTGAAAATTTTCAACTTTTCAACAAGATAAGAAACTTTAAATAATCTATAAAGTTTTGCATTATTATTATATTTGAGGTTTCCTGCTGCAGTGGTTAATTAGACAAAAAAATATATCGTATTAAGAAAAATGAAAAATATTACGGAAAATTAATTTTTTCAAATTTGAAGTTAACAATTTTGTAAAAATATAAAATGGTAAATATTTATTTGGCCAGTATATTTTAATTTACTTTTCGTCAGTATATTTTTAAATATAATATTATTGTCAATGTATTTTTTTTTTCTCCTATTACTCCGCGTGGTAGAATAGGGCTTCGATAGTGAACCTCCATTTCTCTCTGTTGAGTACTACTTTCCTTAATATCGTCCCAGGTATAATTGTTGATTGTCAATGTATAAATATAATTTCTCACCCTGGCGGAAAAAAGCACATAAGTCATTTTACGCGATTTTACAGGAGAGCGTTTTTTTTAATTTTTAAATTAATTCTTTCGATTAGAAAAAATTGTGGTACGCAGTTTAATTACTATTTGCTATAGTTTTCAACGCGCAAATATAAAATTTAAAATTTTGCAATAATTTAGAAAATAATTGACTTAAGTGCTTTTGTTCGAAAAAGATATTTGACTTATGTTCTATTTCAGTAAGTAAAAAAAAGAATAAAAATGTGGTAATAAACAAAACATTTTATTATTTCAGTCTCAAAAAAGTTAAAAAACACAAATAAAAAAAATTAAATACTTTCTTATGTTAAAATTAAAATTAAAAAACAAAAATATCAACAAATTAAACATTTCTTTAGTTCAAAATAAGATGAAAACAAAAAATCAAAAAGTAATCACAAATAAAACATTTTCCTTCTATCAAAATTAATATTAAAAAGAGAAAACTCTAAGCTTCCTATCCACTTCAAACTTGATCCTCATCAATTTCAATCAAATCAAGATCGATATCAAGTTTAGTACTGGTTGCATCAAGCAGAGAACTATAAAATTGATGAAAAATGTGTGGAATAAAGTCAAGCAAAGATATTAGGTCTTTCTTTTTATCAGCACTTATAGATATCAAATTGTTTGAAACATTCGTAGTTTTGTTTCTTACCCTTCTTTTAAAAAATTTTCTTTCTTTCTATGTAAATTATTTTTATACAATATTTCCCCAAATTTGTTCTTAATATCATATCGAAACCATTTCACATCATGCCATTTAAATCACCCAAAGTATTTCTGTTTCGAATGACCAAAGGCCTTTTTAAAATTGAAGCAAAATTTAAGAAATCATTTGATGACATTTCAACTACCTTAAATTTAAAACTACACGATCGAACATGCTGCATCCAGTCATTAGGGTGAAATATTTCCAAATTAGTTTTCTTTTTCTTTTTTTCTATGATACTATGATCACCGTCAACTTCCATATGGCTGTGACCTGGAACTATAAACTTGTGCTCAATAACCTCTATATTGGTTGATTTTTCTTCTAAGAGCATAGAGAGCATTGCAGTAAAATGCGAATTTTTATTCTGCCCACCACAAGTATCAGAATAAATAATCACATGTTTTACCTCGGCTGTAAAATTTTTTAAATGCTTGTACAAACAAGAGGCTATTTGGTTCGCTCCTCTGCCTGAAATACACTCGTGCCACATATAATGAGTTGAGTTGCCATTTGCGTTATCGTGAACAAATCAAATTAAAAGTCCAGAGTTGCCTTTTGTAAAATGCGAAAGCTGCCGTCAGCGATGGTGTTTGCAAACATTGCTGAAGGTCAACGGTGAAACATTAGATTTGGTTGTTTGATTCTTTCGATAGTTCTTTTTCAACGCGCTTTTCGCTATAGGCTAATTCAAATTCAATATGGTGTTGATCTCTTTTATTTTCGATTTCGATTTTCTCCTGTGAGTTATAATGTTATAATAAATTTTAAGGGTTAAAGGGTTACTTACTGATTTACAGTACAAATTATACATTTTAGATACTGGTAAATCAGAACTTAGATATCTAGTGTTGAATCTTTACGTGCATAATGACTTTCGTACGAAGGGAAAGATAGTATATGTAAACGTACTTCTTCTATTGATTTTGCTGATTTTTTATGTTTTGGAGAATGTTTGCCTCTCATATCTGGTTGAGTAAGTCCGCTAAAAGTTTCTCTTTTTTTTAATGCTACAGTTAAAGTTTTCGCTTTCATTCAAAGTTTTTAAAAAACAAGTTCTACATATCGGAATCCTTTCGCCATTATATTCGAGGGAACAGTTATAGGTTTTCATTCTGCACTTTTCTCCTGTACGTGGGCGATTTGATTTCTTATCTGAAACTGTCATCATAGCAGAAATGAAAGCCGCACGGTTATTGTAGTTACCCATGTTCCAGTATTCATCGAAAATTGCTTTTTGCATTTCAAACGAAAATCTGCTATTACATTTTAAACGACAGTTTTCTAATGAAACGCCTTCTTCGATGCTTTTATTTTACCAGTAATTGTAGTGTATTCCTTGCCGCAATTTCGATTTTCCTTCCTTATCCTTTTATCGTTTTTGCTCTTTAGGGAAGTTGTCGCTACATTTGATGTACTGGGACCAACCAGCATGCTTAAATCTGGTTCCGCATCAGTTGTATTATCAGCTAGAATGTTTGATTCTGCTTCTTTTTCAATATTATCGGGAACATAAGATGGATCTGCAACATAATCGTCGTCTGAAAATGGTTCTTCAATAATATTCTTATCCTCTTGCTCTGCAGTGGAGATGATATGAACAGTGAAGATTTTATTGACTTGTTTAATAAATAAAATTTACCCTTAGAAGTATCAGTTAAAATTTTGTAGTTTTCTTTTTGTTTTTCTGTTACTAATGTAACAAATAGTCTACCCCGGCTAAGTGACATTTCGAAAATTAATTCTTTTTTTTCAAATATATTTTTGAGTAATTAAAGTAAAATATTTTTATTTTAATTAATATTCACAATGAAATAATAAAAATACACATATAATCAAAAACATATCCAACCTGTTTATGGTGCAACAGTTAAAAAAAATATAATAATATTAATTTTAAGTCTATGCTACGCAACACATTTTTTTCTGTTAAAATCACATAAGTCGACTTAATTGTTTTTATACGATAGAAAAATTTAAAAAATTTTTACGTTGATTATTATTTTTGTAATTTTCTAGACGAAATATGTATATTTTGACTTAGGTGTTTTTGTGAGAAAATGGATATTGAGAATATCATGCGATTGAGTCAATAAAAAAAATCGGATTTTTTTGATTTATGTGCTTTTGTCTGCCAAGGTGAGATTTAATAAGTATAAAACATATATGGTCAGCATATAAATTATTTATATTATTTAAATACTAAATGTTTGATATGAATAAATAATTAATAATTAGATTAAGCAAAAACAAAAAAAGATGGAATTAATTTGTTGGTAATTAACTTTTTAATTCTGTTTAAATAAAGACTATTATTTTTATTATTATTATTATTATTATTATTATTATTATTATTATTAATAATATTATTATTATTATTATTTTATTATGAAAAATTTTATATTTTCCTTTACGTAGCTGTTATTGGTTTAAATAAAAAAAAATATGCATTTTTCAGAGTTGGAAAACAAAATCTGCTTGGGTAGCAGTAGTGTGATACAAAAGCGATAATATGGGCTTTTTCCAAATTCAATTTAATTATTCATTTATTCAATTCTTAATGTTAGTATACATAAGACGAGTAGTCTTTATAAGAGTATACAGATAAAAATTATTAAAAGAAAATATTAATTTAAATACATACTTAACTTACAACTAAACCAGTCAAATTATTTAGCAATTAATTCAATTAGACTAAATTAAACAAACTTAAAAAGAACACAAAAAAAAAAAAAAACAAAACACAATAAAAATATTTAATTCAATTAAAGTAAATTCAATTCAAAGTAAATTATTAAAAACATGTAAGTAAAAACATGAGAAAGAAAAAAAAAAATAAAAAATTAAAAAAAAAAAAAAAAATAAATAAATAAAAAAAATAAGCCAATAATTCTATATAAAAAATAAATCAATATATTGTTGCTATATAATTATTATTATCTAAGGTTTTAGCTTAAAGTATTCCCAAGACAGCTCACTAAACATGTTAAGAGATAATTCACAGCTAATAGTACTTGGCAGTGCATTTCATAATATTGCAACTTTTACAAAGAACGATATATGTTTAAGTCAATTAAAATATATGTCAATTGAAATACTAACTATTGTTTAATGAACATGTACTGACCAATCTAATTAAAATGCTGTCCAAAAACGTAGTAAAATACTATCCAAATATTTATAAACAGCCATATAAAATTTGTTTATTTAAATTGAACAAATATTTATGAACCAAATATATGTAATAATTTACCAGAGTAATACAAACTTTTATGCGTAACCACATTGCGTTACCACATTGCGTTATATCCGCTTTTGAACAACACAAATCTAATCAAGCAAATAAAATATGTAACTATTGTTAGAATATGTTACAAAAATGAAAGAACACAATCAAGTAAGAATGCTAGAGTCCATCTCTAGTGATATATACAGCAGAGGTAAAATAAAGCTCTGGTGGAAGCAAGTCTCAAAGACTGGTACGACGTATTATTTTCTACTCTTCAATTTTATTCCATTAAAATTTTGTTTATTTCCTTACGATCTCTATCATTATGTTTAAATTCTTTAAATGGCTTAAACTCTACGAAGGCTGTTTGGATGCTTATCCCATTATGTTGGCCTCAAATAAAAAATAAAAAAAAAAAGGTTTTTGGGCTAACAAAATTATCTAGAACAATTGTCTGATAACCAATTAAGAAATGTAATTCAATCTGCCAGAGACTGGTGAGAATGCTTGTACTAACTATGTCAGTAAGCAAGAAAGTAGATGAATATTAACTAATTTAAAATTGGAAAAATTTAAATTAAAGTCTTAATAAAAAAGTCATATTTATATTATATTCGGTATAAATAAGAATAGATTAATTAAATAAAAGCATTTAAGAATTACATATTTTTAGCTTTTTCTAACCCTTCAATACTTATTATTGATTCAATCTATTGATTCGTGTTGCTTGTTTTAGAACACCGAAATACTCAGTATTAAATCCAGCCTGAACCAATTGTTTAACCAGTTGAGTACCAATTAGTCACTGATGATGCATGTCAAATTTTCTTTTTTTTTCGGATCCCAATGATTCACCGGTGAAACATTTCGACCCTAAATTTCAAAGTCATATAACATGCAAATTATTAAAAAAATGAATTAGATTTCAAAATAAATTATTTATTTCAATATTTTTTACAGTATTTTAATGTATTTTATGAAAATGTTGCAAGCAAAGAAATAATTTTGGATAATTTTATTTACAATACGTACTGACAAGTCTAGACCATTCATTACAGCGAACTCGTTGAATTCGATTATCTTTTGCCATAACGTTTTAACATAACTTTTAACCAAAATATGTTTTTGAACATTCTCGTTTATTCATCAATGGTAATACAAAACAAATATTATATCCTAAAATTATTATCGATGTATCAGTACGCAGTTATTAACATCTGAAAATTCTTCTACTCAACATACGAAAGACATATTATACAAATATTGTTGCGGTACAACAACTCTAATGATACAAATAATGTCGGGCTATGGGAATGAAGAAATTTTTTATGTTCACCGAATCTAAATCTAAATCAATAATTCAATTTACCGCGATAAGCTCTATAGTGTTTGGTAAGACCAAACATAGAGTTTGGAGTTTTACCCTAAGGCTAGACATATGCAAACAAAGTTTTCAAGAATATTTTTCTCATCCATCATTGTGAAAAATTCCTGTAGTGTCCTGTGACACGGCAGTAATCTATTATAATTTCTACCACCTTTGATATATCAACATCGAAAATAGTTTTTTTAAATTTTATTAATAGTTTTTTTTTTTTAAATTTAAGTAATTGATTAGTTTTGCTGATGCTATACAAGGGTGCTATTTTTCAATAGCTTTGTTAGGATACAGGTATTAGTTTGGTAATAGATTTGCTTCAGTAATTTTGCGCTTGTTCTCACCAGAAAGTTCGAATAAATGCGTTGTTCTTTGATGTCAAGAACCTTAAAATTGAAACCTTGCTTGGCCAGTTCTCTCATTTCCCTCTATGTATAAAACTATGTATGCAAATTCAGAATAATATTCACAAAAATAACTACAAAACTTTTTATATCCTTTATTTCATAATTTTTGTATAAAATATTTAAAAATCGGAAAATTAACGTAAATTAACATGTTTACTAAAATTTATAAATATACATTTTTGAACAATAGTTATTCATGAAATAAAACCGTTTTGTTGAAATATTTAAAAAATTTAGCTAAAATTTATTTCCTGTTATAAAACTATAATTTTTCATTTGAAAACAAAATATTTTAAATTTTTCCATACAACATAGATACACTTTAAAACTATAGTTTTTTAGTGAACTAGATTGTTTATTTTTTTTTTTAAATTGTTACAATAAAGAAATTAAATATTATATTGTATATGTAATTCTTATTTAAAATTTTCCCTTGAGAAATAAATATTTAAAATATTTTTACTTAAATTCCATTTCCTACTTTGATATATACTTAATACTTACATATATGTATGTATATTAAATTAAACGCCCACTGTATAAGTATACAGTTTTTAAAAATTATATCTTAATTTTATTTAAAAAGCCAAAATAAAATGAAAATAAAATAAACCATCTTTTTAGTTAAATTATTTAAAATTTTCTCTAAGGTGAAAACTAAAACCTCATATAAATAAATTTTTGGTAGAAATTCCTTAAGCCATAAAAATGATTCTTTTTATTTTTCTCTCATATTATAGTTTTACTTACATTTTCCCACTCATAATATTAATCTTACTTACATATTATTAAATATATATATATACTCGGTTTCTTTGAAATAATTTTTTTTTTCCGTTTTTCTAGAAATATTACTGAAAATTTTATTTAATTTTGTTATTTAGAAAAACTAAACAAAAAAAAAAGCAGAAAAAAAAAATAAGTAAAAATTTGCCATAAGCATAAAAATATTCAACTAGTACAGTATTTTACCACTACATATACATTTGAAAAATTAAATTTAATTTTTGTAACTGAAGGCAAACTCATGTTAAAAATTTTAAAAATTTTCAAAAATTTTCCTAATCTCCTACATAAAGAATTTCTTACCTTAATTTCTTACTATGCACCACTATCTACTACACTAGTTGTATACTATTTTTTGTTCTATAGAATTCATCTTCTATTCTTTAAAATATTTTTCTAAATTTTCTTTTTTTTTTTTTTGTAAGTAATTCTATTTTTTTTCTATCATATGAAAATACACATGCAATTGGATACACAAATACAAATGAAATAAATTGCAAAGTATATACCTAATACAAAATATACATACATACATACACACATATATAAAATATTTTGTCTTAAAATTTTTTTTAGTAGACAATAACGAATGTAATAAATTCCCCTAAGAGCTTTAAATTTTAACACTTGACAATAAGATAAATGATGTAGAACTGTAAATTTATTCCGTTTGCATTTTCTCGTCGCATTCTGATATGGTTTGCAATTGTTGTGATGCGATTTCAATACGAAATTTAAAGAATGAACATTTTTTTTTTTGTTTTTCCTCTTTATTAAATTTTATTTAATATTAGTCGAAAAAAATATTTAGTTACAGGATATTTCTGTAACTATAGTAAATGGTATTTAAATATTTAAATTTTATATATATATATATATTATGTATATAATATATATAGAAATTTTGGTACAATTGGTATTAGAATAATTATTAATAATTGATATTGAAATAATTTACAGGTTTGTATATTTTTATTTGATGATAAGTTATAGATAGAGGGTGTCATGGCGATTTATAGAATTGTAGAATCCAAGTTAATTGAAGTGATTGAAACAAAATAAAGTTGATTGGAGAGGTGATTTATAGAAATTGTAGAATTAAAATTTTATTTATTTATTTATTACTATGTGTAAATCAAACAAGTTACAATAATGAACTTAATCTTACAATAATATTTACAATTAAAAAACAAAACAAAAATATATAAAAGTATATAATAACAAAAAAAAGAAAGAAGAATCCAAAAAACAATAAAAAAAAGTCTAACTAAGTCATAAAAAATTGATTGGAGAAGTCAAAACACATAAAACATTACCAGATATTCCCGGCGTAACATTCGCCGGTGCAGCATTAAACTGGACAAATTTACAATATTGTTTGATCTATCTACAACAATTTTTTTTATATTTCTTATTTAGGTATTTATTTATTTATTAAACAAAGGACCTGTAGATAAATCCGCAGGTCTACTTAAGGTTTATATTTTTTTTGTTTTATTTTGAAAGCACTTTTCACTGTATGTATTAAAATTTTATTTTTACAACCGGTAGGTAGGTACTATATTACGTACGGTATCATAAATTATTATTGTTATTGTTATTTAAATAATAATAATAAAATGAATAAAATTATAATTTACAATATTTATAATATACTTAATATGTATAATATAATAAATAATAATTTAATTTGTCTTTCATAGAATCAAATTGAAAATTTTGATCGCTAATAGTTTTGAAGAAAAACTTTTATATAAGGCAGCGTTTATACGTTTTTGAATTGTGTTTATAACGTACAAATGATATTCATTAAAGTTTGACATCCGACTTTGTTATAGAATATCATAAATTTTTTTTTTTTTAAATAATAGTGCTTGTCACACATTTTCGTATTTTGCAAGTTGAAAAAGTGAATTTTGCGAGAAAAGGTATTTATGAACTTCTAATTGTGTTATGCCAATACATTGAAAGATATACATTAAAAAATACAAAAAATTTGTATTAAATATTATTATTATTCATCAATACAAATAATACTTAGAATAATTGATTTACTATTTAAATATTTATATTTCATAAATGTTCTGAAATTACACTGAATATTTATATTTGTTTATAAGTATTTACTATTAGTACTCGTAACGCATATTCATTCGTATCTTCGTATTTTGCAAGTTTAGAAAGTGGATTTTTCATGAAGAAATATAGTATACTTTGCAACTATATTTGTTTATCTTTGAGATATGTAATTAAAACTTTTGAAATAAGATTTGATTTGTAATTGCAATAAAATTTGTAAATGTAATAAAAATAAGTAAAACAAAACTTTCATGAAATAAAATCTGATGTCTAAACGCTTCCTAACATATACTATTAATAGAGACGTACATTTCAACAACATGTGGCGATCAGAGATGTCGCTGGCAGTATAGATATGAAATTAAATGCATTTAAACTAAATACATACCACACCCACATTAAAAACACATTAAAATAGCCACAGATACGTTTTTTGTGTTTTTTTTTATTATCATAATAGTCCTAACTATTTCAAAACTCAAAATAAAAAAACAAAACATTTATTTATAGAATTTATATTTTTATTTCACTTCTTTTAAATTTTGATTTTGACGTTTTGGTATGATGAGGTACGACCATTATAGTAAAGGTTATGATTGGTTATGACTTTGTTAAATCATATCGAATCATATAGGCCATTTAACGAAGTATCATATGACATCATATGACGCCTTATGACTATTGTAGTTAGGGGTAAAGCCAATAATTATGCTTTTTCTCTTATTGTTCAGTTTTTATTGACGCCTTATGACTATTATAGTTACGTTAAAGTTATAGTTTAGTTAAAGTCAATAATTATGCTCTATCTGTTATACTTCAGTTCTTATTGTTATATTGTTATCCCGCTAGGGTCTCTGATGTAGGTAAGGGTAGTCTGTGATTTTTCTTTTTAAAGTTTTTTTAATTTTTATGTGTACTAAATTTGCCGTGTATTGAATTGATACTTGATAATAATGTCATAACATATTTTGTTTTTCTTGTTCTTAGCAAATCGTAAATTTCGGTTTATGATTCTTCATGTACAATATTATATTTACTCAATGCTACTGCGCATTTGAATTTATACTTTTGAATTATTTGTTAATAAAATAAATAAATTTAAATTTTTGGAATTTGTGAACATTTTCTGGGTGAGGTAAAAATTATTTTCTTAATTTACTATTTGTTTTACCGGTAAGTTTTTTTGCTGTAATATCGTAATATTTAAGGAAAGCTATTTTAATTATTTATAAATCGAAATAATAATAATATTCTGATAATTCGGTTCTTGTCTTTGCTACTTTGTTTTTTTCTTTTAAAATTAATTCATATAATCAGGTAGTCAATGCTATTGCTCAATAGATGAATTGTTTTTAGATTAATTTTAATTTGTTTTTGGTTTTATTTGGTTTTATTGTTTTGTGGTTTATGTCTTTAAATAAAATTTTTCACACTATCGTTCTTAATAGTTCTAATAAAGTTGTCTAATCTAGTTGAAAAAGTTTCGTGTTGTAAAAGCTTTGTGAAAAGTTTAACAGACGTTTAAGCGTAATAATATATACGATTACCGTTATTTATTTAAAAAGAGGTTCAACCCATTACTGTTTGTAGGGTATTTAGATACATAAAAACTTAAGGTATTTAAATCCTTAATTTTTAAGCGTTACTTATAATATATCTACTCCCGTTTCAAGCAAGTTAATTGGAGATATCGAAACCAAATAAATTTGATTGGAGAGGTGATTTATAGAAATTGTGGAATTCAAATTGATTGGATAAGTTAAAACAAATAAAAAATTGTAACCGTTATTTATTTAAAAAAAAAAGGTTTCAACCCATTACTGTTTATAGGGTATTTAAATGCCTAAAAACTTAAGGTATTTAAATACTTAACTTTTGTGTGTTACTTATAACATATCTACACCCGTTTCTTCCCTTACAGTACAAAAATGGATAGAAGCCGTCGAAAACTAATAATTTGTCAGAAGTCTTCTTCGAAAAATTTCCATAAAAAATTATATTTAGAAGAATAGAGCATGGAAAAGTCTGGAAAATTCCCTAGAAAACTAGTAAGCATTTTCTTCAATGTAATAAGAGTCCCTAAAGAGTTGATCTTGTTTCTGCAGATAGATTAATTTTTTGGATATTTGAATACCTGACCTGTTCCTCTAAAACAGAAAAATAATTTATATACAAAATAGTGCAACGTTCAATTTATATTTTAGAATTTGCAGTTATTGTAAAACAAATATTGTTTTAACATATTGTTTAGCTCTTTCACTTCATATTTGGTATTGTCGTACATCAGTATTAGGGTCCAAAGAAATGTTTTAAGTAATTGATTAAATTTTCACTTTCAATTTCACTTTTTCGTATTTCATACAACGACTACATTATTTAGGTATTTTTTTTTCAACTATGTGGTTATGAATTGGGGATTCGGTCAAATTATACTCGGGACTAAACTTGGACATAAAATTTAACCTGCATGAAGCATATTGCAACTAAAAGTGCACAATTACGCCTTCTAAGCCACAAGTACGATTTCTAAGCTATACTGACTTGTAAATTAAGGTCCTATCTATAAAAATATACTGAAGTTAATATCGACTTTTTGTATAGAGTTGTGTTATAACCCAACCAACAATTCAAATTTAAAAATTATTGAACGTCGTTTTCAAGCAAAGATACTTTTAGAGCAATCGTCAACTCAACTTTGTATATTTGTTCAGAACTAAATCATAATAGATGAGATCTGTGAAACAAGAAAACACGCAATTCCATGATTCGAGTCTTTTGTCATATTGTTTGGTATTTACAACAGCTGCTAAATGGTGGAGTGATTCCATAATCTTTAATCTAAAATATAATTGAGTGAATGCACTTTTATACTTTACTCACAAAACAAGTAGCTCTATGCACCATTTATATACTAAATATGATCTTGTCATCAAGTTTGATTTGATAACTTCTTAAGGCATTATTAAAATGGGTGAATTCCGAATTGTAATAAACCGAACTACTAATTTAATTTTTGATTTTAATTGATTAATACTGGCCCAAATACCTAAGAGGAAGCTGACTTAAATATTAGGTGGTAGGAAATATTCCTACCATGTTAATAAAAAATTAATTAATTCCATTTTTTTCATTTAAGGATAGCCGAAGTTTACAGATTATATAGAGCAACTATTTGTATAGGTATACGAAAAATGGTTTGTCATTGGATGAAAAATTAATTTTACCATTTTTTCTTTTAATCAATAAACAAATAAATTCTATTGGTTCAGTTCAACCTGAATTTTGATACTAACGATTAGAACAATATTGATCTGCTATATTTGATTTTATTTCAGTTGCGGATTTACCTGCGATAGGTACTCTTGCATTCGGATTCGTCTAATTTGAATTCGAATTTATCTGATTTGGGGTTTTTACTTCTCTACTAACAGCGTGTATCTGGTTTAATTTATTCTATTTATTTTTTTTTTTATTTATTTTATTTCAAACGCAATTTGCTCATATAGAGTATCTATATTGTTCTTAGTTGCAATTTACAATTCAGTGTTTTAAGATTAATAAGTGAGTTTAAGAATTTAAAATAAAAAGAATAAAGAGCTAAGTAAATGGTACAGAAGTAATAAAGAGTATTAAAGTACAGAAAAAAAAATATAGAAGAGAGAGAAAATAATAATATAGTTACAATATAATATTTTTTTTTTTTTTTTTTTTTTTTTTTTAATATTAGTTCAATAAAATATTTGTTTAATTCCGTTAATTCAGCTTGTTGTATTCTTTGACAGCATTATTGTAAATTGAATCATTTCTGATACCACTAGCAAATATATTTACTTGAAGCTGTTCTAGTGTTGTATTGGTGTACTTCGTTTATTGTTCTTAAAATTGTATTTGTATTGATGGTCCTAGTAAGCATTTTTTGTATATACAGCTGCAGTGGCAATATTTTGTGTATTTTATGTATTTGTTGTGTTGATATAACAAATATTAATATATCTTCTAAATATTTATATTCGTCAGTTTTTTGAATTTTCATGTTGTTATATAGCAGATTTAAGGACTCAAAGTGTTTAGACTTAAAATATATGTATATACTTTGTTTTTTTAATGTTTATTGTCAAATTGTGTTTGCACATCCATTTATATTTTGTGGTTAGGTCAAAATTCATGTTTATCTCTAAATTCATATTAATATTATCGTCATATATAACTACAAGATCATCAGCATATAGAAACGGTTGCCTCTGTAGATTTAGTTCAGCAAAACTGTTTATGTAGCAATTAAAAAGTGTAGGACCTAGCGAACTACCTTGTATTATGCCACAGTCCCTTTTATGATGTGTTCTGTATACATGCATATTGTTTCCTTTCAGTTAGATAGCTCCTAAACCATTTTTGTTCAACACCACTTATTCCATATTCATATAATTTATGTAAGAGAATTTTCCTGTCTACCATATTGAATGCTTTCGTGAGATCAAAAAACATCAATGCCACATTTTTATTATTCCCTAGTCTATTTTGAATATTGGTTGGGAGGACATCAAAAATAGCCACGTTCGTGTTGGAATTTTTCTTAAACCCATATTCTATTTTACTTTTTATTTTTTCAAAATGCTCCGTAAATAGCATGTTTGCATACGTTTCAATTAGCTTACTAAAGATTGTACATATTGATATTGGTCTAAAATTATCTATATCTTCAGTTTCTCCAATATTTTTATATATTGGTACTACTTTGTTTATTTTAAGTATACTTGGTAATTCACCTTCTTTTAATGCTGTATTATAATTAATCTAGTTAGCGGTATACATAGCTCTGTCTTACAAAATTTCACAATGTCAGAACTAATTCCATCTATCCCGGTTGATTTATAGTTAGATAATTTATCTATTAGCTTTTCTGTTTGGTATTTGTCTATTGGCTTAAACTTAATAATGTATTAATTTTTGTTATCAACAGTGACGGTTTTTACTGACTCTATATTGACTGATATTGCACATTCAATTGACTGCTTTCATTTACCAAAAATATCATCTTACATCTTATGTCCTTGTTAGAAAAATTAATCTGATAGTATTATTATCTCCACTACTTTCTACTAGATACTAATTCTAACCTCTATCTTGATGAATTGATTAGAACAACTGTTATAAAGAAATTTAATTAGCTAAAATATAAAATACGAATACTGTCTTTAATATCGAATTTTCAGATATAAAAAAAATTATTTAGAATTATTTTTCCATTTTCATTTTGTTGTTCTTTTTATTACTTTAGATATCCTTGATAAAATTTTCATTTTTTATAGCATAGTATTAACACTATTATCTCAATTAGCAATCTATGTAAAAATAAAAAACATAAAAACAAACAAACAAAAACCAAAGAAGCAAAAAAGAAAAAGGATAAAACAAATGAACATTTAGAAAATTTTCCAAGAAGTGATTTGTGGCTTTTGATATAACAATAAAATATTAATTTACTAAAAGAATATAAATTAAATGTGTTTGAAAGAAATTATAAAATTTTCTGCTTTATAAAATAAATGTTTCATAATAAAATGAAAATTCAGAAAATAAAAAAAAATTTCTTCAAATTAAATTGTCTTATTTTCAAATGATTTAAATTTAGATAAATTTTAGTTTTTTATTTTGGAATTATTGAAAAATATATAAAAAAAAATTCAATAAAATAAAAATCCTGAAAAATAACAAATTTTGTATACCTATTATAGTTATAGCTATAAAATAATTTTATCTAATGGATTTTTAGTTGACTCTACTTGATTCGCAAAATTATAGGATATGAAAATCAGAAAGACTGTCCTATAAAAATTGGAATCACAAATTTAAATGGGCATCAAACAAAACTTTATAGTTTGATAGATTAAAACATAGTGATAAGTATTTATGAATATAATTAAGACTAGGGGTCCCTGTTGAGTAATTATAATTCAAGTTGAAGCCAAATTTAAAGTTTTTAAAAAAACAGTAATTTACCTACTGACATAGATATTCTCACGATATAGCAGAAGCCACTCGTGTTTAATAAAAAGCTTTGTGGCTGGTAAGTTTTATTTTGGATACATAAATACACCTCCTGTAGCTATACTTGTCTACGGTTCCCATAATTATTATTAGTATAAGTATATTAATACTGTAAACAGTTGATTGTACGTAATTGTAATACACATGGAGAATGACATTAGTCAGTTAATAAAGAACTCTCAATGAGATATGACATAAAATAATAAATATTACACCTCCCTCATATACTGATTCGTTTTCGATATATTCCCCATAGACAGTGGCATTTAATGGATAAAATTACTACAAATAAAATATTTTTGTAATTAAAGAGGTATAAACACTATACATATTTTTAACCCCAACTACATGATTACTACAAATGACCAAAATATAGGAAGCAATAATTTGAGACAGTTACTTAAAAAAATTAATAGAATAAACTTCCTTTAATTATGTGTACAAATAATTAGATGTTGAATAACACAAAATGGATATATTTTATTTAAAAGTTTGAATATCATAAAACAAAATAGAAATTTTTTCAACCCGTATGGGCATTTCTGTTGTATGTACAACTTATTTATATATTAAGAGTTCATTAAGGAGAACCGAGATCAAATGAAAAGGTTTCTACTGCGCAGGTCCTTAAATGCTTGTCAATTATAATTATAGATTAGGACAACAATTGATATATTGACAGGTCATACTGTTTGGTCAAAACAAGCTCAAAATACATTTGGGACTTGTCAGTAATGATAACTGTTATATATATAAGAATATGCTACTCAACACTTAGGATGACATTAGATGTATTTCCGACAACTACCCATGTCCTATCTCAGGTATATGTTTGACAGTCTGATAGATATCTAAAAGATACATTTCTAGGATGTCAACAGATTTTTTATGATATTTTTTTTTATGATCTTGACAGTAACTTAGGTAGAATCACCTTTTCGTGCTTAATTAAGTACGGTACTGCAATTTTACACTACAATATCTACAATAATTTGAGTATTATATTTTAACAAATTACTGGCTTATCTACTCATTAAATGTGGAAAACTACTACTATTGTCAGGAACTAAGCCTTCTTAAATAGAATAGCTTTATTTTATTTAATTTGTTTCCAGATTATATATACTCACAATTATTTTTTGTCATTTATTATATCCCAATGACAAAGGGTACTAGACCAGCTCGAAAAACCAATAAAGCATATTTTTTTTTTTTTTTGCTTCATCGGGAATCGAACCCGGGACCTTTCGGTTGAAAGGCAGGCGCTCTACCTACTGCGCCACCCAGCGTGTAACAACAGATTTGTCACAGATACGAGTATGTTCGTTCAGTATAATAGATAATGGTACAGCGGTAAGTTCCAGTTCATATTTAAGATGTCTTGAACTGGATTTCATTTGGCCCATATGGTGTTTAGTATCGTGGTGACCACAGATTGTTGTTATTGTAATCCCTTTTAAGCTAACTTACTAATGTAAAATATTATGTGTAATTTCAGGAATTCAGGCCAAAAATAGATGCTACTATGCAAACAGAAAGTTGCTTCAATTAAAACTAATATCAAGAAAGACCAAAATGACAATATATAAAACTCTAGGCGAGTCCTCTAAACAGTCCATACGTGAACGTGGCCGAGAAGAATAGCCTGTGCATGTGTTATCTTATTTTGCATTGCTACCTTGCATTTGGTGTGTTTGAGTGTTAGCATACTGAAATTTGTCAATTTTCTTGGGATTCCCATGTTATTAAATACACCTTCTACCATATCTCTTTTTATTGAGTTAAAAGCCTGGCGGAAGTCAATCATTAATAGGTAGAGATTTTTGTTGTACTCATAGCATTTTTCCATGCTATGCCTGAGTAGAAATATTTGATCGGTAGTAGATCTATTTGGTCTAAATCCACTTTGATATTCTCCTAGAATATTTTCGGCTATACGTCTTAATCTGTTATTTATAATATTGGAGAGAGTCTTGTTGTACACTATGTTTAATAATGTGATAGCTCTATAGTTGGAGCAGTCATGTTTATTTCCCTTTTTGTGGATGGGGACAATAATGCCTTTTTCCCATTTGATTGGCAGAGTTTCTGTATCACATATTGTACAAATTAAACTATGTAGGTTGGAGATGAACATTTCACCTGCATTTTTAAATATTTCTACTACAATGCCTTTCTTCTCCTGGGGCTTTGTTATTTTTTATTTGTAGAATTGCATTTTCTACTTCATGTATGGTTGGTATTCCTTCGTCTGTATATTCTGAAATCGTAATGTTGCTATTCATGGGTATCACAGTTTCCAATTCCACTGATTGTTCAATTTTTAATAATTCGTCAAAATATTCTCTCCATCTTTCTAGTATATCTTTCTCCTCACTCAGTATTACTTTATTACGCTACTATTGTCAAAATCATTAAATTCGTAATTTCCTCAACTCAATGTTCAAATTATAACAAATAGAATTAATTAATTTTATATGAATACATGAAGGACGACAGCTGCTGTCTAATTGCGTGCCAATCATGTATTTTCCATCTCATTTTAATCAATCAACAGTTTGTTATATCCAAGTTATAATTTATATTACAAATATATTTTAAGATTTAATGACTAAAAAATTCAATAAAATTTTATTTCCAAAATATGGTTTCTTTAACAAAACTAAATTACAATTTTTGAATACATAAAAATAATATCCACACTTCCATTAAAGCAAAAAAAAAAAAAGAAAATTAAATAATTATATTAAAATAAAAACTTAAAATAAAATATCCTCAACAATTTATATTTTTTTAATATACGAATACACATGAATGAATGTGTAAGGGGAATGATAATAATTAATGAGTTTGTTGAATCCATTTTTCGTACAACCTACATTATTTTGTATACAGATATGCTGATAGTAGATATATATATATGTGTTTTGTATACTGTTTACACATTGTATATTACATTCTACATACTTATTTTACTTTCATTTTATATTTAACTATTTTTTTTTGTTTTTTCTTTCATTTAGTTATCTTATCATACATTTAATATGGTTATCCTCAGAAACAGATTGCTTAATTTTAACACCAGAAAGTTATTTTATAGTTTTTCTCACTCTTTTCAAAAAAAAAAAAAAACAGAAAAAAAAAACAAACAAAACTTATAACAAAAATATAAACCAAAATATCTTTGGTTAAAACAAAAAAAATACCGAAAAATACCAAATTAAGATAAGAAAATAACAAAATGGAGAAACAAAAAAAAAAAATAATAATAATATATATATAAACATATTGATTGATGAAAAATAACTGTTTTTCATTTTCTTGTACTTGTTATTCTTGTTGTTGTTGTTGTTGTTGTTGATATTTCCTTTTATTCAAGGATAAAAACAATTTTCTAACCATTTAACAACATAAAGGCTGGATTTATGTACGTTGATTACTTAATCTTATATATTTAGTGGTGATATGTGGTGATGGTTAAATAGAATAATGATAGTGATGGTGGTTTTTATATTGGATATTTATTATGGGTACCCTGCTATTGGAATATAACCTTTTGTATACTTGATTTTATTGTATTGCGGTCAAAATGCTCATGAGTATTATTTTATTTGAATTTATTTTTAAATATTATATCCGTTCAGTAGTATTATCTGAAGTATGTTGTACACATATTTGTATTATTTGTAGAAAGGAAAAACCATTACTGAAATTATATGTAATGTAGGTAGGTATAGACTTCAGTAATTTGTGAAATATATTTTTTTTCAATTTAACAACAAGTAATAGGAGGCAGGCACTTGACCTAAAAATAAATTCAATAAAAATTTTGAATTATAATAATTTTAAGTCTATTTGGAATTTTAGTTGTGTATCTTGTTTTTAAAATAAAATAATCAATTTATGGCATTAACCTTAATTTAAGTAGAAATATTTTTTTAGGGCATTACGTATGATAACGGAATTTATTTTGTGATAGAGAGTAGAGGGGAAGAAATTACTTACAATATCAAATAGTTTTCAATTATTATAGATTTCCTGTAATAAATCATAAGTCATTTTTAAATTCGGAAAGCAAATTCCCACTATATAAAACAACTTTGCGTAGTGTATTTCTATATGGATTTATCGTATGGAAAGACACTGCCAAAACGCATATGCAAATTTTGCAAAGAAAACAAAATGCAATATTGAATTAATAAATTCTTGCAAAACCTAGACATTTTTCAACCAAGAAATTGCATAAATTAGCTAATATATACACCATATTGCAACAAATTGAAAAGCTGAAACCTGCTTTCCTTGAAAGTTGCAACAACTCAAATAATCCGCTCATAAGAGCAATTTTAGTATAGGTTTTAATTTA
This sequence comes from Argyra leucocephala, assembly GCA_963942445.1. Lineage (NCBI taxonomy): Eukaryota > Metazoa > Arthropoda > Insecta > Diptera > Dolichopodidae > Argyra > Argyra leucocephala. The sequence continues at coordinate 131,074,267 of OZ012680.1, forward strand.
GGGTTATTTCTTAGTATGTAAGTAGTGGTAAGTTTTATGAACAAACATAGATATTCAAAAAGGTTTTTTGTCGCCATTTTTCCTTTAAATAATAAATTAATTAATAAATAAATTAGTCAGCTATATCCTAAGTAATAATTAAGAATAGTCATAGGTGTAAATGCAATAGTAAAGCCCTCTTAAAAGTTTAATATTGTTAAAAAAAAATTATGAATATGTATAATGGCAATAAATAAATAAATAATAAATAAATAATTATTATAGATTTAATTAATCTAGATTGCGATTCTATTATTAAATTCAAATTGTTATTTAGAATGAAGATAACAAATGAAAGAACACTACAGGTAGATTTAAATTTAGATTCAATTAGGTTAGTTTACTGCTAGACGCAATTTTCTGTACCTGCAGTTGTAAAAATAGTAACGCAAAACAAATTTTGAAACATTTTTTTTTTTACATAAAACTTCTGTAATTCGACATCTTCAAATCTATTATACTTTCAGGTTTATTATATTCAAATTGCTGGTCTATGTCCTTGATTAATGCTATTATATCTTTGATGCAAATTTCAGAATTAGACTATGTGTATACCTGATAATATTTATCTCTTTTGTCAATATTTTATTTATTTATTTAAGAATTCTCAAATGAGCCCAATGCGCGTCAGAGTGTATATAATCTAATAAAATAGATCAGTGTAAACTAAAATTCAAAATATACAAAATATTAATATAATTCAATGTAAATAGTGTAGGATAATAGATAAAATGTGAGAGGAGGACTACTCTTTTTCTTAACGAAATCTGCACATGTCTGCGTTCGATCTACCAATCTTGAACAGATATTTGTTAAATGGACCATGACCTGTGATAAACCATGCCAGTGCTCTGAAATTGGAATTAGTCTCCAAGATTACCTGATTTAATCGATGAAAGCACATGACGTAAGTTCAACTATCACCCATATTTTGTGACTCAGTATTTTCCCACTTGCAAACAATAATTCTTTGCGGATAGGTGTTTGAACGAGCAATATTTAGTTCTGGTTCTAAGAATTGACTCTTCACGCCTTTTTTGTAAGGATGTATCTACTTCTTCATTACCTTGTATTTCTTCAAGCCCACGAGTCCATGCAAGAGTAATTCTGTTTCCTTCTGCTAGCTTAATTAAGCTTTTTTTCAAATTATTAGCAAAAACTTGGATCAGAAAAACTTTATACTTTCCTACCGTTGTATTTTGGAAGAGAAAACAAAAGAGATAGTTAGAGAGAAGAGAAAGAGCAAGAAGTTGTAGAAAGGTTCGGTTTCGGTTTTGGTTTTGAATTTTTGTAAATTAAACAAATAAAAACTACCTCTTCTTTGGGAATGCTTGAAATTCGATTCCACGTTCTAAAAATTCTGACTGTAAATGATTTTCCATAAGCAATCTTAAAGTCCATATTTCTACGATGGAGGGGTGGGAATTTGGCAATAAAGCAATAAAGCTTAAAGCAGTCTTTGAGGCGCCCGCCAATAGATGCGCGAGTTGTACTCCATCTTGAATCGTATGTAGGCTTTATAGATATTAATCAAATCTTTAGGTGCAAAATATGCTTTACATCGATTTAAAAAACTCAAACATTTTGTGGCGCTTTTGGCAATATCGAAAATATGGTTATTACAGAGCAATAGCTATAGATAAATTTCGAATTAAAAATTGCGGAAACCACTGTGCCCTCTTTTATTACATTGTAACGCTGGTATGATTTTGAATTTTGTCAATGTTACATAGTGAAGCTTGTGGTGCACCAGACCATATGTGAAACTGAAAAAAAAACTGAAACATTTGACAGCATTTTAGCTTTATCAAAAATATGCTCATGCCTAAAATATTTCAACTTTCAGACCGTTGTAGATTCCTCCTTAAAATCGCAAAGTTAAGACGCATTGATCTCTTTTACAAAACTGCTTTTGGACCTGTTGAACTTAATTTTATTGTGTTACCCCAATCGGCTGTTTTTGATCGATCGTGATTAAGTGACCTAGTGCTCATTGTGATAGAAGGAGCGTTAGATTTTTGTAAACAGAATCCGTAAGTACAGAATCGAATAGCAATAATTATGCTCTTATCTAGAGTTTATTCTTTATCTTGAGCACTTTTTATACATATTAAATCTATGGTCGCTAATATTGAGAAATGGATTATAACAGTAAAAAGAAAGAAAGATAAAAAAGAATTGAAGTTAAACCGTTTCCTTTGGATACATTATTTTATCATTTTAGCTTAGTAGGTGTTCAATCCAATCACGAAAGGTCGAACTGAATTAAACACAGCGGAAGTGTTAACAAGAACTTAAAGCAGTTTGATTAGGTAAAGTTAATTTAAATATTTCATATATTGATAACTGGATAAAGGCTTATTAATATTGGGGCTTGGAAAGAAATTTGAAGTGAGATAAAAATCTGTCGAATTTTATTGGATAATCTTGGTAGGTAGGTAGTTAGAAGTGGCCATTCCAGTTACTTCTGGAAAACCAATTAGCACTTAATTGTGCCTTTTTGATACCAAGTGGCCTATTTCTTGTTGTTGGTTGTTGTAAGGGGTCATTCTATCATCTTCTCTCTCCCCAGGGACTTATTACTATTGCCATCCTGTGTGATTGAGAAGGTTGATCAGATCTCCTATTTTATTTTCCGCTATAAAACCTATGGATAGGTAATCTAAGCAAGATTACAACTAAAAACTCTAACAACTGTTCCCCCAACTGTACAGCTACTTAAATCTGTTACATAGAACTCCTCCAATGTGTTCGGATTTTGCTTTTGTATACTTTTCATCTATTTTTTTTCTCTACATTATTTTATTAAAACTTATCATCTGGACCAACCATTAATTCCACACCATTTTTTTAACATAAAATAAATGGCTTAAGATCAACCACCGACTTCATCTATAAATAATAATAATCCGTAATTGTTTATATTGCCATTCTAGAAGAAGCATTATTGTGATTTTCGTATATCAGTAAATCATGGTTCAAATCATTGTTAGCTGACATCTTAATATTTACAAATAAAACATTTCATCGGCTGAGTTCTGAAATGCTCCATAAGCCATTTTCACTTTTTTTTTACTTAGGAACAGATTTTATGTTTTGCGACACTCTCTTTCTTTTGGCCCAAACCGTTTTTTGCTATCTTTTACCGTTTCGGAGATATATAGTTCCAGATTGACCCATATCCACCTTTGTAATACTTTGATAATTATAAAATGACCCATACGCCAATTTTTTGGATATGGGTCATTTTTGTGTGAAGTTTGACGTCAAGATTGACTTATTTCTGAAATGCCCCATATCCATATGCCTGACACATATGCCCAACAATAATTGTGATTGAAATCGTAAGCTTTTATTATGGGGGGAATAACCATTGATGTCAAAAACGTATGGTTATTCTCGCCATAATAGAACGGTACTTCTTTAATAGTTATAAGTTAAGGTATATAATAAATAATTTTAAGTTCTTTATTTTTTTAGTAATTTAATTATTGTTTTATTGTTTTTGTTTTAGATTATAATATTGTTATAAGAGAATTTAATTTCAATGAAATAAACTGATTTTAATTTAGAAATTTTTTAATACCATAAATTTTTTAATACCATTATTTTTTAGTATATAGTGGACCAATATTAGTATGTAGTAGATTTGATTTGTAAAGTTTAGTGATCAAACGACTCATATCCAGGTAAATTTGACCACGTGCATGGACTAAAATCAACTTGTTCAAAAAAGTGGATATTGGTCGTTTGGGAATCAATTTCGAAAAACAAAAAGCCTATAACTTATAAACTAAAAGGCGTAGGCACTTGAAATTTTGTAATTAACTTTCACTTATTTATAATTTTGTTATTAACTTCAAATCGCGTTTACTCGAAACCGAGTTGATGCCATATAAAACCTTTCAGATCTCAGCCGACGATTTATTGTTGTAGTCATTATGTATTTTGAATTGAATGGCAAATATTTGTAAGACTCTAAATGATTCTCTAAAAAATATTTTTGTTTATATTTTATTTATATTTTTTTCTATAATTTTGTATTAAAACATTTTAATTTGATATTAATAGGTATTTTATTGTGACTGTTACCAAAAGCAAAATTTAATATTAAAATATATAAATAACATTTTTTTTGTTTTGTTTTGCTTGAATATAATTATATAAAAGAATGAATTGTAATTTTAGATAACATAACAAAATAATTTTCAATATTAAAAATAATCAATAGAGAGATAATAACAGAAAAACAAAGGTCCATTATTAAAACTATAAATTTCTAAACACAAAAAAAAAATTAATTTTTTTTAATAAAATTTCATTTCTGTAAGGAATTTCTATTATTTTTGGTATCAACAGTCATATGTCAAGTTACGATATCATTTAAATGAGGGAGGTTTTATTTGATTATGTGAAAGAGATAACTATATTAATAAAAAATTTTTTTTTTGTAAATTTACAAATTTTTAAATTTAAAGAATTTTTATTTAATTTTCTTGGATTGCTTTGCTATGTTCGGTACTAAGAACTGTATTAGATGTCTTTAAATACAATATTCATATAAATGCTTTAAAATATTCCAAATGTTAAAGTTTACTTTGAAATAATAAAATTATTAGAAAGAGAGAACAATATTATTTTTATGTCACTAGAATGTAAAATGTATTTCGATGGAGAATTACTAGAAAACTAGGATGGCTAGAAGAAATTTTTCTATTTCGATGTGTAGTTGTATGTTGGCGCGATTTTTTCAGATCCATTGCACCCCGTTTGTTATATTAAAATTGCAGGTTTATGTCCTTGACAAACGTTATAATTGCTTTAAACGCGTAAATATATAAGGGACGAAGAAGAAAAGCTTAAATAGCTTACGAATACAAACTAGGGGGTTATTGAATAGATCAACAACTATTTAGCTAATCAAAGTGCCCAAATAAATTTTTTTTTGGTATGTTTCATTACAACTATCTTAATTATATTATTTTAAATAAGATACAAGATATTTATATATATATAAAAATGAAATTTTTTATGTCTGTCTTTATGTCTGTAAATTTACAGAGTTGAAAATTTTGTATTCAGGTACTGCCTCAAAAATAAACAAATACATCTTTTACCGTTTTTAAAAATTTTGAGTGGTTCGGGCAGCTACCATACAACTCCCAGCATCTATCACAAATATATTAAGAGCCAAAAGTGGTACAGAGTTGAAAATTTGTACTCAGGTACTGCTTCAAAAATAAACAAATACATTTTTTACCGTTTTTAAAAATTTTGAGTGGTTCGGGCAGCTGTCATACAACTCTCAGCATCTATCACAAATATATTAAGAACCAAAAGTGGTACAGAGCTCAAAATTTGTTCTCAGGTACTGCCTCAAAAGTAAACATATACGCCTTTTAGGATTTCCAAAATTTTGAGTGAATTGGCGTGAATGTTTTCTAGTGAATTGGCGTTTAGAATGGATCGTTACACTTCTGATTAAAAACGTTCAACTATTTTAATATTTCAATTACCTGCAGTTACCCATAGTTCAAGACCGTATGTACAAAGTGGTTTTGATATGGCTTTGTATATAATCCCTATTGGACAATCCGAGTTCCCCAAGTAGTCGGTGGTCTAACTTCATGCCCAAGGACTTCACTGACTCCACCTGTGACAGTAGTGCATTGTTTACTTTTACTGCAAGACACATACCTTATTAAGAATACGCGAAAGTGATGTGTACCGATTTTGATGTGTTTGCCTTTATTCTCCATTTCATTAACCAATTTTAAATTTTTGAAAAATTTTTTTTGCAATCTCTTAGACTCTGTTAATGGGCTTGTGTTGGATGCCATAATAGCAGTATTATCCGCAAAAGTAGCTGCCATAATATTTGGTGATGTTGGGAGGTTGTACGTTTGACTGGGGAGGGAAAGGAAAGTTATGAAAGGTGGAGGTTAAAAAGGAAGTAGAACGAACGAAGAGGTTAACATACGTTTTGAACTTATTTAAGTCATAAATATAGAATTGATTATGTATGGGGAAGATATTAGATGGAATTTGGTTCCACATTCGGGTTTATAAACGAACTTTCATAATTTGTCTTATAGGATTTTTACAGCGCAGGGATGAGTACATGCTGTCCTTCGTGTTTTAAAAGAGAAGGACTTGAGTGGAGGTAATACCTGTGCCTACAGGATATCTATAAAAAAGAGAGAAAGCTTCGACTGTATACGACGATATGACCAAGAGAAGAAGTAAGATGAGCAGTGATATTTGGACTATTGATAAGACCCCTAATTTGTTTTTGGACTATATTCAAATGTATTATTGCATTAGTAGAATCGCTAGCCCTAATTTGAGAAGTGTATTTCAATATGGGTTGAATTATATTTTTATAGATTTTCAAGATTTCAGATTATATTTAAACAAAACCAAGCGATATCAAATTTTAATCTCCTAAAATGCAATGATAAAAAGGGTAATATTCACTTTGTTGAAGAAAGTGGATATTAACCTTTTTAATGTAAATTAATAAATTTTACAGCAATATATCCAGTTGACAGTTTAAATTAATACAATATTCATAATTGTTAAGTTGTTAAAATTAAAAAAAAAATTAATTGGGAATATGATGTACGTAAGCACAAATTTTATTTGATCCTAATCTCAGCTATATCAAAATTTGCTTGATACTTGCCATACAAAGTAAGCAAATCAATTTAAAAATTTAATTAATTTTAAATAACTGTTTGCTTTTTGCACTTTCTTGTTACAAAATAAGGCCAAAATAATTAAATAAACTGCTTTTCGTAGAATTGTATCCAATTGGTAGGAAAAAAAGAAAGGTATAGTAAAGATATAAATAAACAAATAAAGAAAAGAAAATAATAGAAAAAAATTACTAACAAAAATGCAAGTACACTAAAGATAATTTTTATTTATTGTTTATTATCGGAGTAGCAATAATAACCGATATATTGTAGGTCTATGAAACATGAGTCATTTTCAGTCTACAACCCCAGGAATAACGAAATGTATATCAATACATATTTCCGGCGTATGCTAAACATTCGTTGGGGTTTCAATTGGTGGGAAAAAACCAATCAAAAACAAATAGTTATGAAAATTCGACAGATAAAATAGCGTTCAATCGAATATATCTACTTTGCGGAAACTTGAGAATAATATCGCGAAACAATGTTTCAAAAGAAGTCATCAGGGTAGGTATAGAGTCGGGAAGCAGAGAAAAACATGAAAAGAATAAAAGTCTTGACCGAAGCAAATACCGTATGTAGAATGTTGTCCAACCAACTGAAGCTATAGATAGGAGAAAATGGAAGAACTTATTACCCTACTATGGGGTAGCAAAACCATAATTAAGATGATTTTGATTTTAAAATAATATTATTTTGATAATAATGTTCAATATCAGCTTTTTTTTAATTAAAATTTTTGATTAAAATCATTTTCTAAATTTTATTATTTTACTTTTTATTCAATTTTTCTTTTTTCTCGTATAGGTATATTTATTATTTATTTGTGAGTTAATCTGTAGATAAATCTGCAGACCAACTTCAGGTCTTTTCGTATATTTTATTTAACTAAACTTAAATTTTAAATTTAATATGACTTGATAGTACCAACTATCGAAATAAATTTTATTCACCCTCAAATGTCTGGAATCATAATTTTGAAATTTTAATATTAAAATTAAAAAACTTACGAAGTTTATTTGTGGTAATTTTAATAAGAAAATTATATTTTAATTTAAAAATATAAATAAAAAAATTGTTTAATTTGAATTATTATTTTATAGATGCATGATTTTCAATTCATTTTAAACTATAATTCTCACTTAAATATGAAATTTATCTAAATTAATATTAATTAAATTAAAGTTGACTGAATATTAAAAATTGATATTTTCAAGAACCTTTACCAATAAAATTGGTATATTACGTATATATATATATATATATATATTTCAAATATTTAACTCTATTAAAACTAGCAATAAATTTTTTGTTTAACGTTATTGCAAACCACACCATTTTAATACCATCTAAAAATAATGTAAATAAATAGAAATAATATAGAATATACCAAAATAGCAATTTTAAAACACAACCAGTGTACCACCCCGAGTAATTAGTTAAATTAAAAAAACAAAAATAAATAAATAAGAGAATACAGAACAAGAACAACAACAACAAAAACAACAACAAAAAAAAATAATAATTTCTTTTGATATAAATAATAAAAGAGATTGTGTTGTTTTGTTATTATTTTTTGTTTTTTTACTTTTTAATTTTAGTTTTTCTTATTTTGTTTGCGAAATATGAAAAAAAAAAAAACGGAATACGTTCATAAAAAATTAAGAGAAAAAAAAAACCCAGCTTTTGCAATCCATTTTGTAGAGAGGAAATTTAATTAAAAAAAAAATTTCTTTTTTTGTTTTTGTTTTTAATAAAACAAACAACTAAACCAATGTCTTATGGACTATACTACACTACAATACAGTAGTATAATATTGCATTTAGACCATAAAATGTTGATCATAACGTTGAATAGGACAGTTTTTTTTTGTTTTTTCTTCTTTTACTATTTATATAAAAATAACTTTTTCAGTACAGAGTAGACATTAGAAGTTTACATACAAAAATTAATATTTAGATTTCACAAAAAATGAATTTGTGGGTATATAGGTATATAATGATTTGGTTTATATAGTATACACATTGATGTATAATACGATTAGCTTGTATTGAAAAAAAGTGTATTGCATCTTCTTGCACATCAATTTGAAAGATTTGCTAAACTATGAAAAGTAATAATGATTTAGGTCTAATGGGTCGTGGGGATGGGGTTAATATGTCTAATGGAGTAGGTGATACACGCTTAATGCGTTTAATGGATTGACATTTAATGTGTCTAGTGGGATAGTGGTTGTATCCAGGTTATGATACTAAGCTTCAATTTATGGTCGTTATATCCATATTACGCAACGCAATTTTGTTATTTTTAACTTCACGTGTTGTAAACTGTTGAACTTACCCAACTCTAGGGTTGTACGAAGGAAAATAGACAACGGAGAAGATACCAACTGAAGTTAGATACTCCTTGTCCGACATTGAGCCACATTACCATTACCGTACGATTACCATATATTGAGCAACATTAGCATACATTGAGCCGCATGTCATATATTGAGCCATATTAACATATTAAAATCTAGATTATCTTTTCCGCAATATATATGTAGGTGTCTGTATCTCCTTGCTAGAGTTGCTGCAAAAAGCTTCTGTACTCACAATCCAATATACGGGCATTCTTATCATGTATCAATTTATGAACTTATTTATCGCCTACATTTCAAAATATTGTCAAAGGTCAAACTGTCAAAGAGAGTAAAAAATTTTAACCAATTGATAGTATTTCGTGAAACAACACGACACTAAACGATAACATGTTCTCAAGACATAATTGCAATCAATTCATAGAATCATCCTATAACTTCGACTGCAATAATCTGTACATTTGGATATTTGGGATGAACCATGAAATGTCCATATAATCGAATCGGACATAAATTTTCGAAATCGTCTCATTTGCGCTATAAGTATACGTTGCAAGACAAGAGTAAATTTTTCTATCTTATATCCCACTGATGTGAGGGTTATCGAAGGACGACGATGATGATGATGAAAGATTGCTTGATATAGAAAAAAAATTTTAGAGCATGTTATTGTTCACTGTGGAGAGGATAACTTATTCTGCAAAGTTCCGAAACCTTTTGTTAAATTTTTTATAAGTCTTGCTATAAGTTTGGATAATCGTTTTTGTTACTTTTACTAAAACTTTTATTATTGATTTGTATCGAAAAGTTTTACAAATATGTGTGTATCTTATAGATATTTTTTTTTCACGTTATGTATTCTCACAACAATCTGATTTTAATTCCTAACAGGCTCAACCATTCGCTGAGAATATGTTTGCAAATATTTATGTGTATCAAGACCGTCACAGACTGGCAAATTATCAGTATAACTAAAATGTCTCAAACTCTTTTATTTAACTATGAAAAACTATATATAATATTCATTATTAGGTATATATATATATATTTATATATATATATATATATATATTTATAATTAATCATAAAATGAATGTCATAAAAGTTGATATTTATAGTATTAAAAAATAAGTTAATCCAAAATTGACTTCTTATTCAAAATACTTTAAAGCTGTATAATGCTGAACAGATACAAAACAAAAAAAATATTTTGTCTTACTAGAAATATACACCCATATTCTGTTAGACCCATCTCGCGAGATCGCGTGAAAATATCTCTGACGAGATAGTTTTGTATTCTGTTAGACACCACAGATGCGATAGCAAATTGCCGCGACGGCAAATGTCAAAACAGTCTCGTAAGTAATTTCTGTTAGACCTGACGATACGAGATAGCCATTTTTTATCTCGCCAAAAATTGTAAGCGATAGAGTATCTCGTATTTTGAAATTAAAGTATCTAAAAGTATTTTGAAATTAAACCCTACTGAAAAAGTATTTTTATACTTTCCAAAAATTTTATAAACTATATTTTGTTTATTTACCAATAATTTTGGTTGACAGTAAAAAATTATCAGTATACTACCAACAAATAAAATGTTCTATGGGGCCGCTTACAGTGTCTAACAGAAATGCATATTCAGCGAGACGAGACGAGATCAATTTTTTCTTCTTGTCAACGATGAGTCTAAGAGAATATGAGTGATAATATCAATACCGCTATTTGTTTAAATGTTGGGACATAAATAAAATTTTCAAGTTTACTTCCTAGTAATAGGTATTTTACGATAATTTTGTTACTATTTCAAACTGATCTGAAAAACATATGATATGGTCATGATAGTGTGAGTGTTCAAATTTCCATCCAAAACTTGAACTAAGAATGCAGTACCAGCTACATTTCTTCGGAATGTCAACGAATTTAGTTAAATCAGTTTTAGTCGGTTTGTATATGTATTATATATATTTAAGTATTGTCAAAGTGTTCTGTCGATATAAAATTTATACAAGTTTTTGCTAAAGAGTATATATACTGAATGCATCTAGATAGACTAGATAACAAATTAAAATCTCATATTAAAATATTACTGTACGGACTATGTGCCAAATAAAGTTACATACCTTGATTAATTTTTACTTTTCAATTTATTTTAAATAATATTGGTTTTTTAAATTATCACAATGCTTCTAGATAATTATTAAATGATTAAATGAATTTGTCAGTATTATCTGATCATATACAAATTTTATTTTGTTGGCAGATCTAAATAAAAATGTGCATTGTTTGTTAAAACTACTAAAGTGGAAATTACAATTTTAAATTACATTACAAAAATCTGACATTCACAAACAGTGTTAAGTAACAGCAAAAACTAACATCAACATCATGTAAAGATTCCAAATAAGGTGTTAAGGTCACTTGTAAATGTCCGTTTGTTTGTACTAAATTAAGTCATCGAACACGATTTAAACATTGAAGCAGTCTTGCTATCACATCATTGAAACTGTTTAGCAATCACACCAGTGTAATAGCTAAATATATCACCAGCTACAGATTCAAACTGTAAGTATATCCAAACAATTTAGCCCCAACCTAATGACAACTGGTGGTGAAAGGAGAAGACAAAATGAATGAAAATTCGTGTAAATTATAAGACATTAAAAATAAAAATAACTGATTATAAATTGATCAAAGAGGAGGTGACGGAAGACGCTGTTACAAGTCAATAAATAAATAAATTAAACCATACATATGTGTTTATTATATTAATTATACTTAATATAGGTTGTAAATAAATTTTAGGAAGTAGTAAAAAAAAAATAAAAACAAAAGCATCAGAGTTAGGACGTCATGTAGTAATGCTATGTTGTAGAAGTTTGATCATATTTCAATATGGTTGAAATATGGAATTATTAAGTTGTACAGTTATGTAGATTGATATTACAGTTCAAAGTAAGCCTCAATCTTGTTCGCAATATTCGTCCATTCCGATCTATTATAAAAAACTGTTTTCTAATCGTAAAATCCATTTTTTCGAAAGCTTTCGTCAACCATCTTGATTTTTATCTGTTTATTTATTTATATATTTATTTAACAGTGGATCAACAGACTAATCTGCAGGCCAACTTCAGGCCATTTCCCTTTCGGAATGTGGGCCTTTTTATTTGTTCAATATATCAACAAATTTACTAACAATATAGAAGGTGTTATCAACACCAATTAATTATAAATTGCAACTTATTTCTGAACTTCATAATGAAGAATACCACCACTTGTGTTCCATCAAATACTATATATACATATAAAATATATATGCTGTTCAAACCCACTGGGTATTTCAGTTAAATAACATTTTTTGAACCGTTAATTTTTTTTCAAAATCACTATCTAAAAAAATCTAAGGAAAATTATATTTCACCTAGGTACTGGCAATAGTATAGAGTGAAAAACAAAACTAGCTATATACTCGTAATTAGATGAATTGCGTTCTAAAAGGATTATAAAAGAATTTTCTCAAAGAACTGAAACAAATTTAAATTATTACGATATCAAAAATTATATTAAAAAATAAAAACTCTACTACTTCATCTCCAATTGAGTTATGTATGGTTATTATTAATATTATTAAGCCGACTATATTATAGAGTTTTATTATGTAAAATTTACGTATTTACCATGATAGTTAAAGTGATATCATTTGAATGTAAACTCAATGTTTTAGAACCAATAAATGAATAAATAATTCATATTGTACATTTCTAGTATATATGTCGAAATGGTAAAGGAAACAAAACACTTAGGAATATTATTTGACAATAAATTGTTGTAGCTTACATAAACAAAAAGCTAACAGGACATTTCTTGCATATCAAAATGTGTTTTGAAAACATGGGGAATATCTCCACATATAACTGTACGGCTCTATAAGTCTATTATAAGACCTACACTATCTTATTTGACATTTGTTTGGTGACCAAAACTAGAACAGACCAAAACATGTACTAAAATATGAAAAAATAGCATGGTTTGGGGCTACTGAAGCTTTTGAAACAAACAAAAAATGTATACCTAGTAAAGTTAATTATTTCAAACACTAAAATATGTTTGGCAAAACATGGCGATTACCTCCTTAGACGATTGTATGGCTCTACAAGTCTACAATAAAACCTACACTATCTTATTTGATATTTGTTTGGTGACCAAAAATAGAACAGACCAAAGCATGTACTAAAATATAAAAAATAGCATGCTTGGGGCTACTGAAGCTGTTGAAACAAACAAAAAATGTATACCTAGTAAATTTAATTATTTCAAACACTTAAATATGTTGTTCAACTGAATTTGTATATTTTATTATTTTAAATTATGAAATGAAACGATTCAAAATATTAATTAATTTTCGTTCAATCTATACAGATTTTCAAAGGGCCACTAAAAAACAAAAAATAAAATCTTTAACGAACGAACTTCTTCAATTTTAAATGTCATATAAAAATTCTAAAACAAACTTTTTACTTGTTTATACTCGTATTAATTGATCGAATAACCTTTGACTTATTTTCAACTTAAATCAAATTTATTTTGTATGTAAACAAAGTTCTCGAAATTTGATCTTAACTTTATTTTCAATTATTTTAGCATGGAAATGTAGTAGCCCCTTTATATTTTTTTTTGCGTTATTTTGAATTTTTTTTTTTTTTTAATAATTTCCATTCTTATTTCTTATGTAAGGATGCATAATGTATCTAGTGTCGTGAGGTACCTATAGAATTTTCAATTTTATTTTTTTTTGTTGTTGTTATTTTTATTTTAGTTTGTATTGTTTTTTTTTTATACAATGTTATTCATCTATTATAGGTACTAAAGATTGTTTTAATATTCACTTCAAATTGTGTGTTGATTTGCAAAAGTATTTTGACATTGAATTGCGTTTAGAATAGACTTTGAAGATTTTTGGATTGAGAATTATTTTAGATCAACCGGAAAATAATTGTGAAACGATGTAAGCTTATAACAATGTTGAATTTGGACTGGGTATAATTTAAAAATTAAACTAGCTATACACATTGAATTCAAAATGGATAGTTATAATTCGGTAAATGTTGCGCTAATTAACAATACCGTTATTGTAATCGAAATGTCCTGTATTTTGATTTTCTATCTTAATTATTGAATTAATAACAGTGACAATATTTTACAACAATTGTGACCTTTATGGTTTATTTATATCTTACGATTTAAAAAATTAAAAGGTCTAATCCATTGACTTGACACTGTAACAAAGACTATATTCAAATCTTTATGTAAATTAATATAATTCTAAGGTATCAAGGGGCCTGGATTATGATACGTAAAATTTTTGATAGCATCTTTTGAATTGTTTTGATGTCACTATTAGAAGCAGTTGTCCGTCATAACTGACAACGGTAAGGTTAGATTGGTTTCAGAATGGCTTTGTATAGTAGTACTTTGTATTCCAGATCTATTGTACAATATTTCCCAATAAACCAATAAATGCTGTTCGTTTTGAGTTTTATTTATTTATTTTAACAGTTGATCTTGTGTTTTATTTGCTCTTTTTCTGCGTTAATGTGCTTCTTCCAAATTAGCCTTTTGTCTAGGTGTACTGATTGGTATTTAATTTCGTTAAATCAATAAATTAATAAAACTAAAAATATACTCTTTTACTCTAATTGACCTTTATTTTCCACTTCTAAACCAATTTCTGTATATGCTCAAATGTTCTTGCAAATTTGTAGATTTTGTATTGGAATATGGATGGGAGCTTAAAAATTGCCGTATCGACTACGAATGGATGGTAAATTGGATCCTGTTTTGCAATAGATCAGCCGTATATAGTAGGTATAGAAGTGGTCCTAGCACACTACCTTCTGAGAAGCCAGCATCGTTTTCATGTTCTTCTGTTAAATATGATTTAAATCTAACTCTAAAGTGCCTATTGGTCATATATGATTCTATTATTAGCTTTTGCTGTATTTTATAAATTAATTCGAGTGTGCCACACTTTTTCAAATGACTGGCGGACATCCAAAAACATGGCTGATTAACACTTTCGTTCTTCATATGTCCTGTATTAAAACATTTTTTCAAAACATTATTGTAGATGACAAGACAAATAAAGTTGAAATAAAAAGGTACATAACACTTAATAATATTGCTATAAGATTCTGAATTGTGGATACTAACTATCGTTTACTTGTAAATTTTTCTAAATGCTATACCGTTAAGTTGGTATGTTGACTTATAATTTTTTGAAAATATATCCCACGTAACAATTTCATCGCTATAAGACTCTTGAGTGTTTTGCATTTGTTGCGAAACGTTATAAATACGTTATAGCACTAAAATGAATAATCCTATAAGGCACCGGAGCAATGTTGTTGTAATATTGTTATAGGATTGGTATCTATAATTTGTATTAATGTATATGTTTTTATGTTGAAATAATTTATGTTATGTTTTAACATAATGATTTTATGGAGTTTATATTTATTTCATAAAAAAGGGAGATATTAATTAAAAAACCGTTTTTTTACCGTCTTTGTAGAAAATAATTGCAAAATATTTATTCAAAAGCTATACAGTAAGTCTATTAGTAACATCACAGGAATACAGTAAAATAATAGGACTACTACTATTCTAGCAATTATATTTTTATAACAGCACTTTAGCTCTTGTTATAGGATTACCCACCTTTAGACTTACAACAACATGCTGAAAATCTCATTATAACAACTCTCGTAAATGCTATAAGAACATTCTTATAGCAATATTAATCATATTATTCCCATAAAAACATCATTATAATAACTTTAGTGCTTATTAGGAATCATATAGGAGTCTAATAGCACTCATTTTATTTTAATTACAATAGAATGGGATTTCATCTTAAAATAGCTTATAAAAACATAATTATAACACCTTCAGTGCTTATTAGGAGTCATATAGGAGTCTTATAGAACTAATTTTGTTTTAATTACATTAAAATGGGATTTCATCTTGAAATAGCTTATAAAAACATCATTATAACACCTTCAGTGCTTATCGGGAGTCATATAGGAGTCTTGTAGAACTAATTTTGTTTTAATTACATTAAAATGGGATTTCATCTTGAAATAGCTTATAAAAACATCATTATAACACCTTCAGTGCTTATCGGGAGTCATATAGGAGTCTTATAGCACTAATTTTGTTTTAATTACAATAAAAGGGATTTCATCTTAAAATAGCTTATAAAAACATAATTATAATACCTTTAGTGCTTATCCGGGTCATATGGGAGTCTTATAGCACTAATTTTGTTTTTATAACAATAAAATGGAATTTTATCTTAAAATAGTTTTTGTGCTATCTAAGTATTTAATGAAAACGAAAATCATCGCTCAGGTTAGCCTATTATGTAGATCTGGGTATGTTGGTTCTAAATAATTTATAATAGGAAAATATGTCGTTAAATTAACGGTTTTTTGTATACCAAGAAAAATGTTGTGAGTAGAAAAAATAATCTCAACAATAAACAAAAATGCTGTATACATAAAATATAAATTTCAATACTTTTACTGACTGAACCAAATGTTGATTGAATCAAATATTGAGCTAATGTTGACTAAAGAAAATGCTCTAGGTAAGAAAATGTTCGAATTCAAATTATTGAAAACACGTCATAATAACTCAAACAATAAAACATTTTTCTACAAGAAAATATTCCTCTAAGTAGATGCGGACACAGGACTGGGAAATTAAGTTGAATGAGGAAAAATTGGCTCATATTACTGAATCGTAAATTAATACTTAACGTATATATAAATAACAAAACAGAATAGCAAGCTCGTTAGAATCATCATGAAGACATTGCCATATTATTCAAATGACGACATCCACAGTGATATGAAAACAAAATCTATTACTGACGTTATTAGGTCTAAACCCAAAAACTGATTGATTCAATATAGTAATGTAAAAGGCGATCCAGTTCGTAAGCAAATCAGATGCCATGAGAATTAAGGCTCAAAAGGCTAAATCCTGTAAACGCACAATGTTTTATAAGCGCATTTTCAAAATAGTAATAATTTACGTTGACACGTTGACACGAAGCTTAAAATTTTGGTATGTTGCACGTTAGCTCGTTACTGTTCTTAATTATTACTATTATTTTTGTTTTATTTTTCTTCCCTATATTTATGTTTATATAAATTTTAGATTTTTGTAGTATTGAATTAATTGTTTTTAGGTAATTTTTCAATAATATGTCCAACTTTATATAAGACCAGGCCTTTTCTGTACTCTTAATTAATTGAATAAATAAATAAAAATAAATAAAAATAAAATTTATTCAAATATGTAATAATTTTGTAAGTACTATATTAACCTAATTAGTTTTATAAATTTGGTGATGTTAAAAGACTAATCTACACTTGCTATTACAAAAATAATCTACACTTGATTTCGACAAGATAAGTAAAATAAGTCAAGTACAGAATACTGAAATATTCTGCAAGTAGCGTAAACAAAATACGTGTATTTGTATGATTAACACATTTACTAAAAATAATAGGAAAATATTCGTCCTTTTTCAAAAATTAAAATAATTCCGTTTATGTTGAATTTTCTGTCTTAACATATTATGTTTAATACATAAAATTTAACTCTCCAACACTTTGATTGAATTCAAGTTACTACACACTGTCATTAAAATAGAAAATATAATTTGTTTATTTTTTTCCTATTGTTGTCAAATGATTTCTTCTACATTAACTTTTACTCGTTTAAAACGTCGTAAGTAGGTATCTTTAAAGTGTGTATTTTTTTCTCTCTTTTTTTGTATTATATAGAAATATAATTCTAAAAATAATTTCATAAATTTTATATTTTGTAAAATGTTTTTTTTTTCTCCTAGTATAATAAAGCTATAATACACAAAAATAATAATGAAACAACAAAATAAGAATATTACAAATAGCTTTAACAACTATACAATTTGCACACAAGGACTCACTTTAATAATTTTATTTTGTTATATAATATATATATATATATATATACTGTTATATATGCGTATAACGAAGCACACAATAAAAATTCACTTATAACAATAATATAATATAACAACAATATTATTAATATAAATTTTAAAATAATATAATACTTACTTATAGCCAAGTGAACAGATACAGCTACTTTGCTAACACTTAAAGCCCAAATCCTTAAATTATGAACACGTTCAACTCCCTCAATTTGTTGGAAAATGCTTAGTACCTCCGCGAAATCTAAATAAGATGGTGTGCCTTCCATCAAGACCTAAAATAAAAATAAAATAATAAGTATGCATATATACCTATATATACAGTATAATAATAATATATACAAGTAGAAACCAGAGAGAAAAATAAAAAAAAAAAAAAAAAAATAAGAAAAACAAAAATGAAAACAGGATGAAGAATAATAAATAATTAATCAAATATATCCTTCCGCCTAGAGGAGGTTCATACAAAAACAAATATAAACAGAATAAAAAAAAAAAGAAAAAAAAACGACTAGAAATATAACAGCACCAACATCGGCAAAAAAAAAGGACGACAAATAAAAATTAAAGAAAAAAAAAAAAAAAGAATAATGAAAAACGAGAAAATAAAAAAAATGAGTTTTTTATGCGAACAAGATTGAGGCTGATGAATCAAAATGAGCAAAAGAGAAGAGAATGTTGTACACACAGAGAAATCAAAGTAAGACATGCTTTAAAATTGGAATCCTGTATTTTTTTGGTTGTTGTTGTTTTTTTTTTTTTTTTTTTTTTTTCATTTTCTGACTCCTTGTAAATTTTATTTGTGATTTTGAGTGGTTTATTTTAAAAACTTAAGTAATAACATATCGTTGAAATCGTTTTTTCAATGTCATGAAATTGAGTTGAAAGCTTTTTATTTTTTTTTTTGTTTTTCTATTTTTTTTTATTTGTTCTGTAGAAGTTTATGAATGATTTTTATTTGGAAAGAGTTCTCTATTTAAGTTGATTTCATATAATTTGATTTAAAAAAAAAAAAAAAAAACAAAAATTAACATCTAAATATTTTTGAAAAGTTTTGTGTGAAGATATTTAAGTGTATCTACTTAAATATCTTTAACAAAAAACTTTCTAAGCTATGTCAATAGATTTAATTATCTGTAAATGTTAGGATTTATTATAATTTACAGTTTTATTTGTTGTTTAGTACATTAAATATGTATTAGAACAAGAAAAAATAAATAAAAACTTTAACAATTTAACCTGTTTATCGTTTTTGATTTTTGTGCAAAAGTGGATGTATTCAGGCTTTAAATAAACGTTTTTAAATGGTTTTTAGTCAGCTTACAGTAACATTTTCATTTATTTAAAAACAATCCAATAGGAACCTAGTTCTAGCAAATCACTATTATATATAATTTAAGTTATATTCAATAAAAATAATAATATTTAAGTATATTAGCCGCAGTACCATACAATACTATAGATATAGACAAAGATCAAAACTGAACTGGTTGGACAAATTCTAGGGCAACAATAGCGAACGATTGGAATTAACGAATGGAGGACAGTTGTACAATATAAAGCAGAATAAAGGAAAGTTGTAAGTGCGGTTTAGACTTACCCTAAGCTGTAGAACCCCCAGATGATGTTGGTGTTGATGTATCTATTTATTTAACGAAAACCAAATAATAGGTCAGTGAGATTAGTATCAAATAATACTTTGAAATAGCTTCAAGCTTACATAAATTTAATTGGTTAATTTTAAAATTTACTTTACAGTTATTCACATTAAAAAAATTTTGAACTCGTATTTTCGGATTTTTGGGTAATTCAAATTTGTAATTAGTATTGAGTTGAAGTTTTGCAAGAGTTTGTTTTTTTAACAAAACTTGTCCTTGTTAATGAAAGACTTTGTAAGCATATTATGTTGAGTATGATATGTGAAAAATTTCTGGAACAAATGCTTTTTTCACTTCTAATTAGAATGGCCTCGATAGCCGAGTGTTAAAGCAATATAGTATAGTAATGCAATTGTAATATTAAAAAAAAAAAAATTACCGTGGAGCACTGGTTCAAACTGCATGAGAACCGAATAAGTTTTCAAATGATGAAAATTACTAAAAAATTCAACCACATCCGTTCTAACATAAAATTTTATAATGGAATAAACATAATAAACTGACGATTTAGCTATTGTTTATCCTGAAAACAATTATACACATATGAAAGTGGGCTAGGTCTTAATCTTCAAATATGTTAATTATTACATTAGAAATTTGTTAAAATCGTTTTTATTTAAATAATTTAATATAAAACATTATGTTCTTAGTTAGGTTTTAAGTAATAGTTGAAAAAAAAAAAAAAAAGTAAATGTATACATTGATAACATTAAACTGCTCAAAGCTATCAATTACTATAAATTAACGATTAATATAAGGAAAACAAAATATATGTAATTTAAGAATTATGGAAATGAAAACAATAAACATCATAATATACAATAATGAGCCAATTAATAAGGTATCGTATTGCAAATATATAGACGATTGATAGTAAATTTACCTGGAACAAATAATATGTATAAGAAATAGAAAAAGTGTAGAAGATTGGCTGGTGTTTTTTAAAAAAAAAATATCATACGAATTATCAAATTATATCAAAAGATCCATATACTAAAGTCTATTTCATACGAATATAACGTGTAGACTTATAATATGGTGAATAAGCTCAAAATAATATAGAAATAAAATACAAATACTACAAAATAAAGCAATAAAAAATCTATGTGGTCTCGGTAGCCGAGTGGTAAAGCAGTCGAGTGTAGCAATGTAACGACCGAAGGAAGGTGAAAATGAAAATTTATAATTTTCAATGCAATCACATCGGTTCAAATTTAATTTAATAATTAATAAAGATATAATATAACCAATAAAAAAATATTATAAATATATAATAACAAAAATATATAACAAATAATTAATATAATTTTATGAAAAAGGAATCATCAAATTTATCTATAGGATCAACTATTAAAATAAATAAATAAATTAAAAATCTATATTCAATTGAACTACAAGAACTACAGAACTACGACTGAAACAGTTCAAAAAATATTTAATTTCATAGATTCAAATTTAAAATGTAAAGTACTTCAATTTTTGTTTCTTGGTTTTTTTTTTCTTCAAATTAAATTTTATACTTTATATGAAAACTAGTTTTGTAACCCGCCATAAATGATGGAAGCAAAATAAATTCTCGCATTTCTTCCTTCATTAGAATTTTCATTTCAAGTTTAAGAAAAATATGTATTTGCTTACTAATAATTTATCAATATCATACCTTTACTAGAGTTATTAGAATGCTTTTAATTACCATATAAACAGAATATTTGTAGTAAGGTGCAAAATTTTCTATTCCCTAAGGGTTATTTACTCGATCATTTTAACGACATCTTATTTGACATCATTAGAAATTTAAACATATATTTTCCTAAGACCTCAATAATTCTAAATAATCAATATTCTTAGACATTCTATTATATTCAATTAATTATAATATAAGTTAGTAATATTAGTTAGTGAAATACTAAATTCAAATAATATTTTTAATGAAAACAAAATATAACTATATAATATAAACTTACAATAATTTTATATTTTTACAATCATAGCAGCGTTCTACTGTAAAATTCAAATTGTAAAATAAAATTAATTAAGACATAATAAAAGTTAAAAGTTCTATGGCGCCATCTAAATTTAACACTTGAATGACATGACAATCATTATGAAATGATGGGCAAATGACACATATAACAGATGACAGATGACAAATGACAAATGACAGATGACAGATGACAGATGACAGATGACAGATGACAGATGACAGATGACAGATGACAGATGACAGATGACAGATGACAGATGACAGATGACAGATGCCAGATGACAGATGACAGATGACAAATGACAAATGACAAATGACAGATGACAGATAACAGATGAAAGTTGAAAGATGACAAATGACAGATGACAAATGACAGATGACAGATGACAAATGACAAATGACAGATGGCAGATAACAGATGGCATGTATAAGCAATAAAAAACAGATATTATGTTTATGAAAATTACATGATGTTACAATTTGTATATTGTAAATATATATATATTGCAATTTGTATATGTGTTGAAGTATTCCGTCGAAGTTACAAACATCCAAATAAATGCAGAAAACTATATATATAATTTAGTTCAATATTCTGTTCAATAATTTTCAGAATTGAATAAACATATTATACTATTAAAATGATTAAAAACCAATAAAAATAACAGAATATACAATACACAAAATTTATACTAAACAATTGTATTACAATATAAAAGGTCCACATTCCGAAAGAGAAAATGACCTGTAAGCTGGCCACTGTTATTTAAATAAATAAATAAAGATAATTTAAATATAGCGTAAAATATAATTTTCACATATACATACAACAATGTAAGCTACTATTCTAAAAAGATGCCATATATAGTAAAAACACACAAAAAGCATTATAAAATCGATCTGATGGAGATAATCAGCTCATTTGAGTACTTAATTTACCTCACACTTTTTTTTTTTTTGTTCTTTTAATCGAATTTAAATTTATTGAGCTAGCGGTTTATAATTTTTTTTGTTTTGTTTATATTCATTTATTTCTAAGTTCATAATGATTGTTATCAATTCTAATAATTTGCTTTTTATTGTAATTGTAATTTAAAAATTAAAATTTAATTGAAAATCTAAGCAAATTAAACATTAAATTAAAATATATTTTAAATTTAAATTGTTAATTAAACTACAATATTGTAAACCGTTTGAACTAAATGGTGAATAAATAAGATTATATCAATCCCAACACACTTAATGTCTGTAACACTCAGGAAATAAGTAAAGAATGAAAAATATAAACAGAGAATAACCATTTTGAAAAATAAGTATAACGAAATTTTAGATTCAGTTCAATTAAACCCAAATGGGATATAACTTCATTCGAATATAAATAAAAGATATTTAGAAATTTTAAAAACTATAAGCCAATATTATGTACAACGTAGCCTTCAAATGATGGCAAAGAATGAATAGAAATTGTATGTTAATCGTGTTAAACCAAGGCAGAAAATTATATTTATTGAAAAAATTGTTGTAATCGAAACTCTCCCATATTTTGAAAATATTTAGCACTTTCAATTTACACAAAAAATATCATCCCTAATTAGAGATGATTAGAAACGGGGTTTATTTTTTTTTTTTTTAATCTTTATGTCCTACTGAAGTGGTTAAAAGCTTCTGTTATAATTTTTCTTTTTTTCTTACTCCTCTTGGGAGCATAGGGCTTCCGATTCACACTTCCAACGTACTCGATTAATAGCTGCTATTTTTCGCTTGCTCCCAAGCTATGTTCTGTCTTTATGTCCTACTAAAGTGGTTAAAGGCTTCTATTATATATTTTTTCTTTTTTTTACTCCTCTTGGTAGCATAGGGCTTCAACTTGACACTTCCAACGTACTCGATTAATAGGTGTTTTTTATCGCTTGCTTCCAAGCTAAGTTCTGCTTTTTTATCTCTCTTGTTTTATTGTCCTTCACGAGATGTTATTTGGACGACAGGGTCTTCTGATACCTTGAGGGCTCTATTCTAGGCTCAATCGTGCTATGCGCTTTTCTCCTTTTCATTTGCTTCGATATGAGTTATTCGCCGATTAGTATCCAGAGGTTCTTGTTGCTTATTGTGTTTGGTGGCTCTATTCTAGGCTCATTCGTGCAACATTGTTTGACTTTGAGGATTTCTGAGTGTCTATTCATCTGCGCTTTCTTCTTTCAATGTGTTTCGATATGAGTTATTCGCCGATTAGTATCCAGAGGTTCTGGTTGCTTATTGTATTTGGTCAGAATACTTGGGTTATTGTAACTAAACATCTATCAATGAAGACATTTATTTTTGATTGAGAGTATATTTAATGTTAGCCAAGTTTCAATGCTTTATGTCAGGATTATTTATATACAAAACCGGAATATTCTAAGTTTATTTCATCTGGATATTTGGCTGTTCATTCATATGTCTTTTTATATATGTCTTCTTTAGTACTAACACTGGTTGTTATGATACTGTTCAAGTAGCAGGAATCGCTTACACATTCTACTTATTTTTCTTTCAACCTTAGATGTTCTATCTTAATGATATTTCTACTACTACTACAAAAGCTTCTAACTAGCCTAATATCAACTTACCCTAACATAAAGCTTTCAATCTCCTAAACATTACCTCATGTAGACCCCACCAATTTTTTTTGCCATTTAACTCTTTTTTTTAAATTTGTTCAGTTTTAATCCACTAGTTTTCTCTGAAAATATCACTTAAGCTTTTCTATACTACCCATAGCTATAACCATATTGCAGAGAAGTTGGCAAATAAAATATTTTTTTAAGAGTTTTTATTATTTTTATTTTGTGGCAAATTGTAAAACACTTTCCCTTCTATAAATAAAAATTTCCTTATTTAAAAAAAAAAAAAAAAAAATAAAACAGAAAGACATAAACTAATAAAGAAAAATATACAGTTGAGACAGTAAAATAATCGAACTGGGAATTTAAGCGACCACATGTCAAAGTTTATTTTCCATTTGACTCCATTTTGTTTTATCTGTTTCTGGTTCTATTATTATTTTTTTTTTTTTTTTGCTTTTTCCTTTTATATATTTTTCCACATATCCACACAAACAATAAGAAAAAATATACCTACATAATGTATATCTGTCTCGTACGGAATGAGAAACGATCTTTAAGATCCGTGATTTAAAATAACTAGCAATAAAATATACAAAAACAAAATAGAACAAAACAAAAAAAAAAAAGAAAAATAGAAAAAAAAACCAATGAGAAGAATAGAAGTAAAAAAAGAAAAATTTGTAATTTGTGTTTCGAATTTCAATTAAATTTTATTGTGAGTTGTGGTTGGGTTACAAAGCAATAATAAAAAAGAAATAAAATTAAGTAAGTATAACTACCAAGTATGTGTGTATGTGTGTGTGTTGATTTGAAAAATAAAAAAAATGATTTCTACACTTTTTGAAGTTTCTACAATTTTGCGATTCAAATTATTGGAAAATTTAGTAAAAATTTGAGAGATTAAAATTAAAAGAAAATGCGATGATAACGTTTTAGGATTTTATACTTAAATTTTATTTAATTTTTATATTTTCGAATTATTTCGAATCAATTGAAATTACTTAACTTTTTGTATAAAATAAAATTTTAATATTTTTTTATTACAATCGAAGTTGAATTTAAGCTTCTAAAATTTGCTGAAAGAGTAAGATCGTTCTGCATAAAAATAATTACCCGAGCTTTGGCAAGCGTTCTTTAACTTTTTTGGATATGGAATAGAGCTCTGATCATATCTAAAACTCTTTCACGAGCTTCAAGTCATTTGAATTGAATTGGAATCAAGTTCAAGCAACTGCACAAGCTTCAATTCATATGAATTGAATGGCAATCGAATTCAAACAATTGCTCTTTCATTCATTTGAATGGTAATTACACTTTGAGCACATCAAAACTCATCTTTATGCATTGCACCCAATTGGAAAAATAGTTAACGGGTTTAAAATGAATCCTTATTTCATTTTAGTATTAAAATTGATATTAATTTGACAGGCAAATATAAAATATATTGATAACAGGACTTGCTCATATTGCATATTGAATTGAGTTCAATCAATTGCTCTTTTATCTCGAACTCATTCCCAAGTTTAAGTTTTGAGCTCAAGATCATTTTTATGCTTTCTATCCATT
This sequence comes from Argyra leucocephala, assembly GCA_963942445.1. Taxonomy (NCBI): domain Eukaryota; kingdom Metazoa; phylum Arthropoda; class Insecta; order Diptera; family Dolichopodidae; genus Argyra; species Argyra leucocephala. Next base: position 131,100,224 of record OZ012680.1, read on the forward strand.
ATCTAGAGCAGTAGTTAGTAGGCTTAAAATTAATCCTTATTTCATTTCATTATTGAAATTGATAATTATTTGAAGAACAAATATAAAATATATTGATATAACAAACAGGGTCTGCCCATCGTATTCATCATTTGAATGTTTAAGTTAAAGAGTTTTATTAAAATAATTCTTATATATTTAAATTTGATATAAAACTCACCAATAGAGCATCCTTTAATATACCAACGGTTGTAAATAAAACAATAACAGAAAACAAAAGAGTACATATTGGATCAGCAATCACATAATTTGGTTCAAAATAAATTATCAATGCAGCAATAAATACACCAACACTTTGTAATACATCGCCAACAACATGAATGAAAGCTGCACGTACATTTAAATTTTCTTCTTCATGTTGATGCATTTTATTTTCTACATCTGGTCCAATATTAACAGCATACGTTTCATTTTGTCTTCTCAAATGTTCTTCTGTTGATGAAACTGTTGATATTTGTGTAATTTCACCTGGTGTCTTAATTGAATCATTTTCCTGATTACTATTATCTGTTATTCCATTGGTTTTTAAAGATTGTTTCTTTTGTTTTGAAGATTTACTTTTTTTATCTGAATGATCACCATGAGAATGACCACTTCCCCCATGTGAATGACCATGAACACCGTGCAATTGAGCACCCATTCTGTAAAACAATAAAAATAAAATGAAAGGGTTAATAAAAATATATATATATATATATATTGTAAATTATGAAAAACACAAATTATTACAAATTAAAAAAGGAATGGGTTAAAGAAATTTAACCGGTTTTTAAAGAAATATTCTGTAATACTGAAAGCTTAATGTTTGTATCAAAAATATTAGAATCGTAAACTTAATATTTTAACACTGGTTTCAAAGACCTATAACTTGAGGAGCCCATGGTATGACAATATGAATTAGTTTAGCAAAGACGGTGAAGAAAAGGCCTACAGGAAAGCGAAAAGAAAAGAAGAGATGAAAATAGTAAAATGTTTATTCGAAAAGCTTCAACTTTTGAATATAGAATCAAACTAAGACAGTGACGAAGTACAACACTAAAGCCATGCAATTGTAGCTGGTTGAAAACTGGGCACACACGCGTTGAGGAAAGATTCGGGAAATTTGGTATCTGAAATCTGGATCGAAGAGAGCATACCTGATGACTGGATTTAAGCTCAACATCTCCAATATTCAAAAAGGACAATTCCATGTCTTGCGCCAACTATAAAGTAATATTTCTATTAAACATTGCGTATAAAATCTTTTCGAATTTTCTGTGTGAACGATTGTAGCCCCATTGTACCTTTGTTAAATAGGAAATTAGCGCGGTTCCGTCCTGGTAAATCAACCAGTGATCCGGCACTCAAATTAAGGCAAATCCTGGAAAAGGCCCTCGAATTTCAAATCGATACGCACTTTTGATAGATATTAAATCTACCTATGACAGCATACATAGAACTGTGCTTTACGAAGCAATGTCAGAATTTGATTCCACAGCCAAGCGTATATGTTTGTCAAAAATGACTTTGGAAAGACCCAGTGTGCTGTGGTGATTGGGAGGTACATTTCTGATTCATTTCATTGCATCACCTGGGTTTTGCTGATGATGTCGATAGTATTTACAAAGATTGAAGAAGGAGTAGAAGTAAAGCGAGTCTTCTCTTAAATGAGAATAAAACGAAATATATGGTGTCGACAAATAAAATGTCCTCCTATAATTTTGCTCATATAATTTTGATGTAGCTCAGGAGTTTTTCTATACCTTGGAACCAATATCAACTCCACCAATAACATCAATGTTGAAATAAAAGGCGAAGAATTACCCTTGCAAACCTTACCCTTGCTACTTCGGTTTGTACAAACAATTTGGTTCAAAACTACTTTTTCTCAAAATACCAAGGCACATAATTATCGCTCATCCTTCAACACTCATCTTTCCGGTGCAGCTATATGGTTCTAGATCGTGCAAGCCTGCACTTATATCTTTGAGAGAAAAATTGTTCGTTGCATTTATGGTCCGCTCGTGACCGAAGTCTGTGGAGGACACTTTTTTGTGTCAGACCCATAACTTTTAAAGTGTGTAGAGCCCAATATACCAATAGTATTAATAATCTTAAACGTGGACTCCATACAAAGTAGAATTTTTAATATACTCTGTTAGTTTAATATGAACATACGATATCGTATGTTAAAATTTAGTATCAATCCAGTACTCATTGATTAAACATTGTTTTACTTACTACAGGTCATTATATTGACATAAGAATTTATTTGTAAAAAATTCGAAAGCCCTGGGTTTTGTGAATATTTTAAATTATATTCAAAAAAAAATAATAATAAAATAAATGGACATACTAGAGTAGCCATAAATATGATCAAAGAAAATAGTACAAGCTTCTTTCAAACATTCTTCCATTATAAATGATGTAGGCAATGAAAGAGTTAAACTATACTCTTAAAAGTAAAAATAATTTTAAAAAAGTTTTTCATTTCACTTGAAGGTATTCTCATATTAATTAATATAATCTCAATATTATTAATTTGGCTGTATCGAACAAAATATGAAATTTTATTTCACTTTACTAATGGAAATACAATCAATAAAGGATTATTTATGCAAGCGAACCTTTTTTCTCTCTCTCTATTAATATTCAATGCATTTTTTATTTTTTTATTTATTTTGTTTATTTTTGTTTTTACTCGTATTATAATCTACCCGGTATTTTGCGAATATTTTTCAATGCAGGAAACAAAATTTGAAAATAAAAGGATAAAACAGTATCAAATTCGTTGGATAAAGAAATAAAAGGACTATAAATCATAAAATAAAAAAAAAAAAAAACAGAAAAACAAATAACGACCTACACAGTGTATAGTGATTCTTTATGATGCTCAGAGAAACCAATTTAAATACAGAGAGACAAAAATTAAAATAAAAAATTAATAAAAACCTCAAAATAAAAAATTTGTCATAACTCATATTATGACTCGTGTATGAATCTACATTTTCAATTCATAATCAATAAATTCGTATATTGGTTTTTATGTTGTTGGAAGGAGGAAGTACTTTGATACGATTTAAAGTGGTATTTCAAAAGGAAGGCTGTTTTTTTTTTTTACTTATTGTATTTTGATTGTTTTTATTGTTATTTAATATCTTTTTACAGAATATATGATGTGTGTGTAGTGTACATTTATATAGAGTGAGTACATTTTGGTTGTCATTGACATTAAATTTGAATATTTTATGGCTTTTTCTCAATCATCCACTTTCAAATTTATTCATTTAGTTGAATTGCTTAGAGAGTTCTGTTTGGTAACTGCAAAAACGTATATAGTAATTTTTCACGTCACTTTATTATTAACTCATATTAGACCTAATTTAATGCTAGATTAGATAAATTTATATTCGATTTATTTAATCATATCTATTTAAAATCCTCGCAATTTGTGTAGTTTGTTTATTTGATTTATTTTGGAGGCAAGAACAAAACAAAGAAAAATTGTATATTTTGGATATGGCAGACAGGGTCATAGGGATATGACAGGGTCAAAAGTACGAGTTTATAGAAAACAAATATCATGATTAGGTAATCAGAAATTAGACCTGTGTATCAGATAATGGTAATTGAGTGCACGTAGCAAGAAGACAAATTTCAGGATTGCGTAATCGGAAACAGGGCAATGTATCAAATATTGGTAATATAGTGCAATAGACCACAATGAGTTCAAAATAATAACATAATATGTAAGTCATATGATCGCTAACTATCAGTAGGTGGATAGGCACCGAAGAGAGGGATATATAATTTAGATATGTTTAGCAAAGCATTTTTGACTTCCCGCACATATTAATTCTTTAACCGAAACTATGTCCTTGCTTATTTAGTGATTTTATGATGTCTGTGATGCAGTAGCTATCGATAGTAGTTTTTTTTTTTTTTTATTAAAACGAAGGTGGCCCTAATATGTCAGGACCGGCATGTAGGCTTTTAGCCCTTTATGCACTGCTCCACCCTCAACTTAGTCGACCGTATTGATTAAGGTCAGAGTCTTATCTTGCAGAAGTTTTCTGAGGTTATGTAGTGCGTTTCCAACAACCTGAGTCTCAGTCTTGAAACAGCTAGGCACTCTCCTACAACATATTAAGAGGTTTCTTCCTCTTCCAGACAATGTCTGCAAGTTGGGTTGTCACTTAGTGCTAGTCTATACATGTGCTTATTCATGTGTTTATGACCAGTAAGTATGCCCACCATCTTCCTACAGTCTACTCTATTGAGAGTTAGCAGGAAGTTGGTTATTTTGGTGTTTGTTCTTGATACATATATTTTGGACACTCTGTGTTCAATACGCTACCAAAGAATGTTTGTTTCTCTCTTCAGGGTGTTTTCTATCGATAGTTTAATATTATCAATAGATATACCAACTGCCGGTTCCGGGCCATAAGTATTTCCCGCCGATAATCTGGCTAGTTCGTCAGTATCGATATATAGTAGTACTTTTGTTTGATTTTTGACAATAATTAAAATTTTTTGTATTCGATGTGACAAATGTTGTAATTTTTGTATCTTGACTCTACTGCTTATAGTCGTAAACACAAATCGGTGTCACAATAGTTTTATATAATGTAGAAATTTGTTAATCCTGTTAATTTTTTTTATTAAGTTTTGATAATCCTTTGGTAAAAATCTTCGAACTTTGATAAATGTAAAAAGTTGAACAGTAAGTGGTAGGGTTTTATATAGTTGATTTTAAAAGCGGATTGTTTTTGCTTACAGTACGCAATTTTTAGCTGAACCGCATATGGGAATTTATATGCAAGCTATATTTTCCAAAATGCGATGAGATTGTAGCAGTCCTTTTAATGTGTGATTTTTTTTCTATTTATTGTAAGTCAAACATATAGAATAATTTTTCTGCCATAATATTTCATAACTCTATTCAATGGTGACTACATTAGGTGTATAACCATTGGTCTGTAAAATGTACTATTCTTTGCTTGGCGTTGAATAGGTATATGAAAATGCATTTAATAGCCATTAACGACAGCTCTTTTTATAGTTATTACAAATATCGTATCTTAGTATTTTTTTTTGTGGTTTATTAGACTTTTAATTACTGCATGCAGTTCTTTGATACTGTACTTACCTATTAAAAGATCTAATTAAATTGGAGTGTCCGGATAATTTATTATTTTTTTTTTTTTGACAATTTATACAATGTACTAATATAAAAAAACATATTATATATACATACATACATATTATACAATGTAAAAAATACATAATACATTGTATAGTATGAAAATTGTTGGTAATTTATAGTAAGTGACAATCATCGTCATTTGAAAATTTTAAATTCTTAAACTGAAATGCCAATATTTTATTGAAAACAAAATTTACAAAACTTTTAATCTTATTAAATTAAAAAATTAAAAACTTAAAAACTTTTTCTTCTTCTTGAGATATTAAGTGCTTGTTTTTTCGATTTATCTTATCCGCTTCATCAACTTCATGATGATAATCTCCAAAAAAGTTTTCCTAATAGACCCCGCTTAATGTTCATATTCATATTCATTAGTACCAGTCGATCTTCTGCCATTCTGTTCACATTATCTATCTAGTTTCTTTGGGTATTTCTAATGGACAATATTCTAATCTCCAGACAGCTATATTAACCAGACACCGGACTATTTCAAGATTTGTTTCCACATTTTTATCCACATTTTTTATTTTGTTATATATATATATATTTTTTTTTAACGGTTTAAGTATTTATTGAATCTTTCCATTAGAAATTTAGCATTTTGACTTATTCAGAAAGAACAAGCTTCTTCAAATCCTACATACTAAAGTTGAAGACGTATAATCCAGTGATTAGACATCAATTCAGGTTAACCACACCTACACTGTTAAGGTGCTCCTTTTTAATCTGCTCGCTAAAGGTATGCATAAAAGATTCCGCGCTAAATAGTTTGGATGGTTTGATAACCTGCCAGCATAGTTCCTTGTTAATCTTTGGAGCTCATTCCGAACCATAGGTATGTTTAGATCATTGTGTATGTTGCTATTTTTTTACGTACCAAGGAGCTTTGGTAATAATTCTTAGTATTTTTGATTGTAGTCTTTGTATAATTTCCACATTACTTTTAGAGGTACTTTGCCATAATTGACAGCCATATGACCAGATTTGTTTCAAGATTGAATTATATAAAAGTATTTTATAGTCAACATCGGGAGGACAGTTTTTGCCAATTAGCCAGTGCATACTATTTATGTTTAGATTCATTTGTTCACGTTTTGTTTCTATATGCTTTTTCCAAGAGAGCCTTCTATCAAGATGACTCCTAGATACTTTACTTCTTTTGCCTGTGGGATGGTGATTCCATTTATTTTTACTGGGGGACATGTGTCTTTATTTAGAGCGAAGGTGAGAACACTTTTATTTTCCATTTACTTAGCCAATTTTCAATAAGTTTAATATGGACTTGGAGAATTTTGCAAGCAACATAAGCGTTTATGTGTGAGCTCAAGATAGCTGTATCATCTGCAAATGTGGGTGTTAGTATTTGCCTACTATCTGGTAGATCGGCAGTGTAGATTAGATATAAAAGCGAACCAAGCACACTACCTTGCGGTACACCAGCTTCGATAACATGTTCTTCAGTTAAATAATCATTGTATCTTACTTTAAATCGCCTATCAGTTAGGTACGATTTGATAATTTGGTCAAATTCAAACGGTAGATTAGTTTGAATTTGAAAGTTTAGATCATCATGCCAAACTTTATCTGTCAAAAGCCTGTGCGACATCGAGGAAGACGGCTGAGCAAAATTTTTTCTCTTCAGTTATATATATTTTGTATGTGGTTTTCTCGATAGCATATATTATTATGGGCCCAATACAACTTTTGTATATTTATAATTTGCTTTATATTAGCATTTCCCACTATAAATAAAAGAACCATTAACATTACATTATATTATTTCAAGTTCCCGAATTGTAAAAGCTGTGTGTAGCTGGAATAAATCTATATGATCTACTTTTTTTAATTGGTAAATAGAAATTCATAAAATTTGTAAATTGTATTTCCCAACATATTTTATTTTTTACTGCACAACCATATTTTTGCTTAACCGCCATTTTTTTTTTTTTTTTTTGTTAAATTGAAACTAACCATTTTGTAACAGAACCTAACTACCAAAAAGAAAAAAAATATCAAATTAAAAATTTACTTCTTAACTAAATTTATCCCTTCCTCTATTTGCAATATAAAAAATGTCCTTGAATGAATCTTTTGAATTTATATTTTTACCCTATTTCTATTTCATTTTTTCTTTTTGTTTTGTTATTGAATTAAAAAATCTATTCTGAAGATTATAAGAATGGGAAGCTGAACAAGAAAAACAAAAATGAACCACTCGCTAACTAATTGCTTTTAGAAAGTTAATTTTTATTTTTTTTGAGAATTCTTATTCTATATGCACTAGGTCTGGTTATTATATGTTAAAATTTTTGGCTGTGTGTAATAACCATATTCAAATGCAAAAAAAAAAAAACAGCAACATGTGTAATGAATTTTAGCAATCATTGCAGTACACCACAAATGCTTCATATTGTAAACTTACACACTAAAATTTAACTAAATAAAAAACGTAGTGACATTGCAATAAAAAACATTTTCATATATAGAATAATAAAAGTATGGTTCAATTCAAATATGATTTTTTGATTGGGCCAATAGGGATATTCAATAAATGTACACAATATAGATTCAAAAATCCCATATTGAATAGATTTTTTTTGCTTAACTTGTGGGTCAATATAGTTAGATATAGAACCACCATGTTATATTTTTAATGTGTGATTTGCATTTTTTCATTTCTCGCATACGTTTCTGACGCTCTTCATTGTATTTTTTGTCAAATTTTAGTATCGTATTTTGTTTAATCCGGATTGATATTCTTTTATAGTTTTTATATGCTACTCAGTTTTTCTTTATGATAATTTTTTTGACTATTGATCGATGGCATATCTAAACCGGAAGCTATATTTTGAGGTATACGCATTAAAAGGACGTATTAGCACAGTATTGTAGCAGGTTATTATCTCATTTGCAAATATGCCAGAGCACTTGAACTCTCCTTAAAAGACTTTTGCAGAACTAGTAGAGATAAATAAGAGAAAAAACATGTCGAACACTTTGTACTTGCCTCGGTCAACTTGAATATATCCAAGGGGTACTCCACCGCTTTATAAAAAGCTCAAACTGTTTCAGTGGGCAAATTAATCCGAAAAAGTACTCGTGGTATCAAAAATGACTTCATTGTACATGCATAATATACCATAACAGGTACGTAGTAGGTACACTTAAACCACGTTCGATCTAACAAAATTGTTATTAACAAACAAAAAAGATATGTCGACAATAAAGCTCTGGTCAAACACTCAATGAAAATTTGCATAAAGCTGTTGTCAATAAAAAGAGAAGAGTCAAACCCATAACAGACTTGAGTCATCTCCGAAATGAAGAAACATTTGCATAGACGAATCATTCACCAGTATGTATGGACTGGATAGTGAATAGAATAAATTAATCTTGTATGTGAGTAATATGAGAAGTAAGCACAGACAAGTCATCTTTCAAACATAACATCGACTGCGGCTATGGAGTTGGACTGATGCTATAATACACCTAAATATCATTGTGACATTGAAACTTTGGGATCAGCAAACCTTCAAAACCAAATCTAATTTAATTTTTAATAATATGTAATAATTAGTCTTGTTTCGTGGTTAGGCTTAGCTTACGTAACGCACTTTTCTAAGTATAATTTAAACAAATTTCAAATTTAATATCCGGTTTGATTAAAACCAAGCTTACCAAGCTTTCTTGAACTTCAAACGCTACATCTACCCTTAGCAATATATTTGAAGATATATTTTAAAATGGAAACATATATATACAAATACGATAGACATTTGAACTGTTTAAAAAAATTATATACGAAAATGAAATGATAGCCAAGAAAATTTACGAATCCAGACCCGAAGGTAAAAATGTCGGGGTAGGCCAAGCCTTCGTTGGAGAGATGAAATATCGTAAACAATTTTGTATCTTCAACTGCATAGAAGCCACCGGTGATTGAAAGATATGCAGGACAGCGATCAGTCAGGCCCTGTATCTACATGACCTTTTAGCCATCTAAGTAAGTAAGTTAGCAAATTTGAAATATTTAAAATTTAAAATTAAATTATAAAAATTCTGTGATTATATTAAATCTTGTTTTCGATAATGAAAATTAAACGAAAATAAAATGTAAGAATAAGTTCCAGTGTTTTCAAAACATAAGCTTTAAGCTATAATTGTTCAAGCATAAAAATATGATAATACTGGGTCTAACAATGAAATTAAGTCTTCATACAGAAAACCTTATACAATATATATACTTACTTGTTCAGAACAATGTATTTACAAAATTACATATACTTTTTGTTGAAGTTATTGAAAACATATACACAAGCTTAACGAACATTGAACGCTAGTCAATAATTTCAATCATGAAGAACCAAAAATAAAACCAATTATTTTTAACAAAGAAAAGCCTATAATTTCTTCACCACCTTAACCACCATCATAACACAATAGCAACTGGTGATGTGTGTATGCACATATCTAATTTTATGAAGACAAATAAAACTAATTGATTCAATTTCGAATGCAGTAGCATTTTCTATCTCTAGCAATGGTGTTGTACACAGATTTCATACACTGCGTATTTCTCTTGTACTATTGTAAAATTGACGTAATTGAAAAGTGATCCAGGAAAAATTGATATTTCTTGTCTACTATAATGCTATTGTTACCTACAACTTATTCATAAAGAACAACAAATTGACTATACTATTATAATTTAAAATTGTTATCATATAGCATTTAAAACTCTAGATGTAAATAAATACCTAATACAATATTCAAATTGTCTAATACAAAATTTTCTAATACAAAATTTAATGTTCCATCGTGTGTTAATATTTAAAACTCCATTTTAAATCATTTTAATATTTTCTTTATTTCATTTAGTTATAATAAATTTCACATTAACATTTTTTGATTTATTCTTATAACTCACAAATGTTTTTATAACTCACAGATATATTTATAACACACAGCTATAGCTATGATAACAACATCTGGTTATAAAATCAATTATGGTTGAAAATTAGTAATTTTGAGCTCCAGTAGTGTTAGATGCTCCAGTAGAGTTAGATGCTCCAGTAGTGTATCAAAACGTTTGCCCATAATAATTATTGAAATCTTGTCTGCATTAGTACTAACATTTCAAAACAGACAAGAATATACTCCTTCATGTAAACTTACAAAAGAGATGAGTACACAAATCGATCCCGAAAAAGTACATACTGATCCAGTAATTGTGCATTCCGCTCCAAAGGTTCTAAACGTTGACCCTATTGTCATAACATAAACTTGGAACGCAATACACCGTAGATAAATGGAGTGATAGATTAAAAAATTTAATATTGGCCATTGTTCTGCAATTAAATAAAATCACCATACACAAATATTTGTCAAAGGCGCTCCATGATCAGAACTAGGTAAAATACAAATACTATAGTACTCATTGAGTAAAAGTATTTAAGTAAAAAAATTTTAAATACTATTTTCAAGTACATTTTAAATAAAATTTGTACTTGAGAACGCAAAGTAAACATTTTACTCAAAAAAAATATTTTTTATAGTATTTTCAATACTTGTACTCGAATACGACCCAGCTCTGGTTCTATGTTTCTTTAAAACAAAAACAAATAATAACACAACCTATTTGAGATTGAAATTTGAGAATTTTTGCTTTCATTTTGATTTTAATTACCTATAGAACTACACATTGAAAACCTCCGATTTCTTATCTGAATATTAATTCGTCGTTTCAAACTGTCAAATCTCTTGTGCATTCAAACGTTCACAACCTAATGTTTGTACTGATTAGATACACAAAAAAAAAAACCAAAACACACACAAAAAAAATTTTTTAATCTCTTTAGAGAATCTTTTTTTGCCGCATTTCACTTATCGAAATAAGATCGGATTAAAGTACCTTAGTAAGTCCACTAAATCAAAAAAAAAAAAAATATAAAAACAAAAATTAAAAAAACTGGAAGGAAATAATTCGCAACTTTTTGTTTATCAATGATTCTAAAAACAAAAATTCTTCCTTAAATTTATTCAAAATTTATTAGGATTGCTCCCACAAAACCGGAACTAATAAAATTGTGTTTTTTGATTTTTTTTTTTTATTTCAACTTTTCTAAACTTTTTAAATTTAAAGAAAAAATAAAAATTGAAATTTTTTTTTTATATGGAAAAACTAATTTAAATCTCAATATAACATGGGTTTGCTTTGTTCTTGTTTTTAAATTTTTGTTTTTATATTTTTTTCAGAGTATATAAGTGTACATCTCAATATACGAATATTTATTTCAATATATATATATATATATATACATATATATAGTGAGTGAGTAAATAATATTTAAATCCACGGATTTTTTAACAGTGAATTGTTTATTTTTTTTGTTTATTTTTGTTTTTCCTGTTTTGTGACTTCAAATTTCAACAGAGTTAAATTTAAAATTTGCATACATTCAGCGGGTTATTGTAAAAATTGTTTCCAATTTTTATATTATGGTGCTTTTATTTTTAATGTTTTATTTTTTTTTAGTTTTATATATTTTGTGTTTTTTTTGTTTTTTAAATTATTTCCCAACAAATATTTTTTCCCATTTTCCAATTTCTTCATAAATTTTGTTTATACATTTTCGTTTTGTTTATTATTGTTGTTTATTTCTCATGCATTAATGCTAACGGAAAAGCAAGTAAAATAAAAATAACAACAATGATAGTACTGTAAAAAAAAAAAAAAAAAAAAAAAAAGACCATGACAACAGGAAAGAAAGAGATAAATATAGAAAAACGAACGATTTAGATCTCAGATTTTTGTTGCTGTTTTGTTGTGTTTTTTACAATCAGAATATTTATGAGGAAAGGATAAACAAAACCATGAAATCGTTGACTTCAACCAATTTTGCGTGCATAAATCCTTATTTTTCATTCAACTTTTTTGAACCTATCCTAACAAAACTATATGTATAACATATATATATATATATATATATGTATTTATGGATTTGTTTACTTTCATATCCTTTTTATTTAATGTATATATATACTATATCCATATTATAAAACTAGTGCACTGTTAGAATATCCTGTCAATCGTTTCTGCATGGTCCTGTTATTGTTTTTCATTTCATCGTTTGGTTTTTGTTTTTTTGTTTATTATTATTCGTATTAAAAAAAATAAGACAATGCACAAAAAAAAAATTAAATAAAAAAAAAAAAGAAGTTTTGAAATTGAGAAAAAAAAAATTAAATAAAAAAAATGGTTTTTTTTTTGTAAAGAGCATAGAAAATCACGGGGTTGCATTTTTTTCTTCTCTTTTTTGTTACTCTTGCTGTTATTATTATTTTGTGTATCCTAGCGTTTGATATTTTATATGCAGTACTGTTGTCTTTATCATTTTCATATTGCATTCAGGATTTTGCATATGTTTATATTATTATTATACATGCAACGCATTTATAATGCAGTGTTATTTACAGTGCAATTCAAAAATGAATGAACGGGATATACGGTTTATAGACAAAGAAAGTAAGTGATACAGGTTCGCTTAATGGGTGTACAAATGACTTTTATTAGCCGGAATGGTGATTTAGAGTGACTAATAACAATTTGGAAAAAATATATTAGATAACGTCAGATAGCATCATGTACTTGGACTTAAAACGTGTAAAATTGCTTTATTATCACTTCATAACACTTTGAATGTTTCATTTCTCCTTTATAAATTATGTATATTTTAATAAAAAAATGTATATAGAAAATTATATACATTTTCATTAATTAATAAATTCGTTAATATTGTTTTACAGTTGTATTTAATTCAATTTTATTTGGACTTGAGGGTTTGACACAATAATCGTAACATGATACAATGTCGTATCATTAATGCATATTTAAGTTAAAAATTAAAAAAATGTAGGACGTTACAAATTACGCACAGTTCTTTTTTATTTTTGAATTAACAGAATTATATATATAATTTTTTGCATTTGTCTGGATGTTTGTAAGTTCGACGGAATACTCCAACACATATACAAATTGCAATATATATACGAATTGTAACATCATGTAACTGTCATAAACATAATATCCGTTTTTTATTGCTTATATATGTTATCTGTCATCTGTCATCTGTCATTTGTCATTTGTCATTTGTCATCTGTCATTTGTCATTTGTCATTTGTCATTTGTCATTTGTCATTTGTCATTTGTCATTTTTCATTTGTCATTTGTCATTTGTCATTTGTCATTTGTCATCTGTCATCTATCATCTATCATCTGTCATTTGTCATCTGTCATCTGTCATCTGTCATCTGTCATCTGTCATCTGTCATCTGTCATCTGTCATCTGTCATCTGTCATCTGTCATCTGTCATCTGTCATCTGTCATCTGTCATCTGTCATCTGTCATCTGTCATCTGTCATCTGTCATCTGTCATCTGTCATCTGTCATCTGTCATCTGTCATCTGTCATCTGTTATCTGTGTCATTTGCCTATCATTTCATAATGATTGTCATGTCATTCAAGTGTTAAATTTAGATGGCGCCCATAGAGCTTTTTACTTTTATTATGTCTTAATTAATTTCATTTTACAATTTGAATTTTACAGTAGAATGCTGCTATGATTGTAAAAATATAAAATTATTGTAACTTTATATTATATAGTTAGATTTTGTTTTCATTAAAAATATTATTTGAATTTAGTATTTCACTAACTACTATTACTAACTTATATTATAATTAATTGAATATAATAGAATGTCTAAGAATATTGATTATTTAGAATTATTGAGTTCTTAGGATAATATATGTTTAAATTTCCAATGATGTCAAATAAGATGTTGTTAAAATGATCGAGTAAATAACCCTTAGGGAATCGAAAATTTTGCACCTTACTACAAATATTCTGTTTATATGGTAATTAAAAGCTATAATATTGATAAATTAGTAAGCAAATACATATTTTTCTTAAATTTGAAATGAAAACTCTAATGAAGGAAGAAATGCTAGAATTTATTTTGCTTCTGTCATTTATGGCAATATGTACAAAACTAGTTTATACATATATGTACCTTATTTATGGTCATGTACTTACGATATTTGACTGTGTAAATTAGTTCTATAATTATATTTTTTTAATTCGATCCATCTCGGCTACTGATATTCTAATATTATTTTAAAGATTTTAAAAAACTCAAGATTTTGTATAACAATATTTTTATAAGCAATATTACAAAAGACAAGATTTCATTACACTGTCCAATAAAATATTTTCAGTTTTATTTGGTTTTATTTAATTAAATTTACTCCATTGCAAGTATGAAGATTAAAACTGCTTGATATTAAATTAATTTAAAAGTATTAAAATTATTATACTAACAAATGTAGGATCAACGAAATAACTCCCAATGAAATATCTACCAATTAAATAACACCCATTCAAATAACTCCCGCTATGAAATGAAATAATTCCCAAAAAAGCAAATGAAATAGTTCCCACACCAAGAATGAAATAAATCCAACTAATTGGGACTTATTTCATTATGAAATTATTCCCTACCAGAAAAATAATTCCTACAATTTGATATTTATTTCATAATGAAATAATCGCACTTTTGTATGAAATTTGGTTGGGAGTTATTTCATAAAAAAGTAGGAGCTATTCGTAGAGCCACAAAAGTATATACAAACCGGGTTCAACACAAAATTTATTTCAATAAAATTTTATTTATGAAGCGAATTAAAAAAATGGTTGCCTTTAAAAATTTTATAATAGTTCTTATTGTCTAAAATGTCATAATTTTTGCATAATTTTACCAAAAACACTTTCTGTTTTTACATCTCAGCATGTCAATAGTTATTTTTTTTTTTACTTTTTGTTTAACTTAGTTCCATCTATTCTTTTTTTTTAATTAAGGACTTTGATCCTGATGTTTGCAGCATCTGTTGTAGCTCATCGTGAAAAAAAGTACTTTTTAATGGTATTCTAAATCTTACACAGTATAAGTGTAATTATTTGAAAAGTACTTTTAACTGATATTCCAAAGTTTTTACGGAACCATCACGCAATACTAATCAGTACAGTACATCAAATATTTATTATAAAATTTTATTTAAATTTTTCTCAAAACTATAGTTTTGCATTTGGAACAAAACAATATCCTGATTGTAATTCATATTTTTATACGTAACTATTTTGTATATATTATATAGTTTATAATAAAAATAAAAAAAATATAAATAAAAAATAATAAAAAAAAAACATGATATTGAATGGTTGGTTGATAAAACAGTAGGAAACTAATATACTAATACAGCATAATACAAAATTGAAATTCAATAAGGTGCTCTTTTTAAAGGAAATAAATAAACAAAATAGAATAAAAGCAGAACACACACTATATTCTAAATAGAGTATACAGATATATGTATATATATATATATATGTATAGAATACATTTTTTTTAATTTTAATAAAAATATCTCAATGCATATAGAATTAGCGTTCAATTAATTTATATGTATCTCTTACTTAAACAAAAACAAAAATGGGTAGTCAAGAGTTAGCAGGAAACAGTCAATGCATAGCAACGTAAGAATTAAATAAGTAATAGAGATATGAAGCTATATAATAAGATTAGGAAAAAGAAGCTTAGATTACAATTACAAAATGGTATATTTTTAACTCAGGAAAGCTCATATACAAATTTTATAAATAAATCCGAAGTAACCACAGGCTATAAATCAACTGGTTATATATTGAAAAACTATTTTAAAATATTTGTGAAACATTTTTTCTTAGAATGTTAAATTTGATCTCAACTAGATTAATATTTTATTTTTAATTTTTCAAAATATAAAAATAAAATTATATTGATTTGTAAAAAAAAAAAAATGAAATAAGAAAAAAAAATGTAAATTTTATAAAAGTCATCTTTACATCACGTTTCTCATTTATTTATATTGACTTTTAAGTTAGGTGTATAAAATTTATTCTTATAGTTGCTTTAATTGTTAGAAACACTATTGATTGATCACATCCTTTGATCAAATCGTTTTCAATCAACCTGATACCATATTAATTATCACGTTTATTACAAAAGACTAAGTAAAAATGAATGGAATTATAAAAATATGTAACGGATAAGGTTGTAAGTATCACAAATTTAAGATTAAGATTTTTAAGATTTCAAAAATTTAAAGTTTAAATAAGATTTATTTGTTATTCTACAAAATATTTATAATTTCTATCAAATAATTAATGTTTCGACTGTTTTCGTCCTTTTAAATAAATCTCATCTTCGCGTGAATCTCATCTTCTTCAAAGTGACGTTAATTACTTCGCTATTTGGTGTTGTAATAATAACCTAACACTAAACGCTAGCAAATGCCAAAGCATCACCTTTTCCCGTAAAACGGCAATATCAGCGCGTTATTATAGTATTAACGGCGTTATTATCTCTAATATCACATGCACTAAAGACTTAGGTATTCTATTAGGCACTCAAAAGTGGAGGTTGACCGAATCGATTTATGCCAGCTGTCCCGGCTGCATTAATTTGTTTTTGAATTAAAATTTCTAAGAGATTGTATCCATTGAAGTAATTATCAAAAAACATTTTGTGCCCAGGAGTATGTAGACGTTCAGAAAGTTGAAGTACTGCCGCCATAGAAAACCCATATTTCTGTTGTAAGCTTGCATTAATTTCGCTCCCTTTACCTTGGTAAACGAGGAAATCATATGGGAAGCCTGATTTTCCGCATAAGCAATAAATGACCAAGCCCCATGGATTCGGTTTTTGTTTATAATAAATTTTGCACGAGTGTCGTCTACCTTTAAATGGAATAATTTGTTCATCTACACAAACATTTTCCTCTACCTCTTCTTGCAAACACCGTTGTCTTACACAATCAATCAATGGTCTGATTTTGATAAATTTATCGGTACAGTTTACTGGTATTTCCAAATTATTTATGAAATGAAGATGAAGACGCAACTGACTAAATCTTTGTAATGTCATTGAGTTTTGGAAAAGATCAATTTTAATTGTTGGATCCCAGTACAAAGATATTCTTGGGAGTTTCATGCAACCCATCATTATATATAAACCAATAACAATTTTCATTTCCTCAACCGTTGCATTTTTATAATATCTTATATCATTCTGTTTTGCATATAGATTAGTATGAACAACCACTTTTTCAAACAAAGCATCCGTAAAAAATGATGCAAAATATTTAACAGGTTCATATATTTGAGAATAATAGTCAATATTCTCTCTTACAAAAGGAATAGGATTTGGGATGTAGGCTACTTTTTTCCACTTTATGAATTGTTTCGGCGTAACTTCGTATTGTTCCTGATTTATAAGAGGTTCAGATGACTCAATTATTTCTATTATTGCATTCTCATCTATCACTCAAAATTTTCATTTAAATTTTCATTTGAACCTATTGCAATAGTTTTGAAGACATTTGGAATATCCTCAGATTCTTCTGGTATATTACTTTTGGCAGTTGTACCAATATCAAATTCAATTACGTCATCATTTCCCATTTTTTCAGTGTCATTTTTTTCTGCGAACTCTTCGTCGCCCCCAAAATCCGAACAATCAGCACATAACCGCTCTAAGGTGAACCTAATTTGTTCTTCAGACAAACCTTTCATAGTCTTTCAAGTAAAATGTAAAATTTGTTTTTTTACATAAAGCTCCTTTATTTATATTTTGTACTATATATTATCGTACAAATTATTTATGTACGATATATCGACCAAATCCCTTAACCAGATTTTGTACGATATATCGTACACACTTTTTATTTATAATTTAAAAATATTTATAATGCTTATCTAGAAATACTTACAATAAAATACTATAAATTAATATTTATTTACTATAAAAAAAAATTTTTATTGCTCTAAACCAAAAATAACACTATTAAATTTAACTTTTGAAATTATGCTTCACTACATTTCACCATATTCAATGGAAACACTTAAGAAAAAGACTAAATTTTTGACGTTTCGAATTAAATTTGATTATTGGAATAAATTTTTCGTTATTATAATAGATTTTCTCGTAATTTTTTGAATTTTTAAAAAAGAAACGCTGATCTCCCTGGTAGTTTCGTAAGCAGGAAGACGACAAAAATTTTTGTACGATATATCGTACAAATTTGAAGAAAGGGCTAATCTAATTTAATAGATGAAATACGCCTAATATTCTTTTATATTCAAACATTCTCTTTACTGAAATAATTTTATTTAATGATGGCTATATGTGCCTTTATAACTATGGTAAATGAAATATATTTTCTAATATCCTATTTTTAAATCACTCTTAATTCACGAATATTGATTGATATTATAAGCATAAATCATCATCATCATTGTCTGTAACCCCACCAGATTTGTTACATTGTCCTGTAATCCCCAGATGAAGTTGACAAAAAATATATATATATATATATATTTTATAAGCAATGTACACTACCTTTACCTATTACAAAATGCTGAACAACATTTCGTTGAATTTCGAAATTTCGAATTAAAAGCTAAAATATTTTTTTGTTTTAACAAAAAAAAAAAATTAATCTCGATTTACAATTTAACAATACTTCACTACTCTAATAAATAATATTTAAAAAAAAAATTTTTGTCTAATTACAAAAATATACCTATACGAAGTTTAAAACAAACAAAAAAAATGTTTAACAAAACAACAAAACAATAACAAAAAATTCTATTTTATTCCAAAATAAAATTAAGTGCTCTCTTTACACCACTACTAATGAAACATAATTATATAACATAATTAACATAATTCCTTCTTAGTAAATAAAATTACATTTGTAAAACAGATCCAATTTTTCTTCATTTCAATTCAAATATAATTAGGGAAGCTATGTGTCTCTTATCAAAGTCCTTTAAGAGTTCAAAAAAAAAAAACAAATTTAAATAGTCTATTCTTTTATTGGAAAATTTCGTTCTCTACTGTAAAATGAAAACAAATTGCACTCAAGTGGTTACAAAAATGTTCTATCGTAACAAACATTTCGTTTTCTATCTTATTTTTTTTTTTCTATATACTCATTCTCATGAAAATATAAAATTGGAACGAACCTCATAAAATAAAAAAAAAAAAATAATAAAAATGTTTTTTTAACACGACTGAAAATATTCGTTCTGGCGTTCTGGGGATACGCAACGCAATAAAAATTATTTTTCATATTACATACAAGGTATAATAATACCTATAACGATATTAAATACTCATATAATCAAACACAGACATGCAATCATTTTTTTTTGTATAGAGAAGTAGCAAAATAGAATTAGAAAAAAAAACAAAAACAAAAATAAATAAATTTCAAAAACCTATCTTTCAGCGACTAAAAATCAAATAAACTTCTTGGTTTAAAAAAAATTATATATAAAAAAAAAAAAGTGAACTTACTGACACCCAAAAATATAATAACAAAAAAAAAAAAACAAAAAAAAAATAAATAAATAAAAAGTATAAATGTTAAAAAAAATGTTAAAATTAAAAAAATTTTAGAATAGGAATAAAGTTGGTTTGCAAAGCTTTTAAATTCACTACTCACCACAAGAACGTGCCTTGAAATCTTAAAAAAAAAAAAAAAAAAAACAAAAACAAAAAATAAATAATTTTTTTTTTCACAAAAAATGAAAACTCAAAATAAAAACGTTAAAATTCTAAGGAGGTCGGTCCCCTTCATCAAAACAAAATATAAACGATATGGGTCCTGTCGTTATGTAGGTATATATACCTATACTCTGCAATCAACTAAATGTGATGGATGCGATAAGAATGAGATCAGAAGAAATTACATAAGTATCATTTTTGAAATATCAAAAATATAGAAAGAGAAAAATGAGGTCCTTTTATTTTATTTTCTTTAAAAGGTATTTAAAATTCGTAGTAAATATTAGACTTTTGTGGGTAATAAAATGTTATAATTTAAGAAAAATATGAAAAAGTAGATTTGTTTTTTGTTTTTGTTTTTTGTTTTTTGTTTGGTCTTTTGAAATATTTTAATACAGATTATTTACACAATATATATATATATATATATATATACGAAATTGATATAAAATGTTAGTCAGTTTTTAATAGCATTCCATATTTTATGGAGCCTATATATATATATATATATATATATTTTTAAATTTGTAATGCATAGAAATATTTTAGAAATATTCTTGTACATTTTTTATTCAAATCTTATTTTTTTTATAGAAATCTATAAAATCTAAATATATGTATTTATTTTTAAAGTGGTTATGGATTTCAGGTTATTATAAATTGATATAATAAAATTGAGTTGGCAGGATATTATCTAGAATATTATGTTAAAATAGAAAATAAAATAAAATTTTTTATCTATATATATATATAGGATTTGTAACATAAATTGAAATCTTTATTTACAACTAATAAATAGGATTTCTATTTTTTAATTAAAATTTTACAGTTATTATTGCCTTACAGTTTTTTTTATAGGGGAATCAACCAGTTGAAAACTTTCATTTGGCAAATATACAGTTAGCAAAAGGACATTTAAAAACTGGGCGCTTTGCAATATTTTTATACTTAAAAACTTTTACAACTGGGCACTTGCAACTTGGGAAGTTAACAGATTTTACAAGTATATATTTTGCAGTTTTTAGCAATCTAACAAAATAATTTTCAACTCAATAATTTCATTATCTATTTTTTATTATTTTTTATAATCTTGGTCTGAAATAATATATTTTATAGTTTTAAATTTAATTATTAAAAATTATGTTAATTATGTATTTTTATGTTAATTATGTTAATTATGTCATTTTGCTATATAATAGTTCAACAGATATAACGATTTATATACAAAAACATTAAAAAAACAAGGATATTTTCAAATGTCCTTTTCGTCCTTAAAGGGATTGAAGCGCCATTGAAGATATTATATTTTTGGAAAGCTAGGAACACCAGGTATCTTTGGAATATAGTCATTAGGTCCAACTTGGGTATACCATCTCCCTCAAAATCCCCAAAAATTGTAAACATTTTTGTTATTATTTTAATTGCCTAGACATTTGAACATTTGAATATTTTTGTGTGTTTGTCTAGATTATTTGGACATATATATGTAAGTTTTCAAATGTCCAAATGTATAAAGTGTCCAGTTGTTAAATGTCATTTTGCTAACAGTCAATTCTGTTGAATCTCTTTTTATTAAGAGCGTTTTTAACGAAATGTTCACTGATCAAATATCCAGTTGCCAAGTGTACCGTACTACTCTTTAAAGTGTTGCCGAATATTTTAAAAAGTAAAGCAAAACTAATATTATTATACAAGCGCAATAGTAAGTAATTTAAACAGTTACTTGATTGCATTTTATTTTTCTAGTACTTTTTCTACTCTCTATTGATAGTTTAAAATGTTGAGTCAGTCGGGATTGAAAGAGCATACGCTCTTTGGTTCATTCGTTGTTACTATTGCGAAATTTATTTTAGAATTAACTCTTTAAATTATTATTGAAAGTATTTGAATATTTTCCTTTGACTTTTAATAAAAATCCTGATCAAACAGATAAGTTTTTCTAAAAACTATTAAGGGTAATTTTAAGCAAAGTTTCTGGCAGTGTGTAAAAAACAAAATGTTGTTTTAGAAGAAAAAAAAAAAAATAAAAATTCGACCAATAGTTTTAGCATTTTTTCACAATTTCTACAACAACAAAAATCATTAACCGAAAAATAATTTTATTTCTGCATTGTCTAACATGACTGTTGTACAAAAAATATAATCTATTATATTTGGGAAAAAAAAACTTCAATTGGAATTTTCAATTTTAAATTTCACCCCATGTGTAAGTCATTTTCATATACAAAAATTTTAATTTATCAAATTGCTGCCAGAACACCCCTGCTTTAAATTTGATTTTTATTTTTTTTAAATAAATTATAATGTATAAGGTTGTTGTCTAAGATAAATCAATAAAAACATAGTGTCAACAAAACAGATTATTATTATTATTATTTTATATAGCAAATTATTTTTTTAAATCATTATTATTTATTTAATAGGAGACGTGGCGAATTTAAATATTTTTTCTAATTTTTTTAGCTTTCAATTGGAGTTTTCAATTTTAAACTTCACCCCATGTGTAAGTCATTTTCATATACAAAAATTCTAATTTATCAAATTGCTTCCAGAACACCCCTGCTTTAAATTTGTTTTTTATTTTTTTAAATAAATTATAACGTATGAGGTTGTTGTCTAAGATAAATCAATAAAAACATAGTGTCAACAAATCCGATTTTTATTATTATTATTTTAAATGGTAAATTATTTTTTTTTAAATTATTATTATTTATTTAACAAGAGACGTGGCGAATTTAAATATTTTTTCTAATTTTTTTAGCTTTCAATTGGAATTTTCAATTTTAAATTTCAGCCCATGTGTAAGTCATTTTAATATACAAACATTTTAATTTATCAAATTGCTGCCAGAACGCCCCTGCTTTAAATTTGATTTTTAGTTTTTTAAATAAATTATTACGTATTAGGTTGTTGTCTAAGATAAATCAACAAAAACATAGTGTCAACAAAACAGATTATTATTATTATTATTTTATATAGCAAATTATTTTTTTAAATCATTATTATTTATTTAACAGGAGACGTGGCGAATTTAAATATTTTTTCTACTTTTTTTAGATTTCAATTGGAATTTTCAATTTTAAATTTCACCCCATGTGTAAGTCATTTTCATATACAAACATTTTAATTTATCAAATTGCTGCCAGAACACCCCTGCTTTAAATTTGATTTTTATTTTTTTTAAATAAATTATAATGTATAAGGTTGTTGTCTAAGATAAATCAATAAAAACATAGTGTCAACAAAACAGATTATTATTATTATTATTTTATATAGCAAATTATTTTTTTAAATCATTATTATTTATTTAATAGGAGACGTGGCGAATTTAAATATTTTTTCTAATTTTTTTAGCTTTCAATTGGAATTTTCAATTTTAAACTTCACCCCATGTGTAAGTCATTTTCATATACAAAAATTCTAATTTATCAAATTGCTTCCAGAACACCCCTGCTTTAAATTTGTTTTTTATTTTTTTAAATAAATTATAACGTATGAGGTTGTTGTCTAAGATAAATCAATAAAAACATAGTGTCAACAAATCCGATTTTTATTATTATTATTTTAAATGGTAAATTATTTTTTTTAAATTATTATTATTTATTTAACAAGAGACGTGGCGAATTTAAATATTTTTTCTAATTTTTTTAGCTTTCAATTGGAATTTTCAATTTTAAATTTCAGCCCATGTGTAAGTCATTTTAATATACAAACATTTTAATTTATCAAATTGCTGCCAGAACACCCCTGCTTTAAATTTGATTTTTAGTTTTTTAAATAAATTATTACGTATTAGGTTGTTGTCTAAGATAAATCAACAAAAACATAGTGTCAACAAAACAGATTATTATTATTATTATTTTATATAGCAAATTATTTTTTTAAATCATTATTATTTATTTAACAGGAGACGTGGCGAATTTAAATATTTTTTCTACTTTTTTTAGCTTTCAATTGGAATTTTCAATTTTAAACTTCACCCCATGTGTAAGTCATTTTCATATACAAAAATTCTTATTTATCAAATTGCTTCCAGAACACCCCTGCTTTAAATTTGTTTTTTATTTTTTTAAATAAATTATAACGTATGAGGTTGTTGTCTAAGATAAATCAATAAAAACATCGTGTCAACAAATCCGATTTTTATTATTATTATTTTAAATGGTAAATTATTTTTTTTAAATTATTATTATTTATTTAACAAGAGACGTAGCGAATTTAAATATTTTTTCTAATTTTTTTAGCTTTCAATTGGAATTTTCAATTTTAAATTTCAGCCCATGTGTAAGTCATTTTAATATACAAACATTTTAATTTATCAAATTGCTGCAACAACATCCTCGCTTTAAATTTGATTTTTTTTTTTTTTTAATAAATTATAACGTATTAGGTTGTTGTCTAAGATAAATCAATAAAAACATAGTGTCAACAAAACCGATTTTTATTATTATTATTTTAAATGGTAAATTATTTTTTTTAAATTATTATTATTTATTTAACAAGAGACGTGCCGAATTTAATTTTTTCTAATTTTTTTAGCTTTCAATTGGAATTTTCAATTTTAAATTTCAGCCCATGTGTAAGTCATTTTAATATACAAACATTTTAATTTATCAAATTGCTGCCAGAACACCCCTGCTTTAAATTTGATTTTTAGTTTTTTAAATAAATTATTACGTATTAGGTTGTTGTCTAAGATAAATCAACAAAAACATAGTGTCAACAAAACAGATTATTATTATTATTATTTTATATAGCAAATTATTTTTTTAAATCATTATTATTTATTTAACAGGAGACGTGGCGAATTTAAATATTTTTTCTACTTTTTTTAGATTTCAATTGGAAATTTCAATTTTAAATTTTACCCCATGTGTAAGTCATTTTAATATACAAACATTTTAATTTATCAAATTGCTGCAACAACATCCTCGCTTTAAATTTGATTTTTTTTTTTTTTTAATAAATTATAACGTATTAGGTTGTTGTCTAAGATAAATCAATAAAAACATAGTGTCAACAAAACCGATTTTTATTATTATTATTTTAAATGGTAAATTATTTTTTTTAAATTATTATTATTTATTTAACAAGAGACGTGCCGAATTTAATTTTTTCTAATTTTTTTAGCTTTCAATTGGAATTTTCAATTTTAAATTTCAGCCCATGCGTAAGTCATTTTAATATACAAACATTTTAATTTATCAAATTGCTGCCAGAACACCCCTGCTTTAAATTTGATTTTTATTTTTTTAAATAAATTATTACGTATTAGGTTGTTGTCTAAGATAAATCAACAAAAACATAGTGTCAACAAAACCGATTTTCACTATTATTTTTTTAAATTATTATTAGTTATTTAACAGGAGACGTGGCGAGTTTAAATATTTTTTCTACTTTTTTTAGCTTTCAGTTGGAAATTTTAATTATTTTTTTAAATAAATTGTTACGTATGAGGTTGTTGTTTAAGATAAATCAATTAAAAACATAGTGTCCCCCATAGTATTTCAAATTAAAATGATGAAAACCAATATTCATAGCGAAATATTGAGTAAGTTTTTTTATAAAACTTCATCGAATTTCAAGGACTAGGCGAATACTAGAGGTCTTTGAATCTGTAAAACTACACTTAAATATACAAAAATAAAAATCATCTTTATTAAACTTTACTAGTACTAATTATTTTAAATATTCAAATAAATGAATAATAAACCAAAACATATTTTTTCTCCTATACAATACCCTCATAGTAACTATATACCCATTAATTAAATACAATTTATTGATACAGCCGAGTCTAACTACCAAAGTTTATTTAAAATTTAATTTTTTTTTTCATTTTTTTCCATATAAATCCAAAACTTAAAATTGATGTAACAAAATTCACAAATATACAAATTATTTAATAGAATTTTATTCAAATATTTGATTGATTTGTTTGTCCATTTGAGGAGAAGAGGAGACACTACAGAACACTATAGAATTTAACAAAAAAACTATTCAAAATTTTGAATCACCTAGATAATATCCTGATGTGATTCATTTACATTTTATTCCTATATGTTCAATATATCAAATTATACTATTCTAATATCGAACATGAACATACATCCTAGAAATAAGGGTTTTCAAAATAGAAAATAAAAAAAAAAAAACAAATAAATTCAATCCATTTTTTATTTTTTTTTTTTTTTTTTTTTATTTTCACTTAAGACTAATGACTCCCATAAGTGTAATTCAATAGGTATTCATTTAGGATACCAAGAATGGGTCATAATATATAGTTTAGTTATGCTAACTACAACTATGTACATCGAATGTATATGTGAAAACATTTGATCTTTCTATTGTCTTAAGTTCAATAGTGCTTCATTATCTTACATTTTGAATATATAGCTTTTGGGAATATCATAATATGTAGATATTATATTTTATTAAATATTTTTATCAAAATATTTTTTGGGTATAGTTCAGAAAGTTTTCCTGTAAGAAAATTCCCTTGTTATATCATATTATATATATATATATTATATATATATATGTATATGTATATATCATTAAGAAACTTTTATTCATATTTCAAATCTTTACCTTTCTTCATTCTATTAACAACAACAACAACTTTTCTACTCAGTATCCAATGAAAAATAAATCTCCTGAAGGCAACAAAACCACTACCACAAACTACAACAAAATATAAATACTTAAGATAATTTACATTTTTACAATAATTTAAACTTTCTTAAAAGAAACAAAAATATATTATTATTCTGTGTGTATCAATGAACCACCACCATCACCACCACCACCACCACCACAATCTCAATATATTAGTTATTCAAGAGAGATGAGAGATCTAAATCTTTTAGAATTTAATAATGACTTCCAATTTGATTATCTTCTTACAAATTTTAATATATTTATTTTGTTTCGTACTTTTAAATATATTTTTTTTTTAAACGGATATCACAATATTTGTGGTTTCCACATGTACATTTTTACTTACAAATAAATTTTTTTTAATAATGAAATTCTAGTTGAAAAAAAAAAACGAAATAATGACTTAAGAGAACAACAATAATAACATCAGTATACACTGGAAAAATAAAAACAAGAAAAAAAAAACGTCATAACAATTTTACATAATATTCGTAAAGCTTATACTAACAAGTTCTTTTATTGAAAGTGGAACATCATTAAACATTTTTCATCAAGCCAACAAAATTAAAAAAAATAAACGAAAAATAAAATGACAACAAATAAAAATTAGAAAATTCAGAAAATATGAAAAAAAAGAGGACTCGAAATAATTTAATAAGATTTAGGCTGATGATTTTATATACAGACATAATAATATAATTTACATATACTTACACATACATACATAAGATAAACTAGAAGATACAAAATACTATTTTTAAGATTTTTGATTAAAAAAATATTGAATATTTTTTCTTTGTTAGTAAAATGGTTTTAATACAACAGTAAACAACAACAAAAAAAAAAAAAAATAAAAAAAAAAAACCTTGGAAAATGGAACACCTTGTAGAGCAATAAACTATAACCAATAATTTATTCAATTTTTATTACAAAAATGAAAATTTTGCGTCTATTTTTGTTTTTATTTTTTTACTGTTTTTATCTGTAAAAATTTTAATAAAAAACATGTTTCATCTTCAGAATTAAAAAATTTTTTTTTTTTTTTTTTGTTTAATTTTCTTTTTGGTTTGTAGTTTGTGCAATAAGTTTGAATTTAAGAATTTCAATTTATTTTTAATGAAATATCTTTGATAAAAAAAAAATTATATTTATAGTCCATTTGGCCATAATACAATTATTTTGCTAACTACAAACTTCTGTTAATAATTTGTTTTAAATAGAATAAAGTTTTAGAATTGTCCAATAGACGTGGGATGTTGTGGGATTCATTTATTAAAAATTATGTCAAAAATAGACCAATAATTCATTTATTCATATTATAATAAAATACAATTCATAAAATATAATAGGCTGGTATTTTTCAAAATTAGATAACATGAATATTGAGAGTGACTGCCATGCGATGCAACACTTCAGAATCGGCATTGTATGGATCAGAAATAGCTAATTACATGATGGGTGGCACAGTAGATATATTCAACCGAAAGGTTGCAGGTTAGATTCTCGACGAAGGCAAAAAATGCTTGTAGTTTTTGATCTAGTCCTGAGTCCAGTACTCTATATCACTGGGATAAAATAAATGATAAAAAATAGTTGAAAATTTTAGTTATCACTAAAAACAAAATGGAACTATGCTATTATGAAGGCAAAGTTGATATAGCAGATACAGTTTTCCACATTTAAATTAGTACATATACCATAACAATTCTAGAGATAATCTATTGTACAGTGATTGTGTATTCCAGTCTCTATGTAAAAGCAGTTGAAGTGTTTATCCCATACACTTGGGATATAAAAAATAATGAAATCTAAAAGGTACATTACAATGTTCGGTTAATTAGTTAAAATTCAATTCAATTTATGCATATTCTTTTAGGAATAACATTGTGTGGTATAGCATCAAACTCTTTACTCATGTCATTGAATATTACATCAGTTTGATAACCAGCTTAAATTTTTTTTGAAAAAAGAAGAGCAACATTTTATGAAGCTATTAACTTATTTATTTATTTATTTATTTAACAGTGGACCTGCAGATAAATCTACAGGCCAACTATAGACCCTTTTCCCTTTCGGGATGTGGGCCTTTAGAATATAAAGGTAAAGTAAAAACTTATTATCTAAGGAATAATGTAAATGATTCAAATGAAAGAATTAACAATTCAGCAAATTATTAGTTATTTAAAATTAAAATTTAGAAATTAACATTTAAGTAAATTAACGATTTAGAAATTAAGTTCAAAAATTTAAAATTTTAGTAAATTAACAAATTATCAATTGACAATTTAACATATTAAAAACAAAGGTAAATGTAAATTTATAAAAAAATAAAGTATATTCAAGTGTAAAGTCTTAAATAATGTAACAAGTAAAATCATGTAAAAGTATATATATATATACCATTCGCTAGAATAAAGATAATTTTAGCAAACAGTAGATAAACAAAATTATAAAAAAGCGTAAAAGGTTGATAGGAACTATTCCTACCAAGTAATATTAGTAATTTCATTATGATATTAGTTTTTAATCTAAAATGGTATAGATACTCTATATTTCATCCCAGATATTGTGATGTGTAGGAAGTTTTTTATAAGTGTTAAGTGTGTATTGGTATGGAATTGTAGAGCTTGTAGTGGGGTGAAAGCGAATTGAGATGTAATTGAGTTATTTAAAGGGCATTCTGTTAGGATGTGTTTTATGGTTAGGAGTTCTGCACAGTGAATACATATCGGAGGTGTGGATCTGTCAAATAAGTGTTTATGTGTAGGAAGTGTGTACCCTAGGCGTACTCTGGTAAGTTTGACAGCTAGGGCTCGTGATTTAGTTTTTATTGGTCCTGGAATGTTAGCGTCGGGATTGTATGATCTGGCAAAGCGATAGAAAGAGTTCCAGGCTGTTTGGCGGATGTGCGCCGCTTGTATTGCAATTATCCTTTTAGCATGGGCATACGAATAAATTGAACCTCTGGTCAGAGGGCTTTTGGCCGCTATATTTGCTTCAAGGTCTGCTCTGGTGTTTCCATATATGCGAACGTGGCCTAGAATCCATGCCAACCGCAATTTGCCGTTGTTGTGTGCTATGGAGTGTCTAATGTATGATGACATGAACTCGCTGTTGAATGGGTTTTCGATTGATCTAATTGAACTGAGGCTATCTATAAATATAATGATATTTTCATACAGGGTTTCAGCGGCTTGAACTGCTCTGTATATGGCAGTAAGCTCAGCTGTCAGAATAGAGCATTCCCCCGGCATGTTTTCCGCCTTCCAGAGAGAGCCATTCCTGACTATCGCCCAGGCTACGCCGTGAGGTCCCTTTGATCCATCTGTATACATTTCTGAGTGTGATGGGAGTGAATGTTTAAGTTGGATGTACAGTTGTATGTACTTTTCAGAAGGTGTTATGTTTTTGGGGTATAGAGATAAATGGTCATGTATGTATGATTTCCAATTGTTCCAAAGGTGCTCTTGCCTATATGGCTCTCGAGAGTCATACAAGTCAAGCTCCAAAGGTTCAACCAGAGGGATCATTTGATCTACTGAGGATGTTTTATTTGGGATGGAATTGTTTTGTAAAAATTTGGAGTAAATTTTGTGAAGAGGATGTTTTGGATCAAAGTTTGCCCTGGGTAT
This sequence comes from Argyra leucocephala, assembly GCA_963942445.1. Classification (NCBI taxonomy): domain Eukaryota; kingdom Metazoa; phylum Arthropoda; class Insecta; order Diptera; family Dolichopodidae; genus Argyra; species Argyra leucocephala. The sequence goes on from OZ012680.1 coordinate 131,130,405, forward strand.
TAGCCTTGCTGATAGAACATTTCTTCTCTCCTCTATGGAAGGGAAGTTTGCCTCTACTCTTAAAACTTCCAAAGCTGTATTAGGCAATGCGCCCAAAGCAATCCTAGCCGCCTGGTTAATGGCAGCCTGTAGACTCCGGATATTTCCTATTAACTGTTGACCTATTTTTTATGACAATGCATTTATTTTTAATCATGCTGATAAGATGAAAAAAAGATTGAATAGGTTTCATATTATATAGAATCATAAACTAATTTTTTAAAAATTTTTTGGGATAAAAGATAATTTAGCAATAGGGTTGTAGTTAGTATAATCATAAACGACTTTTTCCAGTAGTTTGGGAAAATGCCAGATGTAAAAGAACTAGTGAAAAAAACTGACACGAAATTGATAGAAAATTTTTTTAACACGATCTCAGGCACATTATCTGGCCTGGGAAAATAACGATTATTTAGTCGATCTAAGTAAGATTTAATTTTTAAGCTTGAAAAGTCAAATTCAGGTAATTCAATTACATGAGAATCTTTAACCGTTAAAGAAACATAGCTATTAAGGTCACAAGTTTTATATTCAAAACAACTTGAAAAAAAAATGGGTTTTCAAGGTTTTGAAGAAGGTTTTAAACAAATATAATTGCCTAAATGATAGAATATTAAGCTTAATTAAATAAAGGAAAATTAAACAGTGCGTTAACATATTATTTTATTTTTATTAGTAATGGAAAATGCATTTGAAAGTATTATATGTACATATTTATAAAATAGATTATATATATTTGAGTTTATTTAACTCAATAAAAGTTAATTAGCGACATTTTTTCTAAAAATTTAGTTTACTATAGTGAAAATTAATTATTGAATAACAACTATTAAATATCTAGTTTTTGCAAATTAACTATATTAGCTCTGAAAGATAATCTATAGTTCTATATTAGTGTCTAAATGCAATAATCTACAAGAATGTACATATTCCATAACAAGAGAAAACTCATATTAGCTGATGCAAAAACAGAGTAGACCATTAGATTAATAAACCGATAGCTAGCGATATTGGCTTTTGATTTTCGAGAGTTATAATACTGATGGTTATTTATATTGAATGTCATTTTTGCTTAATTTTTTATAGATTTTTTTTTTTTTTTGGCTTCACCTTTGTTTTTAAACTATATAATACTACTTCTGTGTTTAATATACTATTAGTATATTTTTTTCTTATTCTTCTAATAAAGTTAATGATTAGTTTTTTAAATATTGAGTTTCTGTATAATTGTACAATTGCATATTGCTTTCCTGAATCATAGGCTTGTACTATTTCTTCTATATAATTTTCGATATATATCTATTTGCATGTCAACTATAATACTTTTTTATTTTATATAATATAATATGTATGTATATTAATTTTTAATCGATTATTATATTCTAATTGTAAATTATTATTAATTACTAGTTTTGTAATCCGCCATAAATGACGGAAGCAAAATAAATTCTACCATTTCTTCTTTCATTAGAGTTTTCATTTCAAGTTTAAGAAAAATATGTTTTTGCTTACTAATAATTTATCAATAACCTTTATTACCAAATACCTTTATTAGAATTATTAGAATGCTTTTAGTTACCATTTAAACAGAATATTTGTAGTAAGGTGCAAAATTTTTGATTCCCTAAGAGTTATTTACTCGATCATTTTAACCACATCTTATTTGACATCATTGGAAATTTAAACATATATTATCCTAAGACCTCAATAATTCTAAATAATCAATATTCTTAGACATTCTATTGTATTCAATTAATTATAATATAAGTTAGTCAAAAAGATAATTTCAATTTAAATTAATATAGAAATACTAAACTCAATATAATATAAGCTTACAATAATTTTATATTTTTACAGTCATAGCAGCGCTCTACCGTAAAGTTCAAATTGTAAATTGAAAATAATTAAGACATAATAAAAATAAAAAGTTCTATGACGCCCTCTTAATTTAACACTTGAATGACATGACAATCATTATGAAATGATGGGCAAATGACACAGATAACAGATGACAGATGGCATGTATAAACAATAAACAACAGATACTATGTTTATGACAATTATATGATGTTACAATTTGCTTATATATATATCAATTTGTATATGTGTTGGAGTATTCCGTCGAACTTACAAACATCCAGATAAATGCAGAAAATTATATGTATATATAATATTAAGTAAAGAATGACAAGAATAATAAAAGAAAATAAACTTATTTATTTGTACTACCTCACTATTGGCAGAAATTTGTAATGCCGTTATAATAAATATACACAACAAAAATAGAAAAAAAAATAAAAGAACAAAAATATTACTGCTAGCAATACATAATTATATGATAAGAAAATAGAATATAATTTTAATTTGTTTTGATGAAATGTAATTAATTTTGACATTTTAAAAATTGAAATATAAAAGTAAGAAAATATATTAATAAAAAAAAAGCCGATAGCCATGGTAGCTAGTGCTTCTAAATTAATATTGTATATAATTTTAAATTTTATCCAATACAAAATAATAATAATAATATTATGAATTATATTATTGATTTTTTAATATCTGATCTAAGTCATATTAAAATTTAAATTTGAAGTTGTATTTAAATCTATCTTTTAGATATAAAATGCCTTTACTATCTAATATCTTACACTTTTAGCTATATGGGTAGTTCTACGGAAAGTGATGTGATTTGATGTCGCCAGTATAAATTGCGAAAAATAATAAGAATTGAAAAGTTTTGAGAACGTAATTAAATTCTTTTATCTTGTCTTTATCTGGTCACAAAAAAAAAATAATAGTTTTTTGTTAACTTTAATGAAATATGGCCGTTTAAAGCTCTATTTTGTCATTGTCGTGGCTTGTCACCACACCAAAATGTAAAACAAACAAATAAAATTCCATTCTTCTCTTGCATTAAAACAAATTTGAATCTCTAATATGAAAATAGTATTGTTTCAGTTTTCTAAATTCAGAGAGATTATTATTTTAACTTCATTAGTATAGGTTTTCTCTTACTTTATTTGCTTGTCGTCAAAAAAATACGGTATTGAACCTCTCTTAAAATAAAGTTAAAATTTTGAGAGACTGAAGTTTATCGCCTATCTCAAATGTAGTTGATATGTTAGAAACTATACAGAGATTAAAAGTTAGCTTAATTCGGAATCCAGAACGTATAGTCTCAGTGTTGTTCTTAGTTTTTTTTGTAAGATTTGTGTGTTGTCACAAGGAAATTAATCATTGTCGTGGTAAGTAATTTTATTATTTAATTAACTTAAATGCTTATAATTAATTTTAAAAAATGTGTATTATATAAACCTCTTTTCAATAAAATTGAAATATTGTTAATAAATTAAATAGTTTCTGCGTGTGGTAGAAAAAATATTAAAAATTGTCATTGTCGTGGTGTCATTGTCATGTTGCAATGTCAGCCACGACAATGACAAAATAGCACGACAATGACATTTCTAACCAGTTTTTGTTGCCTTAGATGCCGAATAAAAATTAGTAAGAAAAGTTATAAAGGAACACATTGATATAAAAGTAACTGATTTAGTAAAAGAATATAATTTAATGTTACCGAAATTTTTAATGCATGAAGGAAGAATTCTTCATCAACATTTGAAGATTCGAGACTTGAAAAAAAAACTTAAAAGATAACGAAGCTTTAATCCACATGGATTTTAGCGAAAATTATCAAATGAAACACAGTGAAGAAATACAAGCATTTCACTTTGGTGGATCGAGGAAACAAATAACCTTACATACAGTTGTAGTTTTTTTAAAACTTAACAACGAGCTTAAAACATGCTGTTATTGCACATTAAACGAAAGCTTGTTACATAATGTTCCAGCTATATGGGCCCATCTTCTACCAATTTTGAAACCCTTACCTTGTACAATCGACACCCTACATTTTTTAAGCGATAGTCCTGCTACACAGTACAGAAACAAAACTATGTTCTATTTTTTGGCTAACGAGCTAAAAAACTGCTTCACAGGTATACAAAAATTTACATGGAATTATTCAGAGTCTGAACATGGAAAAGGAGCTCCAGATGGAATTGGAGGAGTTTGTAAAAGGACTGCCGACCGATTAATTGGTTATGGCGAAGGCATCACAAACGTTTCTGCTCTACTAAAAATTTTAGAATCGAACTGTAATGGAATAACATTTTTCGTTATTGAAATTGATGATATTGAGAAAATGTCTTGCAGAATACCACAAAAAATTGATTCGTTCAGAGGTATCAAATAGTAATTAAAGAAATTTTAAAATTCTCTTAATAAATAATTTTATTTCTTAAAGGTACTTTAGAAGTACATCAAGTAGTTTCAGGAACAGAATTATCAATTTTACGTATGAGGAAGTTAAGCTGTTTTGATTGTCACAGCAAATGGGATGATTTTGAAATTGGTAAAATAAGTTACACTAATGTTCTGGATGACGAAGCCGAATTCGAACTCATCAATATTCTATCTGGAACTAATACAAAAGATAAACTACACATCGAACACGTGTACTCATCTTCATCGTTGTCCAGTTCATTCTCTTTAGCACAGTCACCTGTAAATGATCGATTCCATTACAACTGGAATATTTCTTTTAGTAGAATACGTCGGAAGTAGAGGAAAGCGATATAAGTCAGTTTTTGAAAACATTCTAGAAATGATTTAATAAATTTTCCATTATGTTACTTGTTATATAGGTACGTGAGCAAATGTCTCAAGAGTCCGGAAATAGAAGACGATGGCAATAATCCCGATATTGAAGTAATATGCTTGAAGAGTATTAATCCAGGAAAAACGATATTCGAATATATAGATAATGATATATCTTATATAAAATACAATCAAATTTTAAAAAGACTGAAACAACCTAAACTTATCTTAGACAACAACAAAAAACCTAAGTACAAATTAAAAAAAAAATAGATACTTATGAGTTGTGAAAAGATGCTAAATTTTTAAAGATAAAAAAAAGTTTGATATTATTTAATTAACTGCAATATGAATTGTTATTTTAGTTCTTGTAATTTTTTTTATTTTTTACTATGAATTGTTATTTTATCAATAAAAAAATATGAAAACAAAAATGTCATTGTCGTGTTGACCAAATTTAGAAAATCTCCTATAACTCAATAAAAAAACATAATATTACGTGTTACAAAAAAACTGACATTAAATTAAAAATATATTTTTCATACAAAGGTTGAGCATGATATACAGAGGTTCAGAAACTAAAAGCAAAACAAAGAAATTTGTATATGAATTGAAACGTTCCGTCTAATTTACAGATATAGGACGGAAGCAATATATATAGCATTTGCTATTAATTTTTATGAATTTCTAAGAGAATAAAGACTAAATAAAATAAAAATAAAATAAAAATATTATTACTGACATAAAAAATATACCAAGCTTTCGTCTTTTCTATTAAATGTGTGTTGTACTTGTTCTAGGCATTAATCTGACAGTATAATTAAACAAAATATATATTTTTTTGTTTGCCAAATAGTCAAATTTTGACCTTTACCTGTAAAATCGCCGACAGATAAAGTCGTATTATTCAAAGCTAATTGTAGCTGTTTTCTATCAAATTGTTATCAGTTTTCTTACATTTCTTTGATCAAGAGATACAAAACCGATAGATAAAATATTAAAATTAATCTGCAAAATATAAATTAATCTGCAAGATCTGCATAAAGATTAATCTACAAAATATTACCCTCGGCACTCTCTGTATAATTTGACACACTCCTTATAAAATTATAAAATTTGAATCCCCCCATTATTGTCAATTATCATAACGATATTATATTTTAATAATAAATTCATAACCCTCATACTAAATACAATCTCCAATTCTTTTCAATTTAGAATTTATGTTTCTTTTCAATTTCTTTTAAATAAAAAAATTAAAATAAAAAAAAAAAACCCAACAACAAAGACGACAAAAAAATTAATAAAAAAATTTTAAATAACTTAAAAAAAAAAAATTAATAATAATAATAATAAAAAAAAAACTTACATCAGGTTAACCACAATAGCAAAACCAGATGTGATCAGCATGTATGTACCATTAACATCATATTCCTCTCGAATGATTCTATCAATAGCCATATACACAAGTATAGCGGTGATCACCCAAATCATAAAAACGGATATCAATGCGCCAATTACTTCCGCTCTATACCATCCAAAAGACATCCTGAAAATAATTGAAAGAATAAGAATAAGAATAATGAAAAAAATAAAATACTTTAAGTAATTTTTCAATTGCAGGAAATCAAGTTGCAAAAAAAAAATAAAAATAATAACACAAAAAAAAACCAGTATAGTAAATTTATTTTATAAAATAGGATGAAATCGTCTGAAACATTCACACTCATACACAAAAATTAAAAAAAAAAAAACCAAAAAAAAAAAGTGATATAGAAATTGGTAAAGGATGAAAATTTCCAAACTATATTAATGTATGTATGTATGTATGTATATTGAAAATGAGAAGAAAAGGAAAGAATATAAATAGTGAAAAGCAAAAGAAATAAGAAAAAAAAAATCTTACAGGACAATGTAGAATAAAGTAAATACCACAAAATCAAGAAATCCACATAAAAAAAAAGAAAAAAAAAAAACGTTTTCCGTTTTCACTAAATTTTCAATTTCCTTCCAAATTAGAGAATAAGAAAGAAAAACAAAAAAAAAAAATAAATGCTATTAACACATGTACCTCAACACTTAAGGCTAAACTACTTTAAAAAAAAAGAAAATTCGACAATATATATATACATATATATATATATATATACATATTTCCTTTAAATTGAGATTCATCCTTTTTGTATAGGTGTTTATTATAATTTTTGAATCCTTTTATTCACCGGTTAGACAGAAGGAAAAAAGCAAAACCTTCTTAAAAACTTTTTTCTCTTTTTGTTATTGTTTTTGTGGTTTTTCGTTTCTTAATTTAATTTTGATTTATGTTTGCTCTAGACAATCCTTAGATAATACATCATTTACACTATAACAGAGTCTATCGTTCTATTGTTAAATCTTGAAAATTAAATCGTAAATATTATCATATGAATAGGCAGGCGGACTACTATGGTAGGTATACATGCACATAAACAATAATAACAATATAACTATAATATATATATATATATAATATAGACTTGGATTTTTTTTAAAGAAATAAAAACTGTATTTATGATTTATTTACACTTCGTTACTCTTTCTCTAACTAATCGCCTATATACATTTTAAAAAAAAAAATTCTTGGATAATTTAAAAACATAAAAACAACAAAAAAAATAACTATTCATATAAAACACAATTAACGTGACTATTTAATTTTACAATGAGTAGTTTTTAATTTAATTTTGAAAAAGTTTTTGAAGCACTAAAAAAATTTATATTACAAAATTTTAAGATGGAATCAAATTAAATTGAAAATTTTTTGCATAAAACTTTAAAATCAGTGAATATTCATTAAATTTAATTCATTTAGAAAATAAATGGTTAGTTAATCCACAAAAAACGAAAAATTTATTTATTTTATTTGACTCAATATAGATACTCAAATTGGACCCCCACTTTATTATGAACCATTGTAGCGATTGTGGTTATGTTGTCTGACTATAAAATGTTATGTGTAAAATTTCTTGAACCAATTCAAGTTTCTGAGTAACGATTTGTGGAATTGTTCTGAATGGGTTTAACTTAATTTTGGCTTAGCTTCATATTTTGAGTGACATATATTACATATTTGTTCGAAAGGCTTAGTTCTGATCCAATAATTTCCTTTGGGTTGACTCATCATTTGTAGCAAATATAAATTTGTCACATTGTCTATGCTTAATCCAAAAATTGTTGAAATTCACATCCTTCTGTCAAAATTTTTAATTCAACTGTAAAATAATGGAGGTAATCATTTTTCCTCAATATTCACGACTAAAACGTGAATCTCTCGCCCCTGATATTTTTCTTAGGTTTAAAATATGTTTTCAGTTCTTTTTCAATTTACTTAAAATTAACATAATTTATTTTCACCTTGACGCAATGGTAATTTCTAAAATTTTTAACAATTCTGGACCACCCAATCCTCTTAATGATAATTTATTATTTAAAATATTATTTAAAGTACATAGGTAGTTTTTTTTTTTCTTTATAAAATAATAGTATAACTAGGGGCCCCTGTTTTGTAATTATAATTTAAGGTGAAGCCAAATTTAAAATTTTTAACAGAACATAATAATAACATTATACAGAATAGTATAAAAATAAGAAGATATGTTGAATGACACAAAATGGCTCTATTTTACTTAAAAGTTTGAATATTATAAAACCAAATAGAAATTTGTTTAACCCGTATGCGCATTTCAGCCATATATACAACTTATTTATATATTAAGAGTTCATTAAGAAGAAGCGAGATAAAATGAAAAGGTGCTTGCTGCGCATGTCCTTAAATGCATGACTATTATAATTATAGATACTCTATTTTTGTTTTTGTTGTTTTTATATTTTTTTATTTTAGATGAACTTGTTTTTTTTTTTTTATTTGACGTATTATTTAAATAGGCTTATTGCAAGCAAATTTCTTATTAAAACAATAAGAAGTCAAACACGGATATGTATTTTTGCTAACACAGCCAAACATTTAAAAAAAAAATTGTTAGAAATAGACGGTAATAAGAATTGTATGTTCACGAATGAAGTGAAATATAGGAAACAAAAAGGTGTAGCGAAATTAATAAGATAAAATTCAAATAGAATGTGTGTAAATAATAATTTTTTTGTATTAAAATGAAACTATTTATCGTGGTATCTATTAAAAATTAAATTTTCAAATAAAAAAAATTTACTTTTTGTTGTCTTTGTTTAAAATTTCAATATAAAATGTTTAATTATTGTCCGAACTTTTTTTCTCACTATGTACTTAATAAATAATCTCGCATATCAAAATTTCATAAGCGTTTTCAAATCTTTTGTCACCCCAATAAAAATTTGTATATACAAATTTAGGCAAGCATATGCTGTGTTCTATTTCTTTCTCATTTATACAGCAATGCTAAAGTAGGTATAGTATGATAGTTTTTACTTGTTTCAACTAATGGAAATATTTTGTTGTGGTTTATGTAAAAAATTGCATTAGGTTTACGTAAATGAAGAGTTTCCCTTCTAATTGTTGAGTTGAGTTCATTAAGGAGAATCGAAATAAAATGAAGAAGTGTCTACTGCGCAGGTTCTTAAATGCTTGTCAATTATAATTATAGATAATAATAATAATTATTTATTTCATTAACAACTTAAGCTAACTTACATACTAAATTTACAAATTTATATAACAAATTAATTCAGATAATTTCTTAGCCTAGTATTTTAATGAAATAGCTAGGTTCAATCTGTTATCCAAACGATAAGTGGTGATTGAACCCTTGAATTCATATTTATTTACCTTATAATTTAACAATGTAACTGTATATTAAAAATAAATGTTGACCTCATTAGCGCAAGTCTATGAAAGCAATTAAGTGAAAATATGAAGTAAATGAATGAAATCTTTCAAGGTATAGCTTGAAATCATTTCAAATATTGAAACACTCCAAATGTTCCATAAAAAAGCCAGCAGTAGTTTGCATTATTTGTGGTAAGTCCTATACTTCTATCACAATAACTTTTGTTATAAAATACAAAAAGATTTTTTTTTTTATTAAATTTCTCCGGGTTTTTTTTTACGCCTTGTGATCAATGTTTTATTATTTATTATTCCTTGTTTTACTTAAGACTAACTTTATGACTAACTAATATAATTACGAATACCATACATCATTATGTTCTTATTATAGCTGTACCGGCCAATGAATTACAAGCAATTATATCTATTATAAAGATTAGGTATACATTTATTAAAATAACGTACATAATACAAAATAGAGGAGGTCGGGTTCAAATTGACCTCAGGGTGTGGATTTATGGACCAATATATATATATATATTATATATATATTATAGATCAACAGATATAACGGTTTGTATACAAAAGCATCAACACAACAAGGATGCTTTCAAATGTCCTTTTCGTCCTTAAAGGATAAGATGCGCCACTAAAGATATATATTTTATTAAAGCTAACAATTCAAGCTATCATTTGGATATGGTCATTAGGTTTACACCGATCTAACATCTTCCTCAGAAGAGCCAAAAAAATATCGGAAGCTAACAAAAATTGAAAATTAAAAAAAATGTTAACAAATATTTGATTTCGCCACGTCTCCTTTATTGCCACACCAAAATCGATTATGAAATGGTTTAGATATCTCTACTTTTTCAAATTAACAGATTAATTATAATGATCTACTATAGTGATAGTAAATTCGATCTTTAATTGCTAATTTTGATTATATCACTGAAAACAAATCCAACCATCAAAAGTAATACGGTTTGATGTTTAAATATACCTTTTTTTATAAAATTTTCTTTTGCCAAATAATGATTAGACCATTAGGATTTACTAAAACTAGCAATATATTAATTTTCAAGCAATTGATTCCATACAAATTATTTTATATTCTTCTCTACTTTTAAATTTTCAAATTTTATTTTACCATAATAGACTAATTGTTTCAAAATATATTAGGTACAGTTGAAGAGTTAACAGTAAATTAATTGAAGATGTTACTTAAATAAAATATTTAATAAGTTCAACATGCTTGAAGTTAATTAATATAATAGTTGAAAATAAAAAACTTCACTAAGTTACAAGTTTCATGTTCACAAAAAAAAAAATGAAAAAAACAGTAAATTGTAAAGGAGGATAATAAAAAGAATGAATAAACAATAATAATAAAAATTGAAAATGTCTGAAGTACTAATTTATAATATACAGGGTTTCCCCAATTTAATTATATTAGTTTTACTGTATCATAGGGATTATATTTAATGATTATAATTAATGAAAGATCCTTAAATGGAGGTCCTTTAACAGGAACTTTATTTTCAGTCATGTTGGATAATTTATTGGACTCTAAAGGTTATTTAAACTTTGATGTAAGTAGTGTCGTTTAGTAGCATGCTTATAAAATCGCTATTATATAAAATTAGATTGCATGGGTATTGTGGACCCTTTACATAGGTTTCAAAAGACATATTATTTATTTTACATAATAATTTATTTTTTGCAAATACCTTTTTTTTGCATTGCTTTGTAATGTGAAAATGCCTCTGTGCTCAGCACATTTAGCACTATGGAGAAGACGGCGTTGCACATGGATACAAATGGATATATAAATGAATGATACATATTTTCATATATATTTGTCATACAATTATTTGTATTTTAATTTTTGTTTTTTGTTCCAATTAAGAATTTTTCAGTTAAATGAAACTATTTTCAAAGTAAATGAAACGTTTTTTTAGCAACATTTCTAATTGGTTTTACTTTTTGTCACATTCACTATCAATATTATCATCTCACAAAATATTTCACTTCTGATCAAGTTCTTTAGTAAAATTGTTGTAATTTTTAACAGAATTAATTTTTTTAGAATATTTTTTTTGTAATATTTCGATAACTTTATATTAAATTTTCGTCTTTTTTTTCCCATTTATTATATTTTATTAAATTTAAGAATTCAATACAATTATAGAAAATTTATTAAAACTAAAATACAAAACTTAAAAATAGAAAATAAACAAATATAATAATAGTAAAAAATCAAAAGCATCTACAGAATTTCATTTATTTATTCATGTTTAGCTCAAACACATTACAATGAGTTCTTATTCTAAGTTAAAATTTACATTTTGGTTTTAATAATTTTACAATTAAAATTACAAAAAACAAAAAAAAAAAATATAATATTATAAAAATAAAAAGAATGAAAATAAGAATAACTAAAACTACAAACTACTTCGTGTTAAAAATTAGAAAGATCGCAAAAGCTATGGCAACTGGGATACAAGAGTATTCCTGAACTGGAATGGTTCATGAATACAAATTCCATTCCTGAAATGGTCAGGGAAAAATCAATAAAATTTTTGTATTTATTGATGGTAGCGAACATTCTGGTTAATGGTTCTGATTTACCGTAATTGGTTCTATGGAAGGATGGGATAAAAATATTATTTGAACGAAAACGAGTACTGGAATTAAAGTGCAAATTGACTTTTGTTTTGATATTGTTGGAATCAATTAGATTATTAAAAACTTGAAAAATAAAAAGGATATCAGCAGTAATTCTTCTCGTTTCTAAGGTATTTAATTGTAGAAGCTTAAGGCGATGAGTGCCAGCGATGGTAGTACAAGCGGATTCGACCAATGTAAGTGGCAGAGAGCGTAACGTAGAAATTTCTTTTGAACTGCCTCAATTCTATTTTTATGAGTAGTGTAATAAGGACACCAGACAGGACTAGCATATTCCAGGTTGGGTCTTACGAGGGACATGTAAAGGGATTTAAAAATGTATGGATCGTTAAATTCTTTGCACTATCTCTTAATAAGCCCCAACATAGAGTTTGCTTTATTCACAATAGAATTTATGTGTTGGACAAATGACAATTTATCATCAAAAATCAATCCCAGGTCCTTGAATTGCATCACTCGTTGACAACTTTGTTGTCCAAAGTATAATCAGCAGTGAATGGTGCGCATCGGCGGGTGAAAGAAATGACATTGCATTTGTCAACATTCAGTAATAGGTTGTTAATTATACAGCAATTTAAGAAGGTATTCAAGTCGTTTTGAAGCAGGGCCGAGTCTTTAGTTGTGCTAATTTCTTTAAATATCTTCACATCATCTGCATAAATGATGACTTTACTGTTTTTAAGGACCGAAATTACATCGTTGACGGAAATAATAAAGATTAGTGGGCCCAAATGACTGCCCTGAAGAACACCAGAATTAGCGTAGTACGTACTTGAAGGGGTAAATCTAAAGAGCACATTGTAAGATCTGTTAGAAAGATAAGAATCTATCCAATTTAACAAAAAATTGGGAAAACCTAATTTACGCAGCTTCAACAGAATTACACTATGGGGTAAAAGATCAAATGCCTTACTTAGGTCAGTATATATCACTTCTGTTTGGAGACTAGCCTCCATTGAGTTTAGAAATGTGGAGCAAGATTTCACCAAATTTGTGACAGCAGATCTTTTTTTCATAAACCCATGCTGGTTGGGAGCAAGTAAAGCAGCGCAGTAATAATATATCGCATCATATACCATAAGTTCAAATAGCTTTGGGATGCTCGATAGCTTTGCAATTGGACGATAGTTTGCGATATCATTTTTTAACCCTTTTTTATGAACCGGTTTAATGTAGGCCTTTTTCCACATTTGAGGAAATATCCCAACTTTAAGAGACAAATTAAATAAAATATACAAAGGGTATGCGTAAGCGAATCAGAACAATTTTTTAAGATTATTTCCGGAATATTATCAGGGCCTGGGAAAATGTTACTACTCAGATTATCTAAATAGGTTTTAACTTCAGTTGCTTGAAAATTGATTGATGAGATCGGAATTAGCAGGAAAAGTGGTAGATGTGAAAATTGAGATGGATCCACTTGAAATTTATTTTCTTGGTAAGAAGAAGAAAATAATTTTTTAAATTGTTCTGCTATAGCCTCTGATGAGGTAATGGTTGTACCTCCAAAAGTCATTTAATTGGGATATTCATCTGATTTTCGTTTACAATTGATAAATTTCCAGAATGATTTTGGATTAGACCTTAGCTGTGAACCTGTAATAGTGAGATAGTCCCTGTACTTAGTATTTACTGAAACCTTGTAATCATTGAAAAGATTAACAAATTCAAGGTATGATTCATTATTTTTCAGTTTCAAATATTTTCTCCAAGATTTATTTTTCTTATTTCTCAGATTTTTTAAATCATGTGTAAACCAACTTGGGCTTATATTAGAATCTTTAACACGTGTCAAGGGAACAAACAACTTAAAATCATCCTCAATAATGCGATAAAATTCAGTTATCGCCCGTTCCATGTTTAAATCACAAATAAAAGTTTCAAAATTAATTGATAAAAAGTAGTTATTTAGGGCAACAAAGTTAGTTTTAAAGAAATTGAATCTATATGTGGTGCATACCGTGTTATTCACAGGGCTATTATAACAGTATGAAAAACATATAGGTGGATGGTAGTTGTCAATTGTAACAAGAGGTAAATTTTGTTCAATTTCAATCAAATTGATCCAGTCCGAAGAGAATATAAGGTCAAGTTATTTTCCTTGAAAGTTTTTCTTGAAAGTTTTTTTTTCAAAATATAAATAAAATAAAATAGTTAGGAAACCATTCTATTGCAAAAGCAAGTACCACAAGAAATAAACAATTTAAATTATTCAATATTTGTGGCGTAACAAATTTAAATGTAAGTATTCATTTGGAAAACTAAAGTCTTAAAGAAAAATAGAATATACTATTCTATCTTTACAGCTGCAGTAAAATTGAACACAAAAATATTTACGCATTCATTTTACGTATCGCTATAACTGACACCTAAAACAATTCAAGAAATGAACCAACCATTTGGTCATTAATTTTTAACTTTGAAATTTAGTTTCTAGTTTCATTTATTTTCAACTTTGATACTATTTGAAAAAATTTAAAAATAATTTATACATTATTAAGCATGGCAGATGGAATTTTAACTCTATTAAGAAAAACAAAATGTACAATTAAAAAAAAAACAAAACAAAAAAAGAAAGCTAATAAATTGTAAAATTAAATCCCTAATAATTTAACTTAGAAAAAAAAAAAAAAAAAATATGTTGAAAAAAATAAAATTTATTTGCTTTAACAGTTTAGTACACAAAGATTTATTTAAGTCATTCGTAAATCTCAATATCATCGCACATATTTTATAATGTCACACAGTTGTTCTATTTCGGTATTAATATTTTTAGTTGACTAAATTGTAAAAATGACTTCAAATCAATTCGATAATATGTAGATAAATTTGTTTTCTTTCATTTGAAACTGATTTTGAAATTTATTTTATTTGGGAAATTTTTTAAAAAGACGGACTAAAAAATCTATCCATTTACTTACTTAGATCATAAAAATTTTTTTTTTTTTTTTTTCTAAAGATTTTTCAAATTTTCCAAATTTGTTTTTGGGGTTTTTTTTTTCATTTAAATTTATGCAGTAAAAATGATCTGGAAAATATTTTTTTAGGTTCTCATCAATACTTAACACTATGCAATATCCAATACCCAATTATTTACTTTACAAAAAAAAAAAAAAGGTCATAATATTTTCAGAAGACTTTTTGTAACACCATAAAAACTTTCTACAAATATTTTTTCCCTAAAAAGTATTGCATATATATATGTATATATTCTCTTGGTTCTATTTGAGACTATTTGGTTAGAAACACATACCCATTTGGTTTTTTTTTTATAGGTAGTAAATAAACATTTTCAATAAATGGTTATATTCGTTTGTTGGTTATGTTTACAGAATTGGTTTCAAAAATCTTCAATAATATTTTCATTTTTTTATTTTTCTTGTTGTTGTTGTTTTTTTGATAAAAAAAAAGAATATAAAAAATTATTGAAAATCAAAATAAGTAAAAAAAACTAATATACATATATATAAAGATTGAATATGATAAATTCAAGCAGTAGAAAAATAAATTTGAATATAGAAAATATGTTCTTAAATATTCAAATAACTTTTAAATAAAAAAACAAAAAAAAAATTTTAAAATTGAAAAATATGATAAAATAGTAGTAAGGATCTATAATTCTATTTCAATTTAAAGATAGAAAAAAAAATGTTCTAGTTAAAAAAAAATAATAATATAAAGACCCTGGGTTCTTGCGTTGATATAATTCTTAACAGATAACAAAAATACTTAAAAGGGATTGTTGGTACCTTTAAGGCAAAAAAAAAAAATCATTTTCCATTTTGTCGGTTGCTATTGTAAAAATTTTGTTTAAATTAATTTTTTTTTTTTTTTGTTGAGAAAAAACAAATTCTTATCTAAAATTAAACTCATTCCAGAAATTCTGTACATTCTTTTATGTGTGTTTAGTTGAATATTTTATTCAAAAATCTATGAACGTGGATTTATTTCATATTAAAAAATTCTATACACACACACTCATACATATAATACAAAAATAACAAAATGGTCAATAAGTTAAATCAGTCCTTAATAATTTTTTCCTACTATACTGCTGTGCTCTACTGTTATTGTTGTTGTTGTTGTTGTTGTTGTTGTTGTTGTTGTTGTTGTTGTTATTATGTATAAAAGGATTTTAGAGAACATTTCGATATTAATATCAATATGCATATTATATATTTACATACATAAGTATGTATATATATTGAAGTGAAAGATCGAGAATGAGAACACACATATATACCGCTCATTTGCGAGAAAACCGTCATAACTCAAAATTTGTCATATTTGACCTGAGTACTACAAAATATTGTTTTGAGTGAGTTCTTTCAAATAATTCAATCCATTTAACTCAATTCTCATTATTTTCGGCATGAGAGAGTTGTGTCGTTACGGAGTTAGTATATTTGAGAAGTTATTTTGTTTCAATACAGTCTGATCTCAGTTATGGCTTAGAAGTTGAGTAATAAGGGTGCATACTTTTTTTAATAGAAGTGTTGTATTTTGTGTTGTGACGATACTGCTAAGGTATGTATTGTTGATTTTGTTTTTGTTTTATTATTTAGAAAGTATTATTTTGAGTTATGACTTTATTTCTGCAACGATATGCGGGAATTGCTTTTGATTAATTTCGAAATATGACGTTATTGAAGAAAAATATTTTTTTTTTAGTTGTGTTATTTCTTGTTATGACAATATTGTTAAAAATTTTTTTTTGATTTTTAATTTTCCAGGTTGTTTTATTTTCTATTATGACGTTATCGTGAAATAATATTTTTCTAATGTTATTATTAATTTTGTATTATTTATACTTATGACGCTATTTTTGCAGAGACATATCGTAACTTTTGTGACCATTCCAGTATTTATCATTCTAAATAATTTCTTTTATGTTCGCTTTGTTAGTCTATTAATACTGTTATGAACTCTCGTTCAAAATTAATGGTCGAGTTGGCCAAAAAATCAAGAACGCAAGCACCAATAGAGGCAGAGCCAGATATTGTCAGCGTACTCTTTTCTCAGAATCTTCACAGAAGAATTTAACAGCCGCTTTTTCAACCCAAAAAAGATTTGTGCGACGTCTGCGATGCTTATTAATTGCATTTATTTTATGCAATGCATAACGATCAGCGCTTAGATGAGAAAAAACTATCAAGGGTTGAAAAGGAAAATGATAAAAAAAAGGTTGACGTAGTTGTTGCAGTCTACGATTTGCAAGCAGTAAATCAATTGCCAAAAGGAGACGTATCGGTCTTTTATTATAAATCTAAGCTCAACGTTTTAAATTTTACCATTTATAATATGCTTGAAAGTACTGAAGAGTGCTATGTATGGGATGAATCAAATGCCTAAAGAGGCATAAATGAATTAGGAACCTGCGTCCTCAAATATTTACAAGATCTATCCATAAAAGGCAAACGTAACTTCATTTCTTATTCCGATAATTGTCCAGGACAGCAAAAAAACAAATTTATGTTGTCCTTATATTTGTATGCAGCACATAAGTTAAATATTAAAAGTATAAGTCATAAATATTTAATAAAAGATCACACCCAGAATGAGGGGGACTCAGCGCATTCTTTAATTGAGAGAGAAGTAAAAAAGCAATTAAAAAGTGGTCCACTATTTACAACAGATGCATTAATTTCAACAATAAAACTTGCAAAAAAAACCGGAGAACCGTTCAAAGTCAATGAACTATGCTTTGAGGACTTTTATAATATAAAAAAAATTTCAACAAACATGTCATTTAAAATTACAAAAAATGCAAACAATGAACTTATTAAATTTCTTGATATAAAAATCGCAATATTTGAAAAGAGAACTAAAATACAATTTTTTATAAAACATCGTATATGGACGAAAATTTTGAAGAAGCTGTAATTAGCAAGACGAAAAAGCTCCCCAACAGTACAATTCCAAACCAGGAATATCCGAAAAAAGAAGACTGATTTAATGCATCTAGTAAGCAAAAATCATATTTCAAGATTTTATAGATCTTTTTATGAAAACTTATAATAATTGTTATAATTAATTAAGACTTAATGTGATTAAAAGTACCTTTTTTTATTAGTACTTTAAGATTACTTTAAAGTTCTTTTTTTTTTACTATGTTCAAAATGAATTTGTTTTTATTTTTATAATCGTTATTTGTTTTAATTATGTTCAAATTGAATTTATGAACAATGTTTTTAGTTTTTATTAATAAAAATTTTTAAGATAAATTTTGTTTAGCTATTTTATTTATACACAAACGTAACTCAAGTATTGGAAAAAATTGCATCATTACCTATTTATATTTTTAACAATAATGTCATATCTTTAAATGTTTCAGTACTTGGAAAAAATTTCGCAGAAAGAACGTCATAACTAAAAACTGATTTTTTTATGGCTTAGTTAAGTAAGTAAAAATACACTTTAAATTAATCGAAAACTTACAAAATTGTTATAAACGTATTGAATTTTAGTTTCTGAAATACACAATTTAGATAAAATTAGTTTTCATAATACTATAACAACTTAAAACTTTCAAAGTCGTTTTACCAAAAAAGACGGTTTTTGAGTTATGACGGTCTTCTCGCAAATGAGCGATATATATATATATACTGAGATGTATCATATATTATTAATACTAAAATACATTTTTTTTAAATATGGATTTTTTGTTATTTTTATTTTTTTTCTATTTTTTAAATATACTTCAAGTGCTGTACTAACAATATTTTTCAATTTTAATGCTTCTAATGTTTTTCAAAGCTTCATCCAAAAATATATAACAAACAAACAGAAAAAAAAAAAAAAAAAAAAAAACAGAATACTTTTTATGGCACAATTTAAAAGCAAGTAAATATCAAAATTTGTATAATTCAGTGGCGTAAAAACAAATTATGTTAATTGAACACGAGATTTGTATTAGGCAGCGTTTACACATCAATATTCTTCAATATTTATTGACGATTTTAGATTAAAGATAGAGACATTTGTATTTACACATCAGTTTTTAAACAATCAAACTATTTGTCAGTTTTTTCTTATATATTCACCAAAACTAATATAAAAATACATTTTTTTTACTCAAGTACCCTGCCTGTGAATATAAAGCAAATGTAAAATCAAAAAAAAAAAAATCAAAAAATTTACATATGAATGTTGCTAAATTTTTCATTATTCGTTTCATATTTAATTTTGTCTCTCTTAATGAATATTGAAGAAAATAGGATAAATTCTATGTTTTTCTTCAATATATATTGATATCAATATGTGTTTACACATCAGTATTTCTTCAATATTCTCTCTCATCAGTAAATACTGTCAATATATATTGATGTGTAAACGCTGCCCTAGACGATTTGATACGATAAAATATATTTTCGTATTATGTAGAAAAAGGGGTTAATTGCAGAAGTCTATTAATTTTCAGTAGAATCGACTTTATAAAAGTTTATCAAAAATTTTTTTAGTATCGCAGAAATCTATTAAAACTAATAGACTTGTCAAAAAGGTTTTTACGTGTAGTTCAAAATAATTGCTGTTAAAAATATAAATTTTTTAGTTTGGAAAATTTTGCTAATACAACTACTTGGCTTCGCCCATTTATCATAAGTTTTAGTTGGATTGAAGAACCCATGTTATAGTGATGAACACTATCGAATAGTGATGACACACTATTTTGATTGTCGATAGTGTTAGTAACTGAATCATTTTTACTATCGAATCAATTTAGTAATTTGAGTGGAGAGTTGATATGATACTGAATATTAATGGTTACTAAATTAGTTACTGATTCTAAAGTTTAAGACTGGATAATTTTAGTTGTGCGTGTTGTGACAAAAAAAAAATGTTTGCAGGCACCTGTTCCAATTTCTATATTATTTTCCATCAAACTCACAATTTTCTAAAAATAAAAATTTATAAAAATATGAATTAATTGTTTTCCATTTTAAGAATTCCCACCAAAATCTATCAAGAAAATGTTGTCGACTTTAAAAGTATATTAATAAAAAAAAATTCTACCTAATAGACTTCTGCAATTAGACTCAATAGACTTTTTGTAGAAAGATTGTCTATTGTAGAAAAAAGTCTATTTCAATAAACTTAAGAAGCTGTACGATCATCAAATAATTATGGTATGGTAAAAGTGTAGAAAAACAAAATGTTCAGAACGCTTCTGCTTTGAGTTTTCAGAGCATTTGTTGTGGAGCAAAAAAAAATGCGAGTCCAAATTACGTCATGGGATTATCAAATGATTGTAGTTCATAATCGGAAGGTATTATTGGTCTTATAATTACCTAGCGATATTTATTTCTAGTATTAATAATTATCATTTATTTAAATTTTCACAAACGTATAATAAATTTTCTACGTCGTGCAACACTGAACACTTTAACTGAATAGTTTTTTTTAAATATCTATCTTGCAGTACCAGTTAATGTGTTAAAAACATATATTTGTGTCTTGTACCTAGATAATAATTTCGAGCTTAACCACCGATGAATGGGAAAAATATTGACAGTTTTGAAGACAGCAAGTGCCGATTTCTAACCAATACTATTAATTACATGATGCATCATTATATGCGTCATTTACCTATAAGATATTTTTATATGGTATGGTATGTGTCATAATGTTATGTAAATGCAGGATTAGATTGCTTTCATATATATTATTAGAAATAAATAACGAGAAGCGCACTTAATAATTAATTTTATTCCCAAACCCCCTTCTTATTTATACAAAAAATAAAATTTCTAAAAATCTACTAATACAAATAGACATTTTTGATTACAATATCATTATTACTAGTATTTACAATGTTAAATAAGGGATACAATTATATGCATTATTAGTCAAGCATTTATGCAAACAGTCATTATAGTAGTAACATTATCCTTATTCTTTTTTTTTTTTAATTTAAAAAAATGTAAAGTGAATTGGAGGTACTCATGTTTAGTCATAAATTGGTTTATTTATGATTTCACATTCATTGCCTTTGTTTTTAAGCTATATTAAAAATAATTCAGTAATTAAGATATTATGTTCCGTTAGGAATTTTTGCATATTTCATTTAGATTATAATTGAATTCATGTCAACGTTCTAAATGTTATGAATGTACTACACCATTATTTTGCAATGCATCAATGTTTGATTTCATTAATAATTTTACCTATTTACCAACGAATTTAACAAGAAAGTTAACAACAATAACGTAACTAAATAAAATATTTGAATTTGAGTTTTGAAATATTATAAGTACAAAAAAAATTCCTTTCCTATCGGACTATAGTAAAAAAAAAAGCAAAAAACTTAAAGTTACAAATTTTCTAAAATTAATTTACAAAAATATTAAAATTTGCAGTAAAGTTATTTTCATAACCTAAATTTTATAAACACAACACACCACTGATATGACCATATAAAAAAAAATCAATATTAAATCAAATATTGAAACGTGGTTTTATAAACAACAGTTTTATGATGGCAGTTTTATGTATATGTAAAAATATTTACAAAAAAATTCATCTACTTGGGCTATATAAATTTTACTATGTACATAATATACTAAATATGAAGGTGTAATTGCTTTCGTATAATATCAAAGGCTACATAATAATGTAAAATTATTCGCTCTTTTTTTTTTGCAAACTGGACTATTTGAAGTACATATGGTTCATATTACCATATACCATAGATCTGTAAACAAGAAATTTAAATTTTCAGAATAAAAAAAAATGTTAATGGTCTACCTAACATCTATTTTGGGTTTTATCTATACTTTATTATTTAAAAATATACTTAACTATATATTGAAATTGTATTGCAAACTTTTAAGGATTTGGAGTTCGAGGAAGCTTCAAAAAAATTAATCAAATTTAGTATTCTTAAAAATGTTCATTTTTATTATTTAAATTTAAATATATTATTTAAATTTAAAAATCTAAATAATAATCAAAAATATTATTATATTGAATTAAATTGACATTGTCTAGAAATTGTTTCTAGATTGTTTGTAGATACTTCACTGTAAACTTGTTTTCAAGGAAATATTCTATGAATAATTCGCTTTGAAAAACAGAGCGGCGTAATATTGTTTGAATATCCTTAAGAACATAGCAAAATATACCAAGAAATTTATTTTATGGAATAAGAAGATACCTACTTGTAATTTTATTCGTTTTAATCCTCTTAAAACCTATATAATAGAATAATTTTGAAAATTAGTATCAACATACTTGTTAATAATATTAATTCGCATTACAAAATTTTGTTCTGTTATAAATCTTGTATAAACCTTTTTATACAGTAGGAGAAATTGTTATTTACTCATGCAACGATTTGTTAAATTATATTACATAATACATATTGAAATATACGTTTATTAACTAAAAATCGATTAAATAAGCATACAACGCAATCACATAAGTATTGTCGAATTATTTTCTAGGGTTATACGAGTGCAAGGGTTAATAAAAATTATTTATTTAAGATATCATGAAAATCTTTCAATATAAAATATTGGTTTTATTTCTTTGAATCTACATAATACTTATATAATATATGTATTATATAATTATATATATATATATATATTAGACCTATAAAATAAATTTATTATTCAGAAAAAAATGTTCTCAATCGATCTTACATCAACTATTATCAGTTAGTTAATGTGATTCAGCAATTTCACTATAATCTATTTACATTGCAATATATCATTCCATACAGTACGAATATACCAGTGCCATATTATATTTCAATATACATATACAAAATTTTAATTTAAACTTTTGTAACGGTACTATGTTAAATACATTTAAATATATATCAGTTCCAGTTTAATTTTTTGGTACGTTACGTCACCAGTAAAAATACTAATAGAAGTAGGCAGATAGGAGAAAGGGGATCTACTGGCTTAGAAGCAGTTTATTTTAATTTTAAAAAGACAATTAGCGCTAAATTGTACATTTCCCATACTATACCTTTACTTACAGTATCACTGTTAGGTTTTAGCTCATTTATAGAGTCAACCTTAATCATTCTGAATCAATTGAAATTAATCAAATTTCGAATTTAACTCTCCGAGATGTTAAATTATGCATACTTTTTGAAAATACAATAATCTAAACTTCATCAAAGTGTGGCTTTTTATATTTCAAAAACTTGTAAATATACTGATCAAATACGATTGTGTTATAAATGAAACAAAAATGTTATGGCAAAGAGAGTTTTCGAAATCAAAGAGTTTCTGTAACAAAAAAAAATATATATTCGTTAACTTAACTGGTTATAAGCTTGATAGCAAATTGATCTGAATTTATTCTACAAACTAAACACTGTATATCTATCATAAAAATAACTATTCATCTATAACATACATAATACTAGGGGCCCCTGTTGAGTAAATTATAATTGAAGTTGAAACCAAATTTAAAGTTCCATTGTATGTAACTAATAATAATAACTAAAAATTAATATAGATAGCTGGTGGAGTAATAAAATTCGAAATCCAGAATTCATTTTTGCCTTTTTTAAAATTGAAATTAATTTTAAAATTTTTTTTTCATAAAATTTTAAATTCATAAAACTTTCAAGCTGAATCAAAACTGATAAGACAAAATTTGCATATGTACTGTATGTATAAACAAAAATGACTGCTGCAAAAATTCCTACTCGCCTGCGCAAGTTTTTTGTTGATATTTGTCAAGTTGATGTTTGTTGATATTTAGACGATAGTGATGAATTTTTTTCTGCAACAATGAACACCCGCATAAACTTGCGTTTAGGATGACAATAAACTAGGAAGAGGATTTTACGATGGCTAATATATTAACTATACTAAGGTGGGGCTATTATAGTAATCTAGATTGAGGCTTATTTAGAAAATATAAGACTTCTCTTCTTGCCTAGATATTGGGAGCGCACCATCCTATGATCGTTTGGAAATATATATCAAAGTCGCCATTATATTAATTTTTTCATTGTAACAGTTAGTATATGTTTGTATGTTTGCATAGTAATTGGCTAATAATTGTATGTTTCTACAGAATATTTGTAAGTTTGTATAGTAACTGGATAATATTTGTATGTTTGAATAGTAACTAGCTAATATTTGTATGTTTGTATAGTAAGTAGCTAATTTTTGTATTTTTTTATAATATGTTTGGAGATTTGTATAGTAACTAGCAAATAATTTATATGTTTGTATTGTATATTTTGTATGTTTGTATAGTAACTAGCTAATAAGTTATATGTTTGCATAGTATGTTTTGTATGTTTGTATAGTAACTGGCTAATAATTGTATGTTTGTATAGTAACTAACTAATAATTTATATGTTTGCGTAGTATGTTTTGTATCTTTGTATAGTAACTATCTAATAATTTGTATGTTTGTACTTGTAATTGTACATTTGTAATTTTTTATATGTTTGTACAGTATGTTTGTATGTTTGTATAGTAACTAGCTAATAATTTATATGTTTGCATAGTATGTTTGTATGTTTGTATAGTAACAACCTAATAATTTATATGTTTGCATAGTATGTTTGTATGTTTGTATAGTAACTATCTAATATTTTGTATGTTTGTACAGTATGTTTGTACCTTTGTATAGTAACTAACTCATTATTATTCTAAGTAAAATTATAATGTATAGTTATTATTAATCCACAAGTCTAATTTCTATTTGCTTCAGGACAATAATACTTAATCCAAAAATCGAAAGAAAAAAATTACACCACCCAAGTCATCGATTTCATATACTGATTGCATCTATACATAACAGTTCAAAGTAAAATCTTCTAATAAAACGTTTGAATCTAATTTTACTGAATACTGTATACTATTATCCAATTTGTGTAAAGCTACTTACTTTACTTAACTTTGATTTAAGTTATGCTAAAATGTATTATTGACGTACTTTTGGTTTGAAGCCACAAAATTATGCAACGGAAAGAAATAAATTTGAATAAAATTAATTTTAAAAATTATCTTATCAATTTTAAATTTTTAATTTTACAATAATCTGAATACATTTCTATTAGTGAATATAGGTTCAATGTACTATGTGTACTATTTGGTTACATCAAAAAAACTAGACTTACATTACGAAATGTAAATTATTCTAAATTTCTAACCCGTTAAATACATTTCGAATTAAAATTTAACAATTTTGGTTGTCTAGAAATTTGGCAGGCCTACAATATTTAACATTTTCTTTAAAAATTCTTACGATATTCTTTTAAGATATTTTCAAAATTAAAAGACAAATAGAAAAACAAAAAGAAAACAACAAAAAAAAAAATGGTTTTTTTGTTTTTCATTTTAGGAAAACATACATAGACTTAAATAAAAACAATGAAAATTTGGAATATTGCCAATTTGTCTATTTAACTGTCAATTTTTGGCTGGTTCCATTTTAGAGTGTATTTCTAAGGACAAAAAAAAAAACAAATACAAAAACAAAAAAACAAAATTGAAAAGTTAAAATGGAGACATGATTCTCACTTGTTTGCATTCATTTTGACGCAATGTTTTTTCAATGTTTTTTTTTATTTTTCAATTTTTTACATTTTTCCTTTAGAAATTCTAAGAGACTTTTGGTAAACATGTACATATATGGAATTTATATATGCATATATATATACATATCAAGAAACAAATATTTTGGTTTCAACTTTGTTTATTATACATAACTTTTGAAGGATATACATATACATATTATGTACGTATATATATATATGTATTAACATTCTACATGTATCTATGAGAGATACTGAAAAGAATTTTTATTTGAAAGGTTCTTAAATTTTATTATAGACGTGTTTTATTTGTTCATTAAAGATTTCAAATTGCAAATAATAATAAAGAAAAAGAAAATTCTTGTTAAGAAAACGGAAGAAATGTAAAATGAACATTTTATGGCAACAAAAAAGAAATTCAAATCACATATTTATTAAATGTTTGAATTGATGTTCTAAACTTATGAAATTCCATGTCTACTAGTTATTTTTATATAAACCTGAAACAAAATATTAGGTAATTGTCTATAAAACTGAGTCTGTATACACACACAAAATTATTGTCTGATTTATAAAAATGAAAGATGAAAATGTGAACCGAAAACATTGATACTATTTAAAAAGTCAGAAATATTGATGAGAAACATCAACGATATTGAAAGTTATAAATTTGAGTCAATTTGAAATTTTATAAGGATACAAAATTTATGTATCTAGAATTATAAAAAATGGTTTGTATATTTTTTTCATCACACAAATAGCATTGAATATGAATTCTACTTCTGGTATAAATCGTTTTATATAGAAGTGTTGATTTCAAGGATAATTACAAATTTTTAATATTTTTCTGAAGCTCACAGAACAGATATTTGAAAACATTCTAGGTCTATAATATTCGGCTTGAAGTTGAAAATCTGTATTAGACTTGAATGTGTTTCAATTTTGTGCTTTAAAACGTCATAAAGATGCAATAATTTTGTATTTATTTATTATATTATTACTTTTATTAATAGTCTGGTCTTGGGAGCTTCGACTTTTAGTCGTAAGTCGTAAGTGAGGAAGAAATGTCAAGAAATTTGTCAAATATAACAAATTTAAAAATTTCGTTAGCTCTGACTGGTGAAACAGAAATGTCAAAAATATTATCAAATTTAACAAATTTTCAAATTCAGTTGGGTAAGACTAGTGAGGAGTAAATGTCAAAAAATATTGTCAAATCTAACAAATTTAAAAATTTCGTTGGCTCTGACGGGTGAAATAGAAATGTCAAAAATGTTGTAAAATTTAATAAATTTTGAAAGCCTGTTGGGTGAGACTAGTGAGGAGGAAATGTCAAAAAATATTGTCAAATCTAACAAATTTAAAAATTTCGTTGGGTATGACTGGTGAAATAGAAATGTCAAAAATGTTGTCAAATTTAACAAATTTTGAAATTCAGTTTGGTGAGACTATTGAGGAAGAAATATCAAAAAAATTGGCAAATCTAACAAATATAAAAATTTTGTTGGGTATGACTGGTGAAATAGAAATGTCAAAAATATTATCAAATTTAACAAATTTTGAAATTCAGTGGGGAAGAAATTTCGGAAAATTTTCCAAATTTAAAGATTTCAATGGGTTTTGCAGTTGATGGGGTAGCTAATACCTCCTCTTGGTTTTTATAATATCGTCGCTATATCAAACATCATCACTTTATATCTTCAAATACTCTCTTTCCTACTAAGCCTACTAAGTTCAATCTAATATAAGACTTAATTACTTTCACTGCAAATTCTTCCGATCCAGCTAGTCAAAATTTTAAGAAACGGTCGCTTACCGTTTTGTTTTTTAAAAAGTACATATTTACAGATATTCAGGTCTGTAACATTTTGGACTTTTGAAATATTCTTGGCGGATGCTAAGAGCATAGGATTTGTAATACAACCACCGGAATAAGACGGAATTTTGGAAAACATAGTATAAGACGTATTTGTTTAAGATTGCCTAAGTATCTATTTTGAGGTTGGTTTTTTACCTAGATGTGCGTTAAGATTTGAGTTGTATGGCAACTACCTGCATCTATGATTTGATAATAAGGTACCGTGTTGACTGATTATAAATGACTTGAAAACTCTATATTGGAAAGCTGTCGACGTGTATATACTATGAGTATACTATGGCTATGAGTATAGACTATAGATGACAGGTTGTTTTCAAATATTCCACCCGATTAAAGGAAATATATACCGGATATTCCAGAGCATGTGTATCAAGTGCTTAAGAAGGAAAGGACTTGTTATTTTAAAATTGTAAAAAATTTATTAACCAAATCGAGGATGGTCTAATTGATTGATGACCTTTTCAACTTCCAGAAAGGACCGAAAATGGATTTTTTAAATCAGAAATTCACTGAAATCGAAATTTTCAAATGGAGAGAGGTATTTATAGATGCAAATTCGGATTCTACGTTACAAAATAAGAAATTCTTGTATAATTAAATTTTTTAAAATAATAAGATATTGTTTTATATACCTCTTTCGATTTGAAAATGTAAATTTTTATTAATGTCCGGTTTATATAATCCATTTCCGGTCCTTTTTTAAAGTTGACAATATCAACAATCGATATCGAACCCTCGATTTAGTTAGTATTTTTTTTTAAATTTTGAAAAACCGATTAGAACACTGATGCTCTGGAAGGCCCGGTATAATAGTTATAGGTATTATACATTATTGAATTCACCCTAAACTCATTTAAACCTAATTTATCGTAATTTATAATTTTCACTGTTCTTAAGAGTATAGTGTGCTTAATATGTTTATAAAAATCAATATTTCAAAATGTTTATAAGTTATTTTTACTAGTTTTACTGTTGCTTCTATCTTCTTACTATATACATCTTATTTCTATCTCCGATCGATTGCTACGCTATCCTATGGTATATTAGAAGCAAATTACATCCTCAGAGTATTGATTTGAGAAAATATGTCTACCACATCGTTTGATTTAGAAATAATTTTTATCCGAATTTATACCGATTAGGCTATACAATGATTTAAATTCCAATTCCAATCTCTTAAACAACATTTATTTCATAAATAAGTTAAAATTTTTATTAAACCTGAATAATAATAAAAAAATTTTCTCAAATTATTATAAATCAGTATTAATTCACTAAATTGATGATAGGAAATTTTTCAACTCAATTAATTTAAAATTGAATTTGTTTTTTTTTTTATTTACCCAAAACAATTTGGGTACATGACTCCCTAATTTTGTCCTTTTCATAAAAATCCTTAAACAAATTTTTACTTTTATTATTATTATTATTTTTTTTTTTTTTCAATTTTCAAATATTAGACCAATTTTAAAAGAGACTCGCCATTAAAAATTTATTTGAAAAAAAAAAAAAAAAATAAAAAAGCAGTATATTAGAAACCAATACAAACAAAAATAATTATTAATAACAAAAATAGCAAAAAATAAAAAACCTTTTCTTCATTTTGATTTATGACAAATCCAAGTCCACCCTCATTAACAGAAAATATTTTACGTGTTATTCTTATTATGAATCCTCTAAATAAAAAAGAAGTCAAATATATTTTTTTATTTTCTATTTTTTTTTTTTTTTTCTGAGGGTGTCAGATAAATATTAACACATTTATAATACACATATATTCGTATTATCAATCCACAAAAAAAAAATGAAAATAAGAAAAAAATAAAAAAACGAAATTCAAAATATTTGTATAGGTCAAACATAGATGCATGTATAAGTATCGAAAATTACTCAACCGCTTAAACGAATAAAAGAGAAATCAAGGAGTCTTTTTTCCTTGTTTTGTTTTTTTTTTTTTTTTTTTTTTTTTTAAAGCGGATACCATAAAATTTTTGAAAGAGGTCATGAGTGATTTATTTTTATTTTGTCCAAAAAATAAAAACAAAAAAAAAATAAAATTTTTATTTCACCTTTGCAATTTATAACCAACCGATGGGTTACAATCAAGGAATAGTAAAATGAAACGAAAGCATTAAGAAAAGACAAACTTTTCTTATCCCCATTGGTAAAATGGAAAAAAATAATTAATTGGTCTGGTCGACTCTAGAGTATTAATTCGTATAATTCAATTTTAGGTAGGGGATTAGTAAGAATGCGGTGTAGCTATTTAAGTATAGTCTTTACACTTATAAATGTAGGATCCTTATATTCATATTAATTTTAGCTTCACTGAACTCGATTATACTCTGATTGACTTCTACATATCTGGTATCTGGGCTTCATTGACAATATACTAAAGTTATTAAAACGAAGCCATTAGTTTATTATATTAGTTTATATTAGCATTACATTTGAGATCTCATCAAAAATGCACCACCCAGCGTGAGGTAAAAGAGGTAAAAGAAGAGGTTTATTTCGATGTTGATACGGCGGTAAAAAAAAAATTTACTCTGAGTGACATAATGTGAAGCTCCGTAAACCTACCAGGGAGTTACAGCCGGAAAACGATAAAGACAAAACAAGAACATTAACAATACTAAAACTACTAAAATCAAGCAATCAGTAATAATGATCTATTTAAGATTTCATCAAGGACCGCATATAGGTCACAGATTTTAAATGATGTTTCCATGCTCTTTGATATTTGCTTTTAACCATTCTCATTTACTCAAACAAAAAATAATAATAAAAATTATACTATAAATAAAAAATTATATTTTGATTTGATTAACTTCTTTAAGGTATCTGGGATAAAACGCAGAATTCTTAAAATGTATTGTTTACATTTATAATTGTCATTTCTCCATATATTTCGGCTTCATTATATTATATTTGGCTTTATTGTTTCAAAGTATTTGGGCGTCATTGGCCATATTAAAGCATATTGTAATAACAATCAAGCCATCAGTGAATATGATCAATTGGCTTTTCTGAAGTAAATGATGTACCCGCATAGAGTCAAATCGTCTGGGTCTGGGGTTCCAGATTTCCTAAAATATATTTCCTTAATGGTACCTTTAAGCACGAAAAAGGACATTTGAAAGCATCCGTGTTGCTGTAATGTTTTTGTATATAAATCTAATTTTGTACATATATATATATATCTGTTAATCTACTAGATATATATATATATATATATATATATATGTTCGAGATTTTATGTAAAATCTTGAGATATTTAGTTTTCAAAAATAAATATGATATATTTTTTTTTAAATTTTCAACTTTGTACTACAATCTCACCACAACGACAGCACTTATCATCATCCAATGAACGATAGACATTTGCTAAACCATTATATTATCATTAGATAAAAATATAACTAATATAATATAAATATGTCCAATAGACTTACAAATGTTTAAATCAAACAAACAATGTTGGGTAACAAGTGTCCTTTTCGTCCTTAAAGGCTAAGATGGCTAAAAACATATATTTTTGGAAAGCTGGATGCAACAAATATCTTTGATAACAGTCATTTGGTTCTCCGCGATTACAATATTTACTTCAGAATCCTATTTTATCAAAGATGAAAGAACAGATGGGTCTAAAATTGAAAATTATGTATTCATACTCTTTGCTGATGTTAGCCTTTAACCATTCTTATTTACTCAATTAAAAAAGTATAATTTGGCTTGATTGACTTCTACAAAGTATTCTTGTTCCTTTGACTATATTAAAGCTCAATTATTCCATCATGGAATGTAATCTATTTGAGATTTTTCAAAAATTGAATAACCCATTGATCTAAGATTGAAAATGATGTATTTATTGGATATTCGCTTCTAACCCGTTGTTATTTACTCAAAGAAAAACAGGGACCATTTCTATTCTATTTGTTTAAGCGATAATGATATTGATAAACATGTATCATATTTATCATACATATTTATACATCTACATTTGACCTTTCATTGATCTTATAATTTTTTTAAAACCTTTAATCATACAAACTATATTTTACAGTTGAATTTGCTTTCTTCAGACTACAATTTTTGTCAATCTTTAGTCAAAATTTCTACAGATTCTTTTGATATACCTACATTCATAATAATTACATTTTCCAAATTTTCTTGAACATATTTCCAATTAGAAAAAAAACAAGATAGTTGTAGTTAGAAATTTTGAATAAATTTTCACTAAAATAAATCCCAAATTTGGTTTTAATCATTCATAAAAATCGTAAGATTTTAAAACATTACCGTTAGATTAAGAGTTGATGTTAAAAATAAAAAATTAAATATATAATATCCTAACAAAAAAAAATAATTTTTGATAAAACTTGAATAAGAACAAAGAGAAAAAAACAAAAAAACATCACATATAGACCCCATGAAGCTATTGAAAACAGAAAATAAAAACGACAATGACAATATCCTGCCTGAATCCTGGATATTTTCTTATACACATATATATGCATTTAAATTTTACATTCATATATTTATCCACAAAAGGTTCTTTTATATTTTTCATCTCTCTCTCTATCTCTCTCTTTCTATCTATAAAATGTTATTACATTACAGCAATCGGCCAACTTATAGTAATATATTGAGAATATAAAATGAATATAATAAAATAAAAAAAAAAAATAAAAAATAAAATAAAAAAAAAAAATAAGAAAATTTATAAACTTAATAAAGCCCTTTTCCTTCCTTAACACTAATAGCCAATGAAGCGAAAGATTCTTATTTCCTAGTAAAATATTACCTTTTTCAATTTAAAAAGACAGTTCTTCCTTGTTATGTCCCTTCTATATAAAGTTTTCTTTATTTCTATATAATATACATATATATATATAATATATAGTATATGTATGTACCTATGTGTAAATGAAAATTCTGCCAAAGTACAGGTATATATTAATAATATGTATAAATGAAGAAGATAGGTATATATATATTTATATAATTATATATATATATATATACATATCGATTGAATGAGAATATTTGAAAATAAAAACGAAGTTTTCATTTCTCAGGAGTGCAATAAAAATAATACAACAAAAATGCCAGTCAGTCTTACACGTCTTCAAAATAAGAAATAAATTGGATGTCGTCAAATTATATCTTTATATACATAAACATAAAATGTAATAAATAGATAGAAAAATGTATATAAATTTAACACTAACTAACAAAATATAAAACAAATACATTTATTATAAAATAAAATATTGTGATATATACGAGTATTTAGATACGAATATAATATTTTTGTTTTCATCTTTATTTCAAATTAATAAAGTTCCAAAGACATTATGTAGGTACTATTTGAACTTAAATAAAATTTGGATTTGGGTTTGCCTAGCTGTCAATAATGTATGTTAATAATATAGACTTAGGGGCTGTCTAAGTCTGTCTGTTAATTTATTTTGTTAATTAAAATTTATTTAGACTCGCTATTCAATCATGACAATATTAACACATCATAGACAGCACAGTTAATTATAGTACAATTAAGTCGAACAACATTTAACATCCAATTTTATTGGTTAACTTTATTAACCATAATTATTGTTTGTGACGAACAAAGGCCGAAAGCAATATTAGCGTTCATCCAGGACATAGACCTACAAATCTAAGATAATAAACGGAGAAGTATAATAGATCTTAAGATGTCGCGCTTATATAGAACTCCAAATAAGATCCACTAAAGTCAAAGATTAACATATAACACTTAAGCTATTATACATATTTTTACATCTACATTTGACCTTTCATTGATCTTATAATTTTATAAAACCTTTAATCATTGGTGTTCAAACTATATTTTACAGTTGAATTAATTTTTTTCAGACTACTATTTTTGTCAAAATTTCTACAGATTCTTTTGATGCATCTACATTCATAATAATTATATTTTCCGAATATATTTCCAATTAAAAAAACTACGTCCATTTTAATATTTTACTAAACAGAAATATTTCCAGGCTGAATATTTTTCTATATATCCAGCAGTGAACATAATAAAAGAGCAATTATGGTCTAACAAAGTCATTAGCATCCTTAGTGACAGTTAAACTGCCTTAAAAGCTCTGGAAAGTCACCTCATCAAATCTAGATTGTTTCTACAGATTCTTTTGATGCATCTACATTCATAACAATTATATTTTCCGAATATATTTCCAATTAAAAAAACTACGTCCATTTTAGCATTTTACTAAACAAAAACATTTCCAAGCTGAAATCTTTTCTATAAGCGTAGCAGTCAATATAATAAAAGAGGAAGGATGGTCTAACAAAGTCATTAGATCCTTAGTGACAGCCAGAATGCCTCCAAAGCTCTGGAAAGTTACCTCATCAAACCATAGATTGGTGGAAGAATGTTCGAAAAGCCTAAGCTTCATTTAGGAACCCGAAATAAGGTACAACTGATCTTGGATATCGGGTCATAGTTGTTTGACTGGGAATGAAAAAGCTGACGAACTAGCCAGACATCGGCGGCAACATTTATAAACTGGGACCTTTCAATATATATCTATTGGTAATATTACACTATCGACAGAAAAAACCCTGAAGAGAGAGCAAGCATTCTTTGGAAGAGTAATGAAGGCTACATAGGTTACAAAAAAATGTGCACAAATAATAAACACCAAAATAACCTACTAATTCTGAATAGAGCAGATTGTAGAAAGATGGGTGGGCATACTTACTGGTAATAACCACTAAATTGCGACCCAACTTGTAGACACTACGGCCACCTTCGTAAGAAATAAACAGAAATATAATAGAGTTGAAGTAAAATAATTAAACAGCACTGAACGAGTATTGCAATAGAACAATATAGATAGATAGAAAATATTTTCAAATAGAAAATGAAAAAGCTTGCTACAATCCTTTTTTTGTCGGTTTTTAGTGAATAAAACACAACCGCTTCTATCGAATTTTTATTTTATTAATCCGTATATAATTTTATTCTATATTAATACTCTATACTTAATCTATAGTTAACTTAAAACTATTTTCCTAATAATTATATCAGAAAATATTCGATACGTGTGTACATGACGTGGTCGATGAAAATAGACATTGTTGGTAGACCAGTGTTGGTATTAATGTGATTTTGCTACAAGCATTTGGGCCCAAAAATTTCATATGAACCATGATCAGGCATGTCAAAGGTCAGTGTGGAGACTATTGTGATTTTGTTACACGCATTTTGGGCACTACATTTTCACTTGATTTCTAACAGAACTCAGACGTGCCATAGGTCAGTGTTCCCACTACTATTATTTTGCTACACACGAGTTTGATGTCATAACAATTTCATATGAACTCCACCAAAGCAACCACTAGAACGCAGATGTGCAATAAGCCTAATTGGTACTACTATACTTTTGCTACACATATTTGACCTCAACAATTTCACATAAGTCCGAAAAAAACCGAAATTATAATCTTTAATAGCGCATCTAACCATTAAAGGACGAAAAGGACATTTGAAAGCGTCCAGGTCATCGTATAATATTTAGGGATGATAACAGACATTTTTTTATAAATTTGGAATTTATTTCACTAGAAATTTATTCATATAGTCTGCAAAACTACTGTGCAAAAATCATTTAAACGACAATAACTGATCAATTATATGTTCAAAGAAAAAAATTGCGCAAACAACCAACCAGCAGCTATCCAATTCACTTACAATTACATAACAACATCAAGACAAACTATAACACTTTGTTTTAAATATATATATACATATATATACATAAAATATATATAACGAGAAAATAAATAAACAAACAAACAAAACAAGTAAAATGATTTAAAGGTTTGTATGAAATTATGTGTATAAGGCTAAGGATATAAAAAAATTAGGAAAACAAAAAGAAAATAACAAACCAAAAAAAAAAAACAAAAAAATTCAAACAAAATGATAGCGGAAAAAACAATTTCAAAAGACTGCAAAATGCTCAAAGGTAAAAATTATTTCCCTTTGAGGGCAAAGTAATAAGGATTAAATTCGCATTGATTTTCGAAATTTTTTAAAATTGATTTTACTTCGTACCACCACAGTAGGATAATTTTTTTTTTCTTTCTCCTTATTTTTTGTTTTTATTTTCTTATTTTTTTTTTTTTTTTTACTTTTTCATATTTTACTACACAGTTGAATTTTTCTCTTCATTCTTTAGCCGATTACTTTTAAAGAGATTAAAAGCAATATTGAAAGATTATCAGAGAAAACAGAAAGAGTGAAAGAGAAGAGGCATACGGAGTTCGTCATCATTTAATCTTTTTTTTTCTGTATGTTTTTTTGATCTATCAAAAATTTTAATCATATACATATACTCGTATACAGTTATTTTTTTATATTGGAAAAATTAAAAAATGTCAACTTGTACACTAGGTACGTACACCATTAATATTCAATATACAAAGTTATGCAATCAAATTTCATAAAACAAAATTGAAATCTGTAAATTTGACAATCTAAATGACTTCAAACCAATTATTTTTGATCACGAAAAAATAGAAAAAACGATAAATTGAAGATTTTTTGGGTATTTCCAATAACGAAGGATTATATTTTCTAATATCATTGTAATGAATATTGAATACACGTTGTATAGACATTAATAGGAACGTTGGAAAAGAAAGTATAATGAAAAAAAAATTAATTTGACTAAAACTGTTGTTAGGAAGCAATCGTACCGGGGATTTGTCCGTCAATTTGATTATCTATTATTTATCAATTTTGTACCAATTTGTGTTTGCAGTCCTATAACAAATAATTAAAATGAAAATAACAATATACCTACACAAATGTTTGTATTTTGGAATAAAATTGAATAATTTGAATTAGGCTACAATTAAAGGCTATATATACCCAAAATGCTATAAATCATCTTTGTAAGAAAAATTCAATGCAAAATATATGCTCCTAAACTACTATACAAATGAAAAACTTTTAGACCTTATATAAAATATTTATCGAAAATATATTAAGCCATACATATAGGCTTATTAATTAAATAAGCTGGACAAGATATAAGAATGACAGAAGATAGGCTACAACAATTTATTGTTAAGGAACACGATAAAGAGAGGCTAAATAGAACTTGTGTAGATACTACACGATATAAACCATCAATATTCAATATATAAAGTTATACAATCATATTTCATAGATAATCTTAAATACCATTTCAGGATCAAAAGGTTATTAAAATTTTCAAAAACGTTGAATCCAATTGTAGTAATCCCACGTAACAATTGTATTGCTATAAGACTCTTACGCACTATTAAAAACACTCTTATAGGAGTATTAGTGTTAATTTGAGTGCTCCGCAATTGCTGCGAAAGGTTATAAATACGTTATAGCACTAAAATGGAGAATCCTATAAGGCACCGGACCAAATGCTGTAATATTGTTATAGGATTAGTATACATGTATTAGTGTATATGTCTTTACTTTAAAATGATATTCATTTGAAATAATTTATGTTATGCGAGAGTGAGAAAGGTATTATTTTTTATTTTAAAGTAATAATTTTATGGAGTTTATATTTATTTCCTGAGAAAGGGAGATAGATATTAGTTAATAATATAAAAAATGTCTTACTAATAAACAATATATTTTTCGGTCAAAAATAATTGTATTAATATTTATAATTATTGTGACCAAAATGCAAAATTTGGCTGGGAATGAAATTTCATTGACATTTATTATAAAAATACTTCGAAAAAATACATTACCCTTCAAAAATATACAATTTTTAAATAAA
The DNA here is from genome assembly GCA_963942445.1 of Argyra leucocephala. NCBI lineage: Eukaryota > Metazoa > Arthropoda > Insecta > Diptera > Dolichopodidae > Argyra > Argyra leucocephala. Next base: position 131,167,817 of record OZ012680.1, read on the forward strand.
TAAAAGAAAATATATTTTTAAATTGCATCTTTAAAATATTTAATAATGTATGTTAATTAATGCATAACATCAAATTTGATATTTAAATAATTATTATTTTAAGTAAAAATGATATTTTTGCGAAAAGAATGCAAAATAAAACTTTTCAGTTTTTGTTTATTTAAAAAAAATTTACATAGTTTGTAGAAAATAATGGCCGTCGCAAAATATGTATCTAAAAGCTAGAGTAAGTTTATTAGTAACATTATAGGAATACAGTAAAATAATAACAGCACTATTGCTATTCCAGTAATTCTATTCTTATAACAACACTTCAACTCTTAATACAAGATTACGTACTTTCAGATTTATAAAAACATTGCTGTATCACTTGCGGAAAATCTCATTATAACAACTCCCTCAATTGCTATAAGAATATTCTTATAGCAATATTAATCACATTATTAATCACATAAAAACATCATTATAACACCTTTAGTGCTTATCGGGAGTCATATAGAAGTCTTGTAGCACTAATTTTGTTTTTATAACTATAAACTGTTACGTGGAATATGTTTAAATATATCGAAAACAAATTTATAAGTGATACTCCCAAGTACATTGATGTTGAACAACTTCAAAAGGATATAAAGAGCTGCTGTAATAGTCGACAGAACCTAATTTTGGCAACTAAAGCAGACATGGTAAAACAATTAATCACCAAAAATTCTAAATTTAATACTATTAACTACCGGCGTATCCGTGACAGTGATTCCGCTGATGTTGGTTCAGAATGGGTTAAAAGTTATTTCAACCACAAGTTTTGTATTACATTAATAAAATAGTGACAAAATATCTCCTTGGAAGTTAAAAAACATTAAAGAAAAGTATCAAAATGTTAAGTTTTTCATAGCGAAATATGAATGTTTTTTTTTCGGACAGAACAACAATGCATTCACCTATAAAGATATAATTCTATATTGCTGGATAGACATTTATTTAACTCAAAAAATTCAAAAAATAATTTGTGAAGTTCATAAAATATGTTCTAACACTCAAACTATATCAATTCTCTATACTTTTTATTTTTTTTTTATTTATCTGTTTTAGATATCGTAAGATGTATGCAAATTCGCATATAATTATTTTGTTATCATAAATCTGAATATGACCAAATTTGTTTGTTTGCCTAACCATATAACAAAAATGATAATTGAATTGAATTTGAATAATTTTGTTCTTGTGTTCATTGATATTCTATTTGACTGCTACCTACTACAATACACCAATGGCAATACCAATTCATTTTAAGTCACTAATCGTCTCAATATGTACATTGAAATTGAAATTGAAATTTTATTTATTAACAAGTTATAAGGCTTATCAACCACCAGGGTTTTATCAAGCGAAATACAAAGTTATCATTTTAGTTTTAACATTATTTAATAGTTTTTTTTAAATCCATTTTACTAGAAATTTATATCTTGTAATACGATTATCTCCACTAAATATCAAATTTATTTTAAGTACATTGACAACAATTTAAATTTAAAAATAGATTGATTGAAAATGTTTAGGTTATTGAATAATAATTGTAAATTTGTTAAATTATTTAGCAATCAATAACGGTTAGTTATTTTTTTGTATAATAATATTTTATTTTTATTTAATTTAATCCCTAATATATTTCACTGAATTCAATGTAAATTTTCAATTTGTTGTTGTTTATAAGATTTTTACGAATTGTTTTTATTTAAATATTGTACAATTTTCTTTAAAAAAAATATTTTCAATTTTTTTTTTTTTCTATTTATTTTATTTAAATGTAAATAAATAATTTTATTTATTCTATTTCATTTTTTTTTCGAATGTCTATTAAATTTTTCGAAGAAAATTTCAATGATTTTCGAGGAAAATTGAAAAATTTCTTAAGCAAAATCACTTCGTTGAATTTTTTATTTGTTTCTTTCTCTTGAAAGATAAAACTAGATTTTAGTAAATATGTTAAATTTCTTGTTAGCAATATTTTTTTTTTTTATATTTTTAGATTTTGAATTTCAAAGAAATAAATTTGAATATTATTTTGAGTTGAAGTCTACGAGATTGTGACTGTTGTATGTATGTATACACAATCATAAAATCAATTTAACGTAGGTATACCAGAAAAAGAAAATTATAATCAATATATCTTGAAAAATTACAGATTATAAAACTTAGATAGATAGATAGATAGAAAAATATTTATCAATGTCATTTTCAATTTATAGTTTCAGATATTTTTATTCAAGAAATAGTTTTAAGAAATTTTTATAGTTGACAGGTTGACACAGAAATTGTCAAGTTTTTGTACTTGTATTTTAAATATTTAATAAAATTTGGTTTTTGTTTTTATAATTTTAAAATTTCCTTTAATTTTAAGGAAAAAATTGATTTTTTTTTTGTGTCAGTCTATTTTGTATAGTCAGTCTATATTTTTTTGATGTCTTAACTTTAATTGAGCCGTCATTTTGATTACTATCCATCTCTGTGACTTAGTTTGTGTTCTTTCAGTTGTGTTTGTATAATTCACTTATTTATTTATTTGGCCAAACAAGGCATTTAAAAAAAAAATTAAATTCAAAATATACAAAAACAGCAAAAAAATGTAAATGAAAATTATTTTTAGAAATCTATGACTATTATAATTGTTATAATTTTTACACTTAATTACTATCGTATCATTATAGTATATTGCAATCTGACTTATTATAGTATGAAAAAAATGAATATAAATATTACAAATTATTGTAAGTTCATACAATTTAAAATATTGTATGTCAGTTTCATTTATATTAATATTAGAGACCTGCGGCACCGTCGCGCCTTCTACATCGGGATGCCGACAAAGTACCCGCTGTAGCAAGACTATTCAGATCTAATTCGTTTTTTTACAAAAGCTTTTATAAATAATTTAGGAGGGTCAAAATTTCGATGCCTGGAACCTATTCGTGAAAAAACATTTTAAGAAAAGAACAAAAATTCGACTGAAACCCGTACAGGGCAAAACCTATTGCCGTTAATTTACAGTCAGAATTTTTGTAAGAATTCACGCAAAATATGTACCACTTTCCAATTAAAAAAAATATTGTTTATTATTATTTATTACAACTTAAAGTTCTAATTATATATATATATATATTATTCTGCATTTATCTGGATGTTTGTAAGTTCGACGGAATACTCCAACACATATACAAATTGCAATATGTATACAAATTGCTTTGGTACTCTTTTTATTTTTCTTAAACTTGAAATGAAAACTCTAATGATGGTAAGAAATGCTAAAATTTATTTTGTTTCTGTCATTTATGACGGGTTACCAACCTAGTAAATAATAATAATAACAAACTTTCAACACAAAAATTAATGATTTTAATACTTTTTTAATATAACAAAAATGTACATACATATCATAGATATACATATGTATGTATGTATTAATTCATTTTTTTGTTTTAGTTAGCTGTTGCCCTCAAATCCCCACTCCGTATTATGGAAATCCTAATTTTGCTGAGGGCAAAAAGATGTAGATGGCAGGAAAAAACAAAATTTCAAAATTATTACATTTTTTTTATTGTCGAGGGCTGCCGCTCCTAAGCGCCCGCTCCATATTATTGAAACCCAAATTTAGCAGACAGGAAGAACCAAATTGTTCTTAAACTATGTTATAAAATACGGACTAACCAATTTTATTTCATACATACATACTTAAAATGAGGTATATAATATATATATATATATACATGCATACATAATTTGTATGCTTGGACTTATTATAAACGATTTCGGTTTTTGCTGAAATAATTGAGAAGAAAATAATTATTTAAAAATTTTTTTTTTTTTATCAAAAAAAATATTTTTTCTTGTTTTTAGAAAAATAATATTATAAATTTTACAATATAATAACAAAAAAAAAAAATTTGACTCAACAGAGAACTAAACTTACACAAAATTTGCTATATTAACATAACGCTTTACATAACTGAGCTAATAACCGATTAAAATTATTTCATCAAAATGCAAACATAAAATAATATTTTGATCTACACAAAATTCAATAAAATAAAATGAGTAGGTATCTATCTATACCCAAATGGGATATATACAATACAAACACACACATACAATGTTATCTTTAATGTAAAATGCATATCAATTTTACTAGTTAAGACATCAAATGTGAAGCAGAATGACACTATAATTCTGCGAGACGCTAAGCTAAGCATATTAATAGTTTAGTATTATGAAAATTTCTTGAGTAGTATTTGTTGTTTTTAAATCAAATAACAAATATTGCTTTTGAACATATTCAATCCTACTACTATGAACTAAGAAAGCCGGATGCCAAATAACACATCCGTATTTTAAGATAGATCATACTAGAGAGCAGAATAACTTTTTAGTTATTCAGATATTGTTGAATTGCTCTTATTTTTATAAAGCCTAGCATTTTATTAGAAATCATAGTGTCATATTGAAGATAAAAATTTAATTTACAATCTCTTAAATCTGTTATATGATTTACACGTTCAGTTAACAGAGAGTTTTTTTAAGAAAAAGTTATAAGCATTCATAAATCTTTTATGGGTAAAACAAATGACATAACTAACAGTTTTGAACGTTAAAATCAATCTTGCACCACATTTTTAAATTGTGTAATTTAAATTGAAGTAAAGCGATTGAAATGCGATTGATATGTGATTTGGTTTTCATTATATGATACATTTTTAGATCATCAGCATAGGTGAGGTGGTAAATTCGTATCAAATGTTTAGAAAGATTGGAAATATAAATATTAAAGAAAAGTGGCCCTAAATGACTTACTTATCTTGTGGTACACCATATTCCATACAAATCATGGCACATTAGTATCTTGTATATCAAATTCTGTTAATTTAAATACTTACACATTTTAGTACTCAGCATAGTACAACATTGGGTATATATGAAGAGAATATGAGAAGAAGAAAAAAATATGCTCATCAGTGTTTCTAGATTTTGCACAAGATTTCGAGAATGTCATAGAGACCTAGTATATGAGCTAAATCGCATACTACCGAAAAGCTGTATGTTGTATTAACGAGCTTAGATATACCTGAAAGTGTATTTAGGATTAAATAAGGAGGAGGAATACTCTTCTCTAAGAGATATTCATGTTGGTGCACCACAGATAAAATACTTTTTAGGCCTAATTTTGTACTTACTGTATACAAGTGATATTTTTTTTAGGCCAAAATAACGGGATAAGCATACCTTCGTAGAATTTATACCACAAAATGAAATTGGATAACACTGCAATTAAGACAATAGATAAAATGTATAGAACATGCTGCAATTAAGACATAAAGAGCTAATACTGAAGTTAATGTAGAAAATGCAAGATCAAGTTAAATCAAAACAGAAAAATACCTTAAGTAAATGAAGTTGTCATACGTTACAAAAACACTGCAAAATATCTGGGCCTGATGTAAAGCTTCGTTTGAAAGATCACGGCGAGAAAAAGGAAAAATAACTTGACCAAAAGACTCGATTTGGTCGTTGAAACAATGTTGAAACAATTGACAAAAGTATAGTTTGAGTAGAGTAATACAAATAGTAGTTTAATATATACTAAAACATTGAAGCCAGTATGAGCCAGTCTGAGAAAATTAATAGTAATATAGTACTGAAATTCATATTAAGATGACTTACATAACAGACGAAATCAAAAAATGTGCCCCTAATGTCAATATTGAAGCTTTAACGTTTTGTTAACAATCTTTGTTAGATACCTTAAACGGACTAAGGTATTTGAACTGCGTTAGGCTAATATCCTTAATCGTTCAAAAAAACCTCTTATACAGGTCATTTGTTAAATTAAAGGTTATATTATACTAAAATGGCTTACTAGAATTAACCGTTAGCTATATTTAACTGGTTTTAATTGTGAGTTTAATATATACTAGTTCGGAGGGGTTAGTACGAGTCCTACAGTATTCTAGAGGCATTAACCTTGGTCAAATTTAGCCTTTGTTTCTATTTATTTATTTATTAAATAGTGGACCTGCAGATAAATCTACATACCCTTTTCCCCTACGGGATGTGCCTTTGTTCCTGTTTTAATAGTTTTTTCCAAGCAAACAGTAAATAATTCTACTTGGAAAAACATGGACTAAAATAAAACTACTTACATTAAATATAACGACGAAGTATAATAATAATTTGATAATTTCAACATTTAGCAGTAACATAAAGATATCAGTTGCCGTTTTACATTGATGAAAATCTATTCTTCTAAATCTAATCATGCAATCCCCAATAAATATAAAAAAGCCTTAAAATTGCCTTCAATTAAACCGTATTTTAAAACTTAATATTAGTTTGTAAATAAATTACAACCCATATTATTCGACATAAGCTAATATAGAATTTAACAGCAGTATTCATCCTAGATTATATTATGTAGTAAAAATAAACTAACAATTTTTTTTAAATTTCACTATTTAAAGAATCTTTAATATTTGCACACCGTAGTAAACACTTATTTGAAAATTAAACTTGAGAACTAATAATTATAAATTTAAATAAAATAAAAAGTTTTTCAAAATATATATATATATATATATATATGTATATATATATATATATTTTTTTTTTTTTAAATAAATATGATACTAAAGACATGCATTCAAGGTAATCTCTTATGTTCAGCATATCTAATAGGAAAAAAAATAGGTATTTTAATATTTTTTTTTTTTTTTTAAACATTAACGTTCAAAATTATGTTTTTAAGAATGTTGAAGTTTTTTTCACATTAAAAATAAATAAAACACGAATTTTCTTTTCCCATAAAATTTTCTTTGTGCACTATCATATGTCGAAAAGAATTTTTAAAAACTTTTCATTATACAATTTTAGAAAACGATTATTTTAACACTTCAACTCCAATTTACAAGTAAAACTAATGTAAATAATTGTATCGTTATGCAAATATTCTATTATGATTAAATTAATATTTAATAAGGTATATTTTATTAAAATTAATGGAGTGTGTGTTTTGTTAACCAACACTATTTTGGAGCTCATCAATATGTATATTAGGGCCAGACTATCTTTATAAGGGTCTAAACGCGTATATTGCTACTCCAGCGAAATTATTTTCGCATCTTAGCATTTCGTAATTTTATAGCGAAATTAGCATGTAATTAATGCAAAAATCATTTAAAAACTATATCTATATTATAATACACAAGAGCACGATTTTTAAGACACGCTTTTCGTGGTTTTTCATATGCTTCGTTTTTTTTCATTTATTTAATCAAACAGTGATGATGCAGGTCGTGGCGATCAAAGTAAATTTTTATTTTGTGTGTATATTTTGGGTAAACAATTTTTATAAGATATTAGCTGGGTTGGTTAAAGTATCATTTAATGTCAGAAATTTTTGTCGATTCTCTTTTGAGTCAAATTCTTTTTATTTTGTTTTTTTACTTATCGCATTTGGTTTTTTGCACTATTAGTAGGAAAAAAAATTAATTAGTAGGATAATATTATTAATATAGGTTTGAATATCACAAATTTTTGTGAGTTCGATAATATTAATTTTTATAATATATCTTATATATATTACACAAGCAAGGCCATGTGGGGAACATCTTATATTATAATACACAAGATAAACGACGTGGTGAGTAAAAAAGTAAAAATAATTGAATAGTAAATTATTTACACCACAAAAATATCAAAATTTTAGCAAGTTCTTGGTGCTGAATACTTAAAATATTTTAAATATTTACACCAAATAGTGACGGTTATTTCAAGTTGAACGCCATCTATACTCTAAAAGAAATTTCAATTACGAGAAATTTTTAAAAATTCTTCATAAAAATTCTGTCATTTTAAATAAACACACAATAGAAAAACGTACAAAAACAAAAACACAAACAAAAATTGAAAACAAAACAGAAAAAAAAATCAGATTAGATCATACTCTTCAAAAATATTTTAATACAGGTTAGTTCATTTGCTTCTGCTATCATTAAAAAAAATATATAAAGTAAAACACGGTTATAGTCATTCGCTAAATTTCAGTAATATTTCTGACTATAACCGTTTTGTGACTATAGGCGTAGTCAAAAAAAAATTACAAATTTATAAACAAAATCAAATTCAATAAAATATCTTTCGTATAACAATTTTAAATTTTATTTTATTCATAAATAGCAATTCTGTTATGTAATCACAAAATATACATATTTGTAATATAGAACAGAAAAAAACTATATATAAATCAGTGTTTTAATAAAATAATTCACTGTTGACCTATTGCTATAACAGAATTGTGACTACAAACGTTTTTGACTATAAACGAATTAAAATATATCGATTTACTACTTTGAGAGTAATGAGATTTTACTGTTTTAAGTTATATATATTGAAATAAGTGTTAATTTCGTCATAAAGTATTAGGTATTATACTTTAATTTCATTAGATATATATATTCAATAATCAAGCGATTCAGAAAACAACTACAATTATACCAAAACAAATATTTCTTTTTACATAAAATTGTGTTTGAAAGAACTACTTCTGTGCAATTACACAGGGGATCCACTAGTATTTATTATATTCTAAACAATTTTTACTACGTATTGCAGTTTGTGTTGCGTATTCGTTCCGCGGTACGGATATATTTTGTATTCACATATAAGATTCGCATGCTATTATTATAATCGCATCTTACGCGAATATGTACCAGATTTTAATATGAATTTAAAAAGTTTCAAAACCCGTATATAGATTTCATATAGAAACAAATATGTGAGTTATAAAAACGAAATCAAATTTCCACTTTGTAAAACCAAAATTAAATGTTAATAAAATTATAATAAAAACTATATTTTTAATTTATATAGCTTTTACTAGGAATCAGGCATTTTTGTAAAATTACGAATCATATTATTTTATTTTAAGTCTTTTACATCACTAGTTTGCTAACTAACAACCAATCAAATTGCTTTATTTTGATGTAAATTTTGATACACATTTCATATGAAGCTTTGTGAAAGAAAAATAATAAGCCTCAGTGCTATTTAATTTTTATTTCGTATTTTCGTATTGTTAACAGTTAAATGTCAAAAATGTGAGCAAAAACAATTAAAAATAATATTTTGTGACTTAAAATTGAATTTTTTGTAAATGTTTTACAAATAATTTCATAAAAAAGGCAATTTTTATTTATTAAATAAAAATTTTTATATATTTATGTATTATATTTAGATATTTATTCTATGAACGACCATTTTTTGATCATGCACTTTAATTTTGGTTCCATATTTTTTTTCTATAGTTAAAGAATCAAATTAAGCTATTTAAAGTTTAAATTAAAAATAATTAAATTATACTCAATATAATTAAATCAATATATCAAATTACAAGATATAATTAAATTTAAATTTAATTAGGAATAGTTTTAGAATTTAATCCTTAACTTAAAATTGACATTCTATAATTCAAATTGAGCCCCACTATAATTTTATTAACATATATTTTATTGTTGGAATGGAGTAGAAGATAAAGGAAAGCGAATACGAAACATATTTTAATAGTTTCGGGCATAGCCCTCTACTGCACTCGTTTAGACTATTTTGAGAAGACTAGACTATTTATTCTATTTTTTTTTATAACCAACCAACTCAGTACAAAAACTGTTGATATTAATTGAATTTATTCTCTCAAACATTAATATTGGGAAATAACTGTTAGTTTTGCAATCACGTAAATTTATTGAATCGCCTATAGTATATTTAATTATCTTTATTAAGCAGAACTATGCCCTGAGTAAATGTCAAGCACTTTTAAATTTAATTTGACCACAACAAAATTTTATTCGTACTCTAATAATCTGTAACAATCGCACGGGAGACGCTAGCACTGAATTTTTTTATTAAGTAAAACAACCAACAATAGAAATAGGTCACTCGATTATTGATCACACAGTGACATAATTAATTGATAATTGATTTTCCAGAAGTAACATTAGAATGATCAATTCGACCTGACTTTCTACCTAAAATTTTGAATTAATAAAGAAATGTTCACAGTTAGAGATTTTTTTTTTATTTATTTTTTAAGTAAACGAATAAGACTTATTTATATTTAAAATTAATATTATCTATTCATAAAAGTAAACAAAATTGATGTGTTCATTTTTAAGCATGTATGTAAGTCCAGAAAATTTTTTGTGGTCTGAACAGCTCTGAGTATACTCCAAGCTAAAAAAAAATAATACAAAATGGATAGTCTAGATAAATCTGAGCATAAAAAGAGGCACTTTTTATTTTGACAGATCTGCAAGCTCTGACTCAGTTAGGAAGAGAAAAACAAACATAATGAAGTATTTTGGATTAACTTTATTGAAATAAGGAATCATAGTTTTAGTGAAGCAATTTTATGATTTTAACATGCTAGTCTGACCAACCAATCAATTACCATTAGGTGGTGTTCAGTATTTTTAATTGTAAAATAAATAAATAAATAAATAAGTATACATATAAATAGACACTGGCAAGTTAATATAAAAGTATATATAATAAAAATTACAACGATTTGATTTTGACATGCAAATTTAATTGTGATTAACATTATCTACATAACAGTAAAACTAATTAGAAGATCGAAACAAATACAAAATAATTATGTGGAAAATTTGTATGAAAAATATGTGTTATAACTACTGTATACTCTTACTTATATTTTACATATACATGAGACAGTGAGTCTCTATAAGAGTAGGTATATGAGATATAATATGGATAAAAAAAAATATTTGTTGTTCTGAAATTAACTCTTAACCTATATAGAATATTTGGTTGATAACAATTTAATGATATTCAAATAATTAACGCCAATGTAATGAAATAATACTTTAAAAAATTGGTTCAGTTTATTTTTATTTACTTATTTATGCTTAATACAAACGTCTTACAATACAAGTGTACAAAATATAATTTTAAACTTAATTTTATTCTAAATGTTAATATGTCTAAAAAATGATAAGATTTAATAGTTTTTTACCAAAGAATGGTAGAAAATTATAAATTTACACTAACTCTAAGATATATGAAAGTTTAACTTTTTTTAAATTAGCCTGTGTTTAATGAATATCAATGTAGGGTTTCGGTTTATTTATTAACATAAACATTTTATTAACAGGTTCATAAAATACTGGACAAAAATATTTTCCAATCTAAAGCAGTTTCTATTATTTATGTAATACTACTGACAGACATTTTTAATATCGATATTATGATATCAATATTCTAATATTCTCTATATCATAATATTAAAAGTAGGATGACAGACACAAACGTAGTATTAATATTTTATATTATGACAAGTAAATTGGAAGATAAAAATTATTAAAAAAAATAATTGAAATTGAATTTAACATTTGTCTTCTCCCTTTTATTTTTATCAATTTGAATTTGATTAGGCAATAAAACAACAAAAAAAATGTTTAAAACAAATTTTTGTTTAATTTTTAAAATATTTATTAACTGTTTTTTATCAATAACAATTAAAAAAATTATAAAAGTCTGTTGGCAAGACTTACCTGATGTATAACATTACCGTGTTGATTCATAATATTATAACTTTGTTCGTAATACCAATACTACGTTTATATTGCAATAATATAAATAAATATCATGATGTTAGGCGACACATATATGTAGCGATATCATGATATCAGCAATATTATAATATCGCTAATACATGTCTGTTCTAATATTCATAAATTTCAAAAAATTTTCAAATATTTCATATGAAAATCGCAGTTGGCTATGAAATTTATAGTTTTGTTGGTAAGGAGAAGGATAACATTTAATTATATTAAAAAAATTATTAGTTAACTAGAATATTTCGATCACTAGAAATCGATCACTAGAGCTATCGTATCCTTCTTATTGCAGTTGAATAATTATAATGAAACACTATTCAAAAAAAAATTTCAAGAAGATTGTGATGCAATTGAACTCATTGGTAGACTTAAAGTGCATTCAGTTTTTGAAGCAATTAATCTTTATCCGAAAAGCATACAAGCCGCTTGTCGGATCGCTTCGAGTATGCCAACAACTCAAGCAAGTGTTGAGCGATTATTTTCAGCATTAAAGCTAATTCTAACTGATAATAGGCAGTCTATGAAAGATAATTTAATTTCTGCAATACTTTTTTACAGAATAAATTCTGAATATAAATATGAGTCCAATATATATAAATTTTTCATAATTCATTATTTCTTTGTATACTATAAAATTTATTAATGAGATAATTGCAGTGGAGCTAGGAGCAGAGCAATGAGTGGAGCTAGAGCGGAGCAACCAAAAAATTATGCCGCTCCAAAGCCCTGAATGTAAATAATATTTTAAAAAATTGGTTCAGTTTATTTATTTATTTATTTATGCTTAATACAAATGCATTACAATACAAGTGTACAAAATATAATTTTATATTTTATATTTTATACATAATTTCAACTTTGTTTTGTAGTTATTAAGTTTTGTAATGAATTGTAATTAATTTTTCATTTTTCTTTTTAGTTGTGTAAATTTTATTAGAAGTAAAACCCACAACCTGAACATCAAAAGAACCTGAAGCTGGTCTGCAGCTTTATCAGCAAGTCAACTGATAAATAAATAAATAATAAAATAAAACTTGGTAAAATATTGGTTCAGTTGGGCAAAATAACTAATACAAATTCGAATATTTTATAATCCGGGTATTGTCAAATACACAATCTGTCTCCATTTATGTCCATTTTAGATTACTTGTCTATGGAAGTACAGAAAAATATTATTTTGATAGATTACGAATGATAGAACGAACAAATTGTCTTTCATTCACCAATTATTATTTTTCTCAATTTACTGCACTTCTCATATTATTATATACCCACTAAAATGTTTGTAAAATTAAATCATGTGAAATTTCAACGACACCTTCTTACGAGTATGAACGAAAATAAAATGAAAAAAAAAAAAAACAAGTAAGAAAATATAAGTTTTCTACTACGAAATTATGATTCCTTCAGATCTAATAAGTAAAACTTATCCCTAAGAAAATTACATACAAACACATCTAAAAGGTTAATACAACAAAAAAAAAAAAAAAACAACAACAAAAAAGGAAGGTAAAAAATCAAAATACAAAAAAAAAAAAAAAAAAATTCTTTTACTTGAAAAGCGCCTCAAGGTAGGTGTGAAAACTTTAATATGCTGAATACTAGTGTATATGCATACTTAAATTAAAATAACTTATTGTACAAAAATAAAAAAAAATAAAATAATAAAAACAAAAAAAAAAAAAACGAAAAGGTAGCACAACTTTATGAAAATATTCCAGCGGGTCTAGCAAACTAGTTAAAAAGTTGGTGTTTTTCTATTTTTTTTTTTTTTTTTTTTTTTTATTTTCTGCCCTTCAGCCAACAAAAGTCATCTTTAGAGGAAGTTTCTATTAAATTATTTAATAGAAGTTAAAGGGAATATTTTTAATTTTTTTTTTTTTTGTTCTCTTTAACTTTAGAAGTATTTGAGAAAATTCAAAGAATTCCGGGTTTATTTATGTCACAGCATATATAGAAAAAAAAAAATATTTATTTTCTTTACTTGCATCTACACGTAACTTGAATTACTTATTATTTTTTATTTTTCTATTATTATTATTATTTTTGTTTTATGATTAGATTCACTGAGAAATTCAATTTTTAAAAGGATCTATTAGAAGTTTATTCTATATGAAAATGCATTTATTTAGTCTCATGTATTTTAGACAAATTTTCAAAGTATAAAGAATGAAAAAAAAAATATTAAGTTTACTTGAATTGTTCTCATTTGAATACAATTTGGAAAAAATAAAATTGAAAATTTAAAGAAAAAAAATGGGGGGAAAAAAAAAACAAATAAATAACCAATTGTTATGGAAAAGTTTTTGGAACACTCTACAAAATAAAATTATTTCTCAATTCAGAACACTGATAAATTGTAGAAAAAAAAAAGCAAGTAGTTTCAAGCCTGTTAATAAATTATATAAAAGGACGATTCTGTAGGACGATTTAATTTGACAAATATTTTTTTTTATTCTATTATACAAAAATAGTGTAAAAAGGTTTTGAATTGGATTTTTGCATTTCTGCTTGAAATAATATAAGTTAAGTCAGAAATAAATTATTTTGTTAGCCTAATTAATCATATTCGTTAGAGTAGATTAACCCGTATTCCACCGTAAATGCAAATTCTATCGTATTATTACAAGCTCTACAAAATGCTACAAATCTCGCAAGAAATTAAAGCTGGAAGTATCCAGCATCATACCAATTCACAAATTCGACCCAATAAATAATATAAAAATTATAGACCGATATCTAGAACTATCTTGTTTTCCAAAAATATTAGAATGGCAGATTAAAATTTCTAATTAAAAATAAAATTCCGAATAATCAACACGGTTTTACTACAAAAAGATCTACCACTATAAATCTTGCTTCTTTTGTAAACTTTTCGTTGAATCACATGAAATTAGGTAATCAGGTGGGTATTGATGTGTATACTGATGATTTTGTGAAAGCATTTGATAGATTAGACCACTCCACTTATGATTTCAAAACTGGAGAGCTTAGAATTTCACTCTAATATTCATTCTTGGTTTGAATCGTATTTAATAAACAGAGTGCAATATGCAAAGATCAGCAATTTTTCCTCATACCATTTTCCTGTAGAATTAGAAGTACCCCAGAGATGTCATTTGGGACTTCACGCTATTCATTCTTTTTATAAGTGATATATATTACTAAAATTTGCTCATATCTCATTTTTTGCAGATGATGCAAAAATTTTCTCCAAAAAAACCTCATCTTTACATGATTGTACAGCAATGCAAGATGACTTGAATACATTTTATGACTGGTGTCTAATTAATATGGTTTAAACCTAAACTATAGCAAGTGTACCGTGAAGTCGTGTTTTAGAAAATTATCAGCCATAATATTTGATTATTCTATAAATAGCAAAACACTTTAAATATATCAAATAATATAAAAGATCTGGGGGTCCTATTTCGATCAAAAAATTTTCCTTCAAAGATCATATAGATTACATATCGCGGAAGGCCGTAAGAAAATGCTGGGTTTAAATTAAGCGAATTCTATCAATTTTAGAGTTCCATATACACTAAAGTGTTATTTGTATCTCTGGTAAGACCAATTTTAAAATATGGTTAACGATTTGGAATCCTTATTACAATATCCACGTATTAAGAATTGAAAAAAAATTAAAAAAAAATTTACTCGCTTTCGCCCTGAGAAGATTTCAACTCACAACAGGAAGACCGTCATATGATGCAAGATGTAAGTTGTTGGGTTTAACAAAGTTGTCTAATAGAAGATCTGTTTTCTCTGTTATGTTTACTCCCAATATTTCAACATCGCATATTGATTCATCAAATTGATTACAGAGTTTCGGTTTAGCTATACCACCGAGTCTACTTAGATCGCAGAACTTATTGAATACTCAATTTTATAGAACTAATTTTTTTTTTTTTTTTTTTTTTATGCATAGCCAAAACACTAGGTGGGAACCTTTTATACCGATTGGTACGTTTGGCTAGGGTGGGAAAGGAAAATTTGGAAAGTAGGATGGTAAAAGGGAAGGAGGACAATTACGAACGAAGGTGTTAATGTTCGTCTTGAATTTGTTTAGGTCATAAATATAAAATTTGTCATGTTTTGGGAACACATAAGATGAAATTTGGTTCCACATTCGGGATGTTGAAGTTATAAACGAATTTCCATAACTTGTCTTTTGCCATCTAGGGATTTCAATGGTGTAGGGATGAGCACATGTTGCCCTTCGTGTTTCGCGGGGGAAATGCTTAAGTGGAGGTAATATAGATTTAATTTCCACTGAGCATGTGCCGATGCCTACGAGATATCTATAAAAAAGTGAGAGAGTTCCGACTATACGACGATGTCCAAGAGGAGCAAGATGGGCTGTCACATTTTGGTCGTTGATTAGACGAATAGCCCATTTTTGGACTTTATCCAAATGTTTTAACGCAATACTAGAGACGCCAGCCCATATGTGAGAATTGTACTCCATTTTAGGTCGTATGAAAGCTTTATAGATTTTCAAGAGGTCACAGGGGAAGAAGTAAGCCTTGCAGCGGCTAAGAAAACCCAAAAATTTGGTTGCGTTTTTTGCAACATCAAATATATGATCATTCCAGATCATTTTTCGATTAAGGTGCATACCTAATATGCTTAAGCTTTCAAACCGCTGAAGTTTATCTTCCTGAAACAAAAGAGTAGGATCAAAAATGGAAATTTTTCGGGAGATTGTACAGCTCTGAGTTTTAGAAGAGTTAAACTCGACTCTGTTTTTTATGCCCCAATTAGCTACTGCGACCAAATCGTGGCTGAGGGAACTAGCCATGATGTCTCTTTTGGTTGACACAGCGGTGGATGTTTAGACTTAAGATTTTTTATGAAAATCGTAGGAGGCTACTAGGGTGCTGTCGTCTGCAAATCTGTGGATTGGATTGAAAGTGGTTTGGAGCAAATCATTTATAAATATAAGGAATAGGGTAGGTGAGAGAACTGATCCTTGGGGAACACCAGCGTTTATTTGGAATTGATCGGATTTAAATCGGTCAACTAAGACTTGAATCGTACGATTCGAGAGTAAACTTTCAAACCAAATTATTAATAAGATTGATGTTTTTTTATTAAATAGAACTCGATTTAAAGATCTTGCGTTATATAGTGTTAACTATATTTTTGAATAATTTTAAGTACTCTTTTGTTTCTGTTTTTTCCTTATTTTTATATATATATTTTTTTTTTCTTGTTGTTTTGTTGCTAGTCTGTAAGATCTAACTTTGTAGACGAATTAAAATAAATAAATATAAAATTAAAAAATAACGTTCATCAAAGACGTAGTAGACCTGCAATTCTAAGATAATAAGCCAGTTATTACAATAGACCTTTTTAAGGGGTCACTCTTACTCCATACTAGTAGAACTGAAAATGTTGTGAAAAATTCTGAAAGTTGTCTATAATTTATAATTCGAATGAAAATCTTTCTTTGTTTTCCCGATGGAGATTAATTTTCAGTTCTTTTTGTATACTTCGATGGGAGAGTAGAGGGGGTTTGCCCATATATACGGGAACGCTTTGAATGAATATGGTTAAATGGCTTCAACACATTAACATAAGCTAGCTTTTTCCTCACCACTAATACATTTTTATTATCTACAATTTCAGATATTTTTGATCAAAGTGGATCTCATTGGGAATTCATGAGGGATAAACGATTTTGGAATTAACAACTGTACTAGCTTTAACGCATTAACAACACTATAAAATGAATGCTATATTTTTACTATAACCATTATTAGATTTTTCGGATCTACAACTTTAAATATCTTTGATCAAGCTTGCTTTATTTCCATTGAAAATTCTTGAGAGATAAACGATTTGAGATTTGACAAAACTGTACCGGCTTTAACGCAATAACAACTATAAAATAAAAAGTAGATTTTTTCAATAACCACTAATAGATTTTTAGGCTCTACAACTTTAGATATCCTTGATCGAACTTTAAGAATTCTTGAAAGATAATTTTTTTAAGAATTTACCACAACTCAAATGGCTTCATTCGTTTACGTTGCCTAATAAATTTTTAAATACGAACTAATCATAAAACTTCTACATTAATGGGTTGGGAAAGACGGCTTTTGTGGGGCAAATGACAATTGTTTATTTAATTTTTTATTTTTAATGTTTCACAATACCTAATTTTGATTAGACACTTATATTTGTAGGCAGCAGTACAATCACATATTTGAATATTGCTTCTCCAGTCATAGCTTCAATATTTGATTGTAGATTAAAAATTTGATATTAATTGAAAGCTAAGATGCCAGACAATTGATTATATTTCAACTAAAACTGTACAACTTTCTTCTCTTAATAATGAAATGATTTAATATGAGCTTTGCACCCAAACCATAATAAATTGAATAACATTTAGGTATCCTTTTTTGATTTATTCAACAGACTACAACATTTTAATTTAAACCTTGTTTTTAGTTTTTCAGTAATTTTATTTGTATTTAAAAATTAAATTATTTTTACAAATATCTGAAATAATCAATTTTTGTGGCCGGGTACAATACAGTTAACCGAATTTAAAATGACAGAACCGCATTTTGCTAATGTTCTTTGTTAAAATGGACATTTCACGACTTTCGAATTGTAATAATTGGTAAATTTGCAAATATGCACGTAAACTGATGGCTATATACTTCAATAAACAAATAATAAAGCAAGTATTGGATCGGAAAAATATATGAAATATCGTTTAAAAACATACGCTGGGTGGTGCCGTAGATGAAGCGCCTGTCTTTGAAACAAAAAAAATACTTTATGTGTTTTTCGCTCAGGTCCTGTTCACTTTGTCATTGAAATAAAATAAATGATAAGAATTAATTTAGAATATAATGTGGTAACAACTTTAATAAAATGGAACTACGCTATTTAAGAAGACTAAGCCTCTGACAATAGTTGTAATGAGTTGATAACTAACCAAAATTTTCCGAACAAGGATAATTAACGTAGAAAGATTTCTAAAATGATTTTATTTCAAACAAACGGGAAAAATTATTTTTAATTTCTTTCGGTGGTAGAGATAATGGCAACTACTTCTTCAACTACCTACACAGGTAGTACTGATACTGGCAAAAAAGAAGTAGAGAAAGTTGAACAGTAAAAAACAATCTGTAGGGTTGCTGCCACTTCCAGCTGATTACACAGATAGTACAAAATGCTGGGGAAAAAAAAAAACCAGAATCTACAAATGATAACAAGGTAATTGTAACAGGCTGTACACATTTAAATAAATTTATTTCTATGAAGTAAATTTTTATGTTATAAAAAACAATCGAAATATCATCGTCATCCGGTATGCAATTGTTCAAATTTATTCCCATCGTACAGCTAGTCAAACCCTATCCAGTCGAGCAATATGGAGCGTCAATTGAAGCCCCTTTTCGTGATTTTATGAACACAGAAAGCTTTAATGATAGAAATTTTGAATTTTTTTTAAGTAGAAGGTAGAAAAAAACATAACAAGCTAGAAATCGTATAAAAAAATGATTCAAAAAGGTGAAATAAAGGTTGATAAAAATATTTTAACCTATAAATTGGTAACACAAAACGTGTTAACTAAATTTATGTCAAATTACGAAAAAAAATGTCCTTTATTTCTGTTTATGTAAACATCTTTTAACTACCATATAAAAAAAAGTTTAAAATCTTAAATTTCGGGCTCTGGTGATCACTAATATGCATTTTCAATGCTAATAATAAAAAATATATTTTCTATTATTTGGGATGGGTGCATTTTATCGATTTTAAACTGAATTTTTACAGCAACTGTAAAAAAAAAACTGATTTTGACAACAACACCGCGCCGCGACAACACAAACGCCGCGACAACAAAATTATTAAGAAAAATATTTTTACATTTTTTTTTACTTCTGTCCAGTTTTAAAATAAAAAAAAAATAAGATATAAATAGATTGCACAGGACATTTAAATTAAGGTTATAAATACCCCCAAAATCCTATAAAAGGTATTAACTTATAATTGAGAGGCCTAGGCGATGACAATATTAGTGTTGAAAGTAGTGCAATTAAATTTAATTTAATTTTATTTTATTTTCCATGTATATAAATATACATACAAACAACGCCATCTTCTCCATAGTGCTAAATGTGCTAAGTACAGGGGTGCTCTGGATTGAGGGGCGTGCCGTAAAGTTGTTAGTCACATTTTCACATTACAAAACAATGCAAAAAAAGGTATTTCCAAAAAAATAAATTATTATTTTTTTTTTCGGAGACCCAGAGGCTCTTAAAACAACTTAATTTTCTTGAAACCGGTATAATGGTATCATTTTGGTATGATATATTAAATGCAATTAATCGGACAAATAAAATACTTCAAAAAGTTGACATTAACATTGAAGTAGGTGTTAAACTATATAACAGTTTATATGAATATTTGCAGAGTAAACGAGATTTAAAATCTTACGATTTATATAAAAAGGAGCGAATTTTAATCACTGGGTCCAAAGATTTTAAAACAGCTAGACAACATAAAAGAAAAAAACAATTCGACGAAAGCACTACACCAGAACATTTTTTTTGTAGTGACTCGAATTTTCGCATAAATTCATATTACGTAATTCTCGATAAACTTCTCCTAGAAATAAATAAAAGAAAATGTAGTTAGGACGAAATTCATTTAAAATTCGGATTTTTATTTGATTTCAAAAATTTAGAAGACACAGAAATCAGGGAAAAGGCTTCTCAATTATGTGAAATATACAAGCATGATCTGGACAACAGTTTAATTGAAGAATGCCTATATTTTAAAAATTTTACTGTCCATATACTGATATTCAAAATTCACAATCGCAAATTTTATTAAAAACTATAATTGATTCCAATATCGAATCCACTTTTCCAAACATAGAAATTTATTTTTGAGTAACTTTTTTTAACTAACTGTTCAGGCGAAAGGTCGTTTTCGCTTCTTAAAAAATTAAAAAATCATTTTCGTTCTTCCTTGGGACAACAAAAATTTAATAATTTAATATGTATAATATTATTAATAAAAATAATATATTTTTGCAAAACAGTGTTTTTTAGGGCGCATTATAGTTTTTAGCACAGGTGAGAAAAAATTCTAAAGACGCCTTTGCATACAAAATATATTAGCCCTTTTCTGGAAGATATAGTGCAATTAAAGAAAAATGCTAAGAAAAATATTTAACCTGAACTGATTATAATGAATGCCAATTCAAATAAGACAAGGCAACTTGAAGCAATAATCCAAAAGGCCACAATATTGCAAAAATTTATTATTAAAATATTTGTTTAAGATGAACAGTCAACGGATTCTAAAAAATATATTAGATGCTATTCTGTATAATCTAAGAGCTGAATGCAGCCCAAGATTAATATAGTTAAATGAAGTTGAAGAGATCTGTTGAAAAAATGAAACCAAATAATGAAGAGCAGTTTATTAAGACAGATTAAAGGCATTAAAAAACATTGAGAATGAGGCAAAAAGCCACCCCAAACTGACTTGCAAGCAGATGTTAATCATAATATTTGTAATATCATCAAATTAATAATAAAAAAATATTCAAATGTGTTTTAATAAAATTTTTCTGCAATTTTTCTGAATTCTGCAATCACAACAAAAAATGTCTTTAAAACCATTACAATATACCCACGGACGATATAAGCCGCGACAACAAAATTATTCAGAAAAAATATTTTCACATTTTTTAATTTCAATTCAATTTACAATTTCCAAAATCCTATCTCCAATTTTTTTTATATTTTAGAAGAATTTTATATCTCAATATAATAATGGTTACCCAATCTATACCTACTCAATATTATGTGTGTGGTTAACAATTCAAAACAACAAGAAGTAAAATTTGTGTGTAATACTATTTACCTTTTAAATTTCCTGAAGCCAATATTGTATTTTGATGTTGTTGTTGTTGTTGTTTTTATTTTATTTATTTAAATATGTCTTAAAAATAATTTCAAATTATGCTAAAGACATTTAAAAAAAAAATACCTGAAAATAAAAGAACTAAACACGTGTACTATATTTTTTTTTTTTTTAATACCAACTGAGAACCTCATTACTTTTGTTACTTTTTAATAGTACCCGAAAATATTTTATATTAAAAAAGACGAAAAAAAAAAATTTTTCCCTTAGGATTAGTCTGTGACATTTAATATTATGTACACTTATTACAATCGCTTTATATAAAACTTTTAAAAAAAAAAAATGAAAAACTTTACTTTAAAAAAGAAAATCCAGGTAAAGGAATATCACTTTTATAAAATGCGTTGGTTTTATGTAATAAAGTTGGTACATATAGAAAAAAAAAACAGAGATTTTTTTCTTTAGGATTATTTGATATCCTGTGAGGTTGTATTTAAAAAAAAAAATATGTTTTTTTTTTATTCTATAGAAGTATTGTGTAAGCCTCTGATTTATAAAAATTTTTTGAAAAGTTGAAAATTATAAAAAAAAAAAAATATATCTAAAATTTGAATAATATAATCTCGACCTGTTAAGTTTTTTTTTTTTTTTTTTTTTTTTTTTTTTAGTACAGGAATAGAAAGTTTTATGTAACTAATATTATAGTGATGACACTTTAAGAATTATGAGTGAACGATTAGATATAGGTACTTAGGTAAGGCTTTTTTTTGTTTTTAGTAATTTTGAATACTTTATGGAGAAATTTTATGAAAGTAAATCGTTTTTGGTTATTTTGTTTGGCTAATAATATTACGTCATACTATTTTTCTAATTAGGAAATTTAGTACTTGAACCATAACGTTTGGTCTTTCAACGTGCAGTGTCTGGTTTAAAAATTTAGAGATTCTTTAATTGGAATATAGATATCAAATCTAAGCAATGTTTCGAATTCATCCTTGTCTCGTGGTTTATGTTGTAATTTATTTTGAATTGATTTAATTTGCAGTAAACTCTCTATTAATTCGTTATTGACGAACAGTAGTGAATTAATCAATTAAGACAGAAATATTTTGAGTTATGCAATTTGGCTGACATTAATGGAATTGAATCGGTTTAGAGAAAGTTTTTACGTTTCGATTTGAGTAATTTTTGGAGGAGAGATCACCTCATCTCAAGCTCATTGATTTACACTCTACATTCCACCCTACTGAATATGGTAGATTCAAGCAACAATCACTCAAATGCTCCGTGAAGTAAATTCTAATTCTCATTTTAACAATAAATAAAATTAATTAAGCTTTCGATGCCTAAATGTATAGTCCGAAATTTTCAGTAAACTATATCAGATTCTGATATTATTTTTTATTTGTATCCAACTATCTATCTATGTTTATTTATTTATTTATTTGTTTATTTATTTGTTTATTGCCATGTTACATATTCATAATTATTTTTTTAACAATATTAAATTTTTTAGAGCTTATACTATTGTATTTACACCTATGACTATTCTTAATTATTACTTAGACTATAGCTGACTAATTTATTTATTAATTAATTTATTATTTAAAGAAAAAATGGTGACAAAAAACCTTTTTGAATATTTATGTATTTTCATAAAACTTACCACTACTTACATACTAAGAGATAACCCTAAATTAAAACATATACGAAAATTGCTCTTATGAGCGGATTATTTGAGTTGTAGCAACTTTCCAGGAATGCAGGTGTTAGCTTTTCAATTAGTTGCAATATGGTGTTTATATAGCCAATTTCAATAGCCATTTTTTATCTCGTAAAAAATTGTAAGCAATAAAATATCTCGTCAAAGTATTTTGAGTGTTTTTTTTATCAAAAAATTGAATTAAATAAATAAATTGAATAGATAAAATAATTAAGTAAAGATTTATAAACAATTTTTCATTATTGTTTTTACATTATTATAAGAATTGTGTTTTCGTTTTTAGAAAAAAAAAACCCATCTTTACTATTACTGTTACTATTAAAATATAAATATATTTATATTTATTTTTTATTTAAAAAATATTTTAAAACTAAGCCCCACTAATACTTTCTTAAAGTTTTATAAGCCATATTTTGTACCAATAATTTTTTTTGACAGTAAAAAATAATCAGTTATTCCAACAAATAAAATGTTCTATTGCGCCGCTTACAGTGTCTAACAGAAATGCATATTCAGCGAGACGAGGCGAGATAAATTTTTTCTTCTCGTCAACGATGGGTCTAAGAGAATATGGGTTTATAGGTTAAACTGAAATTCACAGCTTGTTTTTGTCATTTCCATGAAAAATACTTAAAAAGCATTTATAATAAAATATATATACTAGTGAATCCCCTGTGCAATTACACAGAAGTTGTTCTTTCAAACACAATTTTATATAAACAAAAATATTTGTTTTTGTTACTTTGTTGTTGTTTTCTGAATCCCTTGATTCTTGAATATTTATACTTTATAATGAAATAAAAGTAAAGCTAATACCTAATACTTTATGACGAAATTAATACTAATTTCAATATAACTTAACACATTAAAATCCCATTACTGTCAACGTAGTAGATCGAGGTTTTTTCGTTTATAGTCAAAAATGTTTGTAGTCACAATTCTGTTATAGTCAACAACTTTTTTGAAAGAAAATAATGAACTTCATGAGTTCATACAATCGATGTCGTTTATAGTCACATTAAAATATAACGCCAATTTTTTCAATAAAACAAAAAAATAAGTCAAAGGTGAATTATTTTATTAAAAAATTGATTTATATATAGTTTTTTTCTGTTCTATATTACAAATATGTATTATTTGTGATTATATAACAGAATAATTGCTATTTCTGAATAAAACAAAATTTAAAATTGTTATATGAAAGATATTTTATTGAATTTGATTTTGTTTATAAAGATGCAATTTTTTTTTTGACTACGCAAATAATCACAAAACGGTTATAGTCAGAAATATTACTGAAATTTGGCGAATGACTATAAACGTGTTTTACTGTATATAGTTTTTTTAATGATAGCAGAAGCAAATGAACTATAATTTATTATTTTTGAAGAGTATGGATCTGATCTGATTTATGTTTTTCTGTTTTGTTTTCAATTTTTGTTTGTGTTTTTGTTTTTGCCCTTTTTTCTATAAATTTGTGTGTCTATTTAAAATGACAGAATTTTTATGAAGCCTCTTTTTAAAAATTGTCCATGATTGAAATTTCTTTTAGAGTATAGATGTCTCTCAATTCGGAAATAACCGTCATTTGTAACTATTTTAAATGTTTTAAGTATTCAGCACCGAGAACTTGCTAAAATTTTAATATATTTGTACTGTAATATATTCAGTTACTCTTGCTTTTTTACTCATCACGTCGTTTATCTTGTGTATTATATATATTGTGTATTTGATAAATTTAATTAATTGCAAAAATACTGAATTCTGCTTTCATTTTCAGTACAAATTTTTCCATAAAATTCCTAAACGTAAAAAAAAATAAAATTAAAGAAAAATCCTATTCCCACCTTTTACAAATAAGTTAATTTTTTCTAGAAATTATTTTCCCTCAATATTTATTACAACTCTTTTTAAGAACTAAACCCTTTTAGATTAACTACTTTATAACCACAAATAATTATACTCTCTAAGGACTGGAAACAGTCCAGTACGAAAGATATTTATTCCTGTTAAATTTAATTTAAGACATGAGGATGATAATATAGAAAAGTACCTATTGTTACAGAAAATTATATGCATTTTAATAAAATATTCGATTTTTTGTTTTTTTTGAATATTTTATTTTGTCTCGAAACTTTAAATTCACTTTAAAACATTTTCTATAGTATTTTTTAAAAAAAAAACAAAATAAATTCAATTTTTTTTTACATATTACCGAATAAATTTTGTATAATTTTTAACTCACATTGTCATGTTCAAAGTAAGTATCTACTGATTAAAATTCTAAACTTAAAACCAATAACAACAAACTAAAAAAAAAAAAAAACTTGTTAAAAAATAAACATGTGACAAAATTTTAAATTCTAATTTGAAAAGTTCTCATTTTTTAACTTATTTTTTGTTTTTGTTTCTGTATTTTTTTTAAATATTATGTTAAAAACCTTGAAAATTCAATTCAAGTAAAAGTTTAAATACAATATGCAAGTGCGCATTGTAAATACACATGCAATTTAAATTTTGTTGGTACACCTTCTACTTCTGGTTTTTTAAAAGTAAAATTTATAACAAAAACTCAAAATATGCATTACAAAGAATGCAAATTTTATTTTATTTAAAAAAAAAAAATAGAAAAATTATAAAAACTCTATAATGTGAAATAAAAGTCTGGAAAATTAGAAATAATTTACATAAAATATCTATACTTAAATATAATATTATTTGAAGCATTTTTGAAAAAAGTGATAATTTAAATTAAATCAAGTGAAGTTTTGGTTATAAAACTTAATCATCATCATCATTCTCATTATTCTATTACCCCGGCCTTCAGTGAAGCATTGAGAACCAAAATTATAAAACTTATTTTATATTACATTCTAGTATACTCATAATCTGGTTGTTATTTAATAAATTGAAATTTTGTTGTGAATATATTATGATAATATTAATTTTGAAAAATCAATTTTTTATGTATTTGGCAAATTTGTGACATCAGAAATATACTCATAAAAATTGTATTTCTAACCTACAATTAAACATTTCTATAAATTTAAAATTTAAAATTTCTTTTGGTCTTACTAATACGAATTGAAAATTAAAAATTACTATTTTGATTCATTTATAAAAAATCATACAATTTAACAATAATAATAGAAGCTGTTGCAGACCTTAATAGGCTTAGTTTTCAGCATGTAAGTTCGTTTCAAGAACTTTATTAAAAAAAATCAGCCAAACATATTTAGATAAGGTTTCTGGTAGCAAAACACTATCAACAACTTGGTTTGATAAAGCATATAAAAATGTATTACATCAGCTAAGGCTATTATGAGTACAGAATCAGTTTTATTTATCGATGGGTTGAAAAATGGTTCCATCAATGCTAAAATGTTTGTTTTACTATTTAATACATAATATTTATGTCTTATTTAAATTAAATAAAAAATAACATCGTATGTCATAAATGTCACATTACTGTCTAAGCTAATGAAAATCTATTTCTACTTTTTATGGTCACTTATCCATCTAGTAAATACTCATCATTTGGTATACTACTGATCATAATTTTACTCACAATTAATTCTTACACATATCTGAATTTGTCGATTAAAATGGGTTCACCTGAATATTTCATTATCAATCATAAATTATTGAATCAATCCTAGTTAAACATCAGAAAGTGTATATGAAGCCAACATTATATATATAATTTTCTGCATTTATCTGGATGTTTGTAAGTTCGACGGAATACTCCAACAAATATACAAATTGAAATATATTGAAATATACATACAAATTTCAACATCATGTAATTGCCATTTGTCATTTGTCATCTGTCATCTGTCATCTGTCATCTGTCATCTGTCATCTGTCATCTGTCATCTGTCATCTGTCATCTGTCATCTGTCATCTGTCATCTGTCATCTGTCATCTGTCATCTGTCATCTGTCATCTGTCATCTGTCATCTGTCATCTGTCATCTGTCATCTGTCATCTGTCATCTGTCATCTGTCATCTGTCATCTGTCATCTGTCATCTGTCATCTGTCATCTGTCATCTGTCATCTGTCACCTTTCATCTGTCATCTGTCATCTGTTATCTGACATCTGTCATCTGTTATCTGTGTCATTTGCCCATCATTTCATAATGATCGTTCAAGTGTTAAATTTAGATGGCGCCATAGAATTTTTTACTTTTATTATGTCTTAATTAATTTCATTTTACAATTTAAATTTTACAGTAGAAGAACGCTGCTATGATTGTAAAAATATAAAATTATTTATAAGTTTATATTATATAGTTAGATTTTGTTTTCATTAAAAATATTATTTGAATTTAGTATTTCACTAACTACTATTGCTAACTTATATTATAATTAATTGAATACAATAGAATGTCTAAGAATATTGATTATTTAGAATTATTGAGGTTTTAGGAAAATGTATGTTTAAATTTCTAATGATGGCAAATAAGATGTCGTTAAAATGATCGAATAATAAGCCTTAGGGAATCGAAAATTTTGCACCTTACTAGAAATATTCTGTTTATATGGTAATTAAAAGAATTCTAATAATTATTCTAATAAAGGTATGGTATTGATAAATTAGTAAGCAAATACAAATTTTAATTAAACTTGAAATGAAAACTCTAATGAAGGAAGAAATGCTAGAATTTACTTTGCTTCCGTCATTTATGGCGGGTTACACAACTAGTTACAATATATACCTACTGATGAGTTGCAGATGAAGGAATTTTTAATAATCATCGAAATAAAATTTACGTTCAAAGTAATACAGTAAAAAATTAGATACAAAGTTAATATAGTACTATAATATACATATACTAGTGGACCCCTGTGCAATTGCACAGTAGTAACTTTATTTAAAAAATCCTGGATAACAACATCATCTTTGATTCATATCAATTGATATGAATCTTATTATTTTTTTTTGTCTTTAGGTAGGTAGGAATCCTCTAAGGACACCACGTGGTTTCAATCTCGCGGGCGCAAAACCAACAATAGTAATACCTTACTTTCTTGTACTTTATAAAGTTTGTGTGTTTATTTAAAATAAAAGAATTTTTATGAACCTTTTTAAAAATTATCTGTGATTGAAATTTATTTTAGAGTATAGATGTCGCTCAACTTGGAAATAACCGTCATTTGTTTGGTGTAACTATTTTAAATGTTTTAAGAAATCACCACCAAGAACTTGCTAAAATTTTAATATTTTTGTGGTGTAATTTACGATTTACTCAGCTAATCCTGCTTTTTTACTTCCCACATCGTTCATTATATATATAAGTTATGTATATTATATATATATGAGATGATACAGTATTTATATATAAAATAATATCATTTTCAATAAATAAACCAGATTAGTCCTTTATATTTATTGAAATAATTAGTAACATCAAAAAAAAATTTTATATTTGCTTATTTTTTTAGTTATAACTGAATTTACGTTAAAAAATTTTAATTGATTTTTATAACTCACAGATGTTGTTTACAGCATCTTGTTATAGGTTGTCCAAATCAACCGCAATCAAAAATCACGAACTACTGTACAAATAATTTAACATTAAATTATCTACTGATTAGTTTCCACTCCTTTAACAGTTATTTCTATAAACCTTCATACCTTTTATTTTACAAATTCACGTTTTTCTAGAAATTACTTATATTACATAATATGAGTATTTAATCCTTATCATATATAATTATCGGATTAATATCAAAAAATTAAGGATTTTTATCGTCACAGCACAGATAATTAGATTAAATCTAGATATTTAAAAAAAAAAAGAAATTAAGAACATTTTTAATTTTTTTTTTTTTGCTTTTAAAATTTACCTTAGGTCAAAAATACAAAAATATTAACGAGCTATGTAATTAACAAACCTTTTTATAAAATTCCATAGACACTAATTTCTACACTTTTTACTTTTGTTTTACATTTTTAATCAGATATCTAATCCTGTCATAATCTTAATGACTTTAAATAACTAAAATATGAATCTTCACTATTATTTCTGATTTTTTTAAATAAATTTTATTATACTCATATCACCATATCTAAATCAAAAAATCAACAAGTAATTAGAAACGATAGTATCCTGATTTTCTTTTAACAACACTATATAAATATATATACATTTAAAAATCCCCCCCCCCCCCCCTAAAAAAATACAAACAAAAAAAAATTGAATCATTATATAATTAGATTAAGCTTAAAATAAAAAATAAAAAAAAATGGAAAAAGGTAATATCTTACATATTGCCTTTTAACATTTTGCATAATAAATTATTATATAAAAGATTAGTATATAAATAAGGGAAAAAATGAATGGGGGAAGAAAATTTGTATATAGTTGTGCGGTTCATCATTAAGTTATCATATCAAATAGGAAATGTTCTGTAGTTGTTATAATATTAAAGGATTGAGTTGTAGTAGTAATAATTTTTTAATATTATACTGTTTGTGTTCCCTTTTACAGAGCAATTCAGTTTTTTCTATTTTCAACTACTTCAACAGTAGATGACAAAAGTAAATAACAACAAAAAACAATTAAAAAAAAAATTTACATTCCATTACAAATTATAGTCTGAAGTACATTAAAGTACTATATTTAACACAGACACTGTAGTCTCACTGAATTGAAATCAATGAACTCTCACAATAGTATATAGGTGAATTATATTTAACAATACTGATATTTAACACACATTAAAGAAAAACAAAATTAATAAAAATAAAATTTATAAAAAAATCGTTGACTTTTATTTGATATGATTGGAATCCAACAAAATAAAAATTATACAATAATTAATAACTGATATTAATTTTGTAAATTTCTATTATAATTTGAAAGAAATTATTGTATAAGTATATACCCTTGTATAAAATGGTATAAGTATTATTAATTTCAGTATATAATTAATTTCAGTTGTTTCTGAGAGTTCAAATTAAGTCAAGTTTTATACCAAACAAAATTGTTAACGCAGAAAAATTCGATGAATATGTTTTTAGACCCGTTCCACACATTTAGTTTTAAATTCAATTTTTTTGATGTTTTGATATGTATTAAAATATTTTTGTACCACAACAACTTCCCCATTGTTGATGCATAAATATTTGATGAATAATATTCGAGACCCGTCTTACACATTTAATTTTTCATTAAATTATTTTGAATCGTAAAAATATTTATATGTCCAATTGGATGTCCACAATGTCTAATATTCACATACATGTCCACGATGAATAATATTCCAGACCTGTCTTACACATTCAATTTTCCGTTAAATTATTTTGATAATTTATTTATATGTCCACATTATTCTTCAAATTTTACTTATAACATATGATATTTTAATGTTTTGCTCAATTTTTGTTGTTTTCACAATGTTTTGCTTTCAACAATTTTACCAGTTATATTAAAATTTGACATTTAATAATATTTGCATACCAGCTTGTTTTTTCTATTTCGTTCTCATAAAGTAAATAATTATTCAAAGTTTTATTTATATTTTATTATAATTAGTAAATAGTTACATTCTCAGAAACACAAAAAATATATTAAAACTTGAAAAATTTAAATATAAAATTACAAAAAGTAAAAAAAAAAAATTTAACTAGTCCCAAATTTACTCGTTTATAGAACTAAAGATTACAGCTAAGTATGCTGTTAAAAATTTTTGCCTGTTAAAAAAATGAATACAAAAACTTCTGTAAAATCGGTAGCAAAATTTTATCAGAAATTTGTTTAATCAATAACAGGTGGCATTATTTGTTCATCAGACAATCAAAAATGTGTGAAAATGAAATCTAACTATTTATCTTAAATATACCTATTAGTATCAATTAATCTATTTATTTTTAATTTATCTATTATCTTAAATAAACTATTTAAAAAATAAATAAATCGTAAGTAAAATAAAGTGAACCTAAAAATATTATTACAGCATACTAACAGTGTATTACAAAGCAAAATTTGAAACAAAATTTTTACTATAATTTTTCTACAACAACAATAATGTTAAATTTTTGAACAGCATACTAACGGCATACTAATAGCATACGTAGCTGAAAACCTTAAAAACTGTAAGAACATTTTCGTGCCATATATTTGATAAATAAATTTTTCATTCCATTTTTCTTTATCTTTTTTTACGTTAAATGAAAAACTGAAATGGCAACAATAATGTCAGAAAATTTAATCAAAAATTTAACTTAATATGTGACAGGATTTCAAAATAGATTCAATATTTTTCTAAAATGTGATGATGATTGAAATTCAAAATTTTTAACCTTTTTTGACTTGTCAGTCATAAATTCTGAAATTATTATTTGCTTATTTTATTTTTTTTATTATTATTTCTCAATAGAAGTAATATATGCTTGCCTAAAATATTTTCCAATACTTGCCATTTTTATTTTAATCGGTAACTTGCCACGAAAACCAAATCAAATCTGCATTAATTTTGCAAACAATATGCAAACAATGTCAAATTTTATCTTTAGCTCTGTTCGAC
The DNA here is from genome assembly GCA_963942445.1 of Argyra leucocephala. Taxonomy (NCBI): domain Eukaryota; kingdom Metazoa; phylum Arthropoda; class Insecta; order Diptera; family Dolichopodidae; genus Argyra; species Argyra leucocephala. The sequence goes on from OZ012680.1 coordinate 131,199,657, forward strand.
TACTAACTGTAATATCTATCATTATAATAGAAAAGCATTTAAGGACATGCGCAGTAGACATCCTCTCATTTTATTTTTTATCTCCTTAATGAACTCATAAAATATGTAAGTAAGTTGTATATACAACAGAAATGCGCATACGGGTTGAAAAAATTTATATTTTGTTTTATAATATTCAAGTTTTAAATAAAATATATCGATTTTGTGTTATTCAACATCTTATTATTTGTAGTTAATTTTTTTAAGTAACTGTCTAAAATTATTGCTTCCTATCAGTGTACAGCATGAATCCATTCATATTGTGAACACTTATGAATCTACTTACATTTGACAATATACAAACAATACAATACAAATAAAAAATAAGTGAGAATATCAATTGTACTCATTCTGTATCTATATTTATATTGTATTGTATTCTTTGCTACAACAAATAATAATATTTTCAAATATAGTGATAGTGAATAGGGAAAATGTATTGAGTATATTGAGTGTATTGAGTGTATTAAATATTTATTATTATTTATTGTGTTTTTGAACTAATAATTTAGTTTGTTTTCTGTTCCACACATTATCTATATCTTCTAGGTGGTGACTGGTGGAAAGTTCCAAATTCAAGAAATTGAACAGCGTCCAGCAAAAATAGGTCCGGTTTCACAAAACCCTCGAAAAAAAATTGTATTATGATTTAATGAATGAGTTATTTTTGTTTTCAAGTGGTATTATGCAGTTCTCTGCTTCCTATATTTCGTTCATTTGTAGTAATTATATAGTTTTGGTTAAAAATATGCACAGTGCTTATTTACAAAAATATTTTGTTTTCGGTAATTTTATCCATTAAATGCTGACACTGACTATACGAAATATATCGGAAACGAATCAGTATATGAGAGAGGTGCATTTATGTGTCCAAAATAAAACTTTTTATTAAACATGAGTAGTTTCTGCTTTATCGTGAGAAGTCTATGTCAGTACTTAAATTACTGTTCTTCTCAAAACTTTAAATTTGGCTTCAACTTGAATTATATAATAACTCAACAGGGGCCCCTAGTTGACATTTAATAAAAAATAAAAATAAACTCAATTAATAAATTTATAATATTTTATCTATTAAAATTGTATAGAAAAATTTATTTCTAGTAATGAGAATGTAATAAAAAAAGAAATTAAATGAAAGATTGTATTATAATACATAATTATAGAAATTGAGTAATTTATTTTTATTTATTTTCATTTTGCACATTACAAAACATATTTCTTAAAATTAGAATAAAATTAATATTAAAACAACAGATATGTATAGTTTTTAAACTTAAATTCCAAAAAATATTATTAAAGAGAAATAATAAGTCAATCCCATAAATAAATTAACTGAGTTTGAATTTGAACCTTAAACTTAATATAATTTGTAAAACATAGTTTCACTATTAATAGTTTCTCTATATAAACTATTTTTTGTGTTTTAGGTATTACAAACGAAAAAAATATTTAAAACCAAATTTCATATTGAAAATTCCCACATCATACATGATTTTCTAATCACACAATTTCTACATTTTTACATATTTATCTCACATACCTATCTCTCTCTTGTATTTTGACCAAAACAAAATTTTTTTTTCAAATTTAACGCATTTGGAAAATGTAATGAATTGTTTCAACAAATCATTTATATATACATATGTGTACATAATTATGTGTTTGTTTCAGTATAATTTACTTAATATTATTATATACGCATAATATATGAAAACTCTTGATCAGTCAACATCACAATGATGACACCAAATTACATGTGCAAAATGATAGCAATAATTCGGTGACTAAAAAAATATTCAAAACAAAATACTCCACATTTTTGTTGTTTCCAAATTTATTGCGCAAAATGGCAAAAAATCAGCCAATTGTTATAATACTGACAAAAGCAAAGACAAGTAAATTGATGATGTCATAGTTTGTAACGTCTAACACAGATCGTACAAAAAATATCAATTTTAGGAAATATAGTTGGAATGAATTCAATGATTCAAGGTTTGTGTTCACAAGTAGCAGGACATTACCATACCAAATACTGAGTTTTGGAAAAACCAAAACCAAATTAATATGTTGAGATCTTTCGACATTCGTCAGAAGTTAATATATTTATTTAAGTAGATGTAAAAGTAATAAATTTCATCATAATTTTTCTGTAATAGGGTTTTGTATATTCTTGTCAGTACCTACCTAACTTTATCAAAAATGCTATCTATTTTTATTTATAATTCAACTCTTCAATATCAAATAATTAAATGTGGGATATTACAAGTTTTATCAAAAACGAAAATTACAGCTATTATATAGGGACCTTCTTAAATAATATAGTTCTACTTTGCTTAAGTTATTATTTCTCAAACTATTTTTGTTGTTTAGGATATTTAATTTTTTAATGAATAATGAAATAAAAATTGAAGTAAACATCAATGTCGTGATCTGGATTGGCTTTTGATTAGAAAGGAAATAATATAAATCACTACACACTGCAGCTCTGCAATTTACAGCGATATTTAGCTTACTCGATTAAGAATTGAAAACTATCGATACATTCAAATAATCAGAATATTAGATGGGGGACTTCTAATAATGAATAACTTATTATTAGTTTAATTTGATAAGAGAAAAGTGCGTTGACGTACATGATGTCAAAAAATCAAATAGTACTAGATATTCTCGGCTTAGCATTCTCCGTTCAAGCATTAACAAAATATTTCGTTTCTCTTCATTTAAATATTCAACCTAAAACAAAGTTTTCTATTTCCGCCAAATAATAATTTTTTCTTAGCATATCGCCCGATTTAAGCATAAGATTTTATTTACATAGGATATTGTTTTTTTTTTGCCTATTCACCAATGTTCAGCTGTCCATTCTGGCTTAAAATATTTTTTGTTTCATATACCACGTGGTGATGAAGAAAATTAGATACAATAGAATAAATAGTCAATATTGCCCATGATATGGACTTTATAATATTTTGCTTCTGGTGTATTTCCTATAATAAGAATTTATAGCAAATCTATTGAATTTTTAAAGTTGGATGACCACAACAAGAATATTTTTGTCAGTTTATCAATACTTTGTCTTACAAAACAAAATATTTACACTTGAAGATGTGCCTACATTGGTTAATTAGAAACATTTCGTGGTGGCTAATTCAAAGACACAAACCAGGTAAATTTAAAAAAATTTAATAGGTATATATTTTATTTTCTGGTTAATTTCAATAGTTTTGATGACTTTAAAAAAACACTCCTTATCTGAAAATTTGTAATATTTTATTGATTTTCTAATGTTTTGTTTTTTTGGTTCTTGTATTAAATGTATAGTTTTCCTATAACTTGGATATATTTTTTTTATAAATCATTTATTTAATTGTGCACCAAAGTTAGCCCTTTTTATTTTGTTGATTGTTAATCGGCAAATTTTTGCGGTAATATTTTGAAAATTATTTATTATATTGTGCACAAAAGTTAGCCCTTTTTATTTTTGTTGATTGTTAATCGGTAAATTTTTGCGGTAATATTTTGAAAATTATTTATTTGATTGTGCGCAAAAGTTAGCTCTTTTTATTTTTGTTAATTTTTAATCGGTAAATTTTTGCGGTAATATTTTGAAACTTATTTATTTGACTGTGCCCAAGGGTAGCCCTTTTTATTTTTGTTGATTGTTAATCGGTAAATTTTTGCGGTAATATTTTGAAAATTATTTATTTGATTGTGCACAAAAGTTAGTCCTTTTTATTTTTAATTTCCAATCGGTAAATTTTTGCGGTAATATTTCGAAAAAGTTTTATATTAGATTGATTTTATAATGTTTTCAGATGATCGTATTTGATTCTTGTATTAAATATATAATTTTTCGAAATGGGTTTATAACTTGGATATGTTTTTCTATAAATTATTTATTTGAAAAACGGTCATCATAGTATTTTTTAATTGTTTTATATTTCTTAATCGGTAAATTTTTGCGGTTATATTTTGAAAAAGCTTAACATTTAAATTGTTGAGTGTTCCTGTCACTGTTTTAATTTACCTGTGTGATGCATTAATTGAAAGTTTTACAGACGTCATTATTATCGTATTCAAATATTAGATAACGTGAAATATACGAGATGCTATCAAAAATTTATAACTGTTCAAGCGACTAATATTATATCTATTAGCGAGAAATATTTAAAAAGAATTTAGGGACATATCAGCAAATTTGTTATTACTAGGCAATCACAACCAAAGTACAAAGTTTATGTATTTATTTATGTAGTTGTTAGCCCAAGCGATATAGAGAAAAATGCATATTTAGTTCAAAATTGAGTCATAATTGATTTACAGAACATATTTAAATCAAAGTAATATCAAAATTATTCCCCAAATTGCATCTGCAGGACCGAGCTATTCTTGTTTTTATTGTTCAGACAAAAGCTTTAAAACATCAGTTGTGTTATACTTAAAAAATTTAAACAAAAAAAAATAAATTAATTGAATTTTTTTTAATTATTATTGAAATATTGTAATCCTTGATTGAAAAAAGAACCAAAAAAACCAAAAAAAAAAATATATTTAATTTCAAGTCAATAATTTTTCAGAATTTATTTTTTGTGTCTTGCTGTTTTTGTTTTTTTTGTTTGTTTGATTGAATTATGGCAGGAAATAATTTATAAATTTGAGGCTGTAGATGTATCCTTAACTAAAAGAGTATTATTATTAGTAAAAGATAATACTAGATACACTATTAATATTTTAATCGTATATACACATGTATATAAATATATATAAACATAAATTGTAATTTTTTATATAATAAAAAGTAAAGGAAAAAGTCAAATTTTCCAGAAAAGGTCTCAGTTGTGTGACATGTAGTAAACCCATAACATCATTTATTCTCTTGCCTAACTGTTTTTAAATATTTGTTTTTCTTTGCTTATATTTCTATTATTTTGTTCCTTTTCATTTGTTTCAGAATATTTTGATAATATTTTTTTTTTTTTTTGTTTTAAGCCTTTGTTGTAATGACACTTTTAGTTTTTTTTTTTCTTGTGTTCTCTTTTTGGTCATGAATATTTCAAAATAATGAAAGAAAAAAGGTTATACAACAATTTGCATAGCCTCTCTCAGTCATTACCAAAAAAAAATATATATATATAAATAAAAGTAAATAAAGTACGATTAAAAAATACATGTATGTTTGAGTGTAAATCAATTCAGTATATATGAATGATGGGAGTATAACAACATATTTTGAAAGAAGTTAGGCAGGTACATTGCTTTATGTTTAGAAAAAATAGTAATGGTGTAGGTGTATATATATACCTTAAAAAAACTGACTTTCTATATCCCAAGTCTAATTTTTTTTTTCTTTGTTGTGCTGTTTTTTTTTTTTTTTTTGGTTTTATTTTTCTATATTATATTGTTTAGTCCTTTGTCCATTTTTTGATTGCCTTAAGGATGCTGTTGTCACTATGTTGATCTTTTATTATATACTTTCAACAGTGGTTTTGGGTGTTTGTTGTTCAGGTTGTTGTTGTTTGTGTTGTATAGTTGTTACCAAATTGCTGTTTTTGATATTTTTAATTTTTTTTTTATATCCTTTTGTTCTTGTTTCATTTTTTTGTTTTTTTTTTTTTGTTTTTTAAAGAAAAATAAAACATAAATAAACAAATAAAAACTTCAAGTTGTACATTTTTTTTTATGGGATGAGGAAAATAGAATTTTTTATAACTATGTATACAATATACTATGTTTGTATATCAACTTGTATATGACATACTATTACAGAATGTTGTGGTTACCAAATAAATATATAATACTTAAATACCTTTATAATATAAAGGTATGTATATATAGTATTATATACAATGTATCAAAATTATAATATACAAAATATCCGAAATTTTATTTTACATTTTAAAAAATTTAAAATTAAACAGAAGGAAAAAAATCGTATTAAGGACAAAAATATATTTTTTGACCATAAAATAATTTCTTCCAGAAATGAACAATTTAATTTCATTGCTTGTTTTTCTTTTTCAGATGAATTTTATATTTAGGCAGGTGGGTACTGTGTTCCTGGTTGTAAATATAGTAAATAAAATTTTATTTAAAATTTTTGTATGATCCAAAGGGAATTCCTGATCAAATTAATTAAATTTTTTATGAATATTTTGGTTATAAATTACACTATTATTTACTTTACTTATTACTATTGTTTGTTTTATATTATTTTATTATGTATTTATCTTTTTCGGATATACCCCCACTCATGATCAGATAATTTTTTTAAAATGTTGTTGAAGTTGTTAGATTAGTATCAAAATGTATTTGATGTTAACATCTTAAGTTCAAAAGTTCGATAAACCATATAAAAGGCAAAGAATATCATTGAAAGTTATTTCCACAAAAGGCAACAATATGCAGAATTAGAAGCAGTGTCAAGTCAGTATAAATATGTTGACTATGGTGTTATACAAGCTATAGATAACATTGAAAGCTATTTCCACAAAAGCCAACAATATACAGAATTAGAAGCAGTGTCAAGTCAATATAAATATGTTGAATATGGTACTGTACAAGCAATAGATAACATTGAATAGCATTGAATAGCTATTTCCACAAAAGCCAACAATATACAGAATTAGAAGCAGTGTCAAGTCAATATAAATATGTTGACTATGGTGTTATACAAGCAATAGATAGCATTGAATAGCATTGAATAGCTATTTCCACAAAAGCCAACAATATACAGAATTAGAAGAACTGTCAAGTCAATATGAATATGTTGACTATGGTGTTATACAAGCAATAGATAGCATTGAATAGCATTGAATAGCATTGAAAGCTATTTCTACAAGGCACAATATACAGAATTAGAAGCAGTGTCAAGTCAGTATAAATATGTTGACTATGGTGTTATACAAGCTATAGATAACATTGAAAGCTATTTCCACAAAAGCCAACAATATACAGAATTAGAAGCAGTGTCAAGTCAATATAAATATGTTGAATATGGTACTGTACAAGCAATAGACCGCATTGAATAGCATTGAAAGTTATTTCCACAAAAGCCAACAATATACAGAATTAGAAGCAGTGTCAAGTCAGTATAAATATGTTGACTATAGTGTTATACAAGCAATAGATATAATATATCACCGTATATGGGATTATTTGCAGCCGCAAATAGGCTTATTGTCATGTATACAAGCACTAAACCCCAGCACTATTTGCATACTATATAAGCGGCTTTTAAAATTTTACTCTGTCAGGAACAAACCATTTTTATTTGTTAACGGTTATGTGTACCCTAAAAATCAATTTAACGAAATGGAGAAAAAATAAATCAAGACCTACGAATTATACACAAATAGATGTCCTTACACAAACTCACAGTAAATGTTAATACAACAAAATATATGATAGTTAAATCTAAGAATGAAGACATCTCCATATGCTGTAGCAATACAAGCATATATAGAGTGTATGAACATAAATATCTACACAGGAACAAACAGGTTAATGAACAGAATAGCTAGTCTACTTACAAAAATTAGGAAACGACTTTCGAAACGAATAAAAATATCTACCCACTATAGTCTGTTTAATAGCACCATTTTATATGGAATAGCAATTAGGGGTAACACATATCTACACAGTACCAACAGGCTTCAAAAACTACAAAATAATGTAATAAAAACATATTTTAATTGCACCATATTCTTTAAAAAAATAATGCAAATGAATCGCATACAAAATATGAGGAATAATTTGACAAAAACAGACACCATTTCAAATAAACCATTTTAAATTAAATTTTAATCGTGGTAGATTTGCTGGCCTACTGGGAACCTATTTGGCTGACTCAAATTTGCTTTAATCTTCTCTTCATATTTTCCATCTAATTTAAACAAAAAACTATTAGCATAGGTGGCTTGATAGTAGTGCGTATGGGTGGAGGTCTTAGATTTTAATCACAACATATTGCTTTGATTAAAAAATTCATTGTAATGTTGAATTTGCAGATTATTTTTCACTATTCAGACTTAATTTCAACATGGCACTTAATCTTCTTCGTTAACTGGTAACGAGTATAATCTGGTTGAGAGTATAATCTGGTTGAGAGTATAATCTGGTAGCAAAATTAAATACAAAACTATTCTATTTAAAAGGGCTTAGTTCCTGACAATAGCAGTAGTTTTCCACATTTAATGAGTAGAGCCAATAATTTGTTAAAAAATAAATACTCGAAATATTGTAGATATTATTATAGTGTAAAAATTGCAATACCGTACCTAAGTTGCTGTCAAGAGTGTAAAAAAAGGTATATTGATTAAATAATATTTATTTAATAAATAGCAGTAACAACGGAAGTATCGGTAGTATGATTTACTTAATATTGAAATATCGAGAATTTCTGAATTTATATTTATTAAATTATCAATAGTGTAATTTGGTCATTTTGACTTTAAAGCCCACCAAATGTAATATTTTTAAATTCTTATCTAGATTAGTTTAATTAAATTTTCCTACTTTAGTCAAAATCTCACTCTAATATGCAATTTCTTATACTCTTTAAACTGTATATTGTATTCTAGGATATTTATATAATTATATTTTGAACGGGTTCAGCACAAGAATATAATACATACGAATTTTCATTACAATTATACTAAACAACAAAACAACAAAGAAAGGTAGGAAGAGAAAACTAAACAATACCCGGTACAATTTAAATCGAATATTTATAGAATAGGTAAAATTTTATATAAAACGAGATTGTTATATAATACCATATTATATACATAATATGATTTTCTCGTCTAAAAACTCTAATTATAATTTATATAAGAATATATAGAAGGTGGTAAATAATAGAATATAAACCCTGGTAGCAATCTAATTTTAAAATAACTAATTAGTAATTATTATCAAAATATATGTGTACTTATACAATAACAAAAATAAAAAAAAAAAAACAAAAATTCGTTTACAAGGATAATAATAAGGATATTTTTAAATGAATAATATGATACTATTGAAAATTTTCTAACAAACCAAAATAACCTCAGAAAAAGAAGGGAAGATTTTTTTTTTTTTTTGTTTTCTAAATTGTATAAATTTTGTAAACAAATTTTATAATTATAATTAATATCATAGGTAATTTTTAATTAAAAATATAATCTTATTTGTAAATTGAAAAGGATCAAAATTCTAATTGAGTTATTTTAAATCCACGCGAATTTTCAGAAATAAATTTTTTTGAATATTTTTTAATGAAATAATTTTTTTTTTTTTTTAATTTAATTTATTTTGAATATTTTAGGATTTTATTTAATATTTCAAATTGTAGATTTATTTGGTATAATAAGGTATATCATACAATTAATCATACAATCAGAAAAATTGTACTACCAAATCGATTTTAAGGTTGTACACATGGAAATCCCCCCAGAACGGCAGTACAAATATTGTTCGTAATGAAATTGATTACATTCTGGTCAATAAACGCTTTATTTCATCTGTTAGAAAAGTTTGTACATATCCAGGAGCTGATGTTCTGTCTGACCACAATCTTGTTTCAGCAAAAGTAAATATAAAATTATCCAGAGTTATACTGAAAAAATTTTTACTGTTTTTTCAATAAATCGGTTGTTGAATCGGTTGTAAAAAATGCCAATAACAATATTTGTTAAATTAATAGTATTTTTTATTAAAATGATAACAAAAATGATTTTTTAACAAAAAAAAACAATAAAAATTGTACCTACAATAATATTAATAACAAAAATTGTTCAAATAACAGTTTTGGATATTAAAATTATAACATAATTGTGAATTTAACAATTTTTGTTGTTACAGAATCGTTGTTAATATAATAACAGAAATTGTTAAAATTTGTAATTAAAAAGAAAACTATTGTTATTAATTTAATAATTAAAATCATTAAAATAATAACAAATTATATTTTGACAGTCGAAATTATTAACCTATAATTTAACAAACATTTCTTAAAATGAGAAAAAATGTTTTCAAATTTATAAATTCTTATTCAGTTCAAAAGTAATCGCAGGATAAAAAGAACGTTTTGCTAAAGTTAATTTAAAAGTGAATCAAAAAATATGTAAAAAAGAATATGAATGAGAAATGAGAATGAGAAATACCATATTGAATAAAAAATACTTAATTAATATACATATAAATTTCTTAATAATTATTGAATGAACACATAATTGGAATAAATTTAAGGAAATTTCCAGAGGTAAGTTTTATTTTATATTAATTAGGTGAAATAGTGCAATTATTAATATTTAAATTAAATTGTATTATCTTTTTTTGAGAAATAGTTATTAGAATCACATGTATATTGTGTAGAAGAAAAAATATAGTTTGTATTTCAATGGCAAACCGACTTAAACTTGATAAAATCAAAGTATTTTTTCTTATTACATTAATTATATATACGCTGAGAAACTAACTTAACGAAATTTTTTTGTTTTAGATTAATTGAGTTATAATTATCATTCATCAATATATAAAGACAAAATTAAAAAATCTTCCATTAAATCCATGATTCAATTTATTGCAGCTGATAAAGTAACACATAGTAAGTTTTTTTTTATGAATATAAAAGTTTTTAACAAAGTAAGATTGATTTCATAAAAAATATAATTTATATAAATATAATAATAGGTACATCTATTAATCTTCTTGTTTTGTATAATATAAAATAAATTTACTCTATTTCTTTTTATTTAATTACAAATGGGAAATTATTAACAACGTTTTACTTATTGCACCACATACTAGTACCCACAGCAAGAATTGTTCTTATTGTGGCAAATAAAGAAAAACTAAACATCAAATTTGGATTTGCGATTCACAAAATTCTTTTGTAATTATTGGTAACACAGTTCAACAGCTGAAAGAATTGTTAGAGAAACGAATTAAAGAAAATCTGCCAGTTCAACCGTTACTACTTCTAGCACGAACTGTAGATGGCCATAAAGAAATGTGTTTAAAAAGAAGTGCTTTATGTATATAAAAATTATTAGCAAATAAAAAAAAATATTTTTAATTAAATATAATGCATTATGTTTCATTTAAGACATCCAAAAAAAAAAAACTGTTATAAAAAACTATAAGTTTAATAATTATTATTTAATTTTCTTTGTTGCTGTAGAAGATTAGGTCCGTTTATGAATCAGAGTTGATTGGACATTGTGTTTTTTGTTAGGACAACTTATTTTGAAAATAACAACTTGTATTGTAAAAATAATAATGCGGTTTGTAAAATTAATAGCAGAATATTGTCATTGCTATTAAAATAACAGCTCATGTTGCTAAATCAACATTTTCATTGTTTTATTTACAATAATATTTGTTAAATCCACAATTTTAGCTTTTAAAAAGATAACCCTTCTTGTTAAATTGATAACTTCTACTGTTAAATTAAAAAAATTTGCCTATTAAAATAACAATTTTGTTATTTTATTTGCAGTAATGTTTATTAAATTCACAGTCTTAGTTATTAAAAAGCTAATGCTTTTTGTTATATTAACAACTTCTACTGTTAAATTAAAAACTCAGGTTGTTAAATCAACAATTTTGTTGTTAAATTCATATTCATTTATGCTCTCTCTTTTTTCTCTCAATGGTTATTACTTTAACTACACTTGTGATTAATTTAATAACGATTTGTTATGTAGAAGAAGTAGAAGTGAATAAGTAACCATCAACGTAAAAGAAGTAACCATCAACCAAAATTGGATGTTGGAAAACTTAAAATCGATATACTAAATAAAACGTCCAAATATATTTTAGATACAAAAAAATGTAAGGCAAAGAAAAAATGTATAACAGTAGAGATACTACAGTTGATAGATGAAAGACGCAAATATAAAAACAAACAACCTGCAGAATATAGACGTATTCATTGTGAAATAAGGCTGAAAATAAGAATAGTAAAAGAAAATTGGTTAACACATGAATGCTGTGTAATTGAAAAACTATAACACCGACATGATGACTTCAATCTACACGAAAACCTCAAAGAAACCTTCTACACGAAGATTCTATACGAGGATTCTTTAGCCTGATTCTACACACAGATTGGAACTGCAAAAACGAAATTAGATGTCGAATTGAAAGAACAAGAAATGTAATTCTTAATCCTAAACCTCATAATATGAGCTTATCAAGCTCATGTTATGAGCTGTTATGTTTTCTAAATTTTTCGTAATATTGTAACGATTCTTCATTTAGGTTAATATTTACATATTACAATTACAAAAATACATATAGCTATATTTTTTTTTCTTTTTATTTTTTTTTGCTTAAAAAAACTACTAAAATAATTCATAACACGAGCATCAAAGGCTCTCATATAATATTTCATAATAAATTCTTAATAATGCATGTTTTGACATGAATAAATGATGAGGAAGTGACTGACGACATAGAATTCGATGATGTGCCAATTGACTCTGAAAAGGATCATTTATCCGAAGCTTCAGAAGCAGAAGATGAATTAACTTATAATTCTGATAAAAGCGGTGAAATTGGAATAATTTCTCTTGGAGAATTTATTGCAAAAGATGGTAAAAATTAACGTTTTGCGCTGGAAACCATTTGCCGCAAAAACCAATTACAAGTCTTCCAAGTCTAGCAACACCGCTCTTATATAAACATCCTAAATTAGATTTTCACTTAAATCTTCTGTTCAATCAAGAACTGCCCGTCATAATATAAGAAAAGGTCCGGTAAACAAAGTTGTGCTTCCACCAAATTCAGAGATAGTAGGTCCTATTGATTATTTCAAATTATTTATAACAGGTTTGTAGCACTATCCTGAAATATACTAATGAAGAAGCTGAAAGAATATACAATAATAATAATCGTAAATGGAAAGCTTTAAATATGAAAACAATTGAGTGTCTCAGAACCATAGTGGCCTAACCAAAATTAACATTTTATTGAATAAAATGCATTTTAAAAAATACACAATTTTAAAATGCTTATAAAATCTCTATTTTTAAGGTACTGACTTTAAAAAAAAAAATGTTTGGGTTTATGTTTTTAAGTACTTTAGTGGACATATTGTTATTGGGCTCTTATATTTTTTAGTAAATTTTTTTATTTTTATTTCAGTGTTCAAATAATAAATAATAATGTAATAGATCAAATCTTGTATTTTTTACTCCTCTTCCGACTCCGTAAAAATAATATCTTCAATAGTTATAATTCAAATCACAATTATTATAATTTCATACAAAAACTATACCTTGGCTGGAGTTTAACTGATACTGGTATTCAAATAACAACACTTCTGAAATCTGATTAGATTGAAAATAATCAGACTCAGAATTTGCAAAAATATCAAAATTTTAAATTAAAACAAATTTCAAATAAACGGTCTGTTTTGTCTATGAATACCTGGAGACGTTGAAAAAGTAGAATTCATTTTCTATCATTAAAATTAACTATTATAATTACACTTTCAAATTGAACTTGATTTCCTCCAGTTTAAGAGTGTAAACAAATAAAAAAAATAGGAATAATAACTTTAAAATTACTCAGAGGAATAATATCAGAAACAATTAAGAAATAATTGATGACTTACTAAATTAATGAAATTTGTACATCAAATTTACGGGTGTGGGTCGATTTGTTGAAAAGCAAAATGCGAAATTAAAAATGTTGAATAAAAAAAAATTTTGAAAAAAAAATGCTAAAATAAAAATATACTCGTATGTAGATTTAAAATAATGTTTGTTTTCATTGTATTTGTCTACTTTAATACGATCATCACCATTATTAATTCGGACATTGAAATTTTTAAAAACTTAAAATTTTGTCTTGAAAACAAAACCATTTTATTTTCGTAGTGAAATAACTCCGCAAATATATAAATATTCTGTAAAAGACTGATTTTTCAGCCAACAATAAGATCCCTCCTAATTGAGGATCTTGTATATCCATATACTATATATATACATTTTCTGGAAATAGGGAATACCCTGTAATATTTTCATTGGTTCATTTTGAATCCTACTCTTAAATTCCCTCTAATTATTTTTATTAAATATACATTTCCACTAAAAAGCACTTATAACAGTGGGATTTGTCGTCCCAAGCCCCCGCTAAATATTATTATTGAATTTCTTATATTGTTTAAGTGCATATTTCGTTAATGATAAAAGTTGATTTGTGTAATTAGATCTAAAATATAATTTTTAAATAATATTGAAATTATAGAAATTTAATTATAACAATAACATTCAAGAAGTGATTATTGAGTTAATTTACTTCTACCATACTTCTACAATTTAAAAAAGAAAATGTATTATCATTGTTAATTCAATTGTTTGATAATTGATATTATTTGTTTAACCTATAAAAAGACCTTCTGTTAAAAGAATAGTTATCTAGTAGGTTTTTCTATTTTCAATTCTGAAATAATGTATTTTTTTATAATATATATTAAAGTAAACAGGTATCTATATGAATTGAGGGTTTTAAATGAATGACTTTCGGAACTACAAACACTCTTACTTTGAAACTTTCAAACAAATATTTTGCTACTAACAAAAAGGTTAAAAACTGATGCACATTGATAAAGACTCTTGTACAAGTTTAAAACTTTTTGTTTATTTAAATTTGAAATCAATTAAAATTTAATTAGAAGGTCAATTATAGGTTATTCAGGTCGATCTAAAATCATCAAATTCTGTAATAGCTATTATCATTTCGATTTTCTATTAATTTTTTTTCATTATTTTTAAAATTCGAACATAGTTTAATTTTTTCACAAAATATTTTAATTTTTTTAAAACCAAAGTGGCCTAACCAACAATGTGGGTTAGGCCACTTTGGTTTTAAAAAAAAATTTAAATTATAAAAATCCAAAACAAATTTTGTGATAAATAATAAGGAAAAAATTATTTCTGAAACTGAAAATTCAAATCACAGATTCTAGGAGACAAACATTACCGATTAAAAAAATAAAATTTTTTTTTTTTATATCTGGGTTAGGCCACTATGGTTCTGAGACACTCAAATTGCACGCCTTCTTCGAAATCAAATAACCAAAGTTATCGATCGTTTTCGGAGCTTATGGTGCAATTATATTCAAAGCTATACTATAGGCGTAAACCGCTTTGACGAAAATTTACGTTTTATTCGTTTTGATGAAAAAACCACAAGAAGTAACCGTAGTAGATTTGACAAATTAGCCCCAATTCGAGACGTGTTTGAAACAATAAATAAAAATTTGGGAAAATATTATATGTATATACCTTCAGAAAATCTTACCGTAGACGAACATTTAATGCCAACATATGCAATCCAAGCCTAGCAAGTATGGTATTAAAATTTGGTGGCTTTGTAACTCTCAGACGGTATACCCACTCAAAGGAATTCAATATTTCCAAAATGGACAGAACCACTTTTTTACTTGTAACTCTTTGTGATCCTGATTATCTTTAACACATAGAGTACATGCGATTTCAGGACAATTCTCTGGAAGATATTGTCAATTAGTAGACTTAGAGTGGCAGTAGTGTGTGTCATGAACATAAAATTATATTTTATAAAATTTTTAACAGCCTCTTTTCGAGGGGCAAAAGCTTCCAATTTTCGATCATCGCCTCGGGTTTCCTTTTGTATTGTCTGAATTGTAATGAAATGCTTGCATATTCTACGAATTCGGACTTTTCCTATTCGCAAAATATTTATGAAAGTTGGTAAACAAACCCGAACAGATGATAAAATTTTGTGATATAATTTTTTGGTGCTTTTTCTGAGCCAGAAGTTGTTCTAGGTGTATACAGCCTATAATAAATGCATCTTGAGAAATTTTAAGGTTATACAAATTAATTTTTTGTGAAACTTAAACACCCATTTTCTTTGATATTACTTTTAAACTAAAATTCGCTTCAAAACTAATATCAGATAGCTAAACAGTAAAAGAATTAATTTGAAAATAGTAGTAGGGTTTTATATGTATTTAGTACTGCAAAAGACTGATTTTTTTGCAATATTTTGTTTACATGTATATGTTATGTTTTGATTCAACTGAAAATTGCAAATGTACTAGTTTTGATTCAACTATCATTTTTCAAATTCGTTTTTCTAATTGAAAAATTGATTTTGAAACAACTTTAATAATAAATAACATTAAAGTTCAGTTAAAAGAACGTTAGTTAAATTTTTTTTAAAAATGCAAATATATCGGTTTTGATTCTACTACACTCAATTAATATATCAGATATTATATTAAATAAATAATCTGGTAGATAATACCATTCATTAGCGTTCAAGCAGAAGCTTGTTAATTTAAATATTTAATTTTTATTATTATAAGATTGTAATATCAAATCTTCTAATTCTACGCACAAAATAAAAATACTTTATATAAACCTCCTTTAATCAAATTTAATACTACCATTGTACATTCTTTAATTTATTTTTCAAATTTTTAAAGGACTGTCAATTCATACCAAATTTTCATGATTCTAAGAAATTCTAAAAAATTAACAATATATATTTTATGACTTCATTATTGTCATTTATTAAATGTTGCCATTTACTAAATGAAATACAATAAAATTAAAAATTAAATAAACAGAAAATAAATTATTTATTATTTTTGAAAAGTTTTCCAATCATTTTCAAATTTTTGTAAATTTACGTTTTCTTTTTGTTTTACTTTTGTTTATTCTTTTGTTTTTGTATATCCAAAATCCATGCATGTCCAAAACAATTTTAGAAATTTTCAATACCGCAACAAATTTTGTTATGGCCTGTCAATTTTATTTGAATTTTTGTTTTATAAGTAAAAAAAAAAAAAAACAAAAAACAGGCTGGAATGAGAAGGAAAAGTATAGTGGTATTCAGACAAACAAAAAAAAAATTATTGTACTTTTAAATGAACAACTTTTAGGATCACAGAGGTTTAAATGAAATTTTTGTTGTACCTGACAACATTATTTTCATTTCAATAGGAAAAAACTTTTGAATTTTTATTAAGTGAGTAGGTCTTTTAGACAGTTATATTTCTGTACACACATTTTCATTTATATTGCTAGAAGAGGTAAATTGTCGAGTTTAATACATACATATATATATAAATATATATATGTATATAAAAACGTTCCGGAACAATAATGACAAATTTTGTTTCCGGCTAAAAAAAAAATGTTTTTTTTTTTTTTATTTTTTCTTTTAACTGTTATTATGTTATTTTTACTTATATATATATTTTTTTGACTACATTTATTTGTTACTTTCTTTTCCTGTATACTATATTATAAAAAAAAAAAAAAAAATTTCTGTTCTTGTTTTTTTTTTTGTTTTTGTTTTTTTTGTTGGTTCAGTTCAAGAACAAAAAGAAAATTCGGTTGGATAAACTTTGTACTTTTTTTTCTTTTTAGATATTTATAACTAACCGATTGGGTGAGCGAAACAGTAATACATATTATAAAATAAAAAATAGCATCAGCAACAGCAGCAATAACAAAAGAAGAAAAATAACAAGCACATCTTTGAAGTTATATTCACCATAATGAAATATGCATTGGTTGAGCAGTTAAGGAGCAAAAATTTTAACTTCATTTTTAAATTTTGTATTTTTTATTTTTTTTTGCATTTTGTTTTTTTTGTTTTTTGCTTTTCTGAGTATTACAGGAAGAAAAACAGAACGGGATACTAAATGAAAAATAACAACAGCAACAATTTAAAATCAAGTGAAAATGAGAAGAATAAAAAATTTATTGTATTTTTTTTTTTTTTTTTGCTCTAATATCAACAATAGAAAGTAAACTAGCGATGAAAACCATAAGGTTCTCTATAAGGAATTGAAAAATAATATAACGAAACTAAGAATAATAAAATTGACCTAGTCACCACTAAGATATTTATAGTTATAACAGTTATATTAAGATAAATTTATTTTATATTATTATTTGGTTTGAAAAATATTATGACTATTAGTAAAAATAATAGTAGAAATAAGAAATGTATAGGGGCTTTTAAATATTTTGGCATTTTATATAAATGTTATTTATAGACAATAATAGTCAAAAATTTAAAATAATTAATTTAAATTAATTAAATATAAAAATACGTAAACAAAATAGTAATTATATATAAATATATATATTTTTCTGCCTTTATCTGGATGTTTGTATACAGAAAAAAATAGATTAGTCTTTTCAACTAAAACAGATTAGTTAATTTCACTTTAGTATAATTAACTAAGAAATTTGAGCTTTTATCAATTTTTTTAGTTTTTTCAAATTTTTTCTTTAGTTAAATCGTCTAATTTAAAATATTTGAATATAATATTTAGGAAATTCGAAAATTTGACTATTCCTTTTGGTAAACTGTCAAATGAAATAGTTAAAAAATTTTAATAAATTTTACCAATACTCTTACCTAGATAATCTATAATTATAATTGACAAGCATTTAAGGTCCTGCGCAGTAGACACCTTTTCATTTTATTTCGATTCTCCTACTCCTTAATGAACTTCTAATATACATAATATATAAGATGTATATATAAAACAAAAATGCGCACACAGTTGAACATTTTGTACTCATATGATTTTATTATTCAGCAAATACATTACGCATAAGTGAGATCTTATGAAAGTAATAAACAAACGCAAACAAATCAGTTATTATATTTTATATTATGTACTTGCAAATGAATCTATTTACATATGCCAAAAAAAAACAAAGAAACAAATTCATCTTAAATAAAAAATATAAAAAAGCAAAAACAAAAAAAATCAGTTGAATTGTTCATATGACGAGCAAATTTATTTTTATATAGTAGAGTTGGAGTATATATAATTATCCTTATTGAACTTCTAATAATATACATAGTTGTATATAAAACAATAATGCTCTCACAGTTGAAATTTTTTTAATCATATGGTTTTATTATTCACCAAATACATTATTCGTGAGTTCTTATTAAAATAAAAAACAAAAACAAACAAAAATATAAAAAAACAAAACAAAAAAAAATCATATGACGGGCAATTTCATCTTTACATAATAGAGTCAAATTAGCTATCTATAATTATAATTGACAAGCATTTTCACTTTATATTATTTTTTCAATTTACCAAAAATATTCTTAATTTATAAATAAACACGGTTTTGGTTAATGAAAATATAGACCCAAATTCTATTAATTCTCTTGCAGAATTGTGAACTTAATCTGTTTCAGAATTACATTCATACATAATCCATACATATTTATATATATCTACAATTTTGACCAAAATTATTTTTTTTTACTTTTATGAAATTACGTATCTACATAAATCTACTTCACTCATATATAAATAAATAATATATAGTATATGTACATTTGCAGTAGAAGAAACAGCATTTATTAGATGTACAATAATAAATGTAAATTGAAAATTTTTGATTTAAACTTTTAAATCAATTTTTTTATTTTTATGTACATAATAATATGTATATAGGTACCAGGCAATATTTTATTATTTTTGTTTGAATACATAATATTTATAACTAACCGGCAATTTTTATTGTACTATATGTTAATCATCTTTATATAATAGAATAGATGAGTAACATATTTAAATGCATTTATATGAAAATATGACATCTACATATATGTAGATATAGGTAATTATATTTAAAGTTTGTCTTTGCGGTGGTTATGAGTAAAAGTATCATCTATAAATATAATTGACAAGCATTTAAGGTACTGCACAGTAGACACCTTTTCATTTTATTTCGATTCTCCTACTCCTTAATGAACTTCTAATATACATAATATATAAGATGTATATATAAAACAAAAATGCGCACACAGTTGAAAATTTTGTACTCATATGATTTTATTATTCAGCAAATACATTACGCATATGTGAGAACTTATTAGAATAATAAACAAAAGCAAACAAATCAGTTATTATAATTTACATTATGCACTATGTACATATTCCAAAAAAAAAAAAAAAAGACAAATTCATCTAAAATAAAAAATATAAAAACAACAAAAAAACAAATCACTTGAATTCTTCATTTTTATCTTTTTAAGTAACTGTTTCTAAATTTTGTTTATTATATTTGCCTTAATTAACTTGCCTTGGACTTTATATGTTTGTTTCAATTTGCTTCAATTCAATTCAACAACAAGCGTTATCACATTCTTTAAATTCTGTGATTTGTAAATAGTGATCCTCAGTATTATTTTATAATCGTATACCAAAAGAATAAATATTTAGGTTTACTAATATAATTAATAAAAAATAATAATGTTTGTAACTCCAAATTATTACTGACAAAAATATTAATAATATTTTATATTATTGTAATGTAATTATAATTTAATATTTTTAATAGGTATATAAGAAAATAATAATGTTTAAAACGAAAATATTAAAATAGTAAAAGATCAGAATTAATCCTCGTATAAGGGAACAAACTAAATTAGAACTAACATTTTTTGCCAGCCTGCCTCATATAAATAATGAGAGGAAACGTAAGCAAATCCAAAGGAGAATAATAAGAACGCAAAATTATTTTACAGTATAAAGCAAAAGGCAAACATCTGTTTTGTACCTTTTCTCTCTCATAATAAATTTGGTATACGATAAGTAAATGTAAAGTTTACCTCTTTTAACTAATGATATTTTGCTCGGTTTGGTATTTCTTAAAAATTAGGTTTACGTAAAATGGGAGTGTATATTCTTGTTAATATAGATTATAGATATTCTTTGCATTCAACTAAGGTGAAATTTACATATGTGTGTCTACTAATAATGGAATATGGATATTTGATAAAGTTAAAATTTGGTTTCTCTTTAAATTCACTATATTTGTTGACATTTCTATGATGTAAAGAAGCAAAAAAAGAAAAACAAAAAAGGAATACAAAATAAATGTGTGCAATACAAATCATTATCATTATATTTCAATCATTTTCTATTACTATTCAATTATATTTTCATTATATTTTTTTTATGTTTTTAATTTGGTTTCTTTTATTAATCTCTTTCTTTTATTATTTCTCTTTCTCTCACTAAGTATATGTACGTAACGTACATGTGTCATATAGGGCTTGCATTTGTTATATACATAATCATATGGCTTAGTTTAATTGAAAATAATGTGCAAACTTTATTTATGGAAGAAAACAAAATTTGAACCAATCAAGTATCAGTTATCTATCACTCAGTTACAAATTACTCTTCTCGCATGTAAAAAAGTTCAATTTCGAATTATGCATGTATATATTATACTTTTATATGCCAATTTATGCTTAGGCACGCTGCGGACACGTCGGACAAAATCGAATTTTATCGTAGATAAAGTCGGATGACTGTTTACATTTCAGACTTTTTCTCAGGTTTAATCTACGATTTTACGTCAAATATTTTTTGTATTTAACAGGGTTTCTTTTTATAAAGCGCGTACTTTTTTATTGGTGAAAATTTTTTAATACGTAAATTAAAAAGTTCAAATGTATCTAATCAAAAATCTCCAAAAATTTTTTTAAAATATACCTACGTACATATTTTTATAAACTTTGTTACAGTAATATAAAATATAATTATACATTTGAAGTATGAGCAATAATAACCAAATTGCGTTAGAGTGAATTTTAGTGCCATTTGATTATATGTGTTGTTCTTTGAAAATATATTATTTTTCATTAAATATTTTAACTAAAAAGTCGAAAATAAAATAAGGAAAAAAAAAAAATTTTTTTAGAAATATTTGCCTTTAATTTAAGTGCACTAAAACTACAAAAATAAACTTTAGAATCGCAGCTTGATATAATAATTTCATATCAAGTTATGATTGTAATTACGGAAAAAGCAAATTTGCCGAACTTTTTACCAAATCTCTTAATCTCGTCTCAAGACTTCCTAGAATTTCGGCTAATTTGCTTTTTCCGTAATTACAATCATAACTTGATATGAAAACATTATATCAAGCTGCGATTCTAAAGTTTATTTTTGTAGTTTTAGTACACTTAAATTAAAGGCAAATATTTCTAAAAAAATTTTTTTTTTTTCCTTATTTTATTTGTAGTAATAATATAGTTTTTATTAAAATTATGTATTATATGTAGGTATATATATACATACCTCTTTAATGACAAAATTTTTTATTTTTAGGAATTTTATCCACTAAATGCCATTTACTATAGGGAATATATCGGAAACGAAGCAGTATATGAGGGACATGTATTTATATGTGTCCTAAATAAAACTTACTAACCACAAAACTTTTTATTAAACACGAGTGGTTTCTGCTATATCGTGCGAAGTCTATGTCAGTACGTAAATTATTGTTTTTTTAAAAACTTTAAATTTGACTTCAACTTGAAATATAATTACTCAACAGGGGCCACTAGTAATTATTGTAATAACATGAGAAGTACCTCAACCTCTAGTTAAATCGTCTAATTTAAACTAGTTAAATATAATATTTAGAAAATGAAAAAATTTATCTATTTTATTAGATAAATTGTCGAATGAAATAGTTGAATATAATATATAAAAAAAGAAAAAATATATTTATTTCTTTCTGTTACTGCATCCAGTTAGCTTCTTCTTAACATTTATAATTACATTAGTTGCACGTGTTTTGTTGATTGGTTTGGTATATGAATAAAATTGGCTTCAAATATATAAAAAAATTATATAGTTACAAGTGTTTTTTTTTTGTTTTATTTAAAAAAAAAATATATATAATTTCTAAAAAAGAAAATGTAATTAAATTTAAAAAATGAATATGGATATTTCATAATTTAATTTCATCAAAGAGTTAAAATCATATATTAGTTCTATTACATCAAGAAAAAACATAAATCTCAGTTTAGCTGTCTAGATTCAATTAAATTTTGCATCTCAACTACTTAAGAAAACTGATGCTGCTACTAAACTTCAAACCGAATTTATAAATTTAATTAATATAAAGTAAAAAAAACATATAAACTGCTTAATTGTTAATAAGCCTTTTGATGTATTTGCATTTGAAAATATAGAATGCGTTAAAAAAGGTTTTTGTATTAAATATTATGTTTGTGAATAATTCGAAATTTGTTTAAGTAAAAATTCAAATGTAAGTTATCCAGTGTTAAAACTATCATAAATAATATGTTAAATAAATAGAAAGTAATTAAAATTGAATTTCTTTATGCGTAAATGTGTATATAATATAAGTATTGTGCAATCAAAAAAATTTGATATTTAACTGTAATAAATAGATGTACTATTGAATAATTAAATAAAATAAATATTACAAATAAATCTTAATTAATTTCATTTAAATTTTTTAAATATAGGTATAATGGATGATGGTATTTATGGTGTTAAATTAGAATCATATATGGAAAAGCGCTCAAGGCCCACTTCACTGCAGCCGCAAATGGACTATTGTGGTTATGTGACTAGACTCACCTATTGTTTATGATATGCAGAAGTTTTTATCATTCAAAATTACCATTTTTGAATCGACAGTCAGAATTTAATAAATTTACCTAATATATTAGTCCATTTTCCTCGATTTAAACTAAATAATTAGGTAACAGAGCCGTTGAAATTACCTAATATATTAGTAACTTTGAAATTTTTTTACCTAAGCTATTAGGTAAACAGCTGTTCAATTTACCTAATGCAATAGTTCTTTTTTATTTTTTTTGTGAGAAACAAAAAAAAAAAAACACCTAAAAGAGTAGATAAATTCCAATTATTTTAGCTAAACTTTTACGATCAAACCAACTAATTTAAAATAGTAAAAGCAAATAATTAAAATATTAGGCTGAAATTCGACCTCTTTTTTTTAGGTGAATTGTACTATTTCTTTAAGTGGAATAACTAATCTTTTTTTTTTGGTCCGACGGAATACTCCAACACATATACAAATTGCAATATGTATACAAATTGCAATATGTATACAAATTGCTTTAGTACTCTTTTTTAACCCCTGTCTACCATGCTGAACCTTTGCAGGAAAAAATACCATTGCATAAAATATATTTTTTTTAATTTAATGTTAGTCTTCTTCGCAAATAATAAGGAAAAATGAAAAATAATAATAATAATATAAATAAAACAAACATTTTTTTTGATTTATAATAAGAAGGACTAATAGAAATTTTATCAATAGTTTAGTATGGTGTAATAACCAAAAGGCAAACAGCATTTAACACAAAAAAAAAGCATAATGCACTTAAAGGTTATTCTTATTACTTAAACTAATACACAATATGCATATGTGTCTGATTTTTTTTTTGTTGTTGTTGTTATGATAATGATCATAGCATCATAGTTTTGCTATCGTATGCATAGCCTGTATAGTACTATAGGTATATATACTCTAACCAGAAATGTGATGCGAAGAAGAGTTAAAATTGTTATTTTTTTTTTGTATATTTTTTTTTTATTTTTTATATATATATATATATATAACGATATATCGTATATAATATTTAGTATGTATTATGGGGTTAGGTTTTGGTTCTGCTGATTTACACATAAAAACAATAAAAACCTATACATTTTTAAAGAAATTAAATGAAATTTTGTACTATTATTTTTTATTTCTTATCTTTGTAAGTTTATAATTTTTAGGTATATTTGTTTTCTTCAAGTGTGTAGAAATGTAATAATGTTCTAGAGAGTGATGAATTTTTTTTAATATAGTAGGCATGGTATATATACATAGGTATCGGTTAAACCATATTGATTGTTGTTCTTCTTTTTAATGTATGTTATAAATAATAATTATGAACAGTTCGATAATGAATTTTTTGAAATGAAATGAAATTTTAAATAACCGATCAATGGTTCACAAGTTATGAGCAGTTTTGTAAATACCTATTTATTGGCAGTAAATTTTTTTATTTTAATTTTTTTTCCAACACGAGTTTTTATTTTATTCATCAAAATAAATATTATGTGTATTGTGTACCTACAATATTATTGTTTTTTTTTTGATATTTTCAATTTTATTTGTTTTGGTTTTTGAAATTGTTTTCGTTTAGCTCATTATAAAATATTATTGACGCTAAGATTACGCAGCGAATGTTATTGAATGTTAACAGGATTAATTTGATTCTGAATTATACGATAAATTTTCAATGTTGGCAAAAAGCTGATGTAGCTAAAATTATCGAGTAAATGACCGTTAGAGAATAGAAAATCTTGCAGCTTACTACAAATATTCTGTTTATATGGTAATTAAAAGCGTTATAATACAAAAATAAAAGTATGATAAATTAGTAAGCAAATACGTATTTTTCTTAAATTTGAAATGAAAACTCTAATGAAGGAAAGAAATGCTAGAATTTATTTTGCTTCCGTCATTTATGGCGGGTTACAAAGCTAGTCATGACATAAAAACAGTCAGGTAAATAATGAATCGGTTGAAAAAGGACAAATACATATAAAAAAAAATCATTCTTTTCTATACCCGAGGGCAGCCACTAGGGCCCACTTTTCTTTATTATATCAACCAATGATGCCTCACACTTTATTGTATCACCTAAGCTGTTTTGCCGATAACTTCAAAACTATTAAAAACGTTATGTCTGTTGATGATTGTACCCTACCTCAAAATGATCATAACAATTTTGCAGAATTGTGCTCCATCAACAACCTCGAATTAAATGCCTCTAAATGTGAGATTGTTACCTTTAGTAGGAAGCTTTAAAACTCTATTATTGAATTTGGTTTCCATCTTGGGTAATCAAATTCAATAATAGGTATTTATTACGTATACTTAATTTGTTCTGCACTATTCTAAAAAAAACTGTCTATAGAAAAACAACTGTTTCTATATATATCTATAACCACTGTTACTAAAAGTATACAAGAAATCAAAAAACAGTGCAAAAGATGTTGTGCCTGCTGCGATCTCTCAGCAAAGTAGTGGTAATAATATTAAAGAGAAATTGTTGTTTTAAACGAAATATTAATTTCATAATATTACTCGAACATTCGAATAGTATGGGGTCAGAAAAGAAAAATTAAAGTAAATTGTAATAGTTAAGCAGTTAAAGTATATGGGTAGAACACAAGAGCACAAGAGTAAAAGGTGAAATGTCATTTAAAATTTTAGGTTGGTTAAATTCATTTTGAAGTTTTGGAAAATTTTTGTATATTTTTTTTTTTTTTTTTTGTATATTTTTTTCTTTTTATATTATTGTTGTGGTTACTGCAATAAAATTCTTTTCGAATTACAAATTCAATTTTTTTTTATTTATTATTTTGTATTTTTTGCTCTTTTGCTCAGCAGGGTTTAATGCAATTTACTTCATTCAATTTTTCTTCTTGGGGATTTTTTGTTTTTTAATGTTTCGAAAATGTTCATTTCAGAGAAAAACTAAAATTTAATAAGAAAATTGTCGTGGTAGTCTAGTTAAAAGTTGTTTACCTCAAAAAATAATTTTAAATATTTAAAAAATTTCATATATTTTTTTTTTTTGTGAATAATTGTTGCTTAAAAATTTCATATAAAATTTTGATTTGAAATAATAATCAAAAGTTTTTTTTTATATTTAGTAGTGTAGAATAATTTAGCCAAGACAAAAATAAATATTTTTTTTTTATAAACATTTTTTGCAATTTTATTTCATTTTTATTTTTAATTTTTTAAACTTATTTGACATTTATATAAATATTGTACCTATACTATTGTAAAATGAAGTCTGAGTGGATACTAACTTTTTTATAATTAAATTTTTATAATGATGGGTTTCACAATCTTTAGAATGCTATTACAAGTTTAATAATAACGACTAGTTTTCTAACACCTACAAATCATATTTGTATTGGAAGGCTTACAGTTATGCTAAAGCAATTAAAATTCTTTTATATCAGCATGTACAGAATGCGACTTAAATATCATACTGAGATAGGAATATAAAAATCTAATAATTTCCCGACCACTTTTATGAACAGGTATAATGTTTAGAGTTAATCTCGCTAGAAAAACGGATTGAAATGTACCCCAGCTCACTAGATAAAATTATCTATATACCCGAAAAACAAAGTTTTTCAAACAACAAAAAATGGTTGAACTGTGAGTGACATAAGCTTAAGCCCTGTAATACTACCATGCATAGTTATAGTTGGGAAAGCGATAAAGAGAAAACAACCAGACTGCTTCAGTTTCATTGAACACAGAATATTGTGATAATTATTATAGTTCTATTCTTTTCATCAAGTTCAAGGTCTAGGTCAATCGTTTGATATAAAAATATAATAACAACTCAAAGTCCCGGTTTTTATACAGATATCAAATATTTTGTAATAATATTTATCAAGAGTGATGCTTGTGTAGTTGTTTAATGGAAATTCTACGTAAGTCAATTAACAAGTTTTTCAACTTAAACAAAAAATGCCCAGATTATTAGCTAATATCGTTCTTTTGCAAATTTAATAAAACATAAACTTTGAACCGAATGAAAAGAACACACCAATTAATTATTGTTACAATATTCTATGTTCAATGAAGCCGAAGCAATTTTTGTTGTATTCTCTTTATCGCTTTCTGGCTATAACTCCTTGTTAGTGTTGCAGCAGTTAAACTTATGCCAATAAAAATTCAACTGTTTATCATCGTGTCAACATTGCAATAAACCTCGTTTCCTGGTATGTAGATATAGATGATTTCATTCGCTGAGCTGAGGTCGATTTCAAGCCCTGTCTCTAGCTAGTCCATCAAGCTATTTCTAAGAATGGTCAGAAAGCTATCAGATTTTTATTCTGTATATCAATCTCAGATCTTCAAGTATAATCCTGTATTTGCCTACCCAGAGTGAATTGGTATAAAATTTGTCGTTTGTTGCACCTATGTTTACTGATTGCTTAACATACACGTAATACGAAAGAGACTAAGTACTGATAAAAACAAGCATATTCTTTGCAAATACACAGGTCTGGCTGAAATTAGAATCAGATGCTTGGAGAAGATTTTATATCCTGACTTCACCATATATTTGACAATCTGAGAAATATCTATATATAATTCAGCTTATTTTCAAAACTTAAATGAGCTGGCACAGTTTGTGTTCGTGATCGTATTGTGTTGAATGAAATAGCGATGGATTGCTATGCCTGCAACCCACTTTTAAACTTAAAAAAAAATACTACCCTGATGACAAGCATGATGAAATATTTTAATGAGCTGTCTCAGCTCACAGCTCACGTCTGCTCGAAGAATTGGAAATCATTCAGTTTGTGTTCGTATTGTGTTGAATGAAATAGCGATGGATTACTGTGGTTGCAACCCACTTTTAAACTTAAACAAAAAAAAAACTACCCTGATGACAAGCATGAATGACTCTGATGACAGGCATGAGATCGAAAGCAAGTTTTGAATAAATATGAGTGCGAAAAAATTTTTTTTAACAAGAATTATAGTTACTAATATTGTAAAAAAAAGATTCCACTTCAAAACATACGAAATAGCATGTTCATCAGAAAACAACGGGATTTAGCAAAATCAAAAAATAACAAAAATTCAAATTTAATTTACTTATAAATTATATTATAATTATAAATTCTATTGTAGAATATCCGGGAACGTACCGAAATCGCGTATCTTAAAATCTCGCTTTTCAAAATATTGTTTTAATTCCAGAATATTTATTTTAATTATTTTTATCTGTAGCCACTGTTGTATACAAAAAGCTTTACATCTATTTTTCCACAACATTTGCCTTAAATATTTTTAGACGTTGTTAGACACAAAAATGGGGTATCTCATATTCCCAGAATTTTTATATAATTTAAATAAAAGCATGTGTTTTTTAAAATTTAATTCGTGTTACAAAAACTAAAATTGTTTTAGAAAATAATTAGACCAGAGAGCTGAGGCTAGGTCACAAAACATTGATTTATTTGATGTATTATATAGTTTAAGACTGGGTTAAGTAGATTGAATTAAAATTGAAATAAAGAAAAAAAAAAAAATGAAATTTCGAACCCGACTTGAAATACCCCATTGTATTTATAGATAAATGTAAAAATAATTGTGGATGTATTTAGGGTCTAATTTGATAATGTCAATGCATTAATAATAAATATCTGATGGTTAAATTTAAATAAATTCCAAAAATCAACTTTACTAACGAAAAATCTGGAACTTTACTATAATGAATTGGACTTGTACCAAGAACATAAAAAGAATATTTTTCAAAATTCAACTTTACCTACAAAAACTTACAATATTATGAACGAAAATCCCAATTTTATAACAAATTTCAAATACCTAGATTTTAATATAACGGCAAAAAAATATTTAAACTCAATTGATTCAATTCCAAGTAAAATATCGACATTTACTTATATATATACCTATTATATAATATGAATTAATTCCCAAATAAATAACAATTATTTTATTTTTTCAATTTAGAAAAGTCATCAAAATCAAATACAAAATATTATATAAATTTCAAATTTCAATATTTTAACCACAAAATATTGGTATTTATGAGCAATAATTGACTAAAAATCAATTCTAAATAATATAATTTAATAACCTGCTATAATATATAATAAATTTGATACAATGTATATATGTATGTACATATAATACAATTTACAATCAAATATTTATGACAGCTGAAATGTAGAAAATATTTTAAATAAATGGTTTCTATCTACACAAAAAAAAAAATAAAACAAAAAACACAACAACAAAACAACATTTTAAAAGCTAATTTTACATCGTTATTTTCTAATTAATATTATGTTGGGTAGGTGTGTTATTAATTCAAATATGATATATATATATATATATATATATATATATATATATATATATATTATGTACATAATCACGCATAATAGCTCATATAATACCACAATCAATATAAAATTATTAAATCAATTTTACCTGTCATTATGCGGAAAAATAATTCTAGGAAAATAATTAAGCTATTTTCAATTCACGGTAAATAGATTTTTGGAAATTATATAAAATAAAAATAAAATAAATAATGAAAAATTTGTATTTCATGTTGTTAGCACCACGCCACACCACGCATATCAAAATGAAAAATTTAATGAAAAATTTATATTAAAAATTTTATAGCTGACCAATTAAACAGGCAAAATTTCACTGTTCGAGGTATCACTGTAGGGCAGAAATATTATACACTATTTCTACAACTATTTCATAGGTACATTTTATAGATATCTCGTAGGTTTATGAACTTGCTCTGATGAAATAAAAACTTTATTGAAACTACTCTCAAAAATGTCTGCTGAAGAGCAGAAGGGACACTAACTGCCACTCCTACACAATAGAAAGTCTGAAGTGACTATGTAACGTTACACTCTGACTGTGTAAATTTGTTTGAGGTAAAATATTCTCATGATAATATATCTACTAGTTTTAAATGTAGAAAACTATATCTATAGAATTAAGAAACAAAAAACAATCTGATCTTATCTGATCTTTGTAAAATTTAATGTATGTAAATATAAATATTTGGGTAAATAAATTAATTGAATTGAATTGAAAAACTATATCTATTGTTGATTAATATCGTCTTCATAGTTGTATAGTTACATTTTACTTTTAGTGATAACCACAACCTCAACTATGTTTTATCTTTATTTTATCCCAATGACAAACGACACTGGACCAGGTCCAAAACGGCATGAAGCATTTTTCCCTTCTCTTGGAATTGAACCTGTGATCTTTCTGTTCAAAAGCGGGCACTCTACCTACTGCCGAATCCAGTGTGTCGTACACATAGAGTTATCTAAAATTTAGAAAAATTATACTATGGTTGTTATTGTTAGTGGTAATAATTTTTCTGGTTCTTTTAACTCATCAGTAGGTATTGTAGTGTTGAAACTACCTACAGAAGTCAAAAATAATTTTGATTAGTTTCGTAAGTACATATCAAAGAACATATAATAATAAGAAGTCTCATCTGTATACTTTAAAAATTTTTCAATTTAGGTGCGTACGGTAAGAAAATTAAACGAAAATAAAAATTGAAGAACGCAAAAAAGGTAATTTATAATTTTGTAAAATATTAAAAATGTAATATAATTATTATCTTGTTATGTATATTCATCATATCAGTGTATACTGTAAATTTAATTATTTCATAGAAAAATGAATTCAGAGATTAATCAGAAATAAATATAAATGAGAATTTTGTTTTGGAGTAATGTGAGGGTACTGATATGCGTACCCACAGTACAAAAATTTTTCTTCAAAAATTTATATAAGATCAGGCTTATTATTATTTATATAGATATTCTTTGGTCATATTATGTAAACTTGAAATAAATCCATATGTGAGTTATAAAAACTAAACAAAATTTTCACTTGGAAAAACCTCTTCTTTGAAAAGTGGTTGTATGACAATTACTGGTACCTACTATTTTGCTATTGATGGTAGATATTGTTAATAATTAAAAGTGAGAAGTTATTTTGTATGACGGATGTGTTAAATGAAAAATAGAATCAATCCAATTATCATAACACAAAAACATAATTGTCATCCAAGAAAGTTCATTATGACCGTCACTATTCGCATCTTACATTAGTGGGTTCTCAAAATTGAAACTAAACCGTAAATCATTATTATATGCAGAATACATGGTAATGGTGTTCATGGAAAATTACTACTGTTAGTTAGAGGTGGAAATGAATTTGAAATCCGACTGGTCTAAGCATACGCTCACCGTAAATGTTAAAAAAAAACAAAATACTTGATAATTAAAAAAAGTTGGAATATTTTTTTAAATGTAAAATTTAACGATGTTAGGATTGACAAAGTGAAAAATTATAAGTTATTAAATAAATATTTTAACTATAGAATTAATCTCATATACCCTTGATCTAATTTTGATACGATGTTTCAGCAAATTTTTTTTTCAACAAATTGAGCTCTTCAATTAGACATTGGTACACTATACATTGTGTTATATCATTTAATAAATTTATATTTTCTCGATAATCATAGACGCAGAATTGAAATAGAATGAACAAACTAATGAGATAGATAGCAAAAAAAAGCAAGAAGAATTGCAGGTATGTTTAAACTGGTGCAAAAACCAATAGGTATGAGAAAATCGCTTTATTATCTGTCTATTCCACTCCACGATTACATATGGTATTTTAGTGCGGGGAAATACCTGTGAAAAACATAAATATGATTCAAAGTAATGTTAAGAAAAATTTCTATGGGTTCGAGAGATGGACATCTACTGCACAAATGCATAAAAAGTTGGAAATAATACATTTTGAACCCCATAAAGATATGTCTCAGGCGATACAAATTTACAATATCAAAATTATATTAAATAAATATTTTAACTATAGAACACTATAGAACTCTAGAATTGATCTCATATAACCTTGATCTAATTTTGATATGTTTTGATAAATTTTTTTTTAACAAATTGAGCTCTTCAGACATTGGTATAGTATAAAGGAGGTTATACCATTTAATAAATTTATATTTTCTCGATAATCATAGACGCAGAATTGAAAGGGAATGAACAAACTAATGAGATAGATAGCAAAGAATAGATAGAAAAAAAGCATTGCAGGTATGTTTAAACTGGTGCAGAAACGAGTTCCAATAGGTATGAAAATATCGCTTTATTATCTGTCTATTCCACTCCACGATTACATATGGTATTTTAGTGCGGGGAAATATCTGTGCAAAATATAAATATGATTCAAAATAATGTTAAGAAAAATTTCTATGGGTTCGAGAGATGGACATCTACTGCACAAATGCATAAACAGTTGGAAATAATACCTCTTGAACCCTATATAAATATGTTTCAGGCGATACAAATTTACAATATCAAAATTATATTAAATAAATATTTTAACTACAGAACACTCTAGAGCTCTAGAATTGATTTCATATACCCTTGATCTAATATTTAAATGTTTTCACAAATTGAGCTCTTCAGTTAGACATTGGTACACTATACAGGGTGTTATACCATTTAATAAATTTATATTTTCTAACACAATTATCAATTCAAAACTATTGATACAACTAAAATGATAATGATAAAATCATAGTTCATCTCTAATATTATCAAAAAATTATTTCGATAATACTTAAACTATTCAAATATAAATCGATAAAATATTAAAAATAAAATATTAAATCGGCAATTAAAAGATATAAATTGTTTTTTTATTATACTTAAGAATAAGAATTTCAATAAAAATTTTTGAGATATTCAATCAATATAAAACATATTTGTGAATAAATCAAACATACACACAATATATTATATAAGTTGAGCAGCTACTATCAAAGATTATATTATTATAATACTGGTATTATTTAACCTGTGTTACTATAAAATTTCTTTGAAATAGAATTTTAATAAAGATTTTTACCTTCAAAATTAATAAATTCTTATAATCTTTCATTCATAAAAATTTCATTTTCTTTTATAAATTTGGTAGATAATAACTATTTATTAGTGCAGATAGCTATTATCAAAAGAGTTTTTGAATTCTTGTTTCTAATATTAGATAATATATTAAAAATATAATAATATATTGAATGTAGTGTTAAAATTTAATTTTATATTTTATTTTGACATTTTAAATTTATAGAAAATTGTATAATGAGCAAAAACAGTTTTTGAATGCGCTAATTTATATTGTGTAATCTAGTGCAAAGCCGATGAATGATTAAACAAAATCGATTAACTAAATTGATCGATGATTTAACAAAGATGAGCTGTCATAATATATAAAACACAAAATATCTGAGTTTATACAAACATTATGTTAATCTATCGTCGCCTGAATGCTAACTTCATCCATATCATATTTTTTAAATTTTAGGGTTTTAGAAAAATTTATTTCTTAGCATTAGAGTAAAATCTGTCATAATTTCAACAATCATATTTTTATATTTTCGATGATTATGCAAGTATACTATCAATTTTGCATTACTTTTTCCGATATATATTATTAGATTCAATTTGGATCAACTTTAATGTTTTTTTTTTTTAATATCTCAGTTATTTGAATCCCACCTTCAATGTGTAAGAAACATATATGGATCAAACATTTTATAATTATTTTTTTTTGATAAAAATATTAACATAGTATCTTGGTTTACTGCTATACTATGACCATTGATATTAATTAGATTTGTTTAACAATTTGTATTTAAAAATACATTAGTATTAGACTACATTAGGTAAAAAAGATTGAAAATTTCAGAAAAACTATCTAGAACAGAACAGTACAGTACAACAGTAAATTTACATCGCAAAACCAATCTGAACCATGTTCACACTACACCAAAAAAATTAAGATGACTATGTGTATACCCATGTTTATTTGAATGCAAGTATAAATATCATGTACTAGTAAAATTTAAACAAAAATCAAAATTCTAATACTTTGTAAAACATAAATCGCAATTAATTTTTGTTTTTTTAATTTACTTTTTTTTTTTTTCTTTATACTGGATAGGCACACTAGACCCTGTAAAAACTCCATATCGAACTCAACGTTTATTTAATAGAGCTAGTCAAACTCAATGTATTTTAAAATTTACAAAACAATTTACATTTTATAATTATATTTGTTAGACATACAACACGTCCATAACCCCTAACCTGCACTTCAGTAAGACCCCAAAGTGGTAAACATTTGTTGACTAAGACAGAACTCCGAATACCAGGCATCCTCCGGTTTGAATAAAAATCGCCACTGTAAAAAGCTCTTCTATGGTCGACTTTAATTAGTCAAATTAAATCTAAATCTATAAAGCCGGTAAATTAGCTACTGTTAATCAGCTAAAGTGTCTACTGAGCAATAAGAACTGTACAATAAGATGAAAATGATAAAAATAAATATTATATTCTATCGAATTAGCTGTAGACTTTAGGTGCAATATTTTTAAATAACAAAAATTGATATTTAAGATATTTTAAATATTCAAATGGTGAATGTGTACATTAGTGAGTTTTTGTTGATATCAAGTAAAATAACGTGTTATATTTATACCTAATTTTGACTTTCAGTATAAAGATAGAATTGTTAATAATCTAAAATAAAAGGTCCTTCATTTCTATTTTTCAACAAATTTTCCAAGCGATTCATCATAACTAACCAAAACAAACCAAACCTAGTTCATTTTAAATATCAGAAACCAGAATTGAACTAAAACACAATTTGTAAAACATCGAAAATCGAAAGCAAGCCTTAAGCTTGATTTATTTCAACTACCAAAACCATCAGAACCAAACCAATTTTGTAAAACATCTAAAATAAAAACCAAACTGGTTAATTTTAATTAGCAGAAACCAAATCAATTTTATGAAACACCAAAAATCAAAACTGAACCCAACCCTGGTTTATTTTAAATATTAGCAGGCAGGACCAAACTCTAAAACCCACTTTGTAAAACATCAAAAATTAAAACTGAAATAAAACTTGTTTTTTATATACCAGAAACCAGAATCGATTTCAAAAACATTTTCCTGAAACAACAATGATTAAAATCGAACCAAAACCTGGCTTATTTCAAATATCACAGATCAGAACTATCGAACTAAAACTCATTTTGTAAATCATCAAAAATCGAAACCGAACCAAAACCTGTTTTTAAATATCTAAAACCAAAACCTATTTTTGTAAAACAACAAAAATAAAAACCGAAAAAAAAACCAATTTTCCATTTTCCGAACTTGGGTTTGTTTTTTTTTTTTAAATATTCTCTTTATTTTTGCTTTTATTATAATTTCTTAATTCTAAACAAAACAAAACGAAATTCATCTTATAATTATTACAATGTACATGACTAGTTTAAATAGCAGTTCTCCCATTTAAATTTAATAATGATTTGTTAATATTACATTATCTATTTTAATTATTTTTTTTAGTTTAAACTTAAATTATTCTATGTAATTTTACTTTAATAATTGATTTACAGTATTGGAAAAAAATTGCGGCTAAAAACCAATTTTTTTATTTTTACATCCATTTTCCGAACTAACAACCATTTTGATTTATTTTGGAAAACCATTGAATATGTTTTTTTCAATGCTTCCAATCCCTAGTCCTAATATAAAAATGATATAATATAATAAAAATAAGATGATTAAATTGATAAATGTTAATTACATAAAATCTTAAATTGTTTTTCAACAATATTGCTAAAATTATACCCCCTCCCTCTTCCCTAAACAATTTTCTTATAAATGTCTACTAAATAAGTCTTACCAAAATTAATTTCTAAATAAAAATTTTTTTACAAATTTATCAAATAACAAATGCTAATTTTCAAGAATGAAATATTCATAAATGTCGTCCATTGTTCAACAATCCGATATATATATATATATCCATATATACATATATAAATATCAAATGAAAAATAGAACAGTGATAGTGTTGTAAAAAGAATGGAAAAACCGCATAAAAAAAACAAAAAACAAAAAATTACAACTTATGATGCTCAAAATATGTACATATATAATATATATATGTGTATACTTGTTTATGTTCCAAACGTGATATTTAAATTTCTCATTAGAGACTTACCAAAAAAAAAAATATAACAAAAAGAATTAAAAATTCTACAAATAGTTTTTGCATATTTCCTAGTTTAATGTCCTCTTTTACTCAAACAAAAAAAAAATATTAAAATTTTTTTTGAAATCATAAATTCTATTTACGTTTGTATATCATAAAATATTTATATATACATAATATATAAATTAATAACATATACACAATATCACATATGAAATCATTATATTAGTGTCTGTTTGTGAAAAAGAATCCTTGAAATTTTTTTTTTTTGTTTTGTTTTTGATTTTATTCAATTGTACAAAAGAGAAACCATCATCACACGTCAACCGTAAATCACAACATGACATGACTTATAATGTTATGGTCCATGAAACTAAGAAACTTAATTTGTACACTGCATATACACACATAAATAATATCAGTTGAGAACAGAATGAATGATGGTTTAGAGATGGATGTCCTCGAATTATGTTATAAACATGACTTTATGTTTTTGAGTTACTCTTATCAATTAAAATATCTCTCTAGAATCTTATAAAAGTAACAAATAAAATTCTAACACATACATATATATCTATATAATAGATATATAATGTACATTTATTCTATTTCTATATTATGTACATGAACGTGAAAAATAGAAATACATTGTCTTTTTTTTTTTTTAAATCCGTAATATTTGAATTGAATCCTTGAGGAAAAATTTCTGCAAAGAAATTATTTTTTTTGCTTTATTTTCAAAATATTTATTCTAAGTACAAAATACATATTCTTCTCTAATTCTTGTCAAAATTTAGGTCCTTTCTATAGAAATTTGAAAATTTGTTCAATATACAAAGAATAATCCAGTAGATTGTTTTAAAGAATGTATTTTTGTATTTTTTTTTTTTTTTTTTTTTATTATCTTATTTAATATTTCACATCGTTGCACATTTAAATATTATTTTTATGGAAATTTAAGTAGTCGTTTTTTTTTAGAAATCGAAATTGAAAATGGAAATTTTAAATTATAGAAAATATTTGGTAAAGGAAAATAAAATGTGCATTATAAATTTCAAATAAAAATTTATGGTATATAAAAATATTGATAACATAATTTCAGATAGAGTTATAATATTATATGGGTTTCATTTTTTGTTGGTTTGTTTTTTTTTTTAGCAATTTCGATGGAATGATCAATATTATTATTGTGACACAAATATTATTGTGTGACTTTGACAGTTGACACATTAACAATAGAGAAGACAAAATTTTCAAAATCGTGGGTTGGAGTTAACAGTGTTGGATTAAGAAAAACATCAATAAATATAAAAGTATAATGCCAACTGCTGTTCTGTGATAAATAGTTCGGTTCTGTGAAATATAGTGTGCTGCAATTTTTTTATCTAAACAAACTTGTAATAAATAATATAATAATAATAATAATAATAATAACCAGAATAATAATAATAATAAGAATAATAATAATAATAATCATAATAATAATAACAATAATAATAATAACAATAAAAATAATAATAAAAATAATAATAATAATAATAATAATAGTAATAATAAAAATAATTATAGTAATAATAATAATAATAAAAATCAAAATAATAACAGAAACAAAAATAATAATAACAATAATAATAATAATACTCATAATAATAAAAATGATAATAATAATAATAATAAGAAGAAGAATAATAATAAAAATAGTAATAATAAAAATAATAATAACAAAAATAATAATAATAATAATAAAAATAATAATAACAATAATAATAATAATAAAAATAATAATGATGATAATAATAATAATAATAATAATAAGAAGAATAATAATAAAAATAGTAATAATAAAAATAATAATAATAAAAATAACAATAATAATAATACAAATAATAGCATTAATGAAATAAAAGTGAAAAATAAATTACAAGTAAAAATAATTACAAATCAAGTACAAAAACTGGAAATATCTGCAAGTAGTAGACTGCTAATATACTGCTAATCTGTTGGAAAAGCGTATTTAGTTGGCTTCAAAGGACGAAATAGTCGAATATTTTCAACAATTGTACAAATTTTACTAAATTTTTTCGTTAAAATAATATGTTTTTTTTTTTAAAGCTAATTACAATAAGTTTTGGTCAGCCAATGCTTATCAATGTTATGGAAAATATTCTGCAGAATATGTTGTATGCTTGAAATACTGTAATAAACACAATAACTTAAAACCATATAAATTACAATCTAGGCCTTTTTTTTGTATATATAAAACATTAGAAAAGACATTTTACACCGATTTTTACATTTGGCTAGACAAAAAAACGAATAAGAACGAAAGTGCTATAATTTTCTTTAATTTATGCAGGTCATAAGTAAATAGTTTTTTGCTTAGTTAACAAGTAAAATGGAATTTCGTTCCATATTAGCATTAACATGTTCTGATGGTTAGATATGAACTTGCACAACCTGTTTTGTCAATTGTCATTTAAGGATTTTGAAAGTGATTGGATGAGCATACAATGCCCCTTGCGTTTGACGAGATAAGTGCTTAAGTATAGAGTTAATACAAATAAACATAATATGTTACAGATTAATTTTCATTGAGAATATACACATGTCAACGAGATATATATAGATATTACAGGTCTTCTGAGATTATGTTTTTTTGAACAAATAAATAAATAATAAATAGGGAAACAGTTCGAATAATACGATAATTTTCTAGAACAGAAAAATTAGCAGTAATATTTTGGTTTGACTGATTAGAAAAATAACCAATTTTTGAACTTTATTAAAATGTTTTAATGCATTTCTAGTAACACCAGCTTATATATATGGCATTTGAACTCTATCTAAGGCTTTGAAATCTATTAAAATATTTAATAAAATGAAAGCTACAGTTTGTAATCTTTATTTTTATAAATTTTGAATTGAACACTTATATGTTTATATATAGTAAGTAATTTACGTTAATATTTAACAATTTTGTCCATATTATTCACTTTAAAAATTTTAATTGAATTTCAAATTAACATAGTTAAATTGCCTGATAAAAATATAAAATAGTATAATTTGTTCAACGGTTCCAAAAGTAAAAAAAAAATTACTACCAATATTATTGCAAATATACTATCCCCACTAACATCATAGAAGTGAATCGACATATAACATTATCTATACCAACATCTAAATCGTTCACAAATTTATACCAACATCTAAATCGTTCACTACTTCTTGAGAAATATTATGCAGCATAATCAACATTTATAACTACAATTAAAAACTGCCATCCATTTTTTTATTATTCTCTCTAAATGAGCTTAAAATTAACAGCGACCATTTACCGACCATATTACATTAATAATTGTAATTTAGATTAAAAAATTTAGATATCATTTCGATAGAATGATAAAAATATTTGTAAAACAAACTATCCAAAAGCATAGCTATCAGACGTCTATTACTAACCAATGTGGATTTAATCATCATAGTCAGATTAGTAAAATTCTAACACAATAGATCTGATTACATTTACATAGAACACACTTCTCCAAAGTTAAATGAAAAAGATGATGTTAATCAATTCACATTTTGAAAAACTATGTTAACCATGTAGTTGGACTAAAAATAATTATTAACTAGTTAAATTAGTTATCAGATCCTAAAACACTAACTTAACCATCAAAAACAATAGAACCGATTGAATTTCGATTAAAATAAATTTTAATTTAATATAAATAAATGTTTTAATCATATTTAGTTTTTAAGTATATATTTAAAAATAATAATCTAAAACTCATTTTGAAGTATTTTAAATCTATATTATGTATAATTAAAATACTAGTTATTTACATTTATAATAATTTTTTTTTTTTTTCAATTTATTATTAATTTATTATATATATACAATATTTGCTCCAAATTAAAATTACAACAAAAATTATAATTAAATTGAAATTGACAAATTCTTTATAAAACTATACAGTAATGGGCTGACTATTAGTGTTGTATAATTTATTACTTACTTATTTACAAAAGATTGAAAAACAATATTTGATAATTTGTCCGCCCGATGCCCCACGAATAGTGTTATAGGACAACGATGATAATTTCCTCAAATATAACTTCAATCATTTACATTAAATTTTTTCAAATACGACTCAAAACTGATCAAAATTAGGTAGTAGGATTACCCATACAAATTGAAGTTAAAAATAAATCTTTATTTTTTATTTTTATTTTTTTTCTGTTTTTTTTTTATATTTTCTATTTAACACCTTCTTTCATTTAAGCCAATTTAAAAAACAAAAAAAAATCATCTAGGAATACCCTATTCAAACTCTACTTTACCTATTAAGAATCTGAATAAGTATTATAAATAATTAAGATTTTTGTTAAATTATAGCCTAAAATAAATCCTTCAAGGACAAAAAATAAATGAATATATGTACAGTTGATAATTAGCCTACCTACCTTAATATAATAACAAAACGATTTGTTTCTTTGTTTTATTTTGTTTTTTCTCTGTTCTTTTTAAACAAATTAAAAGGATTATTTTAAGGAACATGTACCCAATAATTTTTAACACACACAACCTTTCATAATTTGTATGTCATATATGGGCGAGAGTATCTACCTACATATTATGTATGTATGTATAAAAAACAATAAAAGAAAATTTTCCATTTAGATAAAGAAAATTTTTTTTTTAGATAAATATATGTGTATGTATCTTTGCATCTTATGTGAATTAATAATTTCCTTTTAAAAATAAAATACATGCTAGCTTCAATAAGTAAAAATAAAAACAGAAAAAATTCTTATATTACACAAACGATTGTTATTAACTCATTCGTGGAAAAAATATTTTTACTTTTTAAAAGAAAAGTTTTCTCAAAAGACAACATTTTATTATTTTAACTTTATTATTTAAATTGGGGTGACCAGATAGACATATAATTTAATCAAAAAAAAAAAAATTCAAAGAAAAACAAATCGAATTGGAATCGATTTATTATTTAACATTAATTATGTTTTGTATCAAAGTAATTTTAATTTTCCAAATTTCCAATAATTGGATGAAGGAGTTGTAAATTTCAAAATTAGTCTTAAATAAATGTTTTTTTTTTTTAAAGTAGTATTATAATATCTAGATATTATACTTTCTTTTTGCTATATTAGGTAGATTATATCAATATAAATATTATACAATAAAAATTGCGGGTATCTTTCATTTTTTCCCCTTATTGTTTATCAGTTGGTTCAAAATCATAATTAATTTTTGTTCTGTCTGACAATTTCCATTGTGTGAAGTACTCTAATGAATATTTTGGTTTCTTAAATGAAGCTATAGTTTTATAAGTCAAAATCTAAAACTTGCCATCGATTCAACTATAATCAATTTTTTTTCATTCCAATAAATTTTTTTTTTATCCCCAATAGTTATGTATAATTATATTTTCATAGTATTTTCAAAATTGTTTTAATAAATTGAAATGATTTATTGGAAAACAAAATAACCCAAATAACAGAAAATCAATTTTGTCAAGCAGGATTTGCGATAAGTTTCAGAAGTTGCTTCACAGCACTACTTGAACTTTTCGGTAGATATTTGTAGTATTATAGACTACCTCTACAATTCTTAATTTTTGCTTTTAGTGATTTTACAACTTATTAGATTTGAATTATATTTAGATTTTTAGTCCGTTTTACAGTATAAAACAATTAGTTTAAATTAGTTTTCTATAACTACAATCAGCTGACTTTAATTGTTCGATTTATTCATTTACACATTGTGTTTGGGAAATATTATTAATTAAAATAGATATTGTTAATATTTATAAAAAATCTTTATATTTAACATTGATATAAATAAAAATAATTACTTCCACATTTCTGTTTTTGCTTTTTTTTTATAAATCTTTTAACGGTTTGAGGTTCGTTAACTTTTTTAAGTAAAACTTCGCATGCACTCCAATTCACTCTGCATCAATGTATTTGTATCGTTTACTCAATCCATTATCTAAATTTATTATATTTTGTAATCAAATCATTGCAAACATTTTTTTGCAATATCATCTCAATGACGATGTAAATAACTATATTTATATAATCTTTCATATTTCTAGCTATATTTTTAGTACCACTGTTAAAATTACTTTTAAAAATAAATATATTCAGTTTTTATTTTCTTTTTGTTAATTTTAGTTACTTAAATTCACTATTGCCAGTCGTAGTACACATCGATTAGAGTGCTGCTACACTATATTTGTGCATTCAACGTTAAAATATTTATGCTGTCACATTTAAATATTTTTTCGTTAAATTTTTCTTTCAAGAATTTTGACAGATATCGAAATTTAGCATTATTACAATACCTAGTAACTATTATAGTTATACATATTATTTAAAAAAAACAAAATTTTTTTTTATAATATAAAATGACAAAACGTTAAAATAATTGAATGAAAAACTTCACTAACGTCAACAAAATGGCGTGAACATTTTTACACCGGTTTTTTTAAGTTCAATTTTTCCTTAAAATTTTTTTTACTTCGCTTTTTCTCTTTTTATATCAAATTGGAAAATGAAATGACAATATCACAAAATTGAATGAATATTGCAAAATAGAACGTATAACAGCAGTCTAAGACTCAAATTTTCTAAAATATTGTCATTTGAAGTGATAATATAAAAATATAATAAACTAGTTATAATAATATAAAAAACTCGTTATGTGACAATTATAATTTTTATGTGAACGAATATTCAGTTTTTGTCATATGAATAATAATTATAATGCTTCTTTGAGCTTTTTATAAATGTATCCACATTGCACTAGCAGTAGTTATAATACCGTATAATCTTACTTAGATGAAAATCGTTGTTAAATCACGAAGTTTGCTCATGAAACGAATTTTGTCTTACGAAAGTAGGATTACTTAGTTTACCTCCAGGAATAGCTTAAATATTTTTTTTTTTTTTTAAATTACTTATTGCACAAATGATTTTTTTCATTGTAACAAATATTTTTTATGATTTAACTAAGTATTTTAATTTTTTGATTTTTTTAATTTTTTTTTTTTGTTTAGGAAATTTATAATTTTAAATACAGAATGCCAGTACCTTAAGAAATTATGGTGACCATACAGCTTCGGCTAGGTCTTAAAAAAAAATAATTTAAGTAATTTCAGGTAATGTTTCTTATATAATACAAATTTTAAATTTTAATTACAATATCACTAATGCTATTTACTTTTATTTTGCAATCTAAATTGTACAAATAACAATTTCATAAATACGTTATATCTGGTCTACGTAATTAACTAAATAAAATTAGTTCTTAAGTATTATAAGTTGAAATAGCTAAGTAATACACTTATTTCTAATTTTTACATATAAGTTACATTGAATTATTCATTAGTTCATTAGTTTAAAGAAAAAAAAAAAAAAAGTATATAATACTAGTTAAT